>CM019755.1:32886292-33626292 GCA_009761765.1 Phenacoccus solenopsis
CACTTTTTTCAGGGGATGAGATTTTAGCAAGGGATTGAATTTAAAACTGAATATCGAAATTTGAAGTGAGCAACCTAAAAAAAAATATTTTTTGATATACTAACGTTTGGTTTGAAACGATTCCTTCCGTTGAAGGAAGAAATAAACGAGGTGTACCGGGCATTATATATTTAATTAATAGGATACAATATAATTATAAGAATATTCATTTTGTGTGCGTTGTATTTAATAAACATATGGATAGTATAAAAACTAAAAAAAATTACGTTTCTCTATGCAAATTCTCGATTTTTCACTTGAAACATTCCCTAAATCCGAAGATCTCAGGATATCTCTGCAAATGCTTATAAAAAATAATTTAAAATGGTTTCCTACAAATAATTTGGTAGGAGTTTTTCTGTACAAATTCGCAGTTTTTTTTGGAAAAAAAATCGTACCAATTTTGAAAAAAGCTCACGAACACAGGTTTAATTGGAAAAAAAAAACGAACCTATAGCTCAAAAATGAAGTATTACAACAGAAAAATCGCTTCAAATATGTTTTTCAGTCTTTTTTAATAGGTACATAGCTAACTACCTATTTTTTTTTATCAATAGAAAAAATAGCTAAAGATGCTTCTACATCACACTTTCTCATGGCTATAGTTACAGTAAAAACAATCTTTCAAATTTTTCATGTTGAATAAAGGAAGTATAAAAAAAATATTTTACTCGTAATGCAGTCAGTGATGCAAACTGAAATCATTTTCGAGAAATAATGTGTGGCAAATTGAAGGTTGAAAAAACTTGAGCAGCGGTCATGGGTAAAGGGTATGGTTACAGTTTTTCAAATATTCGGGTTATTAGCCGTTACATGTTTTAAAATTGGTTTTTTTGCGGGAAGTGCAGGTTATGAGTTATGGTTACAGGTTTTCTTTTTTCTTTTTTTTTTCAAATAAAGTGCTAATTGATACATGGCTGTAGTTGCAATAAAACGAAGAGTACCATTTAGATTCACTTCGTAAGAACTTATTAATTAATAAAAAAATAATTTCATCATTTGATACTTGCGGCAAATACGGGTAAATGAAACTTACAGAATAATAAAAACAATAAACAGATCGATAATTCATAATTGACGATCACTAATCATCTTGCTCAATAGATGTAGGCGTTGGATTCACGCGATATAACTGTATATCTATCATGTAATATGTTCAAGCTTCGTGTTGTTCTTATATTTGTTTTGACTATCGTTTGCATTTTTTACCCTTTATTTTCCAAGAGAAAATTTTGAAAAATATTCGTATAAATAAATCGCATATGGAGAACCATATTAGGAACATGGTTATGAATAAGAAATGGAAGTGAACGAATTTCTATATTTAATGCGATCATATTATGAATGGTATAACGTAGGTATGAAGTATTAAGCATGAAGCATACACAAAATGAAAAAAAAAAAAAAAAACCAGAACCTATGAACACAAAGGAATTGAAAAAGTCAATTTTTTCGCTAATGGTTACAGGTTATAGAGAAAGAAATTGAAGTTTAGTTATAGGTTATGATTTTCGTTTCTCATATTAACAGGTTATTCTTATTATAGGTTACGTGTGGTTTACGGGGTTATTGAAAATTATTACAACTACTTTGGCGCCGAAATCAAACTTCGGTTTTGGATTTTTGTCGCGCTATATTTGCATTTGGTGTCACTATGATGGCGCCAAAAAACTACTGTTTACCTGTTATGCCCGCTTATGTAAGCACGCTGTCCATCGATGTCATTTTCATCTTTTTCGTGCAGGAATTCGGATAAGCTAAACCTTCGTGGTCTTTTCGGATGGCATACCAGAATCTTGGAGACAGATGCTTTACGTACGGGGCCCCGTTTATTAATACTAAATCCAATACTTCCGTGAGCGTTCTCTCTTGAACCACCAATATATGAACCATTATATTTTTCATTTAATGCCAGATCGATTCGAGCTCCATTCGGAATTTCCTGTAATAATTAACGTTCATTTAGAAAATATGTCTGTACGAAAGTAGTGGAGATATGGGTTTACCAACTTACCGTATACACGAAAGTAAACCGAGCGTGGCATAATTTCAAATGTTTTAACAATGCGTATAAGTTTAAGCAATCTAATTTCGGGCACCATGGACAGAAACAATCTTTATGAGGTTCGGTTTGCTGACGGCTATTGTTACTGTATAAAAACTGATAAACGATTTGAATACTATTTTTTGAAAGCGCCGGCGATAATTTCATAACACCGTTAGTATCCGGATTGTTGTTTTCTTTATTACTGAGGCTGCTAGTGCCGTTACAAAGTTCATTTCCCGTCGAAGACTTCGCCGGAGAATCGTCCAAGTCTGGGTTGTTAGTCCAACATAAGTTCAATTTCAACTTAGGACCACAAGCGAAGTTTTCAAAAGCCGGAGACATTTTGTTTTCCTGCATTAACGTGAATAAATAATCAACATGTAGGTTTACATTGTGAAAATGAAATAATGTAATTTTTAATACCAACCCCCTTATCAGGAATCGTCTCCCAAGAGGTATTGACATGCTGTAGTTTGGTAGAATTTTGAGGAATTTCGTGCATAAGTAATTGGTAATCACCGTCGGGTAAAATGCACCGATTACGTTTATCATAGACAGCTAAATTCGTGCCATATTCGTAAGTCTTTTCATCAATGCCATTTGAAACTTTGCGCTTTTTCGCAGAAGGTCCGTCTAAACCGAACATTAAGATATAGATAAAATTGAAATAAAATATCAATCAATTAGAATAAATACCAACTCGAATCGGAGTCTGATTTACTGGGAGTTGCATTAACACGAAGGAACAAATGATATGATTTCACGAAATATCCATTAGATAGACTAAACAATTCTGTAGGTATTACAACTCGTGTGTTATTGGGCACCACGTCCTCCGTTGGATTACAAGGAGCAAGAACGCTACCGAAGGTTTTCTGCTGAAAACAATTATTGCAATGAAAGAAATGAAAAATGAAAAATGTCCTCCAGCCTTCGATCAATACGCACCGTCTGCACTGGGCTGTTGCTCTCCTTTCGTTTCTTTTGGCAGATTTTCAAAAGAAGCGTCTCGATTTTTACAGGTTCCGTATTACCTGTCAATGATAGAATTTGATTAGACAATCTCAATAATAACACCGTATGATAGGTGAGAAATAAGAGAAATACCGTCTTTATTAAAAAATCTAAGATATTTTATAGTCAAATATTTGAACGATTTATTAACTAAAGATGCTTGGCGAGTTTGGGCTTCGATTCGTGGCAGAAGAGAATCAACTCTGAAATAATGTCGACTAGATTTGTGTTTTTTGGGTTTTCTCGTCACGTATGTAAAATTACGATATTGAAAGTAAGGCTGAAAAACATTACATATTGCGTCATCGATTCATACACATTCTACCAGTACAAGAAGAAATTTTGATTTTATGGCGATTACGTTGGAACTTACCGAGTACTTAAATCTAGCTCTTAAAAATTTATATATCTGCGTTGGTTCTGAAACATAAATGAAAACACAATGATGTAATGGGTGTACAAAAATACATATTGCCTAACACCAGGTTTTCATACCTAACGCTGAATGTACAACGACATGATTTCATACTGCTGTCAAATAGTAAATGTATAATGTTTCATTTAAAATTATACAGATTAATAGCTCATAAGAGCTCAGAAACGTTTGAATCGAGAGAAACTACACGGAAAAGGAAAAGTCGGTTGGATCACAAGTCCACGACATTACAGGCGCGTTGACACGTAACATTATAAAAAGAATGATGATTATAATAATTTAAAAAAAAATTATGGCAATATTATTTTTTTTACAGCAGCATTGATTAATCATTTGGTGGAGTCGAAAAGTATGAATTGAAATTATAAAAATACTGTTGAAATGGAAAGATTCCTAATGAAAAATCATTTCTTACTTTCATATGCTTGAATGAAAAGCTCATGATCAGGCTTATGGCCTTGCTTCTTGATTTCGCCTTCTTTATCTCTTTTGCGAGGACGCATTTTTTAATGCAACTGATTTATTGAAATGGCATACTGAAAACACATAGGTTATTGACACTTTGAAACAGCGTGGGGGATTTCATTAATTTATATCACTTACATTTAATTTTGTAAACTAAAAATAACGAACACGAACAACGGCTAACAATAACAAAAACGGCGCCCTGTGATTGATCTTTTTCTCTGTAGTTTAGTTTGTATCTAATGAACCTAATTTTCTTCGCGCAATTGGAGCTCCTAGCCTATCTCCACAAGATGAAAAAATTTCAATTCTTGGAATGCATTGGCACCGTTTTTTTGATACCCTTTCGGTTAAATTCGAAATCCCACCCCAAGGCAATGCTATCACTAAACGATCAGCATTAAAATTCTACGCTTCAATTTTTGACCCACTCGGCATTTTTGGACCATCTACCCTTCGTTTAAAACTCTTCATTCGAGAATGTTGGAGAGAAAAATTCGACTGGGATACTCCTCTTCCACCTAACTTTATTGCCAAATGGGCAAAAATTTATTCCGAATCACTTGATATTTTAAACATCGAAATCCCGAGATCTTATTGGTCTCATTCTTACGCTATTCACGCTGGTGTGATTTCATCGCACATTTTTTGTGATGCTTCAAAAGATGCATATGCCTGCGAGGCATATTTAACTTATCAAAATGCGACAATTGGTATAAATACTTCAACATTTATTTACGCTAAAACTCGTGCTGCGCCGAAAAGGCAAACGAAGTCTACGACACCTATTATTTCAGGCACCTCCCTTTCCAGCTTTTCCAGCTCCATTTCCCTGGCCCCCCAAGTATTTGCTAGGGGGTTGAAATTATGCACATCGTTAGTGCTTCGTTAGTGCACGCATTATTTTCGTTAGTGCTCACCCCCAAGCATAGATCTTGAATGGGGGGCTGGGGAAATGGCTGCCCCCCAAGTATTAGCTAGAGGGCTGAAATTGTGCACATCGTTAGTGCTTCGTTAGTGATCGTTAGTGCACGCATTATTTTCGTTAGTGCTCACCCCCAAGCATAGATCTTGAATGGGGGGCTGGGGAAATGGCTGCCCCCCAAGTATTAGCTAGAGGGCTGAAATTATGCACATCGTTAGTGCTTCGTTCCCGTTCCCCCTTCTCTATTAAACTTCATAATATGTACTATTCAATTTCTCAATGGCATAATAACTATGTATGTACTTGAAATAAATTAGGTTCAACCAAATTTAATTTCAGACAATATCATTGCCAATACATAATGTATATCATTATAATGCTTTTGCCGATTCTCCCCCTCCTTCAAATTATAACTTTGTGATAATTTAGTGAAAAGGAAATCGTTAACAAGGTTAGTGAAAAACAATTTCTTAAGGGGGGTGAGAGGACCCGTTGTTTTGTTAAAATGTTTTTTTTTTCTTTTTTTTTACCAAAAATTAAACGTTGAAAAAAAAATTAAAACCTCGTGAATCTCTAAGTTTGAAAGCTGTTCATAGGTACAACAATATATCGAGCCTGTAATGCTAAAATGGTCGAAGTGCCATTTTTGATTTTTTACAGGAAAGCTAAAAAACGTAATAAAACTTGCAATTTTGGGGCTTTTGAGGTGAAATTTTGATTTTTGATGGATTAAGGTTATCAGTTTTCCTGTGAAAATTACAATTTTGTGAAAAAATTTATGGCAAATTTTTTTTCAGCACTTAGTAGACATAAAGCTATGATATACCAATGGACTCGGACGTTTGTATCCTACAGATTTGTGTGTGATTATTAGTGATAATAAATTTACGTTTTACAATATTTAATGTTCACTGTAACTTCCATATTTATTAATTAAAAAAAAATATCAAGACAGAAAAAAATTCGAATGTAAAATCTTTTTAGGTTTCCATTTTTATAGAAGTGGTGGACTTGGCACTTTTTAAAATCAGTTGTAGAGAGCTATAAGTTCAAAATTTTCATTTTTTGTTTTAATTTTAATCAATGCAGCTCGCTTCAGTGAATCCGAAACCATCAAAAACTCAAATTTGAAAAAAATGACACATCGACCCTTTTAACATTATACGGGGTTGATATGTAGAATGTCGCGTAGTTTCGCTTTTTATCATAAATAGGTAGTAATAGTGTTGAGCAATTGATAATTTCACAAATCTACAAATTTCATAAACATTGACAACAAGTTTTGTTTTTGGTTGTATAATTTGTACATTTAGGATTACATTATGTACTGTACGGTGGTGGTCTTCAAATCTTTGCGTTTCAGACTATTTGCAATCATCTGGTAAATGAGCAACGGTTTGGTATATGCTACATCTATGCATAAAATGGATGAAAAAAAAACATGTAATGATTCGCTTCGAAGATCAAATCCGGTACGTCGAATTTTCAAAACATAAAATTTTTTCTACTTTTCTTAATAGCTGGATTCCTTTTGATTCTGTATTAGATTGAACCCACTTCTAATGCACAAAGACCAAATTTCTTTCAAATTTATCAAGCTTTCTCGTAATTTTTAAGAAAAAAGGAAAGAAATAATCTAGTTATCACGTATCAAGTTGTAACGCGTATTCTGCATACCCTGAAAATTAAACTAGCTGTTAAGGGTCTATTCTACATACACGATTGCATACTGGTTTGCCTGTCAAATGGCCATTTTCATGCATCTTTGATTCTCAAATACCAATTATCTGTTTCTCTTGAAATTTGAAATATACACCTATAATAAGAATTTAAGAAACTTCACATCAGGTTTTCTTGATTAAGTGATTATTTGTGGGGGAAAACGCAAAAATAAATTGACTTTTGAGGAGGCCATATTTCACAGCTTATAACTTTCTTATTAATTAGAATTTAAATTTTTCGTTCTGAACAAATTAAAGAAAAGTGTCTTATATTCTTCATTTTCAAATTTCAAAAGTTTTCATAAGAAACTCACAAAGAATTTTACTCACAAAAATGTTAGTGCTTTAGCGTTATCAATTTTGGTTCCAATATAGATAACATATAGTATGTACCTGTGAAGTTTGGTTATACTAAAAAAAAGAACCGTGCATGTGAAATATACCCTTAAAAGAATAAGAAAAGAAAAACCTTCTACGTACTCAAAAATCCTACAGAATTCATTTCTAATGCTTAAGGAAAAAAATATAAGTAAAATGCTTTCAAAGCTAGTGAAAATTCCAAAATATTAGAATACTGCGATCTATTACTGGCTGCATTGGTATAAAATTTTTTTTTTAATTTCTTCCCAATACACTACTAGAGGTTGAAGAAGAAATTGGTCAAATTACCGAGCCAAAAAATAATTCATGTTGAGACGGCAAAATTTCATAATATTGAAATATCGTGATCTACAACTTTTCGACCCTTTTGTAGCAGTCTGAACTTTTATCCAAATAAAATTGGCAATGGTTTAAGAGGATTCAGAAACTCAAATTGCTAAAAAGAATTTCTCACGCCATTTTTACTGGCAAAAAAACACAGAAAACAGCGTTTTTTCAAAAGGTGGTACACTTTGGGGACCTCCTAATTCCTTCCCTTTCATCTAGGGGGCTCAAAAATTTTTTGAGAGGTCTCCAACTCCCAATAAGTCATCTCCCCAAATTTCATCAAAATCCAAGGTATGTTTTTTCTTTTTGATCTAGGACTATATAACATACATCATACTATTTATATTGTATATGTAGTATATACCAAACCGTTGGACATTTACCAGATAATTACAAATGTCTGAAACTCAAAGATTTGAAGACCACCACCATTATTCGACTCTCTTCCTATATCAGGTACGCTGCAAATGTTTTATTTTTTATTTTTTTTTTCCAAGTTGAAAACTAAGCTAAAAATGAACAATGAAATTATATGGAAATTAAAGCTCTGGAATATTGAAAAACTTCATTTTTACTTAGATACAGTACATAATGTAATCCTAAATGTATAAATTATACAACCAAAAACAAAACTTGTTGTCGATGTTTATAAAATTTGTACATTTGTGAAATTATCAATTGCTCAACACTATTACTACCTATTTATGACAAAAAGCGAAACTACGCGACATTCTACATATCGACCCCGTATAATGTTAAAAGGGTCGATGTGTCATTTTTTTCAAATTTGAGTTTTTGATGGTTTCGGATTCACTGAAGCGAGCTGCATTGATTAAAATTAAAACAAAAAATGAAAATTTTGAACTTATAGCTCTTTACAACTGATTTTAAAAAGTGCCAAGTCCACCACTTCTATAAAAATGGAAACCTAAAAAGATTTTACATTCGAATTTTTTTCTGTCTTGATATTTTTTTTTAATTAATAAATATGGAAGTTACAGTGAACATTAAATATTGTAAAACGTAAATTTATTATCACTAATAATCACACACAAATCTGTAGGATACAAACGTCCGAGTCCGTGCACTAACGAAGCACTAACGATGTGCATAATTTCAACCCCCTAGCAAATACTTGGCGGGCCAGGGAAATGGAGCTTCCCTTCCCCAGCTTCTATACGCGAGTTGAGTATTCCGCGTCTAGAATTATTGGCCGTTCTCATTGGGAAACGAGCAACTACGTTCTTGCTTTCCAAACTCGACGTAAATATTAAAACAACGATTTTATGGACAGATGCTACCACAATACTTCAGTGGTTAAATTAGTCTGCTATTCAACCCAAATTCGTTCAAAACCGTTTAACAGAAATTCGTAAAACACCTAACTTAGTAATTCGACACGTGCCCACGGATGTAAATCCAGCGCATATCGCGTCTCGAGGTATTAAATCGTGTTCCTTAAAGAACAATAAACTTTGATGGAATGCCCCCCCCCCCCATAGTTACCATATGAGAACCTTTGGCCTTCCACCCCAGACACCACGTCTATATTCGTGTCACCTACTCCTTCGTTAGTTCTTAGTTTACGTAAAAATCACGTAATTTTAAGTCGGGAGCTCGAAAGGCGATTCTCTCGTTCCAACATTTAAAAACATTTATTTTTTCGGTCGTAAAATCGACCCTACAAACCCTCCATCGGCTGCTGAACGGTTTCAGATAGGCGAACGCCTACTTCTTCGCGCGCTCCAACGTAAATATTTCTTCCAGGAAATAAAACTTGGAAATTTGACATTGCCGCTGGACACATTACACCCGATATTGTTACCTAGAAATTCTCCTTTAGTTGTAATTTTGATTCGAAAAATCCACACTGATAATTGCCGCTGTTCACATGTGGTATCAAGATTACGAGAACGTTTTTGGGTTCCTAAAGTTCGAGCCCTAATTAAATCAGTCATTCATCGTTGTGTGATTTGTCGTAAATGGGAAGGTGGTAGTTTTCAGCTGCCTCCTATGCCTCCTCTACCTATAGTACGTGTTACCGAATTCTGGAAACGTCTTCAAGAGTTCAACAGTCATGTGTTCTTCTTGACCTATGATAAGCCTAAGATGCGTTGCTTCAATCTCTTCACACACTTCACCCAGCGCAAGGCTGAATTCCAAAATGTTAAGACCCATATCTACGTCCTTGGTAAAGCGGTAATTTATTCTCCGCGAATGCAACTATATCGCAAAATTGCGCCTGATGGTAGGAAAGATCACGTCCATCTGAGTAATGAAGCTTATAATTACATCGAAATCCTTTTTAAGCGATTTAACGGTAATATTAAGAAATCCGCAGTCGAAGAAAACCCACTATTAGCAATTACCCCAACAAAAATTCTGAAACGTTCCAATGATGAGGTCAATCTTATTGATAAGTATACCTCTGGTGACCTAACCGAGTGTAGTCTGGTGTTTAAAACAGAAGACCTCCCACCTACCTCCCCGGAGCGACAAATAGCCTCTATTGAGAGTGTTCCGGCAGATTTCAACGAGATGCTAAACCAAGAAGTTGGTAATATCGACCAAGGGGTAAATGCATTTGAGGCAGATATAGAAAAAGAACAACAAATCCATGACATTTACCAAAAGCATCGAGTTGTGGATAGACCCCCGCTAATTATGATGTCTTTTGGTCCAATTAAGGAAGTTGTCCTATTGGATAGCGGAGCCGCCTTCAGTTTTATAGGCGAAGAGCTGTTCAAACAAATACAGCTGCGCTGTCCTGAGGCAGTATCTACTGTCATCAGTATGGCTGGTGGTCAACCGGGATTCACCCTAGCTGCAGGGAAAGGAAAAATTCGTCCTAAGCAAGTTGCTGTCCTCACATTCCGATTCACTAGAACCTAGGTATAATAAGACTGTTCGAATGGCTTTGGCAGTAATCTCAGACTTGAACAGGAGAGTTTTGGTCGGCTGTAATGTCATCATTGGTTTAAAAATGGCTTCCGATTTTGAGAAATTCTCTCACCGCTTGAAGTATCTAGGTTCTAACCAAGAGATCTTCGTCCCATTTGAAGAAAGTCCAACCTTCACGAAAGCCTATGTTAGCGAGATTGTCGGTATCATAAATCAAATCGAATATGAGCCCACTAGAGAGTTGTTGGGTAAACACTTCGATTGTTTCATCTTGGATGATGGTGATGAGATTTTAGTCCAAACTGCACTTGGTGATTATGAGTGCAACAATATCGAACTCTCTATACCTGCAATGTCAAACCCTTTGAACTCCGTATCGAGAATGAGGAGCTGAGTCAACATCAAGTCGACGACATTAATGACATCGTAGTAAAGTACTCAAACCTATTCAGTGGAAAAACTGGGAAATGTAGGATATACACTCACAAATTTGAGTATTTGAAAAGTCCTTCTCAGCTCTGGTGTAAATACCGCGCATCACCGCTCTCCAGAAAAGAGGATGTCGACAAGACGATAAAATGATGGCTAGCTGAAGGAATTATCACCCCTTCTACCAGTCTTAATCGAATTCCCCTAGTCTATGCTACGAAATCAGATGGGAGCACCCGCACATGCGGTGACTTCCGTCCACTTAACGAATATCTCGCCATGCATGCGAACGAGGTACCAAAGATAGAGGATTTGAAGTATCGGCTAGCAGGAGCTAAGTATTTCATTTCCCTCGACTTCAATAATGGATTCCTTCAAATTCCGCTCAGCGAGAATGACCGGAAATACACTGCCTTCTCGTACGAAGGAAAACACTGCGAATTTACGCGAGTGCCATATGGGACGAAGGACAGTATGCCTGCCTTTATTGCAGCAGTGCAGCAGGTCTTAGAAGGAACCGATGAGTTTGTTGCAGCATATGTCGACGATATTATGATATTTTCCTCCACATGGGAGCGACATGTGGATAAAAAATGAGTTTTCTCAGATTAATGGTTGTTTCATTGAATTTTGAGGTAGGTTGAAGGGACCAAACAAGGGCACTGGAGACAAACGACACCCTATATTATTTGTTCCTCCTTGTGCATTCTCCTTCACTGATTTTCAAACGCGTTCGTAGGCAATGCTGCCAACCTTTATTTTTCAAATCAAACTGGTTATTCCCTTCTTGTTTATTTGTACCCGTTTTGCAGGGAAATTTAAGTTGAAGAAAGAAATTGCATGAAAAAACATCCCTGATGACTGTTGTATTAGTGGTAGAATAATTTTTAGAAGGCGTTATTGTATAGCTTGATGATAAATGTACCGTTGGACGTTATATTTATTTACTATGATTTTTCGTTAAAAATCGCTTATTTTGACTATTTTCACTCAAATTTTTGAAACTTTCAAGAATAAGAGATTATATTCATAGTCATTTATGAACATTTTCTCAAAAATTCTCGAACGTTTGCTCATGTTAATATTTTACAGCGTATTTTCGTCAAGTTCTTTCGGACCTGCAACGACAAAAAAACATATATGCATCTTGTTTGTGTGTATAATATATATTTTTTTACTAACTTAATCATTATACAATTCACTCCATTCCAACTTTTTTTTTATTGCACCATTTTTTTTCGACTTTTGCTTTCAAACATGAAGAGATTAACAGTGGTTATAGGGAGTGTGCTGATTCAAAAATTTTACTGAGAGATTTTTAGAGCACGATATAGATAGACTTCCATCAGTTAATTTCAAAATCTCAGTTAAAAGCCAATTTAACCCCGCTTAGCCGTCCGTACTAACTTTTTCTTATGAAATAAACGATATTTCATGTACACGAAAGGAAAGAAAGTGACTCATCTTCATAAATCCCTGCATTTTGATATCTATGATGCGGTAGTTTTATAGCGCATATTTTTGCATATTTTGGTGGTTTTAAGCGCATATTTTCATATTTTAAGTGCATAAAAATCCTAGCCCCAGATATGAGTCTCCAGTTATTTCAATAAAAGTAATTCATTTTTTAGAGCACTCTCTGCGAACGAGCTCCAGTACTATGAATAAATTTGACTTATTGTTTGATTTTTTGCAAATATCTCAAGAAAAAATATAGAAGATGGAAAGTTTACAAATTAGCTCATTTGAAAGAGCATAAATCTCTTTAAAATGAGCCATTTTCGAACCCACTATCTTGAATTGTTTCCAATATATTAGCAAAGAAGGATTCCAGCTCCAGTTCAAAAAAATACATAAAATTATTTTAAACGTGCCAACCTTCGAAGTACGTAATAAAAGAAAAGTACAAAAAATTAAAAATAAAATAAAAATATATTAATAAAAAAAACATAAATTAATTGTCAAAAAAAAAAGGAAAGGGAACCCTAATGACATCGTCGCCAGCAAATTAGTGACGAATTACTGGCGAGTAACGATTTTTTGACGATGAATTGGCGATTTTCGTCAACTCATGCAAAAGTAAAACGAATTATAGTTACAGAATCGTTACTGTCTACGATTCTTTTGCGAATCTTCAGCGAAAATACGCTTCAAAAATATCGCTATAAATCGTTAACGATTCTATCACAATTCGTTAACCCAAAGTCGATAACGAAATTTTCAATCCAAGCAGTGAGCGAAATGTTGGCGATTAGTTGACTATATTAAGATATTATATTATATGGTCCCGCTTCAACAATAAATATAATACTTCAGTTAAAAAAAAAAAAAAAAAAAAAAAAAATTCAAGGTCAAACGTGTTTAACTCCTTACAAACGATATCTAGCATTTTTTCCATCTCCTTTTCCGAACATCGCCCGACACCCATTGAAAATATCAAGTGCGCATGCGTGAAAAGATATATAGATGCTATTTCGTGTACTCTTCTTCTTCATCTTCACGTCTGTAGTTGTTTTATCGCGTGTTTTGTTTTGTTTCGAAGTGATTTCTATTATGCCTCCCATTTCATATGTATACGCATATACGTATGTTAACGGTGTGTCGTCTGTTGCGTCCTTGCGTCTGTGCGTGCACGTTATTTTTGAAACATCAATAGATGTAAATGTGCTGTATGCGATTTCGTTTAGAAAGAGCTTATAATATTCAATGTGAGTATTTGTTGAAAGTGATAATTATGCAACGATTCCAATTTTACATGAATGTTAATGTTATTTCTACTTTTATAGTGCTGTCCACTAAACTAGACCTTAATGTTTATACACAAAAAATGAAATTTTTGCGTTTATAAAAAAAACGTTGCCAAATCTCTTCAAATTAACCAGCTATTTTATGAAATCGAATTGTGATTTGCATCAGAGGTTCGCTCATCACTCATTTTAATGTTTACATGATATGTGTTGGGTTGGCCAAAAAAGAGAACGATTTCGCACTTTCTTAAATAATTACATTTTTTTCAACCAAACAACATATGGCTACCATACTTTTATCTCTATAATTATTAGTAATAAATATGGCAACAAAGTGCTTATCAGGAGGGTCTAGTTTCGTGGACCGCACTATAGGTTAATCAGTGTATTCAATAATTCGCCAAAAAGCAACTATAGTCGTCTTTTTATTTTCCAATAAAGGTAAGACATATGCGCATATTCTGATTCAATTCCGATGGTCGTACAAACTCTAGATTAATTAGTGCGATTGTCGTTAATTCTTGATAAGAGTGAATACAAGATTTTATTATATTAAATATAATCCCACTAATTAATCTAGTGTTTACAACCTTATTCATTTTCATGAAAAATTGCACTTTCATGAATTTTGATTGCATAAAATTGTCATAATAAACAATTCAAAGTATTTATTTTTAAGCTTTCTAATAAGTGTATTGAGAAATTTTCGGAATTGGGATCAAGATATACTTTGGATTTTGAATCTATTTTTGCAAAAGATTTCAGATTTAAAAGCTTGTTTGTCCCGGATTTTGCCCAACCCTGATTGAGGCCTTTTTTCGATACTTTCTCGACAATATTATGAATAAAGCTATATTGTAACTACTCTCGATTTATGTTTTGAATTGTTATTGTCTTAGTAAAATTCAAAATTTGATTCTATATATTTAATTTTGTAGTCAAAGATGCCGAAACATTATTTTTACGAGAATAAAGCGGTAAGTAAGGCGACATACGAGGTGTGGCAATTAAGTTCCGGGAATTTAGTTCTAACTTCCCTTCTAACAAACCTAGAGCGTTGCCGCTTACAGCATTGAAAAGAGGGGATCATCTTCCAGTAGTATGCCAAGTTTTAATACGGTAGCACATTTTGTTCGTGTGTTGTGCGGTGTTTCGTAAAGTAACTTTTTTTAAGCGGTTCCAAAAATGCTCACTATCGATCAAAAATACGCGCGTTTATTCATTTGCGCTGATGTTTTGGGGCGGATTGAGACCGAAGGAAATTGCAAACAAAATAACAGAGGCTGGTACGAATTACTCTCTATAGAATCACTTTATTTAAAAATATTTACCGTAAAGCTAGGATCATCGTTGGTATTGTCATTGCTGTTGTCGTAACACTCTTCATTATGGTCTTCATCAATGTATGCAGCATCATCAGCATCATCGTTATTAATGATAATACCATCACCAACACTTTCTGTCGAGGTGACGACAACATTAAACTAATAAGAGAAACATGAAAAATAAGGCACATAGTATAATTCATTCATTTAACAAAAAATAACACGATATGTATTCAAATAGCTATGATGCTGTTTTAAAATATGCAGTCTAATATTTACTCTATAATTACTTACTTCATTTTGGGCAATGTTTTTTGATTGCTGGGTTCTCCGAGAACTTCTCGTTGATTTCGGAACATTACATTGCTCTCTTAGATACCTTTTATACGGCCCTCTACCATGAATTGAAAAATTATCGCACATTTTTAACAAAATAACTATAAATACGAGGAAAACAATGCGACAACAAATTAGCGCGATTTTAATAGAGATTTCATTTCCCCTCTGATGAATTATGATACTTTTTTTGACTTTTTCTTTCAGCGCATATTACATTATTACATTATCATAGATGTAATGTACATAATCTGGTACAAACGTTTTCATCAAACGAATTTAATTTCAAATATATTAAGTCTTGAATAAATATTTATTGTTTATGTATACGCAGTTATTCAAATTTTTGTTGTAAATTGTGTGTGACTACAATTTCGAATATGAAAACTTTGAAAATCATATTAATATAAAATTATATGAATTATTAATGCCCGCGCGGGAGGTATACTGCGAACCACCCAGGCGATGAAATGACGTACCATAATATATACCTGCCCCCTCGCGCTCTCACACCCCCAACTAAATTAGGAACGACGTTGACCCATCACGTGAAGTCGCAGTCGAACTCGATGTATTTGTCGGCTTACATGCCATATTTTATTTCAAGCTTTCAATTTGCTGTTATTTCTTATTTCGTAATTATACATTAGTCAATTAACTTCTGTTTCATTAATTGGGGTGTGTTATATATCGGTGGTGTTATATTACATAATTCGTAGTTGTTATTATATTCGCTGTTGCTTCATTGTCAGCAAAGGTGCCAGAAATTTATGGTGTAAACAATACTCTGTAACGTATCGTGTAAGTAAAATAATTTTATATAAAATTATATTTGTTCATTTTCTATAATAGCTTATACGAATAACCTAAAAACTACCAAAATTATGATATTTAAAAATAACACAACTTCAGTATAAATGTACGATTGGAATGTGCTGGTTGAAAACACCACGTGTTAGCGCGTATGCACACAAAAGAATCACGTCGAATTAAATATATATTTTTCTTAACTAATTTCATCTAACCATTCCGGTGCTCTTAATAATACATTTTGATTCAATGGCATATGTTGGTAAGCACTGTTCTATAAGAAATATGAGACTCGTATAACCGGTCTGTATGGTAACCATTTCTCCACAATACCTCGAACAACAAAGCAACCACCTGCTGCTTTTTTAAATTAGCATAGGTTCACCAGTAGTCTCTAAAATTTCCATTAATCTTTGTACTTATTTACAGAAGTTGGTAAGGTTATTTATGTCGTCAAAAGATGATAATAAACCTTTAACATCAGACAGTGTTGATCCTGCTCTAGAAGAACCGCTAGAATATAGTCCAGAGTGTAGGTGCTGTATGAAAAGGCTGTTTTACCATTATCGTATTACTTCAGAAGAAAATAAAACTTTAAAGGAGGAGAACAAGAAACTCAATTTGGAGGTTGTGTATCAATTCTTTTATGGTTAACTATCCTCAATTCTAAAGAAATTGACGCATTTTATTTAATTTTTTCCAGATTAATAAATTGCAACGCTATCTTCGAAAAAGCAGGGAAGTTACAAGTCCTTCTATTTTATCGAAGAATTAAGGTGACGAAACAGTAATTAATATTGTAATTATACCTCAAATTGCGTGTAACGTCGACATACGGTTTATTATCACGAAAACAAATGTATTCTTTATTATAGAAGATGCTGTCACCAGCTAACGAAAGAAAGAAAAAGGACGACGAGTGGTGCGCATGCTTAGAATTCCCAAATGAGCAAAATAAAGTAGCTGTTGGGTATGTGTCATGGTTCGAAAAAAAATTCGTAACTTCTGAGGAAGTAGAAGAGGCTATAACCCAAAAAACATTATTGGTCATCAAATGGCCAACAGATTCAGATGTGTTATCTCCCTATGCTATGCAGAAGAAAATTGCTGCCAATGAAATAAATTGGTCCAAAGCTGTAGCTCGTATTCTGGCGCATGGAGGTTTTGTATTATATATGTTTCTAAATTTTTAATCATGGCACAATGACGAGAATTTCCATAATTATGTAGTTTTGCAATTTTAATAATTTTACATTGTGTTCATCAGTCTTATGTTTTTCTTTTTGATGATTTCATTATAATTCTTAGATTGGGTGACTATGTGCACTAATAGGAGAAATATGGAGAGTACAGGCGTCGTAGACATTGCCAAGGAAGACCGGAAGATTTTGAAAACCAAAAAAATTGATGACATTTTGGAGCATTCGCAAACTAAGAAGCGAAAGATAAATAATAATGTAAATATACATGAAATTAGTTTAAATTAAACTATGAAATCAAAAGTATTTTCGTTTCGGGTTATGAATCTAATAAAAATTCGAAACTCTGAACATTTCGAGTTTGATGTATAAGTTATAGACTAGTTCTGCTTTTTCAAATAACAATGCATGCTTATCAGTTTATTACTAGATAGATATAGTTGTACTTTCATATCGTTTGTTACCAACTTGCGATTCGCTGATTGCCGCATATTGTGAAATTGGAAGAGCATGGGGGAAAAAAGAAAATTATTTTCAATTTTTTTGGGGAAAAATGGACTGATTGCGCTATTCGAATTTATTAATTTTCATATCTTCAAGATTTTTTTTTTTGTATATTTGGTATGGACTGACTCCGCTATTCGAATTTATTAATTTTCATATCTTCAAGATTTTTTTTTTGGTATATTTGGTATGGACTGACTCCCTTATTCGAATTTATTAATTTTCATATCTTCAAGATTTTTTTTTTGGTATATTTGGTATGGACTGACTCCCTTATTCGAATTTATTAATTTTCATATCTTCAAGATTTTTTTTTTTTTGGTATTTTTATGGTGATGGTGAGTCGGTATTTTCCTGCTTTATGCGAATGACAGCCATATTTGTGCTCCGATTATCGACGTTGTGCAAGGTAGCAAAGAACTCATTTCTTTTTTTTTCTTTCAATTTTTTTGTGCTCATTGTTGACCGTATACGTGAAATTTTTTCCTATATTGCGTGTTTCGTTGGCATTTCTAAGATGAGTCCCTCACCAACTTTTGAGCAACTTTCGTTAATCCCGCCGGCGCTATGCGTGGCGTAAAAGAAATATATATGTAACTGGTGCCGAGAGAATCGACCTAGTGTGCGGAAACCTGTTTTCGAGAGAAACGCGTTTAAAGTTTTGCGGTTGTTTTCAGCTACTTTTCCATCTTTCACCACTACATAACGTGAGTCATCATGGCTCCCATAATTTTCATCATTTAGTTAATGGTTTATCAGGCTTTTCTACCACCACATGGCGTTAGTTACTACAGATTACCTGTAACTAATCAGTGAATTAGTGGTGTTCTTTCTATGTTTTGCAACTTTTTTAATTTCCAATTTTTTCTTGAATTATGGGTACTTTGGAGGAAGATTTGAATAAATTAAAGAGGCCAAATAAAGTGTAAAACAAATGAAAAAAAATTTAACAAAAAATAAATAAATAAAATTTTTTTTCTTTCAATGTTTTTTTTTTTCAATTTTTTCATCACATTTTTTTTCACAGAAAAATCGATTTTCTGATAGCAAAATTTTGTTTTAATACTTCTAACCTACTTCAGATGAATTTTAATCTTTTTGAGAACCCAAATCTACTTATTAGTCAAAACCTCTAAAATAACACACTAGGTCGATTCTCTCGGCACCAGTCACATATACTGCTTTCTTACATAGCTGAAGCGAACTTTTACGTGTAATTATAATGATATATGGACTGCATTACGCAACAATGTTCTAAGTGAAATGAGGCGCCATAAACTTTAACTACATCAAATTTCTGATGTAATGTAAATTATAACAAAGCCAGTCAATCAAACTGAACAAATTTCGCTTGTTTGTCTTTGAAATTATTTAAATAAGATGAATGATTTCATTCATTACTAGTTTTTCTCATTAAAAACAAAAATAAGATCGATCAACAAGTCTATGGCGCCACATTTCACTTAGAACATTGTTGCGTAATGCAGTCCATATATACATCAAAAAGTGGGATATTAGTTAGATAATTACAAATAATGTGAAATGTAAAGATTTGAAGACCTTACCCTCTCCCAACCCCTCCTTCCCAAATCAGGTAGGCTGGAATAAGCTATCGCTTCAAGTTGAAAATTCAGCTAAAAAATTGATATTATTCGATAATATGATGGGGTGGAATATATGATCATCTTGATAATATCTGGACATTATCTGCAGACATTTTCATCGAGAAAAATCAGCGAAGATTTGAAAATGCTTAATAAGCAAAAGATTATGCATCTTCGTAATATGAGCAGTGATAATGACAGTGAAAATGATAGCGATGATGGATTGTCCAATTTCAAAAAAAAGAAAGCCGAGTTCATCGACGAAATCAAGAATAAGCGTAAGAATAATACTAATGTAAGTATATAAATTAAATTTTAATTGAACCATAAAATCGAAATTATTTTAATTTCTGGTTCTGAATCTGGAACGAATTCAAAATTCAAAACATTTCAAGTTGAAAGAAGTTACCAATTTGTTGTTTTCAAATAATGAGCATGTTTGATTTAGGCTGTGTATGTACATTAGGGTGCGGCCCAAAGCAAAAGTTTGAGATAATTAGTAACACCCCCCCTAATTTTTTTCCATACCACTGAAAAAATACGAATGAAATTTTTTTTAATATTGATATTTAGAGGTCGCTCAAAGCAGTTTGAAAATTTCAGATTTACAGGTAATGCTAAGCACACTCAAAATAAGTCTCTAAATCATTTATTTTTGAGAAAAATGCTACCGATGAAAATTATATTCATATTTTCATTGGTAGCAAACCTCTTTCCCCCATCGTTCCGAATATATTGCCATTAAAATAATGTTGAAAATGAAAGAGGAGGCGGAGTATAATGATACTTACTTACATCTTAATAATTTTCCGACAGAATTTACCGAAAGCTTCATCGAGCAAGCAGAAGATACATCATCATAATATGATGAGTGATAATGATGATAGTGAAAGTGATGAATTATCAAATTCAAAGAAACATTATAAAGCAGAGTTGATTTCAGTCCATGAAGGTTAGTACAATGGAAATTAATTATGGTGTGCATTTCTACATGATATAGGTATTATGTAGTTGCAACAAAACGTTAAAATTTGACAGATTTATTAATAGCTTGTTTATTTAATTTTATCTTATTTATTTAAATTTAAAATTGATGTCAAAATTACATTCATTTTTAATTTAAATTTAATTATAATAATAATTTTGATAGCACACCTACACATTGCAAATATAATGTATTTACACTAAGCTTCCTATTTTCAGCGCTAAAACTCATCATAATTGCTCGTACCTATGAAAAATAATTCATTTTCTCCTGTTGCTGAAGTATATACCTAAGCAGATGTAATCTTTTTTCGGTTCATTATTTTAAAAGTTGGCCATGTTTTGAAAAATCCTTTTAAAATATGTATTTCATTTTGAATTTTAAAAAATTGAAATTCACATTGAAATTTAGAGAAGCTTATTCATTCAAAATTTTGATGCTCCTCTTCCCGCGCGGCCATTTTGGGGTTGTGGTTTAGAATACAGTTAGATAACTTCTATATGTTAAGCCAGACAGGAACTGAAAATTTCGTTAATATATATCGGACCAGTAGTTGCAGAGGAGAAACATAACAACGAAAAAATCAAATCTTGTGGTTTCATATAATATGTACCGGGTATCTATATTTGATTTGGGTACCCTTGAGCGCAAAATCCCTAAAATGACCCTTCTGTTGATGCGAATAACTTTAAATATGCATTTGGTTGCCTTGTTAATTACGTGAAAAATCTCAAAATTCTAAGCTTTGAATTATTGTACTTCACCAATCTCATATAGTGTACCCATTTATGTAATAATTATAATTAACAATATTATGCTTTGAATTTTGGCGCTCTGGGGTACTCGAATCAAATAGATACCCGGTATATAATTAAGATACCAGGTGACACTAGTTGATCCAGCACCCCAAGTGCAAAATTCTTTCCCTCATAGAAATGAATTATATAATTGAATAATATTAGCAAGAATGGCATAAATAAAGTATATTTGATGTTTAAAATCGTCTATCAATGAAAATGCAAAATTTTAATTTATACTTTTGTTGTCAAAACTGTCAAAAGTATACATTATGTATTAAATTGTATATTCATCTTTCTGCTAATTTTTTCGCTTGGGCGCTCAAATCAAGTAGTCATCCGGTATAGATAATATCATAATATTCTTGCATTTTCTATATTCAGTTTATATTATTTCCACAGATATAAAAAGAATAAGCAATGATTTGAAAATAATACTCCAACAAGTTGAGAATTTAAAACGAACAACTTCGTGTGAGTTAAAATTGAAGAAATCGGAGAATGTAATCAAAAGTTTGGAGGTGTTGAACAATGTTGGTGATGACAATAAAGTATTGAAGGAGTCAGAATTGAAGAAATCGGAGAATGTAATCAAAAGATCGGAGGTCGTGTTGAACGATGTTGGTGCTGATGATGACAATAAAGTATTGAAGGAGTCAAAATTGAAAAAATCGGGGAATGTAATCAAAAGCTCGGAGGTGTTGAACGATGTTGGTGCTGATAACAATAAAGTATTGAAGAATGATGCAGATGAAATAACCTGTGCGAATCATGATTATAAGCCAGAAGAATTGGAAAACATGGTATTTTTTTTTTTTTGTTCAAATTCTTTTGTTTTTGTTCTGTGTTAAAATTCATTTTAAACAGTGTCCGCCATCAACTCTGTTATTTTCATATTCATCCATGTCTTTTCAGTTTAAAGAATGCAATTTCTCGAAGATAAGTTCCTTTGTTTGCGACGCGTTATCAGTTTTATTCACAAAAACTGAACTTGGCTCTTCGAGCCTTACTGGGGAGTTGGCACATTGTTTAAAAAATGTGCCTGGAGCCGTAGCGAAGCCCCAACTCGATCCCAAGCGAATTCAAATTATCAGAGGTAATTATAATGAACTGTTACATTTTTATAAATAATAATTTGCGCTCCCTCAAATTAAACTTTTTGTGTTTTTCCTAGATTATGCTCGTCAAAAATTTACAAAAGCGACAGAAATAGAATTAAAGAAAATAATCAACTCCGCCATAACAAATAAATGTAATAACGCTGCCAAGAAAATCACTTCGCCTTGATTGTATACACAGCATCAATGTAATTTTTAATTCTCTAATAAAAAATAATTTTTTTATAGTTGATTTATTATTTGTTTTTATATGCCAGGTACTAATAGTGAAGACTTGTAGTAATTACTAATACCTACAACACTACTAGTGAAACTACAAGTCTTCACTAATAGGCCTAATATAGTGATTACTAGTAGTGTAACCCACTAGTAGTTTAGATGGTACGAAAATACTATTAGTCGGGAGGACTAGTAGTAATTATTAGTAGTGTAACCAACTAGTAGTTTAGACGGTACGAAAATACTACTAGTCTGGAGGACTAGTATTTACTATAGTGCACTTATAGTATTTTTCTACGCGGGTACGCATGGGTGAGTGGTGAAAATATAATAAATGTGCACATTGGAATTTATTAGATAAATAAAAAATGAAAAAACTATCGCTCATTCTTACTGCTGTATTTTGGGTTAGCTTTTGGCACCAAAATGTGAATCTCAGGTTCACATTATTCAATTATTCAATGAATATGCGAATAATATAGACGTAGTTTGAAGCATAGGAATTGGGAGGGAGTTTTCCTTTCTTTTATTTCATTTATGGCATTGGCGTGGAATTTTATTGTTTATACAGTAAAAATGCTTATTCAATATTGATTTTATTTTTTATAGAGAATGATAAGTCTGAGCAAGGTCGATATAAGTGGATATCAAATTCGAGAACACCATTGACAACTGTCACACCATATACGCTGAATAAAGATGAAGATTTCAGAGATTGGATTAGCAGATTACGTTCCGAACTACAACTCAACGATTTATTATTTATAATTGATGTTTCTTTACCTGTTCCTAAACTAGATGAAACTATAGCTGAAAAATGTAAACAGTATGTTCGTGATATCATATACGCGCGTTTAACTATCAAGTATCGACAGTGGATTGAAGGTATTCAAGATCCTGCTAGAATGGTAGCTGAACTCACGTCTAAATTGGATCCAAAACATCCGTATGGTTGGACGCCGTTCTTCAAACAACTTGCGAAAATAACTTTTAAACCAGACCAAATGACAGCTACAGAATTCATCTCAAAATTCGAAACTTTGGTAAATCGAATTGCAGATTGGAAGCTAACCTTACCGGAATGGGTACAGCAAGGGCTTATCATTAGTAACTTACCCGATGAGTATGAGCAGGTTAGGTCACGTTTAGAAAGTATGCCTATGCAATCTTTCAGTGAATTTAAGAGTTTATTAATTCAAGAGGATGCACTTAAGCGACAAAAGGCGGTTGTGGATGAAGTTAAAAGTGTGAAAAGTAATGAGCTTAAGTCTAAACCTCAAAACGTGGGCCTAGTGACCCATAATTCAAATAAGTCGGTTTTTAAATGCCATAAATGTGGAAAACTCGGCCATATACGCGCTGAATGTAGATCGAATATCAATTGTGGTCGTGGTGGTGGGTATGGAGTTAGCTGTGGTAGAGGTTATGGTGATCGTGGTTGCGGTGGCTCTAGGTATATACCATATCACTCCAAACAAATTGTTTGTTCAAACTGCAGTGGGCAGGGACATGTAGCAACGGTGTGTCCGTCCAAATTAAAACCATCGAATAAAGAGAAGGAAACGAAAGCACTTCTTGCTATGGAAGACACAACCATTAGAAATTTGCTTCCACCAAAAGACCCAAGAGTAGCTGAAGCATTGGTTGGAAACTTGAAAATTCCCAAAGGTAATAATGATAATAATTCATGTTTTGATTTATTATTTGTATTCGACACTGTTGCTACTGAGCACATGTGCAATAATTTACGTGCATTTACTTCGATAGTTCGATTAAATGAACCTCTCGAAGTAAGTGGTCAAATAAGTGGTGAATGTGCTCGTGTTAATAGTTATTATAAAGGAAGTATTGTAGGCACAACTTGCTTAACTCAAACTGAGGAAAACTTCATTTTAAATAATGTGTATTATTCACCAGATTTTCGGTACAATTTAATTTCAGTTAGACGTCTATATGAAAATAATATTTTTCCTATGTTTAAAGATGGTGATTTTTATCTTATTGATAATAATGGAAAATTAATTGCAATAGCCAAATTTATCGAAAATGTGTGGTATGTGAGATTAACTATTCCTATGAAAGCAACAAAACGAAAAATTGATGTATTAGTTGAGATTAATGCAGGTGATGAGATACACAGCTCAGGAAATAAGCAGTTGTGTTCTTCTACTTAAGGTGATAATCAAGAGGCAACTGTAGCAAACGTTTTGAATGAAGATGGTGAGGTAATCAATTCTTATTTGCGAAATAATCAAGGTTTACTCTGGCACAAACGCTTGGGCCATGCATCGCTCAGTTACTTACAAACAGCATCTAAACAATTTCCTATCTTGAAAGATATTGAATTTGGAAAGGAAATCTTGGATTGTGAATCTTGTATTCGTGCTAAGATAACAAAAACCTCCCATAAATCAAAACAGAAAGAGGCTACTAAGCCTCTTGAAATCGTTCACTCTGACGTTATGGGTTATATACGACCTAAAAGTTATATTACAGGATTTAAATATATAATTAGTTTCATTGATGGTTACTCTCGAGCTGCTTTTGTCTACTTGATGGAAGAAAAATCTGAGGCAGGTGAATGTTTCATAGATTTTGTTCGGACATCTAAAAATAAATTTGGGGAGGAATTTAAGATTCAAAGGTTGAGGTGTGATCGAGGAAGTGAGTATACTGGAGGCGAGTTGAAGAAAGTGTGTAATGAGAATAAAATTGAGATTGAATATGCTCATGTTGACACTCCTCAGTTAAATGGTGTTTCTGAGAGATTTAATCGATCTTTAATTACAAAAGCAAGAGCAATGCTTTTTGACGCAAAAATGCCGAAAAATCTATGGTCGTTTGCCGTTGGAGCAGCAGCTTTTATTTATAATCGCACTCCTCATAAAATTATTAAATTCAAAACTCCATATGAGCTTTGGTATGGTGAAAAACCTGAAATTAAAAATCTGAGGAGGTTTGGCTGCGTTGCGTACAGTAGAGTTACTGGAAAGCCAAAATCAAAATTTGATTCAAAGGGTGAGCGTATGTTCTTGGTAGGATATACAAATACTGGGTATAGGTTACTGCAACGTGAAACAGGAAAAATCATTGATACATGTGATGTGAGATTTGTAGAATCTAAAGTATATGGTGATGTTTTCACTGAGGAAAATGATTCTCAGGACATAGAGTTTGAAGTGAGTGAGTGTGAAAATTTACTGGAAACTGAATCTATACCCATTGTAGAAAACCAATCACAAGAACAAGCGAGTAAATTTATAAACATGGAGAATGAAAAGAATTTAGGTAAAGAGGAATTTGAACTCGACAAAATTGAGGTGGAGGAAGTTTCAGACTATGATGAAAATACTGATAATGAATTTAAGTTTGGTAACCTTATGAGATGACGAAATTAACAAAAATGTAACCAAAGTTTCATGTTTTTATGGGCGATTACCCCATTCAAAATCGAAAATTCGTACATTTATCATACTTTTTTTCGCTTCTAAATTGTAATTACGTCCTACTTATCTCAAAAAATCCCATCCTTGTGGGGTGCCTGTTTCCATGATTATCATTTAAAAAATTGAGCCCTCCCGCGGTAAAAGTGACTATCTCTATTCTGAGAAGTTTCAAGTAAATCGCGAAAAACTAATTCGGGATCATTTTATGATGTATTTTCTATCAAGTTGAAAAATAAATAGCAGTTTATAATTCCTTCATTTTTTACGCTATGCATCTTCAAACCCATCCCGAAAACTGAAATATGAATTTTACATCTTCTTCACATGCCTTGAATCGTTCACAAAAAGAAGTTTCGTGTTTTCCTTAACACGCGGTTGGCACCACTGCATTCAGCTGTGATCTTTCGCTTGAAAAGAACCTTTTACACGTTTAATATTTTTAAAAGGGTGTCATTTGTCGGCAGAGCCCTTTTTATTGATAACACTCTCCAAATTTGATGTACCTACTAAATTATAGAATAACTGGAGGCAATTATGTGTATTTCAGAAATGCTACAAAACTACTTATATGAATTTCTATTTTTGTATTTCGGACGAATTGTGAGCCCCGAAGGGGCAAAAAAAAGTTCAGAAGTTGATAAAATGTCGTGATATTAATTGGCAATTTTTGGTTTACCCCCCCCTGAAAAACGGTATGTTACCTAACCACATATTTATGTAAAAACATAGCCACCTAATTTTAACTCTAATGCTATTCCTTCGGTATATGCTTCTGTCTTCTCCTTAACATGGCATACCAGGAGCTGGAGGTTCATTCGGAAATACGTGTATAGTGAGTTCTGAATCCTCGTTCAACACATTACTTGGCGCACGATTTCTGAATCAATTTATGACATTTTTTTATGAATGAGCAACTTGCACTTGTTGCACTCTCTATCTCTTATTAAGAAAAATTGTCTATGTCCGTTAGCTTGAGTCATAGAAGTAGGTCCGAATAATAATTCATATGTTCACCTTTAAAAGACATATATACAGGATGTAATTGATAAGCTAGTATGTATAGTACAAATTGCGGTACTTTGAGGAAGTCGACAGCGCTGTGGAAATATCGATCGCTAGCTGATCCGGATGCGTCGCGTCTATTCATGGCTTCGAGACTTCCCATGCATCTGTATTGTTTCACCCTCTTACCATCATTGGAGAAATAATATTCGCCTGGTGATTCGGTAATACCAGCTAATAAAGAGCCCATCATGACTGTAGACGCTCCCAATGGTAACGCCTTCACTATACGACCAATAGACTGAACCCCTCCATCAGCGATAACAGGAACGTTGAATCTTCGCGCATATTCGGAAACTCTATAAACAGCTGTGACTTGTGGTCTTCCAACAGCCATTACTTCTTGAGTGGTACAAATAAACTCACAACCCATTCCAACTCTTAAACCATCTACGCCAGCGTCGATTAAATTTTTCGCTTGGGCAGCAGTGACCACATTTCCGCCGATGACTTGTAATTCTGAATCTTTGTACTTGGCTTTTATTTCCTTAATCAAGTCAGTTTGGTAGACCGAGTTTCCTTGAGAGGAATCAATAACGATTACATCTACACCAGCGTTGACTAGTGCTTCTAAGCGATTCCTGTCATCTGGTCTTGTGCCGATAACAGCACCAACGTAAAGCTGTTTATTTTGATCTTTCGAAGCGTTGGGGAAACTACGATTTTTTTCAAATTTGTTCGAGCGATTAATGCGACCAATTCGCCCTCTTCGTTGATAATGGGGAGTTTGCCTCGTTTCGATCTTTCTAATATTTCGGTAGCTTTTTCTAGAGTGATTCCGGCTAAAGCAGTTTCCAATTTTTCGAACGGAGTCATCACCTCACACAGTTTCTTGTTTTTAAATTCTTGGTCGTCGTCTAGAAAATCGATATCACGGGATGTAACAATTCCAACCAATTTTCCTCCACGTTCTCCGCTATCGGTGATAGGAATGCCGAAAATTCCGTGTTCTTTTTTTACTCGCTCTACGTCACCTACCATATGTGATGGAGATAGGACTACCATGAATGTTGAAACAAAATTTTTATCAATAAATTAACTATTTGGGTTGCGGAACTTTTGGGTCATTCCGTATTTCGGCCTAATCGCAATTACACTTGATAAATAACGTAGGTTGCGAATAATTCTTACCTACACAGAGTCATAAACGACAAACGCTAATAAATTATAAAAACGTATTTTAATAACAAAAAATTTTAATAGTCAATACTTTGAAGTGTGAACGTTTTTAAAAAAGAATCATAATAGATGAAATCAATGGAGTAGGTGTTCTAGGCATATGAATTAAATATGACTATTCCATTCTCTGTGATCTAAAAGTTCTCTAGAAAATGACATTTTATGATTCAAAGAGCGGTTGAAAAGTTAGCTTCTTTGTAAGGGAGTAAGTGGACTCAAGTGAATCGTGTTATCAGGATAAAAATTTTCAACATTACGTAAATAGAGTTCGAGTGATCCACATAATGTATGGTCAAGGGTTAAATCCCATGCTAAACGCAAACTCGATAACGCTCTGTGTGAAAGAAGGTTAATGTGGGAAAAATTAATTCACGGAAGTATTAAGTTGAAATAATATGACGGCCACAAAAGATATTCATGGGGACAAAACTTACGGAGAATACAAATCAGCCATAGAAATAGTCTAAAAATTTCATTTCACAAATTAAATAGCGATTTGATTTATAATTTAGAACATAGTGGAACATACTATATAGACTCGTGATTACTGAAGGCAAGAACAAAAAAAATTTCAAATCCAAATTCTTAGGTGAATTAAGTAAGAGATTCTGGCCTATTACTGAATATGGATGTAATGAAATTATCACATCAACCGTAATAATACCATAAAATGCTGGTTATTGGTTAAAATTTGCTACAAAAGTAAAGCAACGAACTTAAATTTAATAGTGGAAAAAAAAGTCACCTGCAGAAAAATCGTGAATCGATGATGTTTCATGTTTTCCAGTCAACCTTATTTGATGTACCTACTAAATTATAGAATAACTGGAGGCAATTATGTGTGTTTCAGAAATGCTACAAAACTACTTATATGAATTTCTATTTTTGTATTTCGGACGAATTGTGAGCCCCGAAGGGGCAAAAAAAAGTTCAGAAGTTGATAAAATGTCGTGATATTAATTGGCAATTTTTGGTTTCCCCCCCCCCTGAAAAACGTCCCCGGTACATCCCTGATCAACCAGAATGCTTATCTCGATTTTTACAAAGCTCAATAAATTGTACCTGATCAAGTCATTAAGAAATATATGTTATATATAAAGACAAGATACCTACATAAATGTTTTTTTGTCATTGCACAATGTACATCTCTGAAAGATTTTAACAAAAATATACTATTACGTATTTTAACATGAACAAACGTTTGAATAATTTTGAAAAAATTATCATAAATGGCCTTTGATGTAATCCACCATCCCTGCAAGTTTCAAAAATTCAAATGAAAATTATCGAAAATATTAACAATTTTTAACGAAAAATCTTAGAGATTATAGGGAGTGTGGCGATTCAAAAATTTTACTAAGACGTTTTTAGAACATAATAAAGATGAACTTCAATCAAAGACTGCAGTCTGTATGAACTGTTTTTACGGCATAAACAAAGTTTTATGTCCACTAAAAAGAGAAGATAGTAACTTTTTCCACAAAGCATTTTGAAAAAATTGTATAAATTCGAGTTTTTATAACGAGAAGTTCTTCACTTTAATAATTCATTTTTTATAGACGAACTTCTTAATAATTGAAGAAACTGTGTTTCTTGTTGATTCGATCTTAGTTGAAACGGCGTCACAAAATGTAACATAATGCGACTGTTATAAAAAATTGTGCACGTCGCGTCGTTTAGATGCAGCACCTTTACCATATCAGCTGATCGAATTTCGCATTCTCACATCGACAAACAATATTTTGACTAATTTGCATAAATTGCACCATATAGCACAGCTCAACTGATCGTAAAAGGGCAGGTGCTGCGAGGAATGAGAGTGTTATAACTTATAAGTAAGATTATTGTTTCGTTATCTATAACCGATCCTTTGTAATAATGCATGACTCACGAAGAATAAATTTTTGCGACGTTTTCTTTATTCTCTTCTTTCAAATCCAAGCTAGACGAAGAAAAATAATATGAAGTCGAATGAATTTGTGTGCTCTAGTTTAAAAATAAGTTATATGAATGGTGTTTTTAAAATTCCCGCTATCGACTATACCGATTTTAACCGCGTCGACACATCGCCAACAGGTTTCATTCGCCCTTCAAAGAATTCGAATTTTCACCGAAAGTAATAAAAACATCCATTGTTATCGGTGAATAGCATCGTCGAACGACCGCAGAAGTGACCTTTTTTTTATTGCGCCAAAAAACATGTGCATGGACTTCGTAGAAGATTATCAGTTGTCCTTAGCACATAAAGAAAACTAATTGGAATGTTGGATGTTATTGAAATTAGAATCACAATAAATGATGCATAATTATTCAACATTATATATACATTAAATTATTGCATACTTAATTTTTTAAAAATGTAAAAATCTAAATTATGAAGACTTCAAAAATTCATATCTCCACCAAAATTTGGTGTGATTAATTTCAACAAATTCTAATGTTTCAGAAGTTTCATAATTTTCGATCTCAGGGTCGTATGTTAAAAGCTTCAAACCTTTATATTTCGGCTCCTTCGGCAATTAGAGTAGACAAAGAATCATTTACATAAAAAATATAACATAAGCAGCCTTTACGCGTGGTGTGAAGGAACGCGTCCTTTCTTTTCGTCGAGTATGCGAACGAAAACGTCTGAAATTACGCTCACTCGACCAGTTGCGCTTCGTTTAGCGTTGCGCGTTTATTTATACGATTATTCGTCGCGTATAAAAATCCACATTCGGCGAAATTAAATTTTCCGCGTCGTTATTAAACGACCGCGCGCGCGGTTTTGGCGAAAAATTATATTGGCGCGGGAGAAGAAGAAAAAAGTACCGAGCGAAGTACGGAAGCAGCGATCGTGAAAAAAATTCTTTCTTTCGACAGTAAAACAGTAAAATAAAAAAAAAAAGGTCGCGCTTAGCGAGCGTCGAAGAAAGGAAAAAAACTCGACGAGGCGAATCAAACGATGGAACGAGAAAGAGGTTGGAAGAGGAATGGAAAATGAAGGTGAAAAAAAAAGGTACACCAAAAACGCGAAGTTACCGCGTATATACGCGAATTACAACGTTTGTATAGGCGTCGGACGCGACGCGTTCGCAGAAAACAAAAGGGGAGCGTGACGAAAATTTGTGAAATCGTAGGAACACGGATTAAGCGGATTAGAATGGTAACAAAAAGCAAACAAAATGAAATAATTAAAAATAAACACATTTTTCGCCCGTTTACATTACATTAACGTTTACTGTGGTATTGCCGGACCATGTTCTAGAACCGGAAGGGAAGTGGCATTAACGTCTCCGGTGGCCCAGTTACCAAATCGAAATGATGAGGCATTTTAATTTTTCTTTTTTAATATTCATCTTCGCTGATGCCTTTCTTCCTTCTCTCCTCGACAGTTTGTGGACCAAGCAATATTTTAATATTTGTTATTTTTATGGTGAAAGAATTTTTTTCTTCAAATAAACAGACGGAATAGGCCTATTAATTGATTTAATCAGTTGCAGGAGTTCACTTATAAGTAAACCAAAAAGGAAAAAATATATGCCTTAGTAATGTTTTAAGGCGGTGCTTCGGAAAATAAGTTGGTAAATGCGAAAAAGTTGTTTTTTTAATAAAAAAATGAAAAAATTGGAAAAATAAATGCTTAATCGGTTGAAACAAAGTCTCTAAAATAATATATTATAATTTTAAATCATTTAGTTGCGTTACTTTTGAGAAAAATACTGCAAATGAAAATAGGATATAATTTTCATTTGCAGTATTTTTCTCAAAAGTAACGCAACTAAATGATTTAAAATTATAATATATTATTTTAGAGACTTCGTTTCAACCGATTAAGCATTTATTTTTCCAATTTTTTCATTTTTTTATTTTAAAATCAATTTTATCACATTTACCTACTTATTTTCCGAAGCACCACCTTAAGCGCGAGAAGATCAGTTAAGCTGTTATGCACTGTTAAGGCGGCGACGCAACGTCGTGTAACGTTCGTTCGACCTACAGCGCGCATAGTACCGAACCGCTTGGTTTATAGCGCGCTGCAATAGTTTTTATTTTTTTTGACTATGTTGCACCACTCCTAAAATTCTGAAATTTTTATGGTATGTTTGGTGGTAAAAGATACATTTTATGGAATTTTTTCACGATTGCACCTCGAAAACTTGCCATAGAAATAGCGGTTTGAAATTTTAAAAATTGCATAACTCTTTTAAAATTGATCGAAAAAAATTGAAAAAATTACTGAAAAACCCTTTTATTGTCAAGATACTATAAATAAAATTTCAACTTTCCACCTTTATAATAAGGCGAGAAAAAAAATTTAATCGAAAAACTTGTTTTTGCCTATATCTCCGAAAATAGGCGCAACTGGAGCCTGAAATTTTTGTCAAAATTTTTTTTCGATGTGGGCCACCTTTTGCCCTAGAAACCGTTTGAAAAGCTCTCGGAGGCATTTTCGACTATCTTATCCCATCATGCCCTTTTCTATTTTCTCTTCAAAATTTCTCACACTTGATGATTTCTAAATTTTCTCTCAACTTTTCGTGACTCGAAAGGGTCCCGCAGAACGTGGGTAAATGTTGACAACTTTTCAAACTAAGTATCTAGCCTTTTAGTCGACGGCTATAAATTCAAATTTTTAACTCAAATCACACTACTTGCTATTAAAATTTGTTTGCTCGTGAACAAATTTTAATGTACTCTTTCTGGCGCAGTTGTATTAATTTATATGAAAATTCAGAGTGCTTGAAAATAGAAAAATATCCATAAAAAACCGGTGAAATTCTAACGAATATTCGTCAGGTCAGACGACTAATGGGCATGGTAAACTTGCATAGAAAATTTATTCCCAAGTAATAGAAACTTATAGAGCCCATAACTGTCCTTATTCAAAAAAACAAGCCCTTCCACTGGGGTTCATAACAAATTGCTGCTTTTAAAAACTTAGAACAAGAGTACACCAAACAATTTAAATTAAAGAAATCCGCTGATGACCTCGATTTCTATCTTGAAACAGAAATAAATGAAAATTCCACAGATGCCGTTCTATATCAGATCGATCCTCACAGTGGTCCAGCAATCAACCTACATTTCAGCAAAACCTCAGAAAAACATGAGAAAAACTGCACGATAATCGAAAAGGAAATGATTGCAATAACTACAGCTTTAAAAAAAATTGGAAATATGAGTATATGGAAAAAGAATTCATGTTAAACAATCATTAAAAACGATCGAGGCTAAATTTGCACAACTTAAACAGATACATAAAAAAGCAGCTTATTGGGTGACTAGACTAAATTCCTTCGATCTTGTTTATGATATCAAACCTATCAAAAATTTGCTGAAACAATTTAGGCCGGATGAACTTACACTCTATAATATGGAATACTCATTGGTCAATAAAATTGAATCTACACCATTCTCCACTCAGCTTGAGAAAGCCCTTCGAAATCAACATATGAGGTATGTGAAAATTTATTTTGTTATAATGTAATTCAGCAACAGATGTATTAATTACTTATTTTATATTGATGTTTTACCATACATGTGTAATGCATTATTATCGGCCCCTATAAGAGGATGTAACAGCGAAGGACAGAAGGAGTTAACAGAGTTTTCAATAAAAACCATAACTATTACAGTCTACCAGATTTGAGAAGGAGGTTGAGGGGAAGGTGAGGTCTTCAAATCAATGCCTTTCAGACCATTTACAATCATCTGGTGAACGTCCCACTTTTTGGTATCTATGATTAAATATATCCCCTCCCTCAAACGCATAGAGCCGACGGGTATTCATGCAATTCATTCAAAACTCGGTGAAAAGCTCTTCTTGAAAATGCAAAAAAAGTACTTTGTTTTTTTCGATACACCTCAAAATGGAGCATCATTCAAATGTTTAAAGGGCTGGAACGCCGGAGGCAGGGGATGGGGCAAACCGCTTAAAATTATCGTTTTTGATCTCATACGAAAGAGTGAATTACGTTCACCAACATATCTAAATTACCGCTTTCTAAATGAACATGGATTGGAGTTGGAGCAAAAAATGGCTTTTTGAGAAAGTTTTGAGTCATGAAATTTCTAGGAATAAGAAGTATACCATATCCGCAATTCACCTTCACACATGATGTTGGAAGGGTGAAGGAGGCGTTATCGATCTCAAAATGTGATGGGGTATACGAGAGTTCCAAAATTTTTCCTTATGGTGTCATAAATGACAAAATGTGTCCAAGTGCTTAACCTGTTTGATTTTAGCTTCCCAATGGAGTTTCGAGGACGACTGAAGTTTCTTTTCAACTTATACAATAAGGTATTCTATTTACCTTGGAATTTTGCGCCTACTCATTACAGCTCATAGGTCGCATTACATTCTGCATTGATTTAGATCCAAACAAAGTGCCTTATTATGTCTTTGGAATTCGCCAGCAAATGAAGCGCCACTGAGTGTACTCGCGCTTAGCTGTTTTTGTTTTTAGCGTATCATGCCATAGTTTTTGTAAATTGCGTTTCTATCAAATTCAAAATCCCATCATCGTTATCAAAAATTAGATGAAAATTACTCACAAGCAAATTTACTGCAGTTGTCGAAACAAAATCAAACTTTATAATTTCAGCTTCGTGGTAAAGCTCGCGCATACTTATGCTAACAAAATATAACCTATGGTTACACCAGCAGTTACTTAGCTATCGCTAGCTCGGCGTTTTGTTTTCAAAATACTGGCACATTTACTTGCGCTCTATCATTTAGACGCGTTTATTTGCGCTTTCAAATTATTCGGCCTCGTTTGTTTACGCTGCAAGCTAGGAAGGGGCATATAGGTACTGTTCTTCCCCGTAGGCTTACATTTCCTTTTTTTCTTTCTTTTTTCTTTTTTTTTTTTTTTTTAATATTATTATTGAGGCGTTCTCTCAAAATTTTAGTTCTTGTGTAAAAGATACTGAAATTAGCGCAAATGCTTGATCAACCGTATAACCATCAGATTATATATTTTTCATTATTATTAATGCAAAGTATAGAACTCCAATTCAAAATTCAGCTCTAATAATGTGGCACGGGAAATTCAAGAGGTCATATTTCGATCACCAACTAACCTCACATAAGCAAAGTTTCACCTTTCTAGATTGATTTGGTGAGAAGATTTAGAAGATTCAAGAAATTTCATAACTCAAAACTTCCTCAAGAAGCCGTTTTGCTCGCACTCCTCTCCAAATAATACGCATACAATATCGAGAAACAAATGGTCATAAGTCACATCCAGTGGCACTTCACACCACGCCAAGCACTACATTTTGGAGGATTGTGGGAGGCGAGAATGAAATCAATGAAACATTTATTAGACCGGACATTTATTTTTGAAGGTTTTTCTACGCTTCTAAGCCAAATTGAAACATGTTTAAATTCAAGACCACTTATTGGACTACGAAACACTTCAGATGAGGTTGAAGCATGAGTTGATAAGAGATATTTTACTATCGCTGTTTCATGAGTAAGTAGTAAAGTAGCAAGATGAAAGGCAAATTCCCTTAATTGAAGTTTTATTCTACATATTCGAACATGTAACTTTATAATAAATTATTGTCGAATTGTTTTGTTAACCAAAAAGTGTAACCCCAGGACATTTTTTGACTGTTGTCGCATTATAGGTTTACCAATGAAAAATATCCTTGACATCCCAGATATTCGTCTAAAACATTGGCAGCAAATCTATAAAATAACTCGATATTTTCGTAAGCGTTGGTCGAACGAATATTTGATTTCTTTACAACAACGGAATAAATGATGATTATCCAAAAATGACGTTCATGTGAGAGATATTGTGATGATTAAGGAGGATAACCTTCATCCAAACTCAGTGGAGATTGGGGAGAATTACAGAACTCCACCCTGGGTCAGATGGACTCGCAAGAGTGGTAACATTAAAAATAACCTCAGGATTATTAAAAAGGCTTTGTGCCAAACTAATTTTCCTTGAAGATCATTACTAATTTTTTTATTTGTTGTACTATTAATGAAATTATTACCAATGTAGATCAGCATTTGCGAAAGCGAGAAAAAAAAATAAAGAAACCACGAGGTTGATTTGTCAACCATTGAAATCAATCTGGCTGATCCATTGCGTAGAAGTACATTGAGATACCAGGTCTTCTACTAAGACCTGGTGAAAACGAGTAGGGTGGACATTAGTCCAGGCTCTAGAAACGAAGCTCGACTCTAAAACTACGAGTATTGTGAAAGTAGTGCGATGAGATGCGTACTGCAGGTAGCAGCACTCATCGACATGTACCTGTTTTGTCATAAGTGAGAAGATCATTTGTTTGCTTTAGAAGTTTCAATGATTATTTATGCACTAAGGTGTAAAATTTTGTTTTGTTGATTTTTGTTTTGCTTAGTTTATAATGAATGATTATATTGTACGCCAAAGTCTTATCCGAATTTAGGCCAATTGGGACATTGGGACACTACGAAAAAAATAAAGATTAAAGGTACCTTCAATCCTTGATAAAACATAATTATAGTTAAGTTGAGAAAAAAGGCAATTTATGCTCAACACTCCCTTATGAATGTATGTTTTCATCAACGTACTCGAACGCTGGATATACATTAAAGTATTATTTCGATGATCATTTCTCATTGATTTAAAATAATGAGTGATAACATTCAAGTGATGTATTGCATTTACTAATGTTTCCAAGCGTTTCTGTAGGTGGGGAGGAGAGGCACCACAATAGGCTAGATGACAAATTTTGATGGAATTTACGTCTATAATTTCGATTTCACCTTCATTTTTTGAATTGTATCCTCGAGGGTGAGGTGGGGTGTAAGGTTTGAGAAACGAGTAAAAACTCGTTATAAAAGAAAATTATGTTTTCAAGACTGCCATTTTTAAACTTGCCATTATTTTATATTGGACGCTTAGAAGGGTGATAGAAAGAGTTTATTTTGAAAACAAGATTAAAAACTCGAAATTAGAATCAAAATATGTTTTCAAAAATGCTCGTTTAAAAAAAAAGCCATCATTTTCTCGATTAAACCCTTATGAGAGCCAAGGAGTGGGGATAATTTTGATACTTTGGTAAAAACTTGATACGGGTATCAAAAATACAATATCATTAATATTCATTTCAAATCTGTCATTGTTTCCCAATTACCAATAGTCTAATTACTGCGCTTGTGATTTCAGTTAAAACGACTTGTAACTATCTTATCGTTAATAAATTTTAAATTAGCTTTTTTTTCTCAAGGTAAGCTTAACGAAACCAGCGAGTCTTTCGTAAGCACCACCCATCCATGGTGCCACGATTGGTATAAATTTTCAGCTCATTGTTTTCTCTTAAAGAAAGTTTTGTACAGTTCTACTTGCGACTAATGTTTACAGATCAGGTCGAAAAAGGCTAGCGAGTAATTTGAACTGTGGAATACATTCAAAAATACAAAATTTAGAAAATTGTAGATAAAACCTTGCATCATTGCAGATTATTGCTTCCAATCTTAAAAAGAAGGCAAATATGAAGATTTAGATGCATTTTTAAAGCTTTATTTTGCCGGAACTAACTTGGGCGAGCTAAAACAAACGATATTATCACAAGAAAGTGATTGATATACCAATGTTGAATTCATGCTGTCAATCACTTATTCCCAAACATTATTGTAGTAGTAAATATTCGAAAAAAACTGCTCTTTTATGATGGTTGCTTATTTTTTTATTATATACATATTGCCCGTCGTTTTTCGTGCTCCTGGTTGGTAAATGAATTTTACAACTTATGCTTATCAGATTTCAGACTTCAGAGAACGAGTACAATTTAGGAAAGTATTGATAAAACCTTGCATCATTGTAGAGTATGGTTTCCAGTTCCTACTACAAGGTAAATATAAAGATCTAGAAGAATTTTTAAAGCTTCATTTAGTAGAAACTAAGCTAACTAAGGTGAAAATACAATTAATATTACAAGCAGAAATCAAAAACAGAAATTGAAAAATCGTAAATTTATTATTAAAGAGAACAAAGAAAATGTGATGAGTAAAGTATTTTCTTGAAAAACTTAATTAGGAGTCAAAAACATTGATGGATCTTGTGAGATTTATCTTAGGACCCACAATGAGTACAGTATTATTAGTCCAAGTCGATTAAATCTGCATGATCTATAGGGAAAGATGAAAGTTCTCAATTTGCTCAAAGGAATAACAAGACAGTCACGAGAATAAGAAATTAGTTGATAAGAAGAAAAATGTTGTGAAAATTACGTACATTATCAACGGTCATTTGTATTTGAATAAAATAACTTTCCTATCGTTAATGAATGAATCACAAAGAAATATAACTTATGCTTCAACTGTTTGAAAAATGGCTCTAAATGGAATATCATGGATGATGCAGAAAAAACCACACATAGGTGTATTCATCCAGTCCGAAAAACGATGATTTCGATATTCTCATCAGCGGATAGAAAGAAAAATCCATACACTCTCGCCCTATCTACTAAGTGCAAATGCGAAAAATAAACTGAAAAGACACATAGACGATTCGATATTTAACATTCGCACTCCTTAGTTGATGCATGAATTGCACAACTTATGCTTATTAAATATTGAAGAACAAATACGATTTGGAAAGGTGTAGATAAAACCTTGCATCATTGCAGATTATTGCTTCTAATTTTAAAAAGAAGGCAAACATGAAGATCTAGATGAATTTTTAAAGCTTTATTTAGCCGAAACTAACTTGGCCGAACTAAAAAATACGATATTATCACAAGTAAGTGCTTGATATACCACTGTTGAATTCATGCTGTCAATCACGAATTTCCAAATATTATTGTAGCGGCCGAAGAAAATTACTCTTTTATGATGACTGTTTCCATATGTGGTTGATGACTGATCGAACAGATAATATATTCAAGAATGCATCAATCGAGTATTTTGATGACAACTAAGGGAGGCTATCGCTATTAATTAATGGCAAAGTAACAATTGCACGGAGTGTCGCTTTGATTTGAAGTAGTGCTATGGTGCCACATGCCAAATCTCGGTGGGGTAACAGCACAAACGAAAATTGTACAGCACAAACCTAGCACAAACAATGTAGTGAATTTCAGCTTTCAACCTCGAAAAGGGTGGGGGGCAGCTAAATGGACTTCGGTCGCGTTGGGGTAAGGAGAATAATTTTATTATAACTGCGGAGGCTGTCGCGGAATGAACTGACTCAATTTAAGTTATTTCTGTTGTTTATTCTACACTTCTCTTATTCGTATCAGCCTTTTGAATTGTAATTTTTTTTACTTTTTCTCATTTTATCTCACTATGCGTACACCTAACTTGTGTACATTAAATATCAAGGGATGCAGTCAAGGTTGTTAAAAAACTTTTTTTTTTTAAATAAAAAACAAAAAAAAACCGCTTCGTTTGAACACGTCAAACATTTTATTATGTCGTATATAGAAAACTACTCCATAGAGGTAACTGAAGAAATTTCCGCTCAAAGCGGTCCACTGCCACATATCGATAAAGATGTTATACTCGTGCAAATTTTAGCATGTTCTTTATTCCCAAACTTCTCAAAAACTATTCGGCAATTTTCGCTAAAATTTCGAATTCAGGTTCCAAATGCCCCATAGATGGTTCTCTAGGTAAATTCCAACCCTATTCCTACAAAGGGGTGGGAAGGAAGAACAAAATTTTTATTTACGAGCTTCGTACTATAAAATTGTATTTTTTCTTAACATTCTTAAAACAAATTTGTTTTCGTTATTTTCTTTCTAAGGGGCATTTTTACCTCTTAAATTTAGGGCAAAAGCAAAGCAAAAATTGGCAAAAATTACTTTACCTTGAATACAAGTAGAACCACCTTTGCGCGACACCTTTTTACATTTGTATGTATTTCCAACTATTTAAGGGAGGTGGGTGAACAAAGACCAAAATAGTATATAATATGATATCCACGCATCCATACGATATTGATATAAATATTGTCAAGCATGCAGTCATATCCAACACGTGTGTTTTACATGATGCTGGCGGCTGATTTGAACTTTGCCAACAGAATACGAATAATTTTTATTTTGAGCATCAATTTTTGGAATTTTGTCGCGCTAGAATCGATTTCTTGATCATTGCGTCTCCACGAACACACTTACATATATGTATTATGATATCAACAACGATAATAAAAGAAATCAAAGTCTTATTTTAATCACATCAAAAACATTTTCTTACATGTAAAATAAAATATTCAATCACAGTCATGTAGACTCATAAAAAATATAAAAACCAAGAAATCACATAAGTTGCCAACACCACATAATGGCTCTCGTATCCTAGAGCACGCCATCTTTCAAATGATTTGTACAAACTATGCATACTATCGGAACGTAAATCGATTAAAAATCCCAAATATGCTAAATGATAAATGGACAAAATGGTAAAGAATAGATTTACAAAACAAACGCCCAGTTTTCTAACCGTATGTCTGTGTCGATCACAATATGGTTTACAAGATTTCGATGAAACACAGGCATTCAAAACTTTGGACAGCTTTTGCCTAAAAATATATTCAACGTATGTGTAAATTCCTAAAGATAGTAAAATTCCCGATAATTGGTAATTCAACCCGTGAAGCAGGGAGCTCACAAGATATGTTCTAACAACAGCGACCAAGCTACCATATCCGCGAAGTGGCTTGAAAATATCTACAAGAAAATTAATAATTGTATGAAATGCAGTGAGACCAATATTTGAGGATGAAAAATTCACTCACATCTTTTCAACCATTTATGCATCGGGATATTCCAATAAATTACCACTTTCACCAAGGAATGAGGAAATTCGATTTTAGATGGTCGAGTGACTATACTAATGCCTTCTTTAGCATTGAATGCTGCAGCTAAAGCGGTACTACTAGACATGGGCGTAGCCAGCGAGGGGCAAGGATTGTCCCCCCTGGATTTTGAAAAAATTATGTTCTGGTTTACTCACAAGACTATTTTTGAATATTTCAAGCCAACTGAATAAAATTCGCAGAAAATAGGATGTGTGTGTGAAAATGTGCGACTAGCGCAACACTGATAGCAAAGCAGCAATGTGCACCTGCACAAACGTGTTCATATGAATCTTCCAGACAAGTTGAATCTTGAGTGAGATTACGATGAGCAGTGAAGCACAGTAGAGTAGGTCTAGTCGTTGGCGGTGGGGCAAACATACTCAGTTTCAGTCTCTTGGTAGTAGCTTCAGTTGACTTATTAACAGATATGCTGCGTGTTCAGTACCATATGAGAAATATAATAAGTATTGTTTGTTCTTGATTGTGATTTGTGAACGTCATCTTTAAGTTTACGCGCTGTTTGTTGCCATTTCTCTTACTTTTTCGTTCATTTACAATGGATCTTAGAAAGTTTGGTTTCAAAAAAATCAAGCTGGATAATACACAAGAGGGGCAAATGAATCTCGATGTTGCTGATGGTCATCGTCATGGAGAAATGCAGGCTGATGTAATTAGTTCATCTTCCCAGGTACAACAAAAATTTGAAACTTTATCGGTGCAAAATAAATTTGATATCGGTAAATATTTGAAGGAGAAGCCGCTTAATGATCAGTGCAAATTCGAAGTGTTGAATAGTGTCTGGAAACCTCCTGAATCTTATGATTTTAATCAAGATTCATTAAAAGTTGGTCACTGTTTCATCCATGCTTGGTTATCCAAGTATTCACCATGATTGGCGTATTCACAGGTTTTAAAAGGGCCTCTCTGTGTATATTGCGTTTTATTTCCTCCAAAGCTTGACCGAGGTGTTAAAGGGTCGTTCATAATAAAAGTATGCGACAACTACAAAAAATTTCACGAATATGCTGCAGCTCATGTTTCTAGTAGCTGGCATAAAAATTCGACGAAGGATGCGACTAATTTTTTGAAAGCTTTGAAAGGAGAAAAATTATCTGTTGATCTACAGATAAATACTCATGCTGCAGAATTAATATGAGAAAATCGAATGAAACTGAAGTCTATCCTTTCTGCCATAATTTTTTGCGGAACCCACGATATAGCTCTTCGGGGAAAAATGTCGGATACTGGAAATTTTATTGACCTCATTAATTTTCGAGCCGATGCTGGAGATATAATTTTGCAAGATCATTTAAAAACGTGCGCGAAGAATGCTAAATACACATCACCAGATGTTCAAAATCAATTAGTAAAAATTTGTGAGGATGTACTGAGAAGACAAATTGTGTCTGAGGTCAATAAAATAGGATATTGGTCTATCTTAGCCGATGAAAGTGCAGATATATCTGGAAAGGAGCAGCTGTCCTTGGCAGTTCGATATTTTGACATTGAGTCAAAGATAGTGAAAGAAGAATTTCTAGGTTTTGTTGAAATCATCGATCAAACTGCAGATGGTATAGCTGATGTAATTTTAGCATACTGCCAGGATTTAGGATTGGAAATGAATAATCTCGTAGGACAAGGTTATGATGGTTGCTCCACAATAGCTGGGAGAGAAAACGGAGTACCGGAAAAAATTCTAAGCTCTTACCCCCACGCATTATTTATGCACTGTGCCTCACACAGGATAAATCTTGTGGTGAACGATTTAAATAAATTGCCAACAATTCGAAATACTGTGGGAACAGTTAAGTCCATAATAAAATTTTTCAGAGAAAGTCCAACCCGTAGGTGTTTAGTTCCAAATATACCCTTACTGTGCGAGACTCGATGGACAGAAAAGTATAAAAGTATTCGTTTATTCGAAAAAAATTTCATTACGATAGTTGAAAAGCTTGAACATCTCGCAGAGAATGGAAAAAATGCACAAACCCAACAAAATACGAATCAAAGTTTATTGTTTCTTTGACAATAATGGCTCAATACTCAGCTGTGCTCGAACCTGTAGTGGCTGCTCTACAAGCAGTGAATTTAGATTTTGAAAAATGTCAGAAGCAGATAGAAAATTTAATCACTATTTTCAACTCGCACAGGAAAAACGCAGAAACTGAATTCACACTGATTTATAAAAAGGTGAAAAATACATGTGATACCCTGGACATTGATTTAAAAATGCCACGTACTGCTTCTAAGCAAACTTATCGCGACAACTTTGAAGCCTCAAATGAAGAAGAATATTTTAGACGAAGTATTTTTATACCCTACTTAGATTCGGTAATTACATCCTTGGCAAGCCGATTTTCAAGTAGCGACAATTCTGGTATACCCATAATATCAGCTGCATTCAAAATTCATCCTAAAGACGGTACGATTATTGGACAGTCACCCCTCCTATTTCCTATGAGCAAGTAAAAGAGCTTACCTTCGTGGATTTACTAGACTACACAGAGTTTTATCCAGCAATAAGAAAAATTATTCATATTGTGACGACTTTACCAATTACAACCTGTACAGTAGAAAGGTTATTCTCAACATTACGCAGGATAAAAACATGGCTGAGGAGCACGATGGCTGAAAATCGACTGAGCGGTCTAGCTATGATGAGTGTTCACCGAAAACAGATAGAAACAGATACCACATTTATAAATAGTGTGATTGATGAATTTGGCCAAAATAAGAGACGACTCCAACTGCTTTTTACTGATGAAAGACAAATAAAAACGTAGAATGTAGAAGTAATACAACTTAATTTATGAGAAAATTAAACTCTTTCTAGTTAACACTTTCTGTTTTTATGTGTTCAGTTGTTATTTATTATTTTCGTGTTTCAGTATCTGAATCATCTGAATATCGAGTCTGAACATCCATGGTGCAACTGGAACACGAAAAAAAAAGTATAATTCTACCTTTTTGCCCCCCCCCCTTGGAAAATGTTCTAGCTACGCCCTTGCTACTGGACAAGTACATTACAAAATAGAGACTTGCTCGGAACTCTAAAGCTTTCGCGTACATTAAAGGATAAATGTAAGCAAAAAAATGGTATCAAAAATTGAGAAAATATTTAATTCAACGAGTGTCTCTAAGTAATGCTTTAAGTGATGCTTACTCGCTAACGAAGTTTTGAATTATCCTATCGATGTAACACATGGATAATAAAAAGAATAGGAACGAGCATATTACAGATTGCAATATTTCTATCACATAAGTTTTGGTCTACTCGAACAAAATAAAAAATGAATACAGATTCGCGTTATAATAATTTTCCCCTTTGTAATCTAATACTGACCAATTTTTTAGGAATGTACACTTCCAAGTACGATTTGTAATCCACCCATGGTCCAAAATGCAATTACCTGGGCAAAACAGATATCCCAAGTATTCCGTGAGGGATGGAAATTCTTTAATAAATTTACCCTGGTAATCCATCGACAACGACATAATTTTCATCACAATTAACATTTGAACATTACGTATTTACGACCATTCCGACCCTTCAAATGTAAATTCACTAAAAATTAATCAAATTTGAAATTCGTCCAGAACGATAACGCTAGTATTTACGAACTAAATTGTACTTACCACAGAGTAGGTAACTGAGTAACAATACGGATACAAAAGAGCAACCAATTTTATACCTCACTAAAGCACCAACGATTGCGTAAAATATCAACGTCAGTGAAAGGCAGTGAACGATTAAACGTTTAAAATAACAATACAACATCACCACTCCGAGAATACCGGATAAAAAATGCTTCTTTTTTAAATCTGTTAAATCTACAAACACGAAAGCCAAACTTCAATCTCAAGCTCATGGTAATTTAAGCTACACAGTAAACCATTATCGATGACTTACAGAAATTTATCAACTGGAAAACCAAACAGAGAGCTAAACTCGAGAGGAACATTTTACTGACTTCTTGTAAAGTGGTAATAGCGCACGATTCAGTGACTTCCATCAGTGTAAGATAATTATGTTCATCTTCGTATTGCATATCGTAGTTTAGCATGTCCGGGTTTTCATCACCATCGTAATCATACAGATCTCCCATCTCAAAGGGGCTCATTTCGTTGATCAACATTTTGGACGTTTTTAGATCTATAAATCTATAAAATATAATATTCCTATGAGAATGTGTGATTTTCCCGTGTTGCGAAATAGAGTGAAAATTTTTACCATCTATATTTCACGAATAATACTGTTTTGATGAAAATCTCCGATTTCTGCGATAAAACATCAATAGTTTTGCATGACGTTATGTTCTTTCTGAAATCACCGCAGGAGTCATTCTCTCGAACCTCCCCGCCTCAATCCCTTCCAAAACTAACTGAAAAGTTGAATTTAGGATACATCATACGAGTACCTATTGATACCTATTTTTTTTGCTCATAAGTCATAACAAACACATGACGCCATATTTATTAGATTTCAACTATTTGCAGCTTACGCCTACCCTAGCCTACCTCAAATTTTACCATTCAGCATTTCGAACATATTCAAGGAGCAATATCATAGCCACCAACTATTCTTACGTAGGTACGAAGTTTGGTGAGTTTATAATCTCCAATATGATTCATTCTCATTAAAGAAAATTCTATCTCAAAAATTAAGTAAAAAAAGTAACTAATTAAAAACGCAAATTCGATTAATAATAGAAGAGGGAAACAATTTTGAAATACATTTGGTAGGTAGAGTTAATTTGTCAATCTGAAAAATGAATGATACTCATTTTGCAAGAAATTGGGTAATTAAACCTCAATACGTCACCACTTGAAATCATTTTTTTAGCTGAGTTTTTAACAAAACGATAGCTATTACAGCCTACCTGATTTGGGAAAGGAAGGTCGGGGAGGGTGGGGTCTTCAAATCTTTGCGTTTCAGACCATTTGTAATCATCTGGCAAATGTCCAACTTTTTGGTATATATATATATTTTTTTTTCCCCCACGCGTAGCGGCGGCGAGTATTCATAAAATTCGCTCAAAATTTGGTGAAGAACTCTTCTTGAAAATGGGCAGAAGTGCTTTTTTTGTTTTTTCGAAAAATTTCAAAATGGCGGATCACTTAAATTTTGAGGGGGGCTGGAGAAGAGGCAAATAGCTCAAATTTTTCGTTTTTGATCTCATATGAAAGAGTGAGTCACGGACACCAACATATTTAAATTTCAGCTTCCTAAGTGCATTTTGAGGCGAGTTAGCAAAAACCTGTTTTTGAGGAAATTGCGTTTTTTGTGTCACTCACTTTGCGCAGCCGGGTGTGGATAAAATTTGCTCAAAATTCGGTGAGGAACTCTTCTTGCAAATACGCAAAAATAGTTTTTTTGTTTTTTCGATAAATTTCAAAATGGCGGATCACTCAAATTTTGAGGGGGGCTGGAGAAAGGGCAAATAGCTCAAATTTTTCGTTTTTGATTTCATATGAAAGAGTGAGTCACGGATACTAACAAGGTCTCACCCTTCTTCTACCACCTCTTCTCAAATCAAGTAGGCTGTAATAGCTGCCGTTTTTGGGTTAAAAACTCAGCTAAAAAAATATTCATAAAAACCTCTAAAATGAGTTTTCTCAGATTAATGGTTGTTTCATTGAATTTTGAGGTAGGTTGAAGGGACCAAACAAGTTTCATAATTTTCGATCTCAGGGTCGTGTGTTAAAAGCTTCAAACCTTTATATTTTGGCTCCTTCGGCAATTAGAGTAGACAAAGAATCATTTACATAAAAAATATAACATAAGCAGCCTTTACGCGTGGTGTGAAGGAACGCGTCCTTTTTTTTCGTCGAGTATGCGAACGAAAACGTCTGAAATTATGCTCACTCGACCGGTTGCGCTTCGTTTAGCGTTGCGCGTTTATTTATACGATTATTCGTCGCGTATAAAAATCCACATTCGGCGAAATTAAATTTTCCGCGTCGTTATTAAACGACCGCGCGCGCGGTTTTCGCGAAAAATTATATTCGCGCAGGAGAAGAAGAAAAAAGTACCGAGCGAAGTACGGAAGCAGCGATCGTGAAAAAAATTCTTTCTTTCGACAGTAAAACAGTAAAACAAAAAAAAAAAGTCGCACTTAGCGAGCGTCGAAGAAAGGAAAAAAACTCGACGAGGCGAATCAAACGATGGAACGAGAAAGAGGTTGGAAGAGAAATGGAAAATGAAGGTGAAAAAAAAAAGGTACACCGAAAACGCGAAGTTACCGCGTATATACGCGAATTACAACGCGCTTTGTATAGGCGTCGGACCCGACACGTTCGCAGAAAACAAAAGGGGAGCGTGACGAAAATTTGTGAAATCGTAGGAACACGGATTAAGCGGATTAGAATGGTAACAAAAAGCAAACAAAATGAAATAATTAAAAATAAACACATTTTTCGCCCGTTTACATTACATTAACGTTTACTGTGGTATTGCCGGACCATGTTCTAGAACCGGAAGGGAAGTGGCATTAACGTCTCCGGTGGCCCAGTTACCAAATCGAAATGATGAGGCACTTTAATTTTTCTTTTTTAATATTCATCTTCGCTGATGCCTTTCTTCCTTCTCTCCTCGACAGTTTGTGGACAAAGCTATTGATATTCTGGTTAATGTGAAATTTTTTTTCGATCTCATTCCTTTTCCTTCGTTGAAACATTGATGATAGAGTTGAATGGAAAGGAATATATTAAATCAGTATTATTTGTGAGATTTTCCAGTATTCGCATTCCGCGATTACGCGCCTGGCAAATCCAAGGAGAGTTGAATCTTCTACTACGTTAATAAATTATAACTCTTTGCCAACTACATTTACAGTTTAGGCTTTAGCTTCGTTTAAGCCACTAGCCACTAAGATGCAAGAGCCCTAGTTTGAATATTGTATTGAAGAAGAATGTCGCCGAGGTACTCCAGTCTATGTTTATCACCACGATTAGACCGTTCAAAGTTGGTTTACTTAAAAATTTAGTTGATCGTGTGCTTCATCCTACAGATAAAAAATTTCATGAAAAAAAATTTAAATACATACGCGATGTGGTTATGCTCAGTTGTTACCCCCTTTCCTTAAATGGCGATGAATTTTTTTCCCCCCAATGATGAAATGATATTAGCGATTTTTTCACTTCTGAAAAAATTGGAGTAATAAACTTTAAAAGACTGTAACTTTTTTTGGAGCGAAATAGGAGGTTAAGGGCGCGATTTTTGAAGTTTTGAGACTTTTTATAAAAAAATCTGAAAAAAGGTCAAAAATGATTTTTTGGTCACTAACACCAACCTTATTCCGTGACACATTTGAGGGTCCCTAACAGTTGAAATATAATAAGTATGAACTAAGTATATGCACATTGCACACCCGAAATGCAATATCTGTAGCAGGAGGGAGGTGGAGAAAATGTGTATGAGTTTGCAGACTCATTACTGAATGTGAGCGTATGGAGCAATTACCAGCATAGCTGCAGTAGCGTATTTCCCTACACGCTGACTACGCACGCGCGTAGAGTGGCAGGTTTTTGGACGCGGGAAAATTTCCACCAACATTCGGAAAAAAAATATTTTAATTCAAAAAAATAATTTTTGAAGGAAAATAAATTATTATTAGTCCTTAGGAATAGCAATAATATGTAAGTCATGTTCTGATGTTATTATATTGGAAAAAGTAATCAAGAACCAGGACAGCAGGAATGAACCAAAAATTGACTCCAATTCTAGCCCGACTTCGAAGTCAAGGCAACATTTACTTAGACTTCCATCCTTGACTCCGGAGTCAGATTTAAAATTTGACTCCGGAGTCAGGTTGAAAATTTGACCATGACTCCAACCCTTAACACTGGAGTCACTTCGGTTTTGGTGTCTTTAATGTGATGGTATTTTTTTTGTTTATTACCGTCATTATTATGGACTAAGAGTTACCTAAAAATGTTGACTCAGATTTTGACTCTAATCCCTGACTCCGCAGCATTTCTTCAAACATTACTCCGACTCCACTTTGACTCCGGAGAGGAAATCTGTAAGCCCAACTCTGACTCCAAATTCAGTTGAAAATTTGACCCCAACTCCAACCTCCAACTCCGAGTCAACTTCGAAATCTTCACACCAGACTCCGGCTTGACTCCAACGTCATTGCGGTTTTGGAGTCACTTTGGAGTCATTTTGACTCCGCATTCGGAGTGGCTACTATGAGTCATCAAAAAAGATTGAGTGGTGCTCAGTATGACAGAGAAGCAAAGGAGAAAAAACAAAACACGAAGAAGTAGTTAAAAAAATAGGAAACTAGAAAATTTTTTGAAAAACCGACAAAAAGTGATAAGAGTTGAAGTTTGGATAGGGCGACGAATGGTTCTAAGTGTAGGGTGGCAACATCCTAAATCCGCCACTGCATAGCTCCAGTAATGCGGCATGGCTGCTTACAGTTTTTTTTTCATCGCACGAAAATTTATTCAAGTAGTTTTAGACCTAAAATGGCTTAGAAATTTCAGCATTTTCCCAAAGTTCTTACATTTACAGTAATCATTTTTAAGGTTCTTAAAACAAAAAAAAATTTTTAATGCATTTTTTTTAATTATGAAAATTAATCTCTTTAGATTTGCGATATTTTTTTTCATTCTCACATATATTTTTTTATTGTTTTCAATCAAGCTTCACCTAGCAGGTACATTTACGGCAAACTGAATACACAGAATTATTACCACCAATATGTAAATTTTTAGGCGAATAAGTTAATCAAATTATTCGAGTCCACCTGTTTTTATCTATGATAGAGGAAGGAGCTAGAAATCTCAAAATTAGGAAATCAGGCAATTTTCGGTGATTTGTGAATTAAATACCAAAAAAAATCCACATGCGTGCATTTTCATACAGCAAATACTGAAGAAAGTAACCACGCGCATTTTCTCATTACCTACTAATTGTAGATAGTAGAGTTTGATATTGAAATGAGCGGTATTATGTAATTTTATCATTATAATTTTATAATTATCTTTTTTGTTAGTCTTTTTCAAGTAAAAAATAAAAAATAAATAATACACACTCAATGTACGTTGATTAAAATTTTTTAAATACCATCTTAAAGTGAAAAGCAGCAAAAATTATTTGAGAAATGACGCTGCTGAGGCTTTAATAAGCCAGGTGAAAGTTAACCCACTCCTACAATGGTATGCTAATAAATTAAAAATAAAAATAAGAGAAAAAATAACTCACCCTTTTCTTAGTTTACGAACAAAATAAAAAAGTTTTAGCCACGAATTCTGATCGTTTGACAATTTAAAAGTTCCACAAGAATATCACAATTCGACTGTTACTGTAACCTATATCACAACCGGTGTGTGCGAACAACTGCTCTACTGAAGTCTAAGCAAATAACTTATCGATGACGAAATGGCCAAACGCGAGTTAACGGCGAGCTCTGCCTTCTTCCTTATTCAAATCTTCCCCCAATTTCTCATCCTTATTGTTGTAAACGAAAACAGGTTCCAAGAAAGAGATCTTTTTTCGAGAACGCGTTATTTCGTTGGTTGAAGGAATCTGTTTCAAATCATCTACATAGAATGTGCTATTATACTTTTCAGACAATAATCGTTTTAGGGCATTTAAATGGCTCCGTCACATTTATCAAGGTTTTTACTTTTTAGGGTTTTTGCTTTAGCCAGCAAAAACCCTATAGCAATCACTTTTTTTTTTTTTCAGTCTTCTGGCACAGATCAAATAAGCAAACAACTGCGCCACCTAACAGACTACCGGTAGTACCTAAACCTAACACAATATCGAATTATCTATAATATTATTGGTTCATTTTTCGTTACGTTATGTCCCTTTTCACATAAATAAATTTTTATGGTTTCCATTTCTGACACCAGTGACACCACATATCAAATAAGCAAACAATTGCGCTACCTAACGGACTATTGGTAGTACCTAACACAATATTGAAATTATTGAATTACCTATAATAATTATAATATTATTAGTTTATTTTTCGTTCCGTTATGCCCCTTTTCACATAAATTTTTTTTATTTATTTTTAAAAACATTATTTCAACATGTTTTCGTGCTTTGGTTGACAACATAATTCAATAATATTTGTTACAATGTCTACATTGATTAATTCGTCAATTTCATTTTCCTATGGATAAAATAACATTAACATGTTCTCGGGCATAATTTATACACCGTGCGTCTAAGTGATTTGGGTGCAATCAGCGAAAAAATCTCTTTTCCAATTATTTAAAATCGATTTTTTCATATGCAAAGAAATCAGGGCTGTTAACTTAAACGTATATTAGTTAAATTCAGTTAAAGTTTTAGTCTTTCAAAACAAAAATAAGAGTTAAAGTTAGCAGTTTTATTCTTTTCACTTAAAGTTTAAGTTATAGTTAAAGTTGAAGTAAACTAGTTTTAACTTAAATAAAATAAAAGTTTAGAGTTTAGGTTAAAGTTAAATTCTTCTTTATAGTTAAAAAAGTTAAAGTTAAAGTTAGTTAAAGTTTAATTCTTCTTTTAAAATAGTTGAAGAAGTTGAAGTTATAATGAAATAATGTGGTTACCTATTAATTATATCATATCCGCTTTTTATGTACGATGAAAAGATGAAATAAGACATAAGAGTTTCCAAATTCAATAAATCAAGCATTTATAAAAATATAAAATGAATTTAATTTTAAATTTCACATTTAAAATTTTAATTTTCAAAACTACTTATAATTATTTCGCAATAACAAAAGATCATTAATAAATTAATAGACCCTTTGAGACTGTATCGCAAAGGACCTAAAATGAACCTCAAGTCGCTGAATGTTCGTTCAATATTGGAAAATTAGAAATTTGCTCGAGACTTTAACCAAAACGATTTTTTTTTTAAGTTTAAGTTAAAGTTCGATTCAGTTTAAAGGACTGAAAATATTAGTTAAAGTTTTATTCAGTTACATATATTGGGATTTATAGTTAAAGTTAAATTCAGTTATATTCTTAATGCGTGAAAATACGAGTCAGTTTGAGTTAAGGTTAAGAGTTTTAGTTATTGTTAACAGCCCTGAAAGAAATTTTAATGCAGTTGAAATGAATTTATCAGTTTTAAAATTCATTAATTTAATTTTAAAAATAACTTCTGATTTATAAATTTTAGTTTAACTCTTATTATGTAGTCAACAAATTGAGATTTTCGCCCTGATTGTACCGGAATCGCTTGGATGCACGGTATATAATTATATCAAGATCTTGGTTATTATATTATTTACTCTACGAATATATGCAGAAAGTTTTGTTTTACTCATTTCTTTATTTATCGTGGAATCATTTTCATTCCTATATCCAAAAATATTAATTATTTTCAATTTTTTCATCGTATGTTTCCATAATTATCAAGTTGTACCTCTGGTTATCTACATATTTACATCGAGTTCTTGTGAATTGTTTTTTTGGTTTTTGTATTCTATTTTCAGTAAATTTTATATCAATAAATGAACTTTTTCAATTCAAAATTGAAATTGCTAAAATGTAGTTAACACATTCTTAAGCGTAAAATTCATCTTCATTTAAAAATGCATTATTTAATAAGTAATTGTAATTTTTCTCGTAAAATATTATTTCCTGATTTTACTTTGTTAGCGATAGGTAGTATCATTAGTATCATAATTTATTATTCATAAATTTTAAAATAATTATATTTCGAACGGTAAAAAATTGCAATTACGCGTAATTACGTAATAGTTCAAGTTGAGCTACAAGGCGGTGCTTCGGAAAGAGAAAATAAGTTGGTAAATGCAAAAAAGTTGATTTTATAATAAAGAAATGAAAAAATTGTAAAAATAAATGCCAAGTGTCCTCAAACAAGGCCTCTAAAACAATATATTATAATTTCAAATCATTTCTTTATTATAATATCAACTTTTTCACATTTCCTTACTCATTTTCCGAAGCACCGCCTTAATAGCATTATAGCAAAAAGCAAAAACCCTATTGCCAGGTCCAGCGGACCTCGCTTGTTTTTTTTTTTACGAGGAAGAAGTGAATTCTTTTGTTAAAAAATCACTTAAAATATAGATATTTACTTACTTAGTACCTGCATGGGGTAAGGTTGCCAAAATCGTACTGCCTGCTAAATTGTACCAACCCTTCTATCTCTAAAACTAAAATGAATTAACACTTTACAGGGAAAACATGTTACTAGAGGTCATTTTTACTTCTTTGCCAAAAACTTGGTCGGTGGAATCATTTGTATATTATGTTTTATAGCAATTAATTAGAAATTTGTATAGGTGATGCAATTTTTCAACATCATTCATAATCATATTTCAAGAATCTAAATTTGTGAAAGTAAGTAACATTTATTTCTTTTGGAAGTGTGTACTTTTACCTATCTTTTCATATAAGAACAATTTTTTTTTTCTAAATTGTGAGTTGAGTGAGAGTAATTTCATTCCGAAATCTACTAGTTTTCTAAATCGCACCTTTTGTTTTCTTTACGAATTTATAGTTTACGTTCATCATTTAGTCATGTCGAATAATGAAACCAAGAGGAAAAACAGCAAGTGGACGAATGTGATTTTTGCACAGGGTGAAAATACCTTGGAATTCTTTTTATGAATAATTATTGTACTTAATAAATATATTTTATTTATTTAATCATTATGTTTATCACATTTCAAAAGTTGAATTTGACGGGTAAAGAAGGTGGGGGACTGATGAAATCTTCGTGTAGATTGGTTTTTTTTAGAGGGGTACTAAATTTATCAAAGAGATGGAGATTAACATTTCTAACATTTTTTTACACATGGTACGATTTAGGCAACTGGTTGCCCAAAAATCATACCATTTGAAGACCTATGCGCGAATGAGAATTGCGCCTTTATTATTCAAGTTAAAAATTTCGTTTTGCGTTCAAAGATGCGCATAAGTCCAAGCTACAATTTAGTCCATGAGCGGTTTCAAAACAATAATTCCACCCCCGTCCAGGAGAGAAAACCCAAAAAGTGGTACGATTTAAGCAACCTTACCCTACTATGATGAAAAAACTTTTCAATCCATTTGTACCAGTCTAGATAATTCTGGTGAAATTCTAACGCCATCATTTTTACTTCATATAATTTTGTTTATCACATGAATAAGGTTCTATCAATTACTAATGTTTTCATTATAATATGATAAAAAAGGTTTCTTTTGTATTAATGTTCATAAGTTACTGGAACGAAAAAATTCTCAGGTTTTTAGCCAACAATTAAAAAAATATTATTCCGCATGAATACGTCTTTTCAACAAACGAAGCGATGGAGGGGCAATATATTTTTGCACATGTTTACCCAAGATAGCTAAAACATTCGAAATGTTCAATCAATTTCCAAGATTGACAGAAATTCTTTCTTGAAGCTATTTTCACTCAAACAATTTGATAATACAACAAAAAAATTATAAATTTATTTATATTAGGTGAAACAACAGAACACAATATCAACAAAAATAAATATCAAAAAATGACTAATTTTATTAATACACTGAATAACATCCAGGGGCGGAACTAAGGGGGGTATTGGGGGTCAAAACACCCCTTCCACCAATATTTTCAGCAACAAAAAATTCGGCAAATTTGAGTATTTTTGTCGGCAATTTCAACATCTAAGCTCCGAAAATTAAGATAAAAATAAAGAAAAATAATTAAGGTATTCGGAGTTTCGGACTCGTTCGTCGTTGCCGACTTAATAATTTTGCCGACAATGGAATGCCGAATTATCGCTAATTTATCAAGTAGAAAACACTTCATTTCTTCTAAATGACTTGTCCATTCGGAGTGGCTGACATCTGTTGGCGAATGTCGGAACTGTTGAAAATAGGATAACATTTAAAAAAATACATTGACTCTTATGGGAGTATTTTCATTTTTTACGTTTTACGCAAAAACAAAGGGATTTTTTGAAATTTTAGTTATGTAATTATTTATAGAGAATTTTATGCTCTTTTCAACAATGTATTTTTGATCGCTGTAACGTTTATATTTGCAAAAATATTATGAAATTATAATTTATATTTGAACAAAGAAAAAAAGTGATCCTTCAACACGAAAATTCGAAATATCGTGACGTTTATGGAAACATTACTGCAGAAAATAATTAAATTATCAAGAAAAAATGCTTTTAAAATATAAACAGTTGATTTTTATCAAAAGCGCAGTTTTTTAAAATTGAATATTTTTGCAAATATAAACGCTACAGCGTCAAAAATACATTGTTGGAAAGAGCATAAAATTCTCTATGAATAATTACATAACTAAAATTTCAAAAAATCCTTTTATTTTTGTGTAAAATGTGAAAAATGAAAATGCTCCCTTAAGAGCCAAATGTATTTTTTTGAATGTTTATCATATTTTCAATTTTAGACTAAGTTTTTTCGTGGTAACTGCAGCGCACTCTACACATTCGTGGACAGGTCAGTTTTTCCAAACTCAGCTTCTTAAAATATCGTTTGATTCCTTCTTCATAATCAGGTCGTTAAGGGCACAGGAGGATAAGAATGGTGAATCTGGCCCGGAGCCCAATTTCGATGAAACTGGGGTGGTAGGTAGATAGGTACCCTTTAGAAATTTCCATTGCCAATGCTTCAGATCATTGCCCCCCTCGTTTTTGAGAATTTAATTTTTAATTGAAAATCCAATTCGAATTTTTCTTTTACGCAATATATAGTTGACTGATTTTATTGGAAATTTAGTATGCTGTACTGTCTCATAGGGGTTCTTTTGGAAAAAATCAGCAAGCCCCAAAATGATTTTACCCCCACTAAAAACCGTTTTTCAACTTTATTTAATTTTTTTTACCATGATAACGCTTAGGCACAATAATTATAAAATCGATATTTTTAGATGTCCCCTTGACCCCCGAACCAAGTGGAATTTTTTCAGATTTTTCACTCGGGTACGCCATGAATCTACTCTCCAAAATCTCTGGTGAGGAGTTGCTTGTCTGCGAAGCATCTGTGGAACTATTGCATCCTGCTATGTAGAAGCTGCGAATTCTTAGTTGTTAATTTCATAGGCAAGACGTCTATATCTCACCACAGCAAGTAATAAGTACGCGCCAAAGGTAGACTCAAAGCGTGTGGCGCAAGAGGAAATACGGGTAGGGTGGGAGTTTGGGAGAATGATGTGACACGAAGGCTAATATTAGATAGTGATGGGAATATCGATCAAAAAAATACATCGATATCAATATCGATATCAGTGATTCATATCGATATTTATCGATATACCAATATCGATATCTACTTTTTTTTTTGCATTTATTTACATGAACCTGTGCAGTAGAAATTTAAGGTTTTCATTATCAAAAATTAAAAATTTCACCTTTCAATTATTTTATTAAGTCTAAAATCACGTCAAAAATACGTAGGTACAAAAAAAAAATTTATAAAAATTAAGTCGATTTTAATGTAGATAATCCAACAATATTTCCAGCGGGTTTTTTTTGGAATATCGATACATTTTGTGATATTGATATATATCGATATTCAAAGAAATCGATATATATCGATATTACCATTTTGATATCCCATCCCTAATATTAGAACGATGTTGCGTGCACGTATCGCGTTATTTCGAAGTGGCAAAAAAGCAAACGAGGTATTAAAATGGCGCGGGATTGAAAAAATGAGTGAGGGAAAGAGAGAGAAAAAGGTCGTAAAATTATGTAAGTCACAAATACGTAATACGCCATATGGGTGAACGTAGGTATTCGTATAAAAGTTGTATTAAGTTGCTCGTTTTTTATTACGAAAACGCCCGTATAAAAAAAAAGTTTCGCTACCAAACGAATACTTTTGTACCCGATATTAAGTAAAAAAAAAATCACTATACACCCGAGCAACAAGGCGACAAATGCCCTCATCGTTACAACTTATGCTTATCAGATTTCAGACTTCAGAGAACGAGTACAATTTAGGAAAGTATTGACAGAACCTTGCATCATTGTAGATTATGGCTTCTAGTTCCTGCTACAAGGTAAATATAAAGATCTAGATGGATTTTTAAAGCTTTATTTAGCCGAAACTAACTTGGCCGAACTAAAAAATACGATATTATCACAAGTAAGTGCTTGATATACCACTGTTGAATTCATGCTGTCAATCACGAATTTCCAAATATTATTGTAGCGGTAAATATTCGAAGAAAACTACTCTTTTATGATGACTGTTTCCATATGTGGTTGATGACTGATCGAACAGATAATATATTCAAGAATGCATCAATCGAGTATTTTGATGACAACTAAGGGAGGCTATCGCTATTAATTAATGGCAAAGTAACAATTGCGCGGAGTGTCGCTTTGATTTGAAGTATTGCTATGGCTCGGTGGGGTAACAGCACAAACGAAAATTGTACAGCACAAACCTAGCACAAATAATGTAGTGAATTTCAGCTTTCAACCTTGAAAAGAGTGGAGGCGTTGGGGTAAGGAGAATAATTTTATTATAACTGCGGAGGCTGTCGCGGAATGAACCGACTCAATTTAAGTTATTTCTGTTGTTTACTCTACACTTCTCTTATTCGTGTCACCTTTTGAATTGTAATTTTTTTTACTTTTTCTCATTTTATCTCACTATGCGTACACCTAACTTGTGTACATTAAATATCAAAGGATGCAGTCAAGGTTGTTAAAAAACTTTTTTTTTTTTTGAATAAAAAACAAAAAAAAACCGCTTCGTTCGAACACGTCAAACATTTTATTATGTCGTATATAGAAAACTACTCCATAGAGGTAACTGAAGAAATTTCCGCTCAAAGCGGTCCACTGCCACATATCGATAAAGATGTTATACTCGAGCCGCCGTAAGAAGGGTAAGAGCCTAAATCTATAAGTTTCTGTTGGCGGTCAAATATTCGCGTTTTACTCGTCACATCACTGATGTGAAAACTAACAGTAAAAAAATGTCAATTTATTATTTGAAAATTTATAACGACAAAATATTTGTGACAAGTGTTACAACTCTAAACTCTAACGATAAAAAGCAATATCATAATACATCTTGCTTTTTAATGCAAGCGTACCTCGAGTTTTCAATAATGCCTCGATTGCAACGCGAATATTCGGCCCCAACAGAAACTTTCCGCTTTAGGCTCTTACCCTTCTTACAGCGGCTCAAGTATTGCGGATAAAGCCAAAATTGAAATACTCAAAAATACAATAAAAAAGAAGTTCATTCCCATTAAAATGGTGAAAAGGACAATATAGAGTGTAATAGAAGACAAAATGGACTTAGAAGATGAAAAAGAAGGAAAGATCTGCGAAATTTGATATCTCTGACCAACGCGCTTTATTTCTTTTTTCAAGAGAAAAACAATTGAAGGGTCGATAAATGGATCAAAAATGTCAATAATAGGTACATGTAGCTATTGTGACATTTTTTGAAAATGAAATCTTTTTAAATATTGAACTTGAAGCTTTTAAAGCTTTCGCGCCATTTTTCAAACTAGAATGATGGTAGAACGAGTAAAAAATTTAACCCCCCCCCCCCATAGATAAGCCATAAAGATCTCACAAATACTCACAAAAAATCTCTTGAACTGTCGGTAATAGTAGCTTTTACCTGCGATATAAACAATAAAAAACAATAACCTTAACTTCTTCAATGACTTCTTCAGGTCATAAATACAAAATGAAGCAAAATGTAGTTTCTTACTACTATGATGATAATATAAGGATGTGGTCACAATTAACTGGACCCACAATAAACAGAGAGTAATCAATAATATAATTTATACACTACACCTGCTAGGCTATAAAATGACAAAGTACATGATCTCAAAAATGGTTCAGGTCTGAGCACTTTGGCCACTTATAACCAATCGTGCTCCACAACTCATCATCACCTACGTATAAGGGGCCCATAGAGGCTTCAGCTGATTATATAAGAACTGCTGTGCAATTATGAGTAGAATGGTGTTAATAAGGGTCCCTTTTTGAAGCACCAACTCATGTGCAACCATAAATAAAAAAGGTTTGTGAACTTCATCGTGATAACCCATTAACATAAATATGATTTTGACTCGTGAACTTCATAATAATTATATCTTATTGAGATAAATATGATTTTACCTTTTCTCAGCATTGTAGTTCTCTGATATGATTTCGAAGACTATTTTCATGATCAAGCAGTGCAATCGTACTGTCCGCCAAGTGGAAAAGTTTATACGCTATATTCAGCTGTGATCTTTCGCGAGAAAGGAACCTTTTACATGTTCAATATTTTTAAAAGGGTGTCGCTTGTTGGCAGAGCCCAACAACCTGGCTACTGCCCTGCTGAAGATATATTTATATTTTTAAAATAATGCACGGCCAATAATTAAAATTTTTCATTTGCGGGTAGCTACTAGGGTGGGTCGATTTTCACTTTTTTTGAAAATTGAGCAGGCACCTAGTTGAGTCGTTTCAAAATGATCCCAATAGAATGTAAAAAAAATTTCAGCCCTCAAGGTTAATATTTACTGCTCCCATAATTGGGTCAAAGCTTGCAAATAAGCAACATTTTTTCAAAAAAATTCGAAAAAATCATGTTAGTTCTGTTTAAATTTTTTCGCGTTTAAGCATCACGTTTTGCCTTCCCAACTTCGAGAAAAAAATAAATTGCCAATTTTTTCTCTATCCAAGGGTTCCAGAAGTACCTAAAACTATGTGCTAAAATACACTATTTTACTTGTTTTTCCATTTTATTTAGCATCATTTATGTGCTAATAATTAATTAATATTGTGTAGGAGGTAAGTACCTGAATGCAACCATGAAGTATTCTTTAGTCTTTAGGCTCAAAAAAATATAAATGTAGTGGTCAATTTTCACTATTAGGTGGTCTCCACAATAGTCATTATATGAGTATAATTACAACTTACTATTCCTACCTATCTAAGAATTATTCATACTTACAATATTCGAAGATTCAATTTTTAAATAACTCCACAACTCTTTGCTTTATACCAGAACTCACCAAGCGTAAGTGGCTGTGTATCGAGTGCCTCCGGCCAGCTGGGTAATAGGCAAGAATTTGTCGAATAATTCATATTTTAAAATCTTCTTTAAATTCGAAGATGGCATCATGTAGAAATGAAAAAATCGAAAACACTTTTCTTGCGTAATGAATATTAAATTGAAAAATGCTTTCGAATACTCCATTTCTAGGTTCATTTGTTTACTCACCAAAATGAACCGCTCCAACGGCATCTCGTTGTAGATTTAGATTGGAAAACGATTGCGGCAAAATTTATCGGTCATTCAATTTGAAACCATCGCAAATTTGATAAAAATTAAACATTTCTTTATTTCTCATCTCAGCACCCACCAAATATTTATTGGAATCTTTCGCGCCATTGAAAATGGTCATAGTCCGCAAGATCTTGCAGAAAGGAATCCAAATGCAATGTCCAAAGCCCAATGACTTACCCCAGCCAATCGCATATTACGACTTTACATCGCTACCAACGACCTAAGCGAGGAGCTAAAAGTTTTAACCATCTAATGAGAGTGTACGTACCGATGTGGTACACGATTTAAAAAAATTGCAAATTTGAGGATAGCCTCTAACAATTCTTCGAACAAATTAGTCTAATTCGCGAATTATCAAGCAATATACAAAAAAATATTCACCTAATTTTACAGAGGAACGGGTACTACTCTCATCCCGATACCTCACTCATAACAACTACAATAGGTGATTCAAACGAGGTTGTAAGAAAATAGGCTTAGAACAAAATTGCAATTGCTGCTCGATCAAATTCAAGGAAACAGAGTTTTGTTCTCCATAAAATTATTTCAAAGACGAAGACTATTCGAAACTAATTAATTGGTCCACGAAGGAATAGATTCTATTCAGGGCTGTATCCAGAAATAGGAAAATTTAGCGGCACACTGAGAAATCACATTTTTAATGGCCCATTTAGTATTAATCAGCCCAATTTTTTCTCTAATTTTTCAAATTATGGATTAATAGAATTTCTTCTTTTTTTTTTTTTTTTTTTTATCAAAGTTTGGAAATTAAAGTGGCCCAATTTTAACCTCAATCGGGCCAAATACTTCTCGGTCAACCGAGATTTTCTCGGTGACTCGCCTGCTAGATCCGAGCCTAGTGTTTCGATTTTTTCATTTCCACATGATGCCATCTTCGAATTTAAAGATTTTAAAATATGAATTATTCGACAAATTCTTGCCTATTACCCAGCTAGGCGAAGGCACTCGATGCACAGCCATTTACGCTTGGTGAGTTCTGGTATAAAGCGAAGAGTTGTGGAGTTATTTAAAAATTGAATCTTCGAATATTGTAAGTATGAATAATTCTTAGATAGGTAGGAATAGTAAGTTGTAATTATACTCATATAATGACTATTGTGGAGACCTCCTAATACTGAGAATGGACCACTACATTTATACTGTTTGAGCCTAAAGACTAAAGAATACTTCATTGTTGTATTCAGGTACTTACCTCCTACACAATATTAATTAATTATTAGCAAATAAATGATACTAAATAAAATGGAAAAACAGGTAAAATATTTTAGCACATAGTTTAGGTACTTCTGGAACCCCTAGATAGAAGAAAAATTGGCAATTTATTTTTTTCTCGAAGTTGGGAACGCTAAACATGATGCTTAAGCGCGAAAAAATTTAAATAGAACTAACATGATTTTTTTTGAATTTTTTCGAAAAAATTTTGCTTATTTGTAAACTTCGACTCAATTATGGGAGGGGTAATTATTAACGTAGAGGGCTGAAATTTTTTTTACATTCTATTGGGATCATTTTGCAACGACTCAACTAGGTGCCTGCTCAATTTTCAAAAAAAAGTGAAAATCGACCCACTCTAGTAGCTACTCTAATTTTCAAATTTGAACACGTTCGATTATACTTTCACCTTCGCCGTCATCATCATCATACCGCAACAGAAACCATAAAAAACCCCTGACTCAAAACAAATCGCTATAAATATAACGCATGTATTCACAAACAAATATACAAACAAGTAGTGATACTAAATTAAAAATTCTTTTTTTTTACTCCAGATATTTACGAATATTTAAAACTATATTAATTTATACACATAAATACAACAACACAGACGAACATTCTCAATCACGAAAAAAAAAAAAAAACATATAAATGGTGTCAGGAACAGAAGAACGGAAACACAATTTAAAGAAAAAAAATTACTTAATTCGGAAAACTGTTTTTTATAACGATGATAAAAAGACGTCGACCTTTAATATACCTCATTTAATAATCACATCTCCACCCCACGCTCCGTTAATTAAATATTAAACGCACGTATCCCGGTACGTTTTCTAACAAAGTCGCGCAGAACGGGCAAAACGCCTCGAATCCACTGGTACCGTGTGGGATGCTTATTTGAGCCCAATATCTAATCAAAAAAAAAAAAAAAAAAATTAAAAAAAAAATAAATATATAAAGCCGTTTCTGTCAAGCGTCTACTTAAAAAAAAATCCCTTCATTCAGTATTTTTTCTTCTGAATTTCTGCTCAACAAACACCCAAACACCACAGTATCCTCACATGCGGCCAACCATTGCGGCGATAATATCCCTCCGTTCATAGTCTTCCTCGACTATTCGCAATATACGTTACATACTTGTTAAAAAAAAATCACAAATTGATGATTACACAAATGCAGCGAATAGGAGCTGGTACACTCATAGAGGATATTACTACTCGTATTACTTCAGTATTTTACAAGCAGAGTTTAGAATTAAAATATAAAAATGATTCGGTGTTATACTCAACTGCGCTAGGTAACCATATAATAGAGTTTAAATTCAAGAAAAAAATCTAAGTTGATTTTTCATCAATTTCAATCACTATACAAATATTATTTTCGAATTTCGGCTTCCCTGTAAGAATTTAATATATATATATTAATGATGGTTGCTCATCTTTTCTCCTTTATTCAATAGAATAAAAATCAACATATCGCTGTCATTACAAGAGGGGTAAACTTTGAAACAAAATTTGTTGATCCTGGCACGAAATTTTCTGGTGTTGTAGCATTTCAAAAATAAATAATAATTCTCTGTAATTTATAAAACTAAGGAATGAAACCAATCGAACTGATTTTTTCGGGCGTATACCGAATTCCATTTGATTTTTTCGAAATAAGAGTCGAAATTAATTTCTAATTTCAATATGTATTGAATTTAGATCAATTTATGATTTTATTTTTAATTGAATATTTGGATATAATTTATAATTATAATATTTTTTACTCTTTTTTTTTATTTTTTTTTTTATTAATTTAAATTTAATAAATAATAAATTATTTTGCGAAATACTTGTTAAGGCATCTGAGAGCTCTACATCTTCCCTCAAGATGGCAAGAGTTACCTTACGTTGCAGTGTACGGATATAATTTGTATAACTGTTATTATTATGCATGGATTCAATGTACGATTCAAGGGTATCCTGAAAAGGCGAAATCATTTTCTGTTCGAGTTCCCGCGTTTAACGCCAACGTGTATAGATTAATATTGCTAAAAATATGGTTAAAGATTCTGTGCGGAGTTTCGCAACACCCATTTTTTTCATCACCTAAAAATGACGATTCACTCATTCTGAAAGAAGCTAGAAAGAGAAAGAATTCCTCAAAATTTTAGTTTTTGCTCTCGTACAAAAGAGTAAATCACGGATATCAATATATCTATATTTCAAGCTCTTAAGTGCATTTAGATATGAGTTGGAGCAAAAAACATTTTTTTGAGGAAGTTTTGAGTAATGAAATTTCTTCTCTCGCTCATATCTCCTCATGAAATCAACCTAGAAAGTTAAAATATTTGAGTTTGGCGCCGGAATATGACCCATTGAATTAGGATCAAAATCAATCTAAAATGGCAGATTATCAAAATTTCAGTATAGCTTGAGGAGCCTCAAATAGCTAAGATTTAAAAAATTTGAACTCGTATGATTAATAGCAATGAGAAGTATGCTATATACTGATTTTAGTTTCATACATGATTTTGAAGGGGAAGAGGAGGGGTTATGCTCATCACGTAGTAGGGGTAAACGAAAACACAAAAATTTTTGATAATGGTGTCAAATGATAAAATGAATCCAACCGAATAAGACATTTCACTCTCAACATCCTAACATAATATGTAGGGGAGTTGGAGCAAAAAAAATGACTTTTGGGAGAACGTAGGAATATATGAATACTGAATTCATAGTTTCAGTTTCACGTGCTATCAAGGGGAAGTAATCATGGAAATTCGATTCGCTCAAACCTTAATATTTCTCTCGATTATCGCCGCATATATTTCGAATAACATCATTCAATAAGTCAACATGTAACTCAACCATCACCTCCATCACCTCCACCACCGCAACCGTGCAATGTTCAAATCATCACTCACTTGACGGTTTTTTCTGTAGCCATGTGACCGCACGGATCAAATGCGAAAAATACAGGAGGCCCGCAATCCACGTAAAATGCTGGTTCGATTCCCATACATAATTTCACAGCTCTTCCGACCTGCAGGAAGCAACGGATTTATATTATGTTGTCAACAGCGACGAAATACGAACTAACTCGACCTACCTTCAAACACATCGGACAAGTTCTAAAATTTGAATCTTTATTTAGTCCCCAGTCGTGATGACCTTGAACGTGTCCACATGATAAATATACGTAAGGTTGTTGTTGAGTGCAGTCCATACCGGAACGGCGTGGTATCACCAGTGTGTTCAATCCGACCGGACATACGGGACGATCGGCGTTTAATTTATCTACTAATTCTTCGAGATATTCTTTTGTCTGTAAGTACGACAGTAAATTAATTCAATGGTACGAGAGGATAAAAAATACACAAAATTAAGAGACAAAAATTAATAAATTATTTTCGCTTCTTATTTCAGCAATTTCAGTTTGGGGTGTTCAACAGAAAGAAATAATTTCTACTCTTTTTTGAAAAATGATGTTCAAAAGCTTAATCGTTGCAAAATGACCTCAATAATATGCCAAAAAAAGTTCAGCTTTCTGGATTAATACTGACACCCTTCACAATGCGGTCAAAGTTTGAAAATTCTTCAATTTTTTTTAATAAATTTTGGACAATTTCAAAACTTTTGCTTTTGAATATCATACTTTATTTCCACCTCACCAAACCAACATTTTGCAGGCTAATTTTACCGATACTCAGTGGCCCCAAAAATTCTTCATTTCGTGCATTTTTCAGTCAATACTTAATATTATGTTTTAAATACATAATTCATTATTATAGTATGTGTAGTACATTTAAATACAAGTCTTATAATGGTAAAATCACGTGATATTCATTTCTTAGTGTTCATGGGTTCCCAAAATGACAATTATACCAAGTGTTTATTTATGTACTATTCCTAGTAATGGTTTTGAGAACTGATAAAAAAAATTATCATATAAAGTATATCAAAGCAATAAGAAAATTCAACAATGATTCAATCTTTTTTTTGTTTCAGAATTTTTTTGGTCAACATTTATCGAATTCTTGTTTTTTTCATTCCAGGAAATTTCTTAGTTTCTGAAATTTTTCATTTTATGATTCTTCATTCTTCAACTTGAAATATTCGAACTTTCGTATTATTATATTCTTCAACAATTTTTCATTTTTAGACATTTCTTCAATTTCTAGAATTTTATTGTTGTTTTCGAATTCTTTTATACTTAATTATTATTTTACGGTATTTTTTATTTTTGAAAATTTTTTTATATAATTATGCACATATTTACTTTTTTTTGATTGACGTGCGGCGAAATATTTTCAGTATTTTCTTACTTTTACCTGTTTTCTCGACTTTCTTAATTTTTTTCTTTTATTATTTCATTCCCCACTAATTGTTTATTCTTCAACTCTGTAATTATTATTACAGATTTTTTCTATATTTTTTTTAATTGTTCATTTTTAATATATTTTTCAACTTTTTTTTTTTTTTAATAATAACTTGATTAATTGTCACCTGACAAACTAGGACATTAATGACGATTTTTCAATTAATGATTTCATTTTTTGCACATATATATATTTATTTAATTTTGAATATTTCTTGAACTTCCTGGATTTTTTTTTACAGTTCCAACTTCTCTAAAGTTTTTGGTTTCTTGACATTTCTTCGTTACTGGATATTTTTCAATTTTTGGACTTCGGTTTTTTTTCTAGAATTTTTTTCTAGTATTTCATCACTTTATACCTTTTTGAACTTTTAGACGAGCGTAGTAGTGGGCACCTATCCTATATTAAAGAGAGTACACTCTACTTTATTTAGAATTTATTTAGCAATTTTGAATGGTGTACTTGATGAGGCATTTTGAAAAGTTATTCGAGAAAAATTTCAAAAATTGGGTATTCTTCGAGATATTTCTTGGCATTTATTTCAAAATATTTCCCTCCTTACATCTTTCACATTCACCATTTTTTATCCAATAATACGACAAATCATACGCTTTACATTGTGACGCATCTTCATATTCCTACCATTAACAGGTTACGAGGTATTAATTTTGAAATTAGGTGTTATCCTTCATGTCAATTTTTTTCAATATTTCGAATAGGCAAACATCATTACTATTACTTCAATACAGCTGACTATTCACCACACAAAAGGAGAATGATGCTTCCCGAAACACCCTGTACTTTTCAAGTGACGCGAAAGAAGTGCATATGGCCCAAGACTGCCATTGGAGGAAGAATGGTAAGGGGGGGTTGTATTTCAGGTTCGAACCTTCTATAAGAGCTTGGAAAAGGCGAAAATCGAAAATTTTCGATTGCATATTAAATAATTAAATCAACTTCAGAAATTAAAGCTATTATTTATTTCATTTTCTATTTCTTTTTTTTTTTTTTTTTTTTTTTTAATTTTCTTATTCATATTTTTGTTCAGATTTTCGTTGGAATAAATTTCATCATTTATTTCATAACTTTTTTCAGGCTGAAAAATGAAAAAAAAAAAATGTTGAAAACCAAAAAAATTCCAGTCACCGTCCGCATCCTTACCGGTGATTTCTTCAGTCCTTCGACCGTTCGCCACAGTAAAGTCGCTCCGCAGAGATCAATTAACGTACCATCTTGCAATACGTTACTAACGCCTTCAACCTGCGAACACGAATAACCATGAATCGATTATTAAACCGCGTAAAAATACCCTTCGGGCGATTCGCGCCCATACCCGAATCGGCATACATACCGCGTTTCCTTTGACAGGAGCGGATCGAGAAGCTCTTAAACTATAAATAGCTCCACCGATGGAAACTTCGCGCCAAGTACCGTACGTAGCGTTGCCGTCGCTGAAGCAGCCGTTCGGATGCATGATGAGCACACCGTTCGTCGTCAGTCCGTCCATATCGTGTCCGGTCTCCCATTTCGTCGCCTTCTCCTGTCGCCAATCGAACGAATTCGGCTTCATTAAATCGCATCGTCGAGCGTTTCTTACCTACCCCCATTCACCCATCACCCGGCGATCGGGTGCGACGGTATTCACCCAGAGAAACTTACCCCTAGGAAGATATTCTTGGACGAGTCGAAACCGGCGGCGTATATACGCGCGATGGATGGATTATTGCGATCACATAAAATTCGGCACGCGAAACGAGAAATCGTGCTCGCCAGCACTTTGTTATTCTCCGCTTTGTTCTTGTCACCGGCCACCGTATCCAGTACGACGAAATCTATGGGCGATTCGGACGATCTGCCGATCTGTAATCGTCGAGAAAAACGCCAGATTTAGGAATACATATTTCCTAACGAGCACTGTAAGGGAGTAGGCGATAGTTTTACCTGAAACATGTCGGTATTCTCGTCGTGCGTGTATTCGACGATCACCGCTTGATTTCTGGACATCGTATACGATATCGAATGTTGTTCTGTATTCAATATGGCCTGCCGGAGAAAAACAAAAAATATTTTCAATCGTAAGCAATCATTTCCGAATACGTACTGTTATTTCGTAATCTATTTTTCGGTAGGGCAAAAAACTTCTCCAGAAGACGAACTTTACATTTGACTGGAGAAGGAGGGGGTCGGAGGAGGGTGAGGTCTTCAAATCTTTGCGTTTATAACCATTTGTAATCATATGGGAATTGTCCAACTTCACTGATATATATGTTTTACTTTCCCTCGTGCATGGCGCCGGCGAGTATGAATAGAAATCACTCAACATTTGGTGAGAAAGTCTTAGTTCGGATTTTCGATACACCACAAAATGGCGAATCGCCCAAGTTTTTAGGATGGCTGGAGGGGAAAAGCTAATAGTTTAAAATTTTCTTTTTTGGCCTCATATGAAAGAGTAACTCACGGACACCATCATATCGTAATTTCAGTTTCTCAAGTGCATTCGTAGGGGAGCTAGAACTGAACCCAGTTTTTTCAAGAAATTTTTAGTCATGAAATTTTTTGAATCTTCCATACCTCCACAACAAATCGACTTAGAGAAGCCAAACATTGTACGTAGGGTTAGTTTGGACCATACATAATATGACACACTAAATTTGGGTCAAAAGAGATCTAGACTGGCGGGTTGTATAAATTTGAGCAGAGCTTGAGGTATCTCAAATGACTAAAAGTGTGATTAATATGGACTCATATAATTACTGGCAATAAGTATACTATATCTCAAATTAATTGACACATGATGTAGTGGGTGGGGGGGGGGAGAGGAGTGGTTATAAACCTCAAAATGCAGTATACGTACACAAGAAATCGAAAATTTTTCATTATTGTGTAATGATGAAATGAGCTCGAGTGACTAACCTATTCTGATTTCAGCTTCCCAAGTGAATTTGGAGGGAGTTATAGCGAAAATGTTCTTGAAGAGGAAATCATGATGTAATGCTTTATAAATTATATTACAGAATAACGCAAAAAAAAAAAACGTAAAACTTGCTGTGAAAAGCAATGTGTAAAAATATTATCAAAATCTCTTCACAAAAAAAATCTAATAAATTTTTCAAAATTTGTGCTCAATGTAGGAATAGTAAATATCGACATTGAGGGCCGACATTTTTGAGCATACTATTGGGGTCTCTTGACAACTTTTTTCATCTTGCTATCATCGATTTTTGAAAAAACCTTATAATCGATTCATCCTATTACAGAGATGGCAATGAGGGGCAGCAATTCAGAAAAATTAAATGACTAATAATTTCAAAGTAATGAACTTTTTCAATTTAGAAGAAGTTGGAAAAAATTATCATGATAAAAAAAAAATAAACTGAAGCGATTTTTTCATTTTTCACATTTTTAGAATTATTTTAAAATATTTCTTTTTATAATTTTTTTTTCTTATTCTTTTCTTAGTTTTTTTTTTTTTTTTTTTTTAATAGAATAATTTACTAATGATTATAATTTAATAATAGATTATTAATTTTTTTTAAATATATATTTTTTTTTCTAAAATAGATTTTTTTTTCATTTTTGCTTAATCAGTTTTTGAATTTTTTACATTTTTAGACATTGAAATTTTTTTAATCAAATTTTCTCCGACACTTGAATAAACTTAAAAAACGAACGCACAAAATGATAACAAATATTCATTTTTTGATTTTTTTTTTTTTTGATTCATTCTTAAAATTCCAAAAATCGCCATTTTACTTCATCAATTTTTCATGATGTCTACTAAATAATAAAATCAAAATTTCGTATCTTTTTCGGTCTCTAAATTTTTTTCTGATCAACAAATTTATTACCCCACCCCACCCACCACTACTTTCAAAGAATATAGATGGCGTTTCACACTACATTACAAATATTTACATACAAAACAACAAAAGAAACAAAATACTAAATTTCGTACTATTTTCGTACTTTTGTATCCAAAGCTTGGATTTCGTACCTTTTTATACTTTTTGTGCCTGGTAGACACCATGTTTTTCGAATTTCTATAATTTTAACAATATAAAAAAAATTCATGTTTTGAAAATTTATTGAGAATTTTTAATATTGCTCATTTGCATTTTTAGTCTGCACGTACATGAGAAAGCGAGTTCTATGCTTTACTTCAAGCATCAGCATTAGCAACAAGTAAATTTTTCCATCATTTGAAAATTAGAAAATTGCAAATGAACTCATAAGTATTTAAAGTTCAAATTTCGACGCTGTAAGAGACCCTAATTCCCCCCCCCCCGTCCACTATTGACCATACTTTAAGTTTAAGACGTCGCATATTTCAACTAATCGCATCCTTTTCGAAACAAACGACGAACGAAAATCGACCACAGAAAGTGGACTATCGATTACGCTATCCAAATATCTACACATAACGCCGCGCGTACGCCTATTCCACGCTACGCGTTGGCAACGCCAAGAGGTGAGACAAGAGGTGGAGGGCGTAAAGAAAGCCTAATTAACGTTCGACCGTTTTATTATTTCGTCGCTTCGAGACAAAAATCGTTTTTCCTCTCTCGACTCGCGGCACGACAACTGCCGAGCGTTGACCTAGCGCGTTCGTAATACTTGATTCCGAACCAAAAATATTTTTATTCGAGCCACTATCCGCCGACATCGCTCGATTCGTACGTTACGCGACGTCGAGTCGAAGTAATTAAAATGAAACGAGCTTCGTAACCGATGACTTTCGCGTTTCCTCGGTACAGTTTCTCGTTCGACCGCCACCGAAGCGAAGATCTACTCGAAGACAAATGGTCGACGAAAACTGGTAACTTCCAGTTTTTCCAACATTAATGAGGAAATCTTGCGAGCGTCGCGACCATCATTATACCATCTTTTACTTCGCGTTACAATTCGAACGGCCCGTTAATTTAAACATTACGACGCGCACGACCTTGCGCTCCTCTCTTCCACATTTAGGATATTCACCTACGCGGTTCGGGAGCGAACTTATAGGACGAATCGTCGTCGCTCGAGTCAGCGTGTCGTAAACGCCGCACGATTTCGACGTAAGTAAGCGAATTTCGAAGTCGTCGTATATGTCGTATTGCGCGAATTAATTCTTCGAAATCACGTTTGTCGTTACGAGCTTGTATTCTTTCGATTTTCCCAGAACGACTAATTCGCTATTCTTCGCGATCTAATTTAATTTCATCGTATTGCACTGTCTTGTATATCGATTATATCATAATTTCCTTACATTTATGAATAGGATCAAACCACAGATAATTTATACGGAAGGAATAACAAATAATTAACATCACTATCTGAACGAAATTATTATAATTTGAAAAAAAAAAATGTGTATATATATATATATATATACACTGATGCTGCCACCAATCTGAGACCCGCGGTATAATACAGACAGACTCACTTTCGTTTAAAGAGCCAGAGAGATGGAAGTTAGCATTTTGGAAATCATTGAAATACAACTATTTCGGGAACCTTGGAGGGATGAGGAAAACCTTGAATTGAGTTATACAAAAGGTATGGAGCAGTAATTCGAGACCCACTTCAGATTTGCCACTATCCATCTGAGACCCGAAATGTGCTTCAGTAGAAGAGCACCAATCACCGGGTCTCATATCGTAAAAATTTTTATAATATAAACATATACAACAATTAACAGCTACAGTACCAACAATACGAGACCATGCACAAATTCGCCAAACGACTCCAGGGTATGTAACTCGCAAAGAAATGACCTCTAACACGGTAAAACAAAATCCAAGACCCGAAACAGGCCTCGGATTATCAAAACAGGATCGATAATACCATATCCCACATTGGGACTGCCTTTACCGCAGAACATGTCTATATTATATAATGTATTTTTTTTTCATTTTTTTTTTTTTAAAGAAATGTTAAACAACCAAATTTGACTTTTAGAATTCCATATTTTGATGTTCACTCACCTCACAAAGGAGCCCTCTAAATCTCGAATCATCAATTTCGATCGCACAAATTTTCATGAAGAGCACATCAGCTGCGAATTTTATCGCAAAACTTCAGCTGCTCAAGTTATTATGGGAACGAAGGGGGTGGGGGGGAGTACAAAATTTTGAAAAAGGCATAGGATCATGAAAATTGTGAAAATTACGAAAAAACGAAATTCTACACAATGTGAAGGGAAATATGATATTTTCATAAGGAAACACACTACAATCAAAAGAAATCTGGAAAACGATCCTCAGGAGAGAGGTAGCTCAGTTTTTGGGGAAAATGGCAAAAATTGATAAAAATATTAAAGTTAGCATTTCGCGATACTAATCAATGCATTTTCGATTCATTTCGAAATTATCATGTTTCAGCTATTAAAGTTGATATCCACCTAAATTATGGTATTTTTCAAAATTTGACCCCCTTATTCCACACCAATCGAAATACACGTACTCTGGGTAATTTCCAAAATTTTCCCAAATTCGGCTAGACGAATAAAACACTGTCCCAACAAAGAGTCTAGCAAGTTTTAGCTGCCAAAGTTGATATCTACCTAAGTTACGAATTTTTCCAAAAATCCATCCCCTTCCCCCCACCAATAAAACACACATATGAGGTGTGAATTCCAAAATCTTTTCGAATTAGGTAGGATGCGTGAACTGTCTCAACAAAGGGTCTAGAAAGTTTTTCAGCTGATGTTCATATCCATTCGAAAGTTATAGCATTTTTCGAAAAATCAACTCCCTATCCCCATCAATCAAAATACATGCACGCTGTACGATATCTAAAATTTTTCCCAACTGGGTGAGATAAGAAAAATATCGTCCCGACAAAGAGTCCAGCAAGTTTTAGATGCAAAAGTTAATATCATCTTGAATTATATCTTTTAACAAAATTCCCATCTCCTCCTCCCCACCCCCACCGCAAAAAAGTATGTGGTGTGAATTTCAAAATCCTTCCGAATCTGATCAGACAAGTAAAATATGCCCCCAATAAAGGATCTAGCAAGCTTACCTCCCAAAGTTCGTATCTAGCTACAGCTAGGTTATAGCATTCTCCAAAAAACTGTCCTATCTGAATTAAAATACAAGCAGGTGGCGTGAATGTGAAACTGCGAATCCCTAAATCTTTCCAAAATAAGTCAAATACTATCGCATCGTTTCCGGTTGATATCAAACAGAGTTGGAGAATTTTTCATAAAATTACCTCCCCTCTGTCCCACCCCTCACCGCGGTATTTAATGCGAACTCTACAATCATTCCGAATTTGGATAGACGAGTAAAAAACTGTTCCAATGAAGGATTTAGCAAATTTCAGCAGCCAAAATTTCATACCTATCCATGTTACAGCATTTTCCAACAAATTACCTCACTCTACTTAGAATACACGTACGCGTTGTGAATTCCAAAATCCTTCCAAATTGGGTAAGATTAGTAAAATTTGGTCCAATAAAGGTCATGAAATTTTTGAAGCAAAAGTTGATATCCGCTTGAAAGTCAAGGCATTTTTCGAAAAATTAACCCCCCTCTCTCGTCCCACCAATGTTCTGCAATGATACTTCCTAGAAGAAATATCTTGGAATTATTTTATTAATTTTTTATCATTGTTACGATTCATTTTATTGGCATTGAAAAATAGTTTGACAATAATAAAAACGTCATCGCATTCTTGAAATAAAACCAGAACAAATATCATTAAATTTATTCGGTTACACGTAGAATACGAATTTTTATTTATTTTTATTTTTTTTATTTTTTTAAATAAAATACGAAAAACTATTTCTACAAATATGTACATTGCACACGATACATAAATGTAATTACATACATATGTATTATGTACACGGCTACACGCATACTTGCATAGATCTTATTCTTGCATGAAAGAAAAATACCAAGAATCAGAATTTTATAAACCGACCGAATCAACACTTCATGAGTTTTTCCTCCTTCACATTACTCGAATACCAAGTTACCAACCAACGTACGATCGGTTTGGTTTATCATTAGGGAAAAAATATTTACATGGGATACGCAATTTCACAGCATCACAACGTATGAATAAGACAAGACGAACACTCTCCATTTTCCGGTAATAGTCGGAGTCACGTATAAAATGAGTCACCAAAAAAACCACACCGACGCTACCAACATCCGTGCTCGTCTCGTTCGTTTAATTTTTCATTTCGAAAGTTTCCAACTCGTTCGTAATTCTGGCCAACGCGCGCCAGTTTACATACGTCGATATTGTTTTCCAAACAAATATTTCAAATAATCCACCCCACGTCCCGGGTCGCCTTTGTTTGCGTACAAGATTTTTCCAACTTGCATATTTCGTAATCGTAGCTGCACTGCGTTCTAACGTACGTATGAAAAAAAGAAAGCATTACGTCATGTTGATACGGGAAATTTTCTTCTTCATTATCGTTTCGTCATCTTGAATAAAATAAAAGCGATTACTTATTACAACGTTCGAGTCATTTTTTCGATTCTTCTTTTATTTCTTGTGTCGATGTATAATCTTGAAATTTGCTCACCTTTGCATACTTTCAAACCACTGAAGACGTCATACTAATTGCATTAAATATAAACTCAAAATGAAAACACCACTAGTCTACGCAACGATGACGGAAATCAATCAAATTATTATTCTCTTAATTTCGTTTTCATTGTTTGCTTTACATTCGTTGAATAGAACTGAGTTTTTTATGCTCTAGGCAGAGCTGATGCGACGAAGACAACGATGCATTCCTCAAGGGAAGAGTAGGGGTGAGCGAAACGTAGTAGAATACGGAAAATAGTAGAATAAGAAGAAAGGAAAATCGTCCTATCTAAGTAGTACGTATCAGCTCGTGTGTAGTATGAAACCTACTAAACCTTACCTATTAAATAATGAACTTACATATGTTCATGAAGGAATTATTCGAACCCCATGGAATATTCTAAGCGAATCTAATATTCGAAACAAATTTTTTAACGAATATTCGAAAATAAAAAATCTAATATTCGATTCTTCGATTCCCGTTGACAGCACTAGTCAGTTTTTTTAAATTTTTATTTTTTTTTTTTATAGATAATAATATGTTCTGATGTCGAAACTTTGAAGGTGACTGGTTCTTCACTTATCAGGGATGGGGTTTAGGAGCATTGCATTACTTTTATCTCTAAAATACCTTCTATCAAAAACACCAATGTACCTACTGCTACCACAATGTACTCAAGGGAGCAAATTTTGACCCTTAAAAACTTTCTACCTTTTATTGATCACACTTTGAGTTGGGAACATTATGTATTCCAGTTTAAGGCTTCCACGAGTTACGAGTTTATAATTCACTTAATTACTTTTTTGCTACCTTGTGGACAAAATACCTGAATCAAGATTTTTTAGATTTTTCTGCAAAGTCAGCACATTTTGTAACTGCTTCACAATTTCATGTAGCATAAATTAAGTATCACGTCGATATTTAGTCTTATCTATAATCTCGAATTCTGCCCTTGAAAAATGTCTGAATTCGAAATTCACTTATCGTATTAAGAAATTTCGAAACTCTGAAGACTTTACGACTTAAATTGAAGATTCTCAAAACTTTAAGATCCTTGTCTTGTCTCTCATGACGACAACCCTCTTCGGTATTTTGAAATACCATTGAATATTTATTTATTTATTTATTTATTTCCTATTTACTTGTAGTGCATTCCAAGAAGCCTTTACAAAGCCGTATGTTACAAAAATATTTAAGATTAATCAACACATGACCCTTATAAATGACACATACCAGAGGCGGATTTAGGCATGGGCAGAGAGGGCAGCTGTCCATGGCGGCAAAATTTCAGGGGCGGCAAATTTTGATTTTTCCTGCTGCTTTTTAAATTATAGTGAAATGTATTATGGCGATCGATTAAAAAAAAAATTATGGTATTCATTTAGATGAACGTAGAACATATTCAGAAATCAGTTTAAAAAAAGATTATGAAAAATTGAAAAAAAAAGTGTTTTTATTTTCTGCTGAGTTTTTTTAACAATTTTTTTTCCAGGCCCAGCGCCAATTGGTATTCACATGAAACTTGCTCAAAATTTTGTGAGAGGCTCTTCTTAAAAATGTAAAAAAATCCTTCTTTGTTTTTTCGATAAAATTCAAAATGAAGGATGAATAAAATTTTGAGGGAGGCTGGAGAAGTGACAAATAGCTCAAATTTTTTGTTTTCGATTTCATATGAAAAAGTGAGTCACAGAGACCAACATATCCAAATTTTACCTTCCTAAATACATTTGTAGGGGGAGTTAGAGCAGAAAACAGCTTTTTGAGGAAGTTTTGAGTCGTGAAATTTCTTGAATCTACTACATCTTCTCACCAAATCCACCTAGAGAGGACAACCTTTGTGTGTAGGGTTAGCTGATGACCGAAATATGACCTCTTGAATTTGGACTCAAATGGATGTAAAAGGGCATATAATTAAAATTTGAGTTGAGCTTGAGGAGCCTCAAATTAGTGGAAATGTAAATGATATTAATTCATTCGATTGTTGGTGATAAGAAGTGTATTGTATTCAAAATTTATTTTCAAAGGTGATACTGGAGGAGAGAAGGAAGGGTTATCCACGAGAGGTTGAAATGTTTTCATTGTGGTGTCATATGATAAAATGAGCCGAACTGACTCACCTATTTTCATTTTAGCTTCCTACGTGTATCTAGAGGGGAGTTAGAGCAAAAACCCGCTTTTGGAGGGGAAGGAAAGGTCAAGCTTCGTGTGTAGCGTTAGTTAATGACCAGAATATGACCTCTTTCATTTAATTCAAAATGGACCCAAAATGATGGATCGTGAAAATTTGAAGATAATTTGAGCAACCTCAAGTACATATAATTTGAAGAATATGGGTTTATATACTTGTTGTATTGCAAGAAACACCTCACTGGTTCTAAATTAAATTTCTTAGTTGGTTTTTGGAAGAAATGGGGTAGAGATTTTTAGACTTGGCATTGGTTATGGTCTGTAGACAACTAGACATCAAGGGCTTGGCAATGTTCTTTCCAAACCTGATCAAGCCTTAGTTAAAAACTCAGCTCCAGTAATGCGGCGTGGCTGCTTACATTAAAAAAAAAAATTTAATTAAATTTAAAAGTTTGGCTTATGTACCAAAATGAACGTTAGAAAAAAATGCTGCATGAAAATTTTCCATATTTTTTTTGAAGGGGGAGAGCGGCAAAAATTTACTGCCCACAGGCGACAAAATCTCAAGTCCGCCTTTGATACATACAAAATCTTTAAATTACATTGTCAGACAGCGTTGCACCTTTTCTAGCTAAACAAAAAAAAAAGTAAATAAATAAATAAAAAGTATAGTGAAAATCAGGGTTACCACCGATGCAAGAGCAAATTACTCGACATCTAATTCCACACTGAACCCCACCTACTGGGGCGTTCTATCGCTACATCAGCGCCTCAGACGAGTTCGTTATTTGGGCTCACGAAAGCGTAAAATTTTCCAACACCGGTTGCGCGTAAAACGTGCTCGCAGGTGCCAAGGTGTGAGCGCGGCAAGACCGCAAAACCGGATTTTTTACAACGTAATTAACCATCACGTTTACACGTATACGATGCAACTACGTCGCACGAGAGCGTACCCCGCCGCGTTATCCAAATTGCACACGTATCGATTGTCGGCTCGCGAGCGCCCAAAAAATATGGGTCAGTAGTATGCAGAAAAATCCGCCGAGTCGACTCTTCCAGGGTAAAAGTACCCGGTTCGAATGTGTGTCAAGGTTCGCCACGTTTATTGTGACTGCAAAAGGGGCGAAAATTCGCGCCAAATCTATCCCCTTCGGATAACCTTAACCGTTCGCACGCTTCCGGCGACGTACACGCGTCGACCGGGCTTGTTCTGCCTTCTGCGGTGGTGCGAGATGAAAATACTAATTCTTCTGCGCCGCCTGCTCGTGCCGCAGCACGCAGCGCGCTTTGCCTAGTTTCGTAGTTTCTTTGTTATCATTCTCTCTCATTCATACCGGTCGTCGTATTCGAGATTGAGAACGCGTCGTGAGAGCCACGTCGAGAATAGAGCGTACGAAAAGCCATTAACTGAACGTTGCGACGTCATCGTAGTTCGCGAACCGATTGCTTTTCGTATGGAAGGAGGCGAAAATGGTAATTACCGCGTCGACTGGTAGTCGAACGTTTTCCTCGATTTGGTAACCTATAACGTCGCAGTATACCGTAACGTTATACGAAGGCGCAGCGTGTTCTTTATTGCGAATGGAAATGAAACGTGTCGAGTGCTCGATGGTCTCATATACGAGTCTGAGCGAGTATTATATTATCACCGCATTCTCCACAGTCTGTAGGTTCGTTTATCAACCATCCAGCGTACCAGCGTACGAATGTACTACGCGTTGTATGCAATACACAAAGCCCGATGCATACCAGTGAATTCTGGACGACGCAACGTTTCGTCGTTAGAAAACAACGCGAAAACTACGCATTTACATCGACGACGCTCTACCGCTTCGGGCCTATTATACGCGAACATTGTTGTTATTTAATTGTATGTGTCGCCATTAGCGGCACGTGAGCGAAACGCACATACGAGAACCATAACGACGGAAATCGGGTCGAGTGATTTTTTTTCGAACGGGGTCGGCAAGCGTTTTTTACGAGAAACGCACTCGACGAAACGACTCGGGAATTCGAAAATAGGGTAAGGGTGTACTCCGATAATTCCATGGAACGGATGTGGCCCAGTCCACGAAAAACTCGACCATTAATTTCACACATCAAGTTTTCTAACTGATGTGATAAGAGCGATACTAGTAGAGCACTAGTAAAAGACAAGTATCCTGGTACGCCATATTTGTTGCATAGAAGTTTTTTCTGTTCTAAACGGGAAAAAAATCCTTACGACCCATTACCCATTTAGCATATTTTCTTGGTTTAAGAGGGTTGTACGTATAAAGATTTTTTATTCCCAAAAAATTTTGGCACTCAATTTATTTTTTGCATTTTTTTCACGACTACTTGGTGCCATCTCTTCGTTTTGAACTTTGAACCGCTTTGTACTCTCATCGAATTGACTTCGGTGGCTAAATTTTCGACACTGAAGTACCCAAAAAGTCCTCAACTTATTTTACTCTATCGCACGAATGATTGTTTTTTATTTGATGAAATTACAACACTCGTGACATGGAACAAATATGACGTTCTGAGGTACTTCCCTTTATAGTGCATAATACTAAAAAATCCAAGAATATCCATGGGTTAAGGGGGGGGGGGGAGGACAAAATTTTTAAATGATCGGTACAACTTCTATTGATTTGGCGTATGAAAAACTGAAATTATATTCTCAAAAACTACGTAATAAAATTTTTTTTGACAATTATGGCGTATTCATGAGTGTATACTGTATATGTATAATAGTTGGAAAGATTTTTCTTTCGAAAATTGATCTGGTTTAGGACTTGATGGTTCCAAAATGATTCCAAAAGTACGTCCAAACAATTTAAACCAACCAAGTTGATATTTATACCATTTATAAACGAGTCTAACTTTCAAAATTTTATAATATGTACTTTGAAAAAATTATTCCTAGGAAATTCAAAAATTTTTTGGGTCCGAGAGTCATACTTCGTTTAATGAAATTCAGAAAAATTATTGGTTTAGGACTGGATAGTTCCAAAATAACCTCCAAGAAATTTCAGCCCACCAAGTTGATATATTTTACATCACTCGTAATTGAGTCAAACTTCGAAAATTTTATGATACTACAAAAAAATTTCAAAAAAATTAGTTTTGGGAAATTAAAAAATTTTTTGCGTCCGAGAGTTGTATTTCGTCAAATGAAATCCAGAAAAATTATTGTTTTAGGACTTGAAAGTTCCAAAATGACCCCCAAAAAATTTCAACCCACCAAGTTGATATTTTTTACATCATTCGTAATTGAGTCAAACTTCGAAAATTTTATGATACTACAAAAAAATTTCAAAAAAATTAGTTGTGGGAAATTAAAAAAATTTTATGTGTCCGAGAATGACTTGAGAGTTCTAAAATAACCCCCAAAAAATTTCAGCCCACCAAGTTGGTATTTCTTCTATCATTCGTAATTGAGTCAAACTTAGAAAATTTTATGATGCCACAAAAAAATTTCAAAAAAATTAGTTTTGAAATAATTTTTTTTTTTGAATTTCAGAAGATGAAATATGCCTATCAGATACTAAAAACTACCAAAATTAGCCAAACTAATTTCTTCGAATTTTTTCAAAGTATCGTGAAATTTTCAAACTTCGAGTCAATCATGAAGGGTATGAATTATCAATTTAGAGAGCTGAAATTTATTGGAAATGTTTTCGTAGTCATTTCACCACGTATCTAACGCTAATCCAAATCGATTTAAAGAAGAAAAAAAATCCTCCAAACGGCATTTTTTCCATTTCTTCTCGATAAAATAGTCAAAAATGTCGACTGAAAACGTATTTCCACTCATTAAATTAAAATTAAAATTATAATTACGTCATTACACAAAGCATAAAATTATGCATCGAAACCAACACGCTCTACTCTACTTTTACGATTTAGGGAGAAGGTAGAAAGTTCCAAATTTGAAAATTATGCATTTTTCAACGTTTTTTCGGAGGAAATACAGGAAAAATTCCTATTTAAATTTCTCGTTCGTAACGACGAATATGGCATTGAATTGAGCATGGAATTATGCAACGAAAACGATAAGTTTAATGGATTTAATTAATTTTTAGCGAGACTAGTAATTCTCAAATTTTGAACCTTTCCTTATTTCAAGGTTTTGTTCAAGAAAAATTTACCAACAAAATTACGCTCAATTTTTTTTTTTTTTTTTTTGAAATGGCTATTATGATACTAAACAGAGCTTGGAATTATTCACCGGAAACAGAAGTCGCCAACTAATTTAGTTAATTTAGCAAAAATCTAGAAATTGTCAAAGTTTGGGAACAATTATTTACATGCGCATGAAAAGATTATTAGTTTTTCAAGTTCAATACCACATCTAAATATGATCTCAATAGCTCCGTAAAACATGTTCAAAATCGAAAGTTCAACTTCAATTATAAAAAAGCCTAATTTTCACGACTCTAAAAAGTATACCGGCAAAACCTAAAATACTGAATAAAATTATCAACGAATATTTTATTTCGATGTTTTCTATTCAGGGTACTTCTAAAATGGCAATAAGCCATTACCGGGGGGAGGGAGGGGGAATTGTACTGTATGATGGCCTCAACTTTTAAAGAAATTTGAATCAACACAGTGAAGTCATGTCAGGTATCGTTTTATAAGTACTCGAATACGTTGAGTATAGCAGCGTAATCATTCATTTGTTCCCCATCATATGTCAATGGCTTCGTTGAACGTTGGAAAATCTATAGTTGAACTTTCATTATGAAAAGTTCAACGTTCGCAATCTATAAAAGTATTCAGCTGAACTTTGAAACTTTAAAAAAATTGTTAATAAATACTTCGTTTCGATGTTTTACTCTCCAATGCATTTCTAAAATAATAATAATCTTTTTAGGGTGAGAGGGGGGTATGGTATGGTAACCTCAACTTTTAAGGTAATGATACCGCACATGCCCAATTGCCCATATCCTAATTTCTTCGTAAGTTGATGATATCGTACAACCACCCCTCACCACCCCTCCCCTTCCCCCTCCCAAAAAATAAAATATTTATTAATTAATTTTCTCAAATTTTCAAACTTTAGCTAAAATGCTTTTAATTACGAAAGCTGAACTTTTTGAAACGGAAGTTCAACTTTGGATTTTCAAACGTTTAAAAAAGCATATTTGAAGACACACTGAATCGTGACAACCTGTAATTACCGCATGCAGTGGTGCCATTTTTACTGGCCTTGAACGTTGCCATCTTGTAAAAATTTCAGAGCTACATTCTTTCCTTTCTTCGAGACCGGCTTGCAAAAAAAGAAATGCAGAAAAATCGAAGAACACTAGGTCAAAAATTACCATATCTTAGTTCACCGAAGACAGAATTCTTCAGATAAAGGAAAAAAATTAACAGAAACAAATTTCAAAATTATACCATTTGCGCGTTAATTTTTTTTCTATCTTTAAAAATTCAATTTTCGAGAAAATTCCTCTCGTCCTAAGACACACGCACAAAATGACCCAATTTTCGTCGAATCCCTACTCGCACGACTGCGAATGCATTTGACGTCAAATAAGAACGAAGTGATGCGTGTCAACGTTCCATAACTTATTAAAAATCAACGACGAGAAAACAAAAGCGAGAACGATTCGCTAGGGGAAAAATATAAAAAAACAAAACAAACAAAACGAAAAATCGATAACTCGACTCGAGGATAATTTTTTTCGCTACCTTCGAGCAGTACGCTGGTTGAATACTCGAAAAATATTCGTAACTTCGATGAAGAAAAAAGGTGAAAAAAAATGGCATAATATTTCGAAAAAATATGGTCGCAATATCCGCACGTACCTGCGTCGAATGCGGTGTCCTGACCACATAATGTTTAGATCGTTTGACGCCGTTCGGTGTGCTCCTTTTGTAAAGCATAAATTTACTCCTTCTCCTACCCCGATCTCCATGAGCCAGATGTCCATTATACCTGTAATGGGAAAATCCAAAATGATGAATTCGTAATTTAACGCATTCTTATAATGATGCATAATTATCGAGAATAAAAACCTATCTATAATATAGATTTACAGCGAGTGAAAATATTTGTTTACATTTACGAGTACGAAACACGATAACCACGTTACACAGGCTACAACACGCAATACGTTCAGTTCGGCGTAACGTCTTATCATCTTTTCGTCCCTATACGATTCTTCGATGCTCTCGTATATCGCGACGATTATCGCTCGACGATAACTCACACCGGTCATCGGGATTCGCGATAACGACGTAATAATGCGTACACATTCGTACACGCGATATCGAAATTCGAAGCAGCCTGAAAAACCCACGAACCGATTAAAACGTTTCGTCGTTCATCCTAATACGTTGAGCAATAGGCGACCGTTATCTATCACCATGCAACTCGTATATCTACGAAAACCAACATCAGTTATTACCTGTGGCTGTCGACTCGACGAAATCTACGATCATTATAACGAACGTTTTAATTTTCGTCTAATTAGATTCGCGGAAATTCCAACGTTCGAACAGTCGCGTCCATTCGAGTACGTATGTACGTAGGTAGGCCAATTATATATATGTACTAGCTAGGTATTCCTTGATAACTGAAAAAAAATTACTCTCGATAGAACAGGAGAAGAGGGTCAATATTACGTTAATTTTATTTACTAGTCAGTAACGACATTCTCCGTTAAAAAAAAAAATTATGATATTATGTTAAAAATAGAAAAAATTGAGAATTCCATTAGGAAAATTTGGATAAAAAAAAAATCAATTAATTTTGTTAATAATTATTATTATACAAAAATGATGAGGAGAAACATTCAATTTTGTTGAAATAAGATTTCTACTTAAGTATAATGATTTGACAACAAAAAAAAATTCATTTTGGAAATCATGATTTATGAAAAAAAATAAATTTTCACATTTCATGTTTTATCTGGCACACGCTGCGGCATGAGGCTTTTAATCTGCGAATTCTGATTAAATATAAAACAAAAATAAAAAATATCTCTTGACAATGAAAAAATGAATAGAAAATATTTTTAGATAAATAATTGGCGAATCAATAAAATACTGAAGTTTCCCTACCTGCTCTTTTATCGAGAGTATTTCTTCCCACTTATCTAGGAATACCTATAAGTAGTATACGCAACTTTGAATTGCACAAGGAACTACTGAATATTGGGTAAATAAAAATCTCCCCTCCCTCCTCTTAGCCGCAATACTACAAACCTAATTTTTTGTAAGTAAACTTACGTCGTTTCCTCAATTTGAAGTGTATTCAAAAAAAATGCACGATGTACAATAGCACATTTAAATAAAATGGAAAAATAGGTCATTTTCAACCACCGCTTTCCACCGGCAAGACTGCATTTTCAAGGTTAGCGAATAGTTTATTCGATAGAAACTCCATCGTAGAATCTTTTTTCACTGCACTACTTTCTCGAATGGATGCTTTGCGACGGAGTTGAGAGATTAAAAACGACTTTTTGGTGAGGTTAGTGCCTCTTTCTGTGATCAGCTCTACATCGGAGGGGGGGGGAGACAAGGTACGAATATTCCAATATTTTATTACTGAGATCGCAGCACATAGAAATAATCCAAAACTCAGCTTATTAGCGATTTTGTTCGTGTACTGCCCTTTTCAGAGCTCTATTGCCTCTACTACGTAGCGCAGTAGTCCTTTTCTGTGTTTGAATTTCGTACAACGAAGTTATGAAATGTCGATTGAAAAGTAACGCAAAAAAAAAGAAAAACAATCCCACGTTAAAATATACCTACCAAAATATATCTAGCGTGTTCCCATCTCCAAATATGACAGGTAAGGTGTCAAAGGTGAGAGCCTCTTAATCGGTCATCAGCGACACAGAATCTAGAGGCCACTATTATTTATAAACTTGTAGTCGACACCAAACTATACCAAGCTCACTTGGTGCACCCTACTTTTTTTCTTTTAGATGGCGCTGTACGAGTGATGGAAAAAAGTTGAATTAATAGATAAAAATAAATTAAAAAAATGATTTTTAATCAATAATTATTTAATATTAAATTTGGTAATAAAGGAAAACAAAAAATAATTCTTGAAAAAATTACTCCTATAGATAAAACATAATGAAAATGTGGACGTCGCCAAGATTTTGTGCACATAATGTCGATGAAATTGAAAATTTTTCACATGAAATGAATTGTACTCATTAAGGGCTATACAAAAAGGCAATATACTAGAACAATTTTGTATTGTTTTAAAGGGGAGGAAATGGGTTCCTAAACTCTGGACAGCTTCAAATTTTAATATATACAATTTTTGCACATTACTTTTTTGTTGAATTTCTCAAGTAATATCTATTTAATATGATATTTTTCGAATTGAGTCTTTTTTTTTCTACAAAAAAAAAAAAAAAAAAAAAAAAAAAACATGGTAAAAATACATCAACGCGAAAAATAAAATTGTGTTTTTAAACATTTTTTCCGCAAAATACGACAGTACTCGAAAAACAGAATAAAAAATGTGACATGCACTTTTTGCCTATCTACGAAATTGAAGGAGCAATGTTGAAGTAAAATTCCCAATCAATTGTTGCTCCTTCAATTTTGCAAGTAGGCAGAGAGTTAATACAACATTTTCGTTTTGATTTACAAGTACCGTCCAATGGGTGAACAAAACACATTAAAAACATAATTTTTTTTGCACGCACATAGGACAACGTTTGAGATACAAAGGGGTTCCCACGTGGTGCGTTGATTACGTGTCCGTATCTACCGTAACGCTACCACATCCTTCATGTCACCTGTGGCCAGTTAGAGGATCGAAGTTGGGTCCGGTAACTAGTAAGTGCTTTTTGGTGGCCGCGGAGATGTTCGTTTTTTCGATAAAGGGGCTTCGGGAAATGAAAATTATACGGTGTCGGAATGCTCATTAGTGTATCAGACATCGTAAAAGATGAAAAGTAAAAGTTACGAATCGTCAAAGTTTTTTTTTTTTGCAAAAAATAATAAAAATATGCAAGGCACGTTCTTCAAATATTTTTTCCTTAAAAGGAATAATACTCGAAGAGGAGAACAAAAAAGATCATAAAAACTTTTTGCCTATCTATGAAATCGAAGGAGCAATTTCGGAAATTTTCAATCAATTGTTGCTCCTTCAATTTCGTAGATAGGCAAAAAGTTCATATGATGTATGATTGCCTATTTTAAATAAAACAGTATTTTTAGTAGTCGTTCCATAATTCTTTCAACGTTTCATTTTCACCACCCCCTCCCCGTCCCTCCCTACCTACCTACCTCCTTCCTTCCTTCCTTCCTTCCGTCCTTCCTTCCTTCCTTCCTTCCTTCCTTCCTTCCTTCCTTCCTTCCTTTCTCCCTCCCTCCCTCCCCTACTGCCTCTATACTGAGTGTCAATATCGAAAACTAGTGTTGCAAACTCATTTAGGGCATTATATATGACAAATTCGGGCAATAAATTATGTAAGTAGTTAGGCTCCTATTTGCTTATTTTTAGGACTTCATTAGTCGCATGGAAATGTGTACACAAGACCTCATAGGCTAAGGAACACAAACACTACGTACCCACAACCACTAAAAAGTATTCAAGCGACTGAAGGACAGAGTTGGATGAGCATAGTAAAGTTACCTTGGAGCGATTTCAGGTCAATAGGTGAATACCATGGAGAAACATCGTTGACCAAAATTTTGGACTCCCAACATCTCACGTTTTTGAGAGGGAGCACTTCAAGAGTAAAATGCATAGAAATTTTTCTTGCAAATATAAAACTGATCGATTTGAAGAATTTTTTTCTTCTAGGCTGTTGATCCATATAAGAGGCATTCAAGAAAAAATCAACACCCCCCTCTCTCATGCAAAAATGACCTTTCGCAATTTCATTTATTTTTTTAATAATGATTATGATTTGGTGCAAAAATTAAAGCGGATTTTTCGGATGTATTTTTGACTTCTTAACAGCATTATATTTTCTCAAAAAATTCGCAAAATTTCAAAACTCCCAAAATAGAGTGGTGGGGTTACCACTGTGGTTTGAAATAGGGGTCGAAGTATTTTATGCTCCTTAGCTATGATTTTCAAATGATACAAGTAGCAAATACGCAAAATATAGAAACTGTATCATCAATAGTCATTATTTTCAAAATTATTTCTATTTAGCTTCTATTTCAGTTTTACCATCCAAGTATTAACCAGAAAACGCTTAGAGGCAAATTCACCATTCCAATCTACCAATGCCTTTTCGAGCCTTCAAGAGCGCTCTAGCGCTTATCAAGCACACTTGTAGGCAACATGGCATACGTCTATTCAGGTCTTCCGACAATTTATTTCTCGCGAATCAAATCAATAAAATTCATTTTGGGAAGCATTTTTTGCCCAACACGAAGTACACTATACGACGTATACTACACATTACCGAACACGTACTCTACACACAGTTATCGTTTACCACCGTTAAATTAATAACGAGCCTTCGATTCGCGAGAAACGCTTTTCATAGGGCAATTTTTGCCATTTCCTTTATGTCAGGTAAACTCCACAAATATGTGCCCCGTGCAAACACAAGTACTACCAACCATCGAGTACATACATGAAGTCGAAATAGGCAAAAAAAAAAATCAATACGTCCGTGCCACGATACCTCAACCGCACGCTAATACTCGCCTACCCATTTCCAATGGGCAAAAGGTGAAACCGAGGGTAATACCTTAAATACGTCGCAAGGCGAAGGGCGCGAGAGGAGAGCAATTCGATCTCGAATTAACCGCATAGCCGGATCCGAATCGCGACGCAATTCCCGTACTCGTGCATCGAATCGATTTACATTCGACGTCGTGCATTCGCGAGGACGCCTACATTGTTTTTCCCTTCGTCCTTCTCCATCCAACGTCGCAACCACCAGCAGGCGAAACCGACGAAATTTCACGCGTGAAAATAGCGCCGAGCTGAAAAACAAAAAAACGGCCGCAATTTTTCATCGTCGTCGAGTCGCCTTCGGGGTTTTTCCTTTGCGATGAAACGGAAATACCGAAAAAATTTACCCGACCGCGAGCCGGAGTCGTACAGGTGACCTATGACCTTATTTTCGACGCTTTTCGAGGTCATCGCGTTATCGCTTCGCGATAGCCGCGGGATTTCCCTCTAGCACGTGATTAGGTATAAAAAAATCGTGAATAAATGTCGATTTGAAAATGCCGAAAAATCCGCCACGTCGACCGTGGAAAAGCATTCGTCAAACGAGAGAAATTCGCTGTCATTTCGTCACGTCGTTATTTCTCTATAGTTCGATTAGGTCGATGACAGTACAAAACTATTATGGCTGTGAAGGAAGGAAAGTCGAAAGGATATTTAATGGGCTAGGCCAAATTGGAGGTTTTTTCAAGAAGCGCTAGGGGCGAGGGAGACGTATGTAAAAATAATTTTAGTCCTCAAACTTGATAAGAATAAAATTAAGAGCATCTTTTAAAATTAAGTCAGTTTTTAAACATTTGAAGATCTCAAAAAAATAAATTTTTAGCCAATTCGAAATTTCTCCGCAACTATAAGTTATATTTCATTTTCTGATTAAGCTTTTCAAAATTTAACAATTTTTTTTTTTACGCATTAAATTAAATAGATTTTCAACAGTGATTTGAAGAGAATACGAATACTTATCATGGGCTTGATTCAAGCTGTTCAGGATTTAACAGACGAATATTCTCGATTTTTACTTCACAGGGGTTCCAAAAGTATAAGGATATACTCGTATATACATTGTGGTAAAACGTATACGTAAATATCAATTTGAAAAAAGCTAGGTAAAATTTGGGAACCCTTGCGAAGTAAAAATCGGGCATGTTCTGTTTCCTAAGACCTAAAGAGCTCAAAACCCAATTTCCAAAATCACGCAATTTTTTTTTTTTTTCAAAAATGTTGAAAAATATCTCTGACTCTAAATTAATAAGAAAAAAAAAATCCAAAAATTTTTGCAAGCCTTTTGCCAATAAAATTCAATTTTAAGATTCAGATAAATTTTAAATTCAATAAAATTTTTTTTTTTTTGAAATATCCAATTCTTTATAAACTTTGTACCTAATTCTGATAGGTACATCCAGATAAATTTTAAATTCAAACCAAAAATTTCTTTTGAGATCTTCGAATTTTTATAAACTTCGCACCTAATTCTGATAAGTATTCCTATCACCTTTGGTTCATCTGATATCAATTCAACCAGAAAAAGACCATTTCTGAGCTCATTATCTCCAATTTGGCTCATTTTTTTTTAGTCCACAGATGAAAAACCCGTCATCGGCTCCCTGGACCCATCAGGGGGAAGGAGAGGGCCTCCTTAATATTTGACATTATTTTTTTGGTTATTACAAAATATGTTCGAATTTCGACTCTTGTGAAGAACGAACGAATTTATCTAGAAACGAATGGTTTTTAACAATTCAACAGCCTATCCTAGACAAAAAATTCTAACCAACTCCTAACACTTATAAAAGTTGAAAGCTAAACTTTTGCTTTGAAACGTTCAATTTTTCACCACTTGAAAAGGTATCGCTACCCCAATTCAAAAGTTCAAAAGAACATAATGTACAACAATCTGATGCTTTTTTAATCGCAGGATTTTCAACATGGAGTCATACTCTGTTGAGGGGGTATGGTAGTCCCAAATTTTGAAAAAAATTAAGAAATAGTATGGGCATGAGACATATTGTTTTAATGCTATTTGGCGTACGCTGAATACCAATACGAACTTATATTTCATCTTCGACCATTTTCAAACCTCATATTCTCCCTCCCCTCGACCCTCTTTTATTTACGAAAATTACGTAATCATGAAAAACTCGGTTTTTGTTTTGTCGTATTCATTTTGCGTAGATTTAAAATTGATGAGTAATGGTAATGAAATCAGACATCAGGTTTACTAAATTCTCCAAATGCTCCTTAAGAGGGGAGGGAGGGGTGGAAGGGTCCCGAAATTTCCTAAATAGCCTATAATGCTTAATATGATACGTAGCACATTGTTTTATAGGTATTGAAGAACGCTAATTCTTATTTTAAAGTGTGGGAGGGCAGGGTACTAAGGAGATTTGAAAATGGTAGCGGTTCAACATGAAGTTCATATTCGTATTCAGCGTACTCAAATACCTACAAAAAGAAACGTAGCATGCCTATACTGTCTTTTTTAGTATGGGCATGAGACATATTGTTTTAATGCTATTTGGCGTACGCTGAATACCAATACGAACTTATATTTCATCTTCGACCATTTTCAAACCTCATATTCTCCTCCCCTCGACCCTCTTTTATTTACGAAAATTACGTAATCATGAAAAACTCGTTTTTGTTTTGTCGTATTCATTTTGCGTAGATTTAAAATTGATGAGTAATGGTAATGAAATCAGACATCAGGTTTACTAAATTCTTCAAATGCTCCTTAAGAGGGGAGGGAGGGGTGGAAGGGTCCCGAAATTTCCCAAATGGCCTATAATGCTTAATATGATACGTAGCACATTGTCTTTATAGGTATTTAAGAACGCTAATTCTTATTATAAAGTGTGAGAGGGGCAGGGTACTAAGGAGATTTGAAAATGGTAGCGAATCAACATGAAGTTCATATTCGTATTCAGCCATGACCGACTCGACTAACAGGCCGAACAACACAAGTTGGCAACACCGATATCAACTGATGTGTGGTAGGCCCACGTGCATCCATGAAAGACTCTTTCTTATGGGAACACAATTAATACAAATGTAAACATAAGCACATGGGCCCACCACCTTTGTGTTTATTACGATGTTGCCAATAGTTCACTTGTTCGGCCTGTTATTCGAGTCGGTCATGATTCAGCGTACTCAAATACCTACAAAAAGATACGTCGCATGCCTATACTGTCTTTTTTCATTTTTTTTTTTTTAATCTGGAAGCACTATACCCCGTTAACAGGATATGACTGTATTTTGAAAATACTACCGTTAAAAACATATCCGATTGCTGACATACCCAGAAGACGCAAATGATTACTTGTATCAAAAATTATAATACCATATATCCCCACTTTAGCCTCTTACTTGGTTTTGGAAGATGAAGCTAGAAAACTTCAAATATATTTCGTACTAATTTCGCTAAAAATCCATGCATATTGCATATTACAATATCCTTAAAACGCAAATTTTTTGAATATTCATTATTTCATTTGATTGAGAAAAAAACACTACTACTTTTTTTCAAAATCATTTTTAAATTTTTTCCTCGAAATTAATTTTTTACTTGAAAATTTTTTGTTCAAACAAAAAATTAATTTTTAATTTTTTTTTAAAAGTTAATCTTAAAATTGAAAAACAACAACAACAAAAACAAAAACAATTCAAAACAATGATTTTTCAATTACTTTTTTTTTTTGAAGAAAAAATCTTCAAATGAAAAACTTTCAAAATACAATACAATACTTCAGGAACTCTAATTCACATTAGGACATGCTTCTAGTCAATGTAGTTGCACAAATCAAGGAAATTTAAAAAAAAGCAATATTCAAAATTTTTCATTCATTATTGCGAGTATTATAATGGAGGAAGTTGAGAAAACTCAATTATCAAAGAGCTACACACATTTACACGTTGCCCGGAGATAGTTGAACTTCAGAGCTTTCAAATAAAGGGATTAAGGTGTAAAAAATCTCAACAGAGGTAAACCTCGTAATTTTCTTTTTATACGCATTATTTCACTTTCAACAGTTTCTAATAAGCAAATCGAAAACAAAACTTAGAAAAATACTAAGATTTGAATTTTTCATAAATACATCATCATTTCATATTTTCGTCAAAAATGCTTATAATGCTTATTTTTTGCATATTTATCCATTTTTTTCATTCAATAAGAATAAACTTTATTCGTTACTTTTTCTAAAAATAATTTTTAATTTAAAAAAAAAAAAAAAAAAAAAAATTGGAAAAACTTGAATCCATTTCTTCAATTTGTTTTCAATTACGAATTATTTCTTCAAAATGAATATTTCAATTTAGAAAAAATAAATAAATAAATAAATAAATAAACATTTAAAATAGATTTAAATTTTTTTTTTATATCAAAAAATATGAATAATGCAATATTGCAAAAAACCTATGATTATAAGTACTTACCACGATATAAATTTTCCACAAACATTATTTTTTCATATTTAATTTCATAAATTTTACATACGCCCATGGTAATGAGCTACAATAATTGTCCAGATGTCTACACCACGCAAAATCTACATGTAATGAGAACATCGATGAAATGATTTCATTCAAATCAAGTCGCATAGCTTATTTGGTTCTTGCGTCCTTTGTGTAATAGTTAGAGTTACACACATATGTGCAAAACTTAGCTTGCTATCGACTTAAGTTCGATCAAAGTACAGCTTTCGTAGCAAGTTCTGACCCGTTATTTGGTTCAATTATTCACTAAAAATGTTAACTCGAGTGTTGCTATTGTATATTGTGAATTTTGAACCTTGATTCAAAGCTTAGACAATATCAATGGCGTTGGTTTCTTAACAAAAGTTCAGTTTGGAAGCACGATATAGGTTTTCATAGAGGGTAAATATATTTTGCATGATGTGAAGCCTACACTGGAGCATCATAAAGCAATCACTGTAGAGAAAGAATTGAGTTTTGATTCCTTAAATTAAAAGAGGAATCTGGTAGGCTGCTGTAAGTGTAATCAAGGACTACAACACGAGGGCACCGATATAGGCTGCATAAGGATCATCTTTTTTTGATTAACGAGCGAAGTGAATCTTCGTAAAATCGTTATCGTCGGCGCGAGTACGGCACCGAGGGGGGAAAAAATAGGGAGAAATTACTGTCGAGTTACTTTCAACGCTCCATTTACGTCTCAACTATCGCTCGCTTATCTTCGTCATTTCCAACGTACAACGTACAAACGCGAACGGAAACGAATGTAGAGCGATTGATAACGTCTAAGAGGCTTCAGAAAAAATACGTTTCTTCCACCAAATCCTCTCGAACCTCATACGTGCGATTAGTCTCGCCGATAAAGAGTCGTTTTGTCCGCATCACCATCTTCGTTCGGATCTAAATAAAATCTGAATTTCGCCCAACAAGTGCTGGAAATGGCCACAGACAGCAGGAGGCCGTGAAAAACCACAACGCATCGAGAGTCGAACCATTATCATCAAGTTTCGCCTTCGATGGCCCATATCAAAGCCCCGATTACGCTACCGTCGAAATCGCGGTTATTGAAAAATATCTTTCTGTTCCAACCTCACCATCGCGAATTCCCGCATCATACCACGAAGCGAAAGATAAAAAAAAAGAGGCGATTTACTACAAAGAACAAAACATGGAAACCATTTATCGACTAGATGCGAGAGGCCAAGTTCGAGGCCGTTGCGAAACAATCGTCCTCTGCATATGGCGCACTCGTAATCTGGTACTTTTGCAGAGCCAGCTAATAAACTGGGTCAAAACATCGTAAGCCGGGGTGTTATTTGGGCGAACGACGATGACGCACCGTAAATCGTTGCTTACTACGTCAGCGAGAAAAGATCCGCCGCCGACGCTCGACCCGACCATTCGAGTAAGAATTTTTTCCGGGCTTTCGACACGCTAATCTCACCTATTAACGGGTAGAGAATGGAGCGAGGTTTTATCCTTTTTCTTCGTCGTCCTATTGCGCGTAGTTTTCGAATACGGTCATACGGACGAAGGAAACGAATGTAAAGGCCAAAAGACGAATATTTATTCCTTTCCAAATGACGTCCGAAAGCTGAGAAAACGCTACGACTGGCTATAATCTTCCAAAAAATTTCTTTCCTCCCCTTTTCCTCATACACTTATTCTTCTATTTATTTTTCTTCATTTTTTCTTTCCTCTCTGTTTTCTTTGTTTTTCTCTTTTTCTTTCTTGCACTCTTTCTCATCATCTCTCACTTCCACTTTTTACTTCTTTCCCGCTTTTTTTTTCTCTCTCTCTATCTCTTGCCCTTCGTTTTTAACCGACTTTTTAACTTAAAAACGATAGTATTACAGCCTACATAATTTTAGAAAGGGGTGGGAGGAGGGTGGGCCTTCAAATCTTTGCGTTTCAGACTATTTATAATCAGCTGGCAAATACATAACTTTCTGGCATATATATAAGTATATTGAGTAACGTATAAAAGTTGGATCCCTTAAAAAACAGCGAAAGTTGGATCATCCTTAAAAAATGATTGTAGGAGCTATTTGCATTCAGCAAACAGTTAATTGTTATATTTTTGCATCTTATAAAAATAATGAAAAAAAAATACACTAAATCAATGATTAGAAATTGAAGTTATGATGAAAAATTTAATTAGAGTGAAGCCAACTTACTACTGCTTTTTTACGTGGCGATAGTTGACTTTTACATGAAATTGTAATAATTATATATCATAGATACATTCCCCGCACGCGTAGCGCCGGTACGTATTCATAAAATTTGTTCAAAAATTTGGTGGAGACTCTTCTCAAAAATGCGAAAAAGGTACTTTTTTAGTTTTTTCAAAAAAATTCAAAATGGCGGATCACTCAAATTTTGAGGATAGGCGGAGAAGGGGCAAATAGCTCAAAATTTTTGTTTCCGATCTCATACGAAAGAATAAGTCTCGGACACCAACTTATTCGAATTTCAGCTTGATAAGTGCATTTGGAAGGGAGTTATAACGAAGAATAGCTTTTTGAGGAAGTTTTGAGTCATAAAATTCCTGGATTCTTCCATATATCCTTACCAAATCGATCTACAAAGGTCAAACTTCTCTTGTGGGATTAGTTGGTGACCAGAATATGACCTCTTGAATTTGGATCAAAATGGATCCAAAATGGCGGATTACCAAAATTTGAGTAGAGCTTAAAGAGCCTCAAATTGGTAAAAATGTAATTAATATGAACTCATATATGATTATTGGCGATGACAAGTATATTATATCCCCAATTCACCTCCATACAAGATGTTGGAAGGGAGAAGGAGCGGTGATCCACCTGAAAATGTGGTGGGGGCACACGATGGCTCGAACATTTTTTATTGCGGGGTCATACGATAAAATGCTCCCAAGTGACGAACTAATTCTGAATTTAGCTTCCCAAGTGAATTTGTCGGAGGGGAGCTACAAGAAATTTCATGAATCTTCTATATTTCGTCACCAAATCAAACTAGAAAATTTAAACTTCGTGTGTACGGTTAGTTTGGCACTGGAATACGACTTCTTGAATTTGAATCAAAATGGATCCAAAATGGCGGATTATCAAAATTTGAGTAGAGCTTGAGAAGCCTCAAATGGGTAAAAATGTAATTAATATGAACTCACACGACTAATAGTGATAAAATAGTATATTACGCAACAAGGGAATAATCTAGCACATTATTCCCTTGTTGCATAATATACTATTTTATTCAACTCATCACACAGTTATGCTAAAACTCCTAACAAAAAACCGAATGAATTTAAAAATACGAAAGAACACACAAACAGATGCAGTGAACTAATAAACATCTTCTCGCAGACTGTACACGTTGTTGTTACTCATAATAATCTCATTATTCCCTACGCAGGCTATTATTCCCTCTTAAATAAGTCGCCAATAAGACCCTATGTTATGCGTGTGAAAGTGTTTGAATAATGATTGGATTACGTACGTGAGTTGAATAAAGTACATTACATCTCCAATTCACCTGCATACAAGATGTTGGAAGGGGGAAGGAGCGGTGATCGACCTGAAAATATGGTGAGGGTACACGAAGGGTTAAATATTTTTTATTGCTGCGTCATACGATAGAATGCGCCCAAATGACCAACTTCTTCTGAATTTGGAGGTGAGTTAAGAGGAAAACCCCGCTTTTGGAGGGGAAATGGCTGCAAGAAATTTCACGAATCTTCCATATTTTGTCACCAAATCAACCTATAAAGTTCAAACTTCGTGCACACGCTTAGCTGATGCTTGATGACCAGAATATAATCTCTTGAATTTGGTCTAAAATGGATCCAAAATGGCCGATCTTAACAAGTTGAAGATAATTTGAGGACTCACAAGTAACTATAATTTGAGAATTATGCGTATTGGGTGTGACCTGTAGTCATGAAGCGATTAGAAACGTTATTTCCAAAACTGAACTCGCACTCAGCTCCAATAATGCGGCATGGCTGCTTACGTTTTTCTATACTCAGAGAAGGATCCTATACAAAATTCCGAAATAAAATTGTCGGATGTCGGCCCCTCGAAATGTCGATGGGAACCACATTAGCTCCTGAACTACTGATGATGGAGACGCTAGACACGAAATTATACTCGAGTTAAAATTTCTCGAATATTTTTTGGGAAATTTTTAGTAAAATATAAAATCAATTCTGTTCAATTTGCGAGACTACGAGTCTCTAAATTTCGGCGCGACACATAGTTTCATAATTCTCGAAAAAATCTCAATTCCCATCTGGTCGTTCTCAAACGGCGTCCTTATCACATATTCCATCTCACCGACTTGATTTCGAATATCTCAACATCTGGGCCACTAGCGACTTGAATGCCATCATTCCCACTACGCCCGAGTCCGCGATCATATCACCGGCAGCGGCATATAGGTTCATTTATCGACCAAAATAAACATCGAGTGTCGCGTCCATAGCCGAAAGTAATTACATCATTCATCATACCTCCCCGAATCGTCGTCGGGGTCGACCAAAAATAAACCCACATACTTAGAGAGCGAGCGCAGGTGGCGTCAATCGAATGTGAAAATACTTTAAGGTCGATAATTTCAAAACACCACGGTCTCGCGATTCCAAAACCAGAACGAAAAGAAAAAACAAACGATCCGCGTTACCGAGATCGACGCACGTGTACGCCGTATTAAGGCTAAATCGTCCCGCGTCGCGTCCCACTCCCATCGTTCAATTTTCTTTGTGCCATTCTTAACGCGTACCGAGATATTTATACGTCGCGGTTCGGCGTCGTTTTCAATTAACATCGCGCCTCTACGCGAGATGATAAAAACGCAACAGAGTGTCAATCGCAATACGGTAACGTTGGAGTTTTCGCCATCCTATATACGTCGAATAAAAACCACGCTCCAGTACAAGGTGAAACGACGGATGGTCGCGTCGACGCACCGGATTCCCTTTTTTTTTTTTTTATAAAATTGCACAATAAACGTTAAGCGAACGCGTTAAAGGGTCGCGGCGACTTGGGGGCGCTGAATTAACCATGTACGGCGGTTCGATGAGCCAGCGTTCGACGTTACGACGCAAAATAATGGTGTAATAGTCGTATTCGTTTACCATCGTATGTCCGAGTACGTTGAACCGAAAGTTCTGCGTCGAAGTTCCGATTTACGTGTTTACGTTCCGTTCGAACGTCGAAGAAGAATTCGCGAGAAGGTGTCGCAAAAACGGCCCATTCCGATGCTCGAAATTCTCCTCGAAAATACTCGGCGCCATTTCAAATCCTTCTCGCGTCTGTATAAGTCGTCGAACGATCATCGTGCATTGACAACGTATTTCGCAGTATTTACTAGAACTAAGAAAGAAGTAGCGCTGAGGCATTGAGTTGCTCAGACTCAGCTACTGAAGGTACATCTCGTACAGATTCAAAATTTATTTTTCAATTTTTCTTTTTTTAATTTTCCATTTAGAAATTTGAAAATTCGATTTGAAGATTAGGAGTCTTTATCCACTTACGTTCGCGTTCGGAGAAAAAAATCTTAAAAATGAATCAAAACCATATTTATTCATCCATCTCCTCTCATCTATTATTAGCAAAAAATCAGGTTTTGCAGATTGCGTGTGGTCACGAAACTTCTTTATAATTTCACAAATGATATCAAGAAAGTTCATAAATCCTATATAGCTCATAAAGTTGTTTGAGTATCGAAATATGAAACCTTAAACTTGAATCAAAATGATGTATAGTCCAAATTTGAGAAAAGATAACAGATTTGATAAATAAGAATTCATATGATTAACAGGGATAATTGGAAAGAAGGAGAAGAGAAGGTGAAAGAGAAAAGGAGAAAGAAAGAAGAAAGAAAGAATGAAAAGAAGGAAGAAAGGAAGGAAGGAAGGAAGGAATGGTGATGGGAGGGAGAAAGGAAGGTGGAATGAAGGGTGGAAGGGAGGAAGGAAGGGACGGAGGGAGGGAGGGAGGGAGGAAGGGAGGATGAAGGGACGGAAGGACGGAAGTACGGAAGGAAAGAAGGAAGGAAAAGGAATCGAACAAGGAAGCAAGGAGTCAGTCAATCAATCAATCAAGGCAAGGAAGAAGCAAGGAAGCATGAAAAACTGAAAGGAAGCAAGGAAGGAAGCCAGGAAAATAGTTAGGAATGGGAGAAGGGATGGAGCAAGCAGGCAAGGGAACAAGAAAGGAAGGATGGTAGGAAGGGATGGAACAAGCAAGGAAGCAAGAAAGCAAGGAGAGGGAGAGTCATAAAAAGGTTGCATGAAAAACTATTTTGTAAGATTCTCCGCCCCTCCCCCATTATATTACACTGGGCGCGTATAATTATCAGGAGATAGATTTATTCATTTAATGAAATAAAAATACACAATAATAGCAATATTAGTAACAATGACGACTCTCATGTACCATACAAGACACCAAAAGTGTACCTACTCTATCTCAAATCAACCTTCACAGTTGATGGTAAGGGTGCGGGTGAGGGACCATTAAATCTCTAATAAATATATTAATATGTAAAATCGATTTTTTATTAATTTTAAATTCAATGAATTTAACACAGAGATATTTTATTCAACTAGCCTTCATCAATGGAGGGGGTAGACAACAGATCGAAAATGATCGATTATGATTTCATTTAATTAGATTTGCTGAAATTTCCAATGTTCGAATTTCACTTAAATGAATGAAACCGAGCAGCAAATTGCTTTTGGAAGAGAAATAAGTCATGAAATTTCATGAACCTTTTACATATCTTCACAAAACATAACAAGAAAGCTCAGAAATGCTATGTAAGTTTGGTAAAGGATCAATATTAATTACCCCCTGAACATAGATCAAAATACGGAAGGCTCAAATAAAATTCAATTACCTCAAATTTGATAAATATGAGTTCATATGATCAAGAATGACAAGATAGGAAGGAAGGAAAAAAGAATTAGAGAGGAGAGAGAGACATTTCTCTCTTTTTCTTTCCCTTCCCCTCCCCTCTACTACTACTATTTTTTTCACGGTAATAATCACTGTATTTTTCTTTTTCACGCTCACTATCTCCCTCGCTCTCGCTTTTTCAAAAAATTTTAAAATTTTAAATTATTGTTTAATTCAATAAAATTAGCTTAAAACTACCAATATATTCAAATTTGAGCTTCCTGAAAGCATTTGAAGGAGAGCTAAAGCGAAAATCGAATTTTGAAGGGTGAACCAAGCCAGGAAATTTCATGAATCGCCCACATCTCTTCAAAAATATATCAAGAAAGCTGAGATGTCGTACGTAGGATTATTTAAAGGTCAGAGTACGATCTATTAAATTTGGATGAAAATATTTCAATTTTTACAGTATGAAAAAAATTCAATACAAAAAAAATAGTTGAGCAAAATTATCGAAAAATAATCAATAAAAATTAATTTCTTTCTCTTCGAACAAACTGAGAATGCAAGTTAAATCCTGTACTTATTGTTGTTTTTCTGTACATTTCTTCATGATACGATTTCAGTGCGAGAATTTGATATAATTCTGTCGAAACAACATCAACATTACAGTATGGAGTACGAAGAAATGAGGAAATCAATTAGAAGGAAATTGCGAAATTCTATTATTTGTAAAAATGAAAGCACCTCTTGAGTCACGCTTATTTTCACCAGTCATCGTCGCCGCGTATTTGTTTACTCGTCGACACAACATTCGCACTCATCTTATCAGTAATTTATTAATGTTTTTGAGGTGATAAGTGGTTCCTTAAATGATAAGAAATTCGTATTTATCAAGTTCAGGGGCGAGATGGTTCCATGAGGGGGCTCAATTACACGTTGATTTGCGTAACACTGGCGAATTTTTTACACCGTGAAGCTCGTTATGAAAACTCGATCATCAAAACAAAGAACTTTGGAACGTTTGATATTTTCGAGGCGTACGGTGAAGTGGCGCCGATGGGTCCGCATTAGCGCGATTGTTACGCTCGACGGAGTAATTAATTAAGCGAGAGAAAATTTCGAAAAGCCGATAAACAAGTAAACTAGATATGCGCGTGAAATAACATAACGGCGTAATTGAGGCGATAAGATATTAGCACACGTACTCACCCTAGGATAATCAATTCCCCATATTTGACTAGATTTCTCGAAACCGATTCATCGTGCGAGCAGACATCTTCGTGGCCGTGCATATCGCTATCCACGGCTTTGGTAGGCCCATCGTTATCACCAGCGACCACATCGGAGCAAGGTGACGTTACTAAAGCATCCACCGATGCATCCGATCTACAAAAAAAGGCGCAAATGAAACACTGCGTTATCATAGCAGACGAACGGAAATTCGCGCAAAATTACTGATTGACCAGCGTCGGTGTTTCACCGATGGGAAAATGAGGAAAGTCCCAAAATAATTAGTCATTTTGAGCATCAATTTGAGAATTTATTTCCTGCTAATGTATGATTAATGTGATCCGATAATGAGAGCTTATTGGTATTTGAATTAATGATGATTACGGATATTACAAACACAAAGAATTCGAATACACGGTAATTTCTAGAAACACACGGATTTCGATATTGCTTATAGTCGTACGAACGATTTTATGGGGTATTTTTTCGAAACACATTCATTACAGAAATCAAATTAACATAAAAGCGATAGCAAAAATAAAATCACTACGTGGTATTGTTAATCTACAATCTGTGAATTGTAATCTTAAGATTGCGTAAACGAAGTTAAATTTGGATGCTGGTCAAACATCGACCGATTAAAGGTTGGTTACATATTTTCGACTTACTTTATCACCATGTTTATAAAATCCAATTTAAAACCATGATTGCAGCAGTCGAAATTACGGCGTTAATTCACCAAACACAAAATTTCAATAACAACAAATCATTCGCAAATAATCGACCCAAAACAATGGAAGTTCAACAAAGCACAGATTTCGAGATTTAGTTCAGAACACCAAGACCAACTAAATTAACGATCGACTCCATCGTGCATTTACTTCGGTTCTCGAATGCAATGAATGAACCTGAATGATCAAACATCGAAGTCGAATTCCATCGAATAATCGAATTTAGTTCACCAAATGTCCTCTAGGTTCGGTAAATCATATTTAAGATTGCATATTTAGATTCAGAAAAATCCGTTAGAATCGTTAACAAATATTCACTTATCTATACATTATTAATAATAATCATACAATTTCTATTTATTTTTTTCAAAATATGATTAATTTCATCATTATTTTTGAGGTATAAAATCAATAAATTTTATAGTTTATACTACTTGCCCTCTTTGCTCATTCCATTTTTGATTCAAACAACAATAAAATGTAATTATGCTTTTTTCATTAATAGGAATTATAACAATGTTTTTTTATGGAATTCTTCGTAAATGTTTTTCGTACTACTCGATATCCCTTATAGAATATTGTATTATTGAATTTTTTGAATTTTAGTGAATTGAAATTCATTGAAAAATACAATTTTATTTTTCAAGCCGAGTGAAGCTCACCAACTCGTTACGTTCAATAATGTCCCGTTTACCTACTCAAAATTTTTATTCCTTCCATTTTACCTCCAGCTTCAACTTCTTTCTAAATTCACTAGGAGATTTGAAATTTAAATTTGAAAAAAAAAGAGAAAAAAAACTTAAGAAAAAGAACCTGAAAAAATGAAGTTAATTTCGTCAAATCGTTTGAGAAAATTAAAATTCGTTTTAGTCCAGGATAATTCGATTTTTCATTTAACAAAAAAAAAGAAAACAACAATAAATTCAAGGTCAATTAAAAAAAAAAACAATCTAATCCACCAAGCAAATGAATGAACTAACTTTTGAAAACTTACGTGCGCATGCTATCATTAACAATACCTCGTAAGTCAGCTTAATCCAAACAAAATTTTTCTGGAGATAAAGTTCTCATACTCAACAGAGTAATCATTTTCCTGTAATGCTGAAAATGCTATATTAGCTATCTTTATAATAATTTCACAAGAATGTAAGATCTGATAAACGAGGAATTAACATATCATAAAGTAATATTAAAAATTTTTTTTAATCAGTTTTTACCAAAAAATTGCCATAATTTTCCATAAGAAACTTATAGTAACCAGTAAATACCTTGTAATTTTTTCTGGAGCCAAGAGAATTCATTGAAAGGAACTGAATAATCGTACGCTGATAATTTTATTCAACAATTAAAAGTAAGTAATTATAATTAAGAAATAAAATTCCTGAGATTTTATTTGGGAAGAAATAAAATGTTACAACCTTAATGAATTAATAGTAATAGTTCTATTTTAAGCCGAGCTCTCCACTGAGCGATACAGTAAGATAAAATGGTATAATAAAAATCATCGTGGTCACAAATAAAAATATTAGTATTGATACACATTAAAAGGAACTCAATATATAATTAATAAATAAAAAAATCACAGCGTTTCACGCTATCTTATTCAACAAAGCTTCGACATAAAGATTTTTCTTGCTTAAAACATCTTCTCTAATGATATTAAATTGTTTTGCGAATTCTTCTTTCGATAAATTCTGTGATTTTAATTCTTTACAAGACGTAAAGAAATCGTCAATGATTCTAGTTCCTTCCTAAAAGTAAAAAAAAAAAAAACAAAAACAAAAAAAAATGATTTTTGAAACACAAAATTCAAACAATAAGACAAGAGTATTCAAAAAAATTAAATACTTTTAAAATTTTCGTTTTTTCTTCATCACCAAGAGATTTATTTTCAATGATTAAAAAGTCCTCCAACTCTTGTAATTTTTTTTCGGCATCCTGCGCAAACCAACACATTAAATTTTTCAATCTTCATTTACGCAAGTGAAATCTCAAGCGCAACTCACTTTTATCACATTTTCCGGGAATTTAGCTATCTTAGCCACATGTATTCCGAAACTTTGATCGCAAGCGCCTTTTTTGACCTGATACAAATGGGTTAATTTGTCCTGAGAAGTGATCGCACTCACGTGTAAATTATGAATACCGGGGATTTCTTCGGCCAATAAAGTCAATTCGTGGAAATGAGTGGCGAATAGAGAAAATGATTTCAAATCTTTAGCTAGATACCTGTCACAACAAGGTTGCGTTTAGCACGTCGTACATCGAGCAAGGAATTCATTCGAAAGAATACTTACTCTACTATGGCGCTAGCTATACCGCATCCTTCGTAAGTTGAAGTACCTCTTCCTAATTCATCAATTATTACTAGCGAATTACTCGTCGCTCGCTGCAGATTTCATCAAATTCAGTGACAACAAAAAATTACGATTTACGAGTAATTCAAGAAATTACTAACTTACCCTAATGATTGAACTGGTTTCTACCATTTCAACCATAAATGTGGACATTCCTTTGATTTGTGAATCATTAGCGCCTACTCTGGCTAAGATAGCGTCGACAATGGGAATTTCTGCTTCTTCGCAGGGCACGAAGCTTCCAATATGGGCTAACAAAGTAACCACGCCGATGCTACGAATGTATGTACTTTTACCACCCATATTAGGCCCTGTGATTAAGTACAGCGTGGCTGACCCTTGTTGGAAATGGACGTCGTTTGGGATATACGATACGCTATCTTGCATTTCGACGCAAGGATGGCGAGCCTGTTTTAAATTCATAGTGCCGGCTCCGAATGGTAACATTTTTGGGCGAACGTAAGGTGTGGGTGCGGATGCAGCTACGACTGCGAAACTAGTTAATACATCTAAAGAGGCTAATACTGTGCTAAGATATTGCAATGTGTTACAGTATCCACCTAGTAGAAGAATTAAATTTTATGAGTGATGTTATGCGTATTCATGTCATGATGTACAAAATGACTACGTACATGCGATACCAATGACCTCATCGACGATGCCTTTTTGATGTTCGGAATACTGTTTATATATATCGGAGTAATCTTCGTTCAAATCAGCGAGCTGAGAGTCGCGAAAACGTACTCCAGCTTTATGGGTATCGAGTAACTCGTATTCTTTACTGTTTGTTACAGCTTTACCATCCTATTAAAAATTATTGATAAAGAATTGAGAAATTATTGGATTACTGAAAGCGTGGAGGAGTTGAAAATACCTTCAAGTTGACTCTGAAAAAAAATCCAAATTGGCTGTTCGATTCTAATTTTACGGATTTATTTTCCGGCAGACCGAGTGATGCGGCTACTCGAGTTAATTGACTTCTCATTTTATTTTCCAACTTTTCCATTTTCGAACGTAATTCTACAATTTAAAAAAAAAATCAATAAAAAATTTAAAAGATGAAAAATGAAATAAAAATTTCCATCGTTACATATTATAAATGATGGAGATTGAAAAAAATTCATGCAGCAAGTACATAAGTATTATTACAGGGGCTGAGAGAAAAAGGGTAGACAAAATAGCACATTATCTTCGGGTACAGCTTTTTGAGAAAGCTCGAAAATCCGAATTTTGAAATTAAAAATTTTCCATAATTCCACTTACAATTTTACAATTATTTTTCTTCAATAAGTTTTTATTTTGATTTTCACTGAACCAAAAACGAAAATAAAAAAAGAGCTGGAAAATTATTTTTATTTTATAGCTTATTCTAGCTCTCTCTCTGCTTCTCACTTAGGAATCAGAGCCAATTTAAGGTGCCATTAGTAGCAACAAAAGGTGGGGTTGCATAAGTAAGTTCTACTCTCCTCTACTCTCCCCCTCCCCCAAAAATGGGAGAGGGGTAAATTATTTTTTTACGTCATGAAACAAAATTGAAATTAACAAAATTGTGGGGGAGATTAGGAGTTCATCGAAAGAAAGAAGTATCTTGTGAGAATCTCTGGAAAATATACATTTTTTTTAGCTTTAAAAACGAGAAAATGGTAAAAATTTGGTTGTCATTATGTTGTTGCCTCCTTCTTGAAGATATCATAGCTACGCTACTTCTCCCTGAAATTTTCTACGAATTTCTTGACTCTTATAATGTTTTTCATTGTCAATTTTTCTTTTAATAATGTTATTCTATATTTATAAAATGTTAGCAATTTTATGATCATACGCTATTTTGGATCTACTTTGACCCAAATTCAAGTGGTCATATTTTAGTCTTAAACTAAGTTTATATACGAAGTTTGTACTTCCTAGGTCAATTTAGCGAGCACAAACAAAATATTCAAAGAATTTCATGACTCAAACCCTACTCAAAAACCTATTTCCCTTCCAAGTTGCTTTAGGAAGCTGAAATTTGGGTAAATTGATGCCCTTGTTTCACTGAATCATATAACATCGAAATCGAAAGTGTCGAGACTTTGAAGGTCCCTCTATCCCCCTCCTTCAAAACTTGAGTGGACCTCCATTTTTGTCAAATACAAAATCTAAAAAAAAAAACACGTAAACTTCTACAAGAATAACTTTTAACAAAATGTTTAGTAATTTTTATCCCCACTCCTTTACGCTAACAAATAGGGGAAATATGTGGGTAAAGAAAATATATTGCACATTTGCATTTAATTACAAATGATCTGAAACATAAAAATATGAAGATCACACCTCCCTCCACCATCTGACCACTCCTTGCCAATCGAGGTAGGCTATAATAGTTATCGTCTCAATTTAAAACTTAGCTAAAAAAGTACCCTTCAATTCGTCATCAAATTCGGCTTTAATAAGAAATTCTCCTCGATCGACCAGTGACATATCCAAAGTCGATTCCATCATTTCTTGAAATTTACTCATATCGTTAACCTGTTCCTCGAGTGTCTTTATAAAAACGTTTTCTAACGTAGGATGCGGATTTTCAGCATTCGATGATTTTAGTGTTTGAATTAAAGCAGGTAATTTGGAAACACCTTGGTAAACTCTGAAACGATAGAAAATCCAAGAATATGCAGGAGGATTACAGAGGCGAATAATTTTTAAGGAAGTACCTATAACAATCCTGCATGGTGGCTTTATTACGTTGTAATTTTTTACTCAAAGCTTGAAAATCGGGAATACGTCTCAAGTGATCGTCATACAGCTCTTGTCTGACTTCGGTGTCAGAAAAAAGGGCTTCGACTACATCGTGTCTTTCGTTAATGGAATTCATATCACGTAAAGGTTGTCTGACCCATTGCATTAGTAATCTAGAAATTCATGGCGGGAATTAAAATGTAATAATTTATTTCCGACTGTAACGGTAAAAAGGCACACCTGCGGCCATGGGATGTTCGACATTTATCCAATAATCCAAATACAGAGTGATGCTTGTTGAGCATAGTAGCATTTGACTGTGGTATGATACTGAGAGCATTTAAAGCAGCCGAATCAATATGAACTAAACACTGATTCTCGATAGTTTCGATGGTAAATTGGCCGAAATTTTCTTGATTTGAAATTAACTAAAATCAAATAAATCATGAGGAAGTCTCAACTCCATATTCATATAAACTGGAAGAGAAAAAAAATTAAGATAACTTACGTCTAAATATTTTATTATAGCTGCCAGCGAAGAAGCTGCAGTTGTTAGATTCATTTGCGGCAACGCCATTGCATTTTGCTGCTGACCTTCTTTGAATTTAATCAGTCTATTCAAGTCTTGAGCTAGATTATCAACTGAAAAATCGCTTCGTTTCCTCAGAGTCACTAGTACGCCACTTCTTTCAATTACCTATTAAAACTTTTCAAATAAAAACTAAACTTTAAACTTAAATTAATAACCATCGTTGGTCACCTTTTTCAAAATATCGTTTTCTGGCGAATTTTCGGCTAATAGAAGGCATTCTTTTGCAGCTAACTGGACAATTAAAGCTTCAGTGTTGGAGAAATATTCATCATCGGTGATCTCGCAAAGTGACATTTTCTGTTCGATGCAGTCTAATAATGCGATTCCGGTGATTTTTACTGGATTTTGCTACGTAACAGTTTGGTTAGCGAAATGCCAATTCGAAATGGTAAATTGGTTTTATATAATTACTTTATTTTGAGAATCAGCACCGAGTTTAATAGCGATAACAGCTGATCCGTCGATTTGGTCGACATTTTCAAATAATAAATCTTCGAATTGAGATAAATTACCAGGAGACCCCTAAGATTGAAATGTTAAAGAAGTTATGCTTATTGGGATAAATGTCGACTATAACTGAACACTTGTATACCTTATACTCCAAAGTCCAGTTATTCGTCTTAGCTCCGCCCGTGTACACTTCCACTCTGTAATGTCTCACTAAAAGCAAATCACGAACATAAGCTTCGAAATTAGCTTTATTCACGGCTAATGACTCGAGTTTATCATTTCCTGTAAAATTTAAATGAATTAGATAATGCACGAGGGTCAATTTGATGAAATTCAACGGGACGACTTTTAATACCGGAAGAGTAGTGCTTGATGAACGAAGTTGTTTTGAACCATTCTTTAGCTGTGAAAATTGCATCGCTACCGTGAACGGTGTAGAACTCGCCACGATTGAAAAATCTTATAGTTGTCGCTGGTTTCTGGAAAATAAATAGATTATGAAATAATACACGAGTCGCCATGCATGCTTGCTGAGGTGATAATTGAATTTACTTCAGGTAAATTTTTAAAATACGAAATGAATGTTGTGATTTGCTGTTTATCTGTAAGAACAAAGAAATAATCAACTTTTATAATGAATAAATTCAGAAGTGGAAAGAATATTCCCAAAAATCTGTACCTAGAGAGAAAGTTTGAGCAGGTTTTGCAGCCATCAGGAGTACTTGTAAAAATATGAAAAATTGTAAAGAAGTAAAAAGTTGCACTCATCAAATTAATACATATATCATATAATAACATAAGCTGAAATGTATAAATATTTTATAAAAATTTAAACCAATATCAGCAGAAAAATGAAAAATACGAAACAACGCAGATGTAATTCTCCAGCAATTATATTTCAGCGCCTTTTTTCTTCACAAATGATAAGAGCAAACACGAGAAATACAGTGTTTCCATTTCCACATTCTTCTTTGGCTATAAATATGGCGGCATGTGGACGTTATTTTGGCGCCACTGACAAGTTAGTTGAATGTTGTTGTGGTGGCAGGGAGCAGGGGAATTATGATAATGAATTCTAATAAGTTGAATAACACGTGCACATTTAAATTCCTTGCGATTTCGATGAATAAAAATCGTAAAAAAAAGAGAATGCTTCCAAAGCTTGTGTTTTTTAAATCAACAAATGTGATCCACTCATTATGATATTTTAGCATAATTTATTTCGTGCAGCATGTCCATTATCAAAGATCATCGTTACCACATACAATCCCAATTCATCAAGACGGATGTAACCGCTTTGGAAATAGTTTCAGATTTCATCCTTGCGGGTAAGTGTCCTACTTCAGTCTCTCTATACTTTATGTAATTTTCTTGACATTCAGTAACAGTAATCCTATATTTTTGTAGGTATCGGGAACATATTTCATATATTCGACATACATACTCTAAAGTGTAATTACACTTCTTGTGTCATCAACGAACACAAAATACATGGAATCAGATTATCAAAAGAGAAAAACAGAATCGCATTTTTCGGTAACAGAGTTGTAGTGATCGCCTCAATTCAATTGACAGAAAATCCCAGTATTGCTATTGAAACCGAATGGATCGTTGGTGATTGGGTATGGGATTTGTGTTGGACCAGTAGTGAAGATGAAGTGTTGGTTTTAACCGCCAACAATATTGTTTCTCAATGGGATTGGAAAACGCAGCAAAATCTACGGACATCTATTTGCCAAAGCAAATGTCTTTTGTATCCTTTCCTATGAAATGCTTAATTTTATACTGAACTTAGTTGAGATAGTTCGCCTTAATGATTGTTAGATATTGCGGAATTATTCTTGGAGATGAGTGGAAAAGTAGCGTTGCGATTTGTGGTACTATGTTCGAAAGTATTATTATATGGGCTCCTTCTTTAAATAACAATGGTAGTTGTAAAACAATTCATAAACTTACTGGACACCAGGTATTTGAATAGTGTGGTAAAAAAACTAAAATGAAGTGCATTCTAATTACATGGTACTGTGATGTCCTAGGGTGCTATTTTTTCTATATTCTATCACGATAATTTAAAACGAATAAGCTCAACTTCTGATGACCGTTCAGTCAAGATATGGCAAGTGAAATTCCCAATAGAAAACGATTCAGTCGTTGAATCATGGAAAAATGCCAAAATAACCCTCATGTTTACCATCTACGGTCACTTATCGAGAGTATGGAAATCGTGTCTGCTAAATGACGCGAAAATCGTGAGCGCTGGAGAAGTAAGTTTGGTAATTTATGTAATCCCTCGTATAAAAATAATTTAATGCCTACGCAAACAGTAGGACAGTCAATTAAGAATTTGGAATCAAAATGGAACTCCGCATTGTCACTGGGAAACTCATCAAGGCGCTTCTATTCGCAGTCTGTGCGTAAACGAGGCTTCTAATCTAATCGTCACCGGTAGCAAAGACGGTGGCATTTCTTTGTGGCCTTTGAATAACAAGGCTTCACTGACGAATCATGCGAATAGCGAAATAAAATTTAAAGAATCATTTGGAATCGAAAGCATTCAAGATGTGCCCAGGCGTTTGGTGCTGAGCAAATCGAAGAAACTTTTGACAGTTACTAATAAAGGAATGGTATTAATTTATCATGATAATACGTGGGATTATTTAGTGACTGATAGACGATTCGCTAGTTATTGCTTGTTTGATATTTCGCCCCAGAGAGACTGTATCAGTTTGGCGTCGATATGCGGCACTGTGATATTATTAAAAGGTATTGATTGATCTGAAGAAGACGTGAAGAATACTAAGAGTACCTATGTAATTTTTATTGTTTTTTTTTTTTTTTTTTTTTTGTTAATACAGAATTTGCATCAAATAATCAAATTCAAATGATATTTGATGGTAAAATTTGCACTGGACGAATTTACTCTTTACATTGGCTGTCGAGTACTTCCTTTGTAACATGTTGCGAAAATGGTCTTTTAGAAATATGGAATTTATATTTCGGTAATCAAAATATTTTTTTAAACCACACTTCGTAAGGATTTTTCTCAGTACTGGGATTTCAGATGCAGTCGAAAAATATTCAGTCAGTAAAACAAACACATTTACTTTACCTCCTTGCAAAGAGCGTTGGCTCACATCAGCAGTGTCCTGTGATAATCTTTATATCGTCGGTGACAGAGATGGAAGTGTGCACTGTTATTCTGATCAGCAAAACGCTCAGGTAAATATTCAGAGAAATGTCGATTCCCCTCCTCAAAATTTTATCGACAATTTGCACAACATATTGTTATTCTAGTCTAATCCTCTTCAATCATTTCGTAAAATTCATGGACGTCTGGGTGTCAGTTGTATTTGGTGTAATGAAGATGGGGAACTATGTTCTATCGGCAGAGACGGTTTTATTCGATACTGGAACGTGCTGGATGACTGTATCGAACACGCAGCCGCTGACAAATTACCGGTGAAGTGGCCATCGCGGGTTATTCATTCCCAACAATATGGGTTATTAGTGCTGGGATTCAATGAAGTAAGTTTAGAATTTCAACAAAAGAAAAAAAGAGAAAAATAGTGCCAGAGTGAAAATACGACTCTTTTGTAGGTTCACTTTGAAATCTGGAATATAATCGAAAGGAAACAGCTGATGACTTATAAATGCGGAGGAGGCCATCGAGCCTGGGATTTCAGTATCGATGAGTCTGTTCAGTTCGTATTTATCAAGGAGAAAAGCATTTGTAACGTAGTCATCCCCTTGAATCAGTTGGTGAAACCATCTTGCTTGGTAATAGTCTTTCGTTCTTGGCAAAAACAAAAAATTTATAAGTAACTGGAAAACGATAATAATGTTATTTATTCGTTTATTTTCAATAGGATGGATTCCATATACGAGAAATAGATTGTATTAGATATCTGGATAATAATCTGGTAGTATCTGGTAGTGAAGATACCACGTTGAGGTTATCCCATTTAAAATTAAATACGTTCTTACCTGTGGCCATAATTCGTAGTCATTTATCTAGTATTCGAACCATATGCTATGTACGTGTTGACGATTTCTACATCGTCGTTTCCGGTGGTGGTAGAGCTCAGCTAAAATTATGGAAAATTTTTAAAAACAAAACAGGTACGAGTTTAAACTAAACGTGACTTCAGTTGGCTCTTCTCTTTGACTATAACGCAAGTTGAAATTTAAAAAAATCTCGATTATAGGGAGCTTGAAGTACAATGAATTAGGCTCACATATGTTACGTCCTACAAGTAAATGTCGTAAACCTTGGAAACACATGATATACACTTATGAATTAGAACCACGACATATGGATTCGAAAATTCGACGCATTGATGATGACAACTTTCTTATTTATACCGCTGGTTCCGATGCTTTTTGGAGGTATTTGACTTTTGTTTTATTATTATTTTACTTTTTTGTCAGCTTTTCAAAACTTATTACTCCAATTGGATCTTTATTAATTTATTGATTTTTTTCGATTTTTTTTTTTATTTTCCTCAGAATATATTCGTTTAATTTGAAAGATAAAATACTCAAATTGGATAAAGAAGTGGATTACTCCAGCCACTGCATTTTGAAAATCTTGTATATTGCTTGGTCAACAATGCAAATCATCGTTACCCTAGCTACCGATGGCAAAGCTAGTTTCTGGGACGCTACCACTTGTCACATGATTTCCCAAACCGCTATCCATCAAAATGGTATAAATAGCTGCGATTACGTATTATTAAAAAATAGCACTTTCGCTTTGGCAACCGGTGGAGATGACACGGCGGTGGTATTTTCAATTTTTAAACCAAACGAGAGCAATATAGAAATAGTAAATCAGTGGAAAAATGATACAACTCATGAAGCTCAAGTTTCAGGTTAGTATGGCGGATTAAATCGGCGTTATTTTCATGGTAGAAATAAATGATGCATAATTTATGCGGTGAAACTACATGATTGTAGTTGATGACTTTCGCTAGATAGTATCTGATATTTTTGTAAGTCTGTATTTGATATTTATTTGTTGGGCATTCAAACATGATGTATAATAGACGCGGTGAAGCTATATTTATTTAGCTGATGATTCTCGCTAGATAGTATCTGATTAGGAATTTCGCTCTATGCAGTTGAATTTTAATGATGTATAACATATGGCATTGAAACAATGGTCAATATAATGACTATTCGTGATGGTTGCTAGATAGTATCTGAAAAATGCGCTAAATTTATTAATAAGAGATTTCTTCAATAAAAAATTATTCATGTGAACTTTTAGGTCTTGCTATCGTTGGTGAACACTTCATCACTAGTGGTGGAGATCAAAAAGTAGTACTTTGGAAATGGTGCTTGAAAGATGGTCGCGTCAAAGGGGATGTTATAGCTGTTTACCATTCACTTATCGCTGATATTCACGGTCTCGATATATGGCAAGATATCGAGTAAGAGCATTTTGTGGTTTTTATAAATATAGAAGTGTGCGAACTTATCTCAGTGACGTGTAGACCTATAAGCTGGAGATTATGCTGGGATTAATATTGAATTTTTGAGCTTAAAATTCGTCTACTTACGTCATTAGGCAATTGTCACTTTTAATTATATCGTTGGAGATTATTTAAGTATATTTCTATATTTTTTTTAGCGATGAAGTGGATGTATGTGTATATGGCGCTGGTATAGAAGTAATTAAAATGAAGCTGTACCGTGAAACAAAAACCATTTTGGAATAAATTTTGCTCAAATGTTATCAAGACTGATTTATTTTATAAGTTACCGATGTTCAATTGGTTGTTTTAATCGATGAGAATCATTAATTAATTATTGTTGATGTATTTTTGTGTTATATTGTTATATTTTTTTTATTTAATAAAATATTTGTAATATGACTTGGATTATTGTATAATTCACTATTTTTGAGATATGAATTACCTAAAAATTCAGAGCAGTGGAGAGTTGAGACTAGGCCAGAAAAATATTTTTGTTTTTGTTTTTCTGGTTGAAGGGATTATCTGCGGTCATATCGTAAGTACTAGTAAGAGACTGAAATGATGCCATAGTGGAAAATTGGTCAGAGCAGTTGATACCTTTGTAGTTATACCTACAAATTACTTTTTTTTTTTGAAAGAAAAGAGCATAATATTTCAAAAAGTAACATCAATCTTTTCAATGTGAAAATTGGCAAAAGAATGAAAAAGTTTACTTACACGAAATGAAACAGCTCTATGATCGTGCTGTAAAAAAATTGCTACCCAGCATGACATTCAAAAATTTTTTTTTTCTTTTGTAAGATCTTTCAAGTTTGGGCCTAGTCTTAAACATACCCTTATTTTAGAGCGTCCTCACCAGTAGTGTGGGTATGAGGAATCAACGAATGAATGCTCCGTAGTCATATGTTTTTCTTTTTTCTTTCAGTTAATAATGAATACTTAGTCGTAAATGCAGAAGAGATTTTTGACGAAAAATCCAAAAAGAAAAGAAACTTTGTTATGGTTTGAAACGTAAAGATTTAACACTCCTCCTCCCCCTTCGCAAATTAGATAAGCTGTAATAGCTATCGTTTGAAACTTCATGCTGAAGTTTCTTAACCAAAGTCTTTTCAAGAAAATATTAAACTTAATCGTTATTAAGAGTTCCAAATGCAAATCCTTCGTAGTTTTCTCCGAAAACCTTACAAAATACGTAAATCAAAATTTTAGCTTACCTACTATAACCCGAACCACTTGTACCTACACACTCCTACAATATAGAGATTGAATTAAACATTTTTTGTTGGAGAATGTAAGTGACTCAAAAGTAATGTAGATGTTGAAATTTATGTATATTGAAGAATATCAGGAAGTATCCAAAAATTATACCTACATTTCTTTGATGGGGTAATTTTTCTTTTTAATTGTGGGAATAAATTTTTGAAAAAAGTTAGATAGGTAAGTAAATAATTAAAAAGAAATGTTAAAATTTGAACAAATATATGGTTCCAAAAATTTATTCAAAGATACTACAATAATACTGATTGTGCAGAAGTAGTTGGTAAACAGTAGTAATTTATGTTTATCGATACCCCACAAATGTGAAATTATAAATTTTCAAAAATTATATATTAATTTCTATTCTCCATTTTTCAACGGTACTGAGTTTTCCAAGCGTACAACATGTCACAACACAAATCAACCCCAAAACCAGAACCAAAAATTAATCCAAAGGTAACTCCGGTATTTGGACCATTGAAAGTAGGCAAATCTTTATTCTGGAATGATGTCGCTGAGCAAATTTATTTTGTCGATGCTCAGGCCTGTGAAATACACCGATTCGATCCCAGAACTAATGAACATGTTGCAGCTAAAGTTGGTAAGTTAGTGTTAATATAAGATTATTTTAGTCTCATCTGTGATAAGACCTAATTAATATTTTGTATCGTAGGCACAGCTGATAAACCTTTAGCTTTTGTTATACCGATCGCTGAAGTTGTAAATAGTTTTATCATCGGATATGGTACTGATATAGTTGAAATATCGTGGGATGGTAAAAGCGAACAAATTGACGATTTAAAAGTGTTAATAACGGTTGATTCGAGACCAGATATCAAAATAAATTCCGGTACTGTAACCCCTAGAGGTTCATTACTCGTGGGTAAGATCGATGTAACTTTAAACACTTAATCGTTGGTGAAGTAGTGAAAGTTAAGAGTTGTAAAGCATGATTAAATATTAGATAATAATTTTTCTATAGAGATAATTTTCTTCAAAGTGAATAAAAATATTTGACCTTTACCGAAATTGAGCGCGGTGTTATGGTACATTACCTTTTATCTACCAACATGTAAAGATAGATTAAATGATAAAGGTTTTCGAAAGTCGTGCCCTCGTGTATAGGTGATAAACAAATCGTAAAATCACCTCATTCTCCTTATTCATGTTGATTTTCGATGAATTTATTTTCTTTCGAGATTATTGCATTCGGGCTTCACGAGCACAAAGTGCAAATAAAGCATAAATTGTCAATGACAGTCGTAATGCTGGTAATAATTAAATTACATGGTGCATAGGTATAATTATCATCGTCTTAAGTATATGTAAACACCTCAACAGATTAGACTAAACAGTTACATTTTCGTAACGGAGTTGTTCGTTATAGGAACTCATAGTCCATATGGTGAAGATGGAAAACCTAAAAAAGACGAAGCAAGTCTTTTCTTGTACAAAGATAACCAGCTAACTACAATTATTGAGAAAGTAACGGTCGCTAATGGAATGGCTTTCAGTCCATGTAGAAAAGCGTTTTACTTCGTCGATACTAAAACAAAAAAAGTCGACAAGTTCAAGTATAACCCGATGACAGAAGAATTCAGTAAGAGATGAAATAGATTTTATGACGTGATTATTAATAATCTAAGCAATAGAAAATATACGTAAACGTGTATTTTACTGGCATGAAATAACCTAGGCATTAATAGATCCCCATTGGATAAGTTAATGGGAACGAATTTTAAATGTCGAAACATCATGTTACACCATTCTCTTTTTTTTTATGCAGCGGATAGAAAAGAGTTCTTCGATTTTGAAAAGAAGAAGGTTCAAGGTTTACCCGTTGGTTTAACAATAGACGCTGAAGGACACGTATGGATCACTACATTTGGAGGAGGTGCTGTAAGTGAAATAACACATATTTCAGTAAACTTGGGATTATCTAATGCAATACTTTTCAATAAAAAAAAAAAAAACTGAAGTGATGAAAGTAAAATGAATAACTTACTCAATACTTAATACGTAGGTATACGAATTTGAAGGAAAAAAGTAAATAGGTAACCATTCTCTATTTTACTGAAGCTCAGATTTTCAAGGGGGATACGTTAAAATTTGCAGATAATGATATTAATTTATTTACACTCACATGCAGTACTGAGACTGGAAAATGCTTCATTTTTGATTTCATATAAAAGAGTAAGTCATGGACACTAACATATCCAAATTTTGGTTTCGTGAGTACATTTGGAGAGGAGTTCGAACAAAAAAGGGTTTTTGAGGAAGTTTTGAGTCATGAAATTTCTGGAATCTTCAATACCTCCTCACCAAATCAATCTAGAAAGATCAAACTTTGAGTTTGACGTAAGTTAATGACCAGAATATCACCTCTTGAATTTAGGTCAAAATGGATCTAAAATGGCGGATTATCAAAATTTCAGTAGAGTTTGAGAAGCCTCAAGTTAATGAAAATATAATTATTATGAACTCATATAACTGAGTATAAGAAATATACTATATCTCAAATTCGCCTTGACACATGATGTTGGAGGGGGGGGGGGGGGTTATCGAGCTCAAAATGTGGTGGTGGTGCATGAAAGGTAAACAATTTTTCATTTTGGGCCATATGATAAAATGAGCGCAAGTAACTAACCTATTATGATTTTACCTTCCCAAATGAATTTGGAGAGGAGTTGGAGCAAAAACGGTTTTTGAAGGGGAAATTGCTACAGGAAATTGTTTTCTTGTTTCGCCTCATAGTATTATTCGAGTAAGCTCAGCTCGTACATTTGAATGAATGTTAGAGCAACAAATAGCTTTTTTAGGAACTTTTGAATCTTGAAATTTGTCGAATACGACGGCTTTAATGGGGTATAGCGGGTACCGTACCCCCCTCCCGTAAATTGGAGGAAGTCGAGAAATATTTTAAAAATGAAATATTCGCTGTTTAGATTTTTTTGTATTAGCTGACAACTTTAAATATAGTTTATGACATTAAGCACATGCCTAGACCTACTATTCTTTCCTTATTTAAAAAATAAAATGAAAAAATAAAGGAAGGCAAATCATTTTATATTCAGTTTTTCTTAGTCGGCAAAATTTAGTCTCACACTCCTTTCCCCCACCCCGAAAAAAAAATTCTGTCCGTCACTATGCCTTCTCCTTACTAAATTCTTCTAGAATACACAAAATTTCATATGCAAGTTTTATTAGGAAACAAAATATGACCTCTTGAATTTCGGTTCGAAACTTTTGAAATTAAAATGCATTTTTTTTTCAAATAAAAAGTACCTATTTTACATATATATTCTTTAAATGTAAAAAGTATTTCCAGATCTTCACTCCAATAATAACCTACTAACGCATACCTATTTATGTTACGAAATGCGAAAGAAAATGTCTAAGAAAGTTGGACATTTGCCATATGACTACAAATGGTCTAAAACGTAAAGATATGAAAACTCCCTTTTTCTTCTCTTCTCATACGTTCAATTTCCCAAATCAGGTACATTATAATAGCTGTTATTTTTATATTTACGACTCGATTTAAAATAACGGGTAACTAATAATTCTATATGTTATGTCTGTCTTTATAATAAATACTAGGAATCAGATAATGTAGCTGTTGTGCTAACTACGACATTAACAACCAACGAAATATTGTTTTTTGTAAAGCGTTTATTTACTATTCTTTTTACTCTTTATTATGCATTACTTTTTAACTAACTTATTTGATGTTTAACGGGACCATGTGGCGTCTCCTCAATACCAATGTTCACCTTTCGGTCTTGAATAACGCTTGCGCTTGTTCAGGTTGAAAGTGGTATTTCACAAAAAAAAAAAAAAAAAATGAATGCTTATTAATACTAAATTTCTCGTTTATAGATAATCCGCGTTAATAAGGATACAGGAGAGGAGATATTTCGAGTGAATGGATTCGAAGCATGTCAAATATTGTCTTCAGTTTTTTCGGGTCCATTTCTACGCGAATTGTACGTAGCCAGCGCATGTTTCGAGATGACCGATGAAGCCATCAAGCAATGCCCAAAATCCGGATATTTCTTTCGAGTCACCAATCTAGGTTCAATTTCGGGTCTCAAATGCCTAGCTTATTGTCCAAAAGATACCCCTAATGAGTAAACGTGTCGTACGTATTTATGGAAACGAGTATATAGTCAAAATTTCGCATTTGATGCGTAATAGTCTGCGATAATCGAATTCACAATGTAAGCTTATTTTTAGTAACGGTTAATTTTTGTGTAAAATACAACATCTTACGTAATTTGGATTCCTTCTGTTGTAAACTATTCTGGGCTGAATAAACAAACGCCATCATCTACCACTACCGGCTTACCACGTCTGTTCGCTCGCCCTCGTCAATTTCATTCGCTATTAAGGACGGTTATAATTCGAATAAATAAATGAGATTAGAGATACCTACTTGCGAGTTCATTCGTTATAAAGATCGCCAATACATAAACTGTTAATGAACATAAACAGTCAGCATTCGTACGAAAATAGATCGCTGGTATTTTCTGAGTGAAATGAATTCGCCATAAAGGAATACGCATCGAAGAGAAGATCATCTCTTATACGGTTTTTCACGCCTTATCAGCAAAAGCCAGGCGATAAAAGGGCAGCACGATCGCGAGATTACGAATTCGTGTTTTTTTCAATTTCATCGGTATTTATTCGCGAAACAAACGCGATATTGTAAATTTTCTGTAATTTTAAGTAAGTGGTGTTACGTTAAGATTTATTGTTCATCGAGATTTTTTCTTTAATTACCGGCAACGCCTGAATATTTCTTTACCGTATTAGTTCACGCCGATGATATAATACGTTACACTTAGCCAATGAACGCGTATAGAATGTGATTTATTACCATTTTTTTTTCTTCAGGTTCATTTCATGCTAATTTGTCGTTGAAAGTTGTCAAAATGTTGACGAAAAAAATTATTTTTGTTACAATCACAGTGATCTTGGTGTTGGCTGTTTTAGTCGGAGGGTTCGTATTTCGTGTTTCTGGTCAAACGCAGGTACCTAAATGAATATTCTTTTAATTGTAAAAATTATCATTATTTTTGTTCTGAACACTTGAACCTATTATCTGATTTCCTGATTGGAAATTTCATTTTTATTAGTCGTACAATGAAGTGAACTAGACTGAACCTAGTCCTTCATTTCAGGTAAGGCTAACCAAATCCTAGAGGAGGCTGTGACTTCTTTTCCTTGTTTGTGTGATTTGGTATTAGATACGAAATTTTTCTAGAGGAAGCTCAGACCCTTAGCTCCCTAGGAACTAAAATTGTATAGAATATCCCTAGGAATATTAACATTAATTGTTGATTTTTTTTTTTTTTTTTTGTTAATATAATTTTTTTAAACATTAGTTCATAAATTTTATTAAAATATTAATTTTGGATATTAAAGTGTAGGAGTGAAGGATGAATTTAGAGGATGAGTAAAGATTTCAATGTCATTTTATATGTTGATATTTGAGAAGGAAATTGCACACATTGCATTTTTTGTTTTGAATCGACTTATTTATGAGCTCTTTATGAAGGCTGAAAAAATAGGTACCTAATAAAATTGAACAATTTTATCCATGGTATAACTTGTTTAAAGGTGGTAACGTGACCTCGTAATCTGTATAAAAATTTCAGCTTTCCAGATTTATGTTAATACCTCTTCCCCTCCCCCCTCCTTTTCTTATAGATTCAAATTTTTCGAAAAATTTGAGAAAACCAATTTTGCGCAATTTGAAATTTTTTTTGTTCAAGGTCATATTTCGTATTCTCGGTGCCAAACAAAATTTTGTTCACTAATTTTTCCAACATTGATCTTTGAATTTTTTTTGTTCAAGGTCATATTTCGTATTCTCGGTGCCAAACAAAATTTTGTTCACTAATTTTTCCAAATTGATCTTAAAAATACCTAGAATAATTTTTTTTTGTTCAAGGTCATATTTCGTATTCTCGGTGCCAAACAAAATTTTGTTCACTAATTTTTCCAACATTGATCTTAAAAATACCTAGAATGTTTGTAAAAATGCCTCATTTCGTCTATTTCTCTCATTTAATCCAGGAACTAAGATAACTGATTATTCCCTGAGTGAAGTGAAAGCTGACACTGGACTCAATATTTCACGTTTTTAAACTAGATGAAAAGTTATAGGAGCTTAAAGTTCAAAGTTTTCGCGAAAATATCAAAAATCACTTCTGAAGGTTCAACATGGGCTAATTTCAGAGAAATTTTCGAATACATCGATTTGCGAATGGTCTAGCAGTTCTGCAAGGTTTTGCTACTTTTGCTAATGTTTGTATGAATGCTATATTAGTTCGAGTGGTTCTGCAAAATGGAAAACGTCTATAAAAGTACTTCATTTTGTTCGTAAGTCCTGCTTTTTTCATTCTAACATTTGAAGGTAAAAAATCGTATTCATTTTCTTTCTCTCCCATGAAAAACTTGGGAACACACATACACATAATTATTCAATACCCCCTGTTAAAGTTATTCACGTTCGAAAAAATTTGGGTAAAATCACCTTTTCATTTTATGTTTTTTTTTTTTGAAGAAGGGAGGGGGTGAGGGGATGAAGTTGAAAAAAATAAAATAAACGTGGAGTTCTATATTGTGTTTAACAAATTTTGTTAAAAACATTTTTTTGCCCTCTTCTCCTCCCCCCCCCCCAATTGATACTGAAAAGGTGCCAGAGAAGAATATAGAGAAAATCAAAAACATTTTCTAAATAAAAATAAAATTAATTCACTCTCTTTTTTTTTATTAATTATTTCAATAATTTAAAAAATTCTAATTTTAATGCATTTATATAAAACTTCTGGAAACTTCTACAATATCAAAATAAATAAATTAATAAATATTATATTAAATATTTTTTTTAATTTTCATCATTATCAGTTATTAAATTTTTTAATTATTTTGAAATGGTTATTCCTCGATGCTCCTTTTGATTTCATTTGTTATGAACGCATAGTTACCGATTGCTTCGGAAAACCAATTGGTAAATTTGGAATAATTCATTATAAAATAAGGAAATTAAAAAATTATTGAAATAAATGCAGAACTACCTGGAACAAATCTCTTGAAGAATGAAGATGAGGTGAATGAGAAAACTCAAAATAACCTTTTTTTCCTTTATGTATTTTGAAAACGAATAACAAAATGATGTGGAATTTTGAGACGTTAGTTCATAGACTTTCTTTCAGATAATTTAGCGTTATTTTATTTTATTTTTTTAATTTAATTTCTTCACCTACTTATTTTTTGGTTGGTTTAAAAAACCTTAATTAAAGTAGGTATAATTTAAACACGTTTGGTTATGTTCCATTCACATGGTTTTGAGGCTAAGTCTCAGAATTTTACCAAAAAAAATGCTATAATTGAACGTCATTTCAAAATAAGATAAGAAGATTAAGTGTCGGTGTAATAAACCTTGATAAGTCGTGTGTTCAAAAAATAAAACAATTAACGAGTATGCATAGCGATATATTTTAGATAATAAAAGGTCTTATATATCTACCTTCCTAAATTACACACTAATGTACACTCTTTGAGTCTTTGAAGCCCTTGAAGTTTTCATTATTCACCAGTGGTGATATAAAAATAGGCTATATAATGCATGTATAGCGTATACAGTTGGGGCTGTTAAATTTTGCCGTAAACAGTGTCAGTTGTAGTGACTTGTTATTTCTGTAGTCCACCAAAGAAAGCGCATGTTATTACAGTCTAAGAATGAATGAACCAGCGTGCAATGCATTACAGGTAGAGATAAGTGAAGTTATAGACGAATATGAAGTTACTACTTGTATAATATTTTTACGTAAGGTTGGGGAATTAATCAGATATCTTTCGTGATTTTCTGTCAAGTATCAAGCTATTTATAATAGCACAAAAGTCGATTTTTAGGCCAGATAAATTAATTAATTGCTCCGTTTAAATCTCAATTTCACGTAGGATGATAAACATAATGATGGAAAACCAGTACCCATCTTAGGACCAATAGAATTACCTAAAGCTCCTCATTGGGATGCCACATCCAAAGCGATTTATTTCGTTGATGTTTATCAATCAGTGGTTCATAAATATGTGCCAGAAACTAACACTCACAAATCAGCTACAGTTGGTAAGCTAAATGAAAATAATAATAACGAGTTCATCTTAAAATCTATTGCATTTTACATTTTGGTTAATTTTACAGGAAAAGAACCACTAGCATTTGTGATACCGATAGTCAATACGACAGATAGATTCATCATAAGTTACGGATCTACTATTGCCATAATTACTTGGGATGGCGAATCGTCCAGAGTATCTAGGCTGGCACAAATCGCTTACATTGATTCAACTAAAAGCGTATACAGAGCTAATGAAGGAAAAGTTGCTCCCTCCGGATCCTTATTTATAGGCACCCATAGTGCATTTCTCCCCAATGGAACTTGTTGCGAGAAAAATACCGCAGCGTTGTACGCGTTTGATAAAAGTGGTGCTAGTAAGATAGTTTTAGATGGTGTGACCGTATCCAATGGAATGCAGTGGAGCGCCGACAACAAGAAATTTTACTACATCGATTCCTTGGCTTATACTGTGGAATCTTTTTCCTACGATATCAATACAGATATGTTGAGTAAGAAATTGAAATTCAATCTAAATAATATATTTATAGACGTGCGAATGTAATCGCTAATTAATTCACGTTTTTAGCCGATCGTAAAGTGATATATAGCTTCACGGAAACCAACACTCCTGGTGTACCAGATGGTATGACTATCGACAACGAAGGAATGATATGGGTGACAGCTTTCGGAGGATATCAGGTGATTAAGATGATGAGCACTTTATTTGGAAAAATTCCTCTACTTATATCATTTCGTTGACACGATTTTTTACTCATAGGTTCTACGTATAAACCCAGAAACTGGAAAAGTACTTGAAAGAATAGAACTGGATGCTTTACAAATTACTTCTGCCGCTTTTGCTGGCCCTAAATTGAACGATTTCTACATCACATCCGGAAAATACAAACTATCAAAAGAGGATGAAAATAAATATAAACACTCCGGATATATTTATCGAATATCAGATTTCAAATTATCTGGTCGTAATGGTGTACCATTTGATATCGAAAAACATTTTTTAACGATGTAGATCTGGCAGCAGGGAAAAAAATTATGTAATTTTTATTTTTATAGTTTTATGGTTTCCTATGCATATGCTTGATATTGTGTATAATACTTTTTTTTTTTTTTAAATTATCAATCATATGTTTCCTTTCTAATTACACCCAGAATAATTATACCGTGGAGAGAATTTTTTCAAATGCGGTGGAAGTTGAATCCGTCATGTTTGGCCTTGTAAATGTGGGATGTAGGAGGTGAGCTTGAAATGTAGGCTATTTTGCTCTCTAAAAATCGATACACGTGTACGCGTATTTTTATTACAGAATGTATGCCAAATATTGCGGTTTTAAATGTATTTATCGTTTTATTGCTTTCTTATCTTACGTATTTTGTGATATTTAATAAGAAATTGAAAACTAATACATATGAGCGTTAAGTGATAATTTGTCAACAAATGGAAAATTAATTTCAGCTCATATCTGAAGTAAGTTTAACCAAATAATAAAATTTTTACTCTGTGTTAAAGAACTTGTTTAAACCAATTTTACAACGATGATGTAGGTACTGAAGAAGGTGCTTTTGAAAATAAGTAGGCAAGTAAGATTAGTGGGTGAGATCTTGAAAATTTCTTTTTGAGGTGAAATATAGAATATTTGTTACTTTTAATAATTTGTAATATTTATTGATTTTTAATATTATGGTTTTTAAAATGAAATATAAAAACTCGAGGGAAATGCCATGTTTGCTTATCATGTTGAATTGATGTCATAGAAAACATATCTGTTAATAAGATAGTTTGTTCTTACTTTTTTCTCACTGATTTTTTTTTTTTTTTTTTTGAAAATTGGTGTAATTTTTGTTTTGGACATGTTCTACGTTGAGCTATCACAAAACACTTATTACATACAGCATAAAAAAAATTAAATTAAATTAAATCTAAATACCAAGGCCTGAAAGAAAATATCAAATTTGTACTTTTTGCGAAAAAAATGAGTAAGACCAAAATCACCGTGGGTCCATTCAAGATTTCGAGGAAGGGAGAGTATATTTGATTTTTGAATGTTGAAGGGGAACCCTGAATCTCCAACAAGAATATAAAAAATTAACTCATCGAATCCGTTGTAATTCTACTTTTGGAGAGGAGGGAGTCAGGGAGGTGGTCTTTTCTCTATTACGATTATTTCAGTTACTATCATTCGTTAGTGAAAAAACTTTTAAAGAAAATGAAGGGATTTGGGTTTCCAAGCAATTTAGTAGTTTACATTTTTGCATAAGGCACTTAATTTTTGAGTTATTAGGGTAAGAAAGGTCCCCTGACTCCAAAATGGTAAAGACTATCGAAAATCAGTGGTGCGTTAAAGGGAAAAGGCCCAGTCAGCAAATGGGCTGTTAAGAGGCCAACATACGAAAGACCTTTTTTTCTTCACGTCGCAATAAAAATCACACATTTGTACCACAAAAAAAAAAAACAACTAAGTACAAAAAAAGCAAATAGGTAATTAAAAGCATACATCGATACCGATGCCACAAAAAAAATTATCGACATCTCACGTACCGCTACAACATTTTGAGGCCAATAACCCCTCTCTCTCCCCTCTAACATCATGTATGGAGGTAAAATGGGAATATATTAGATTTCTTATCCCCACTAATCATATGTGTTCATTTTAATTAATGCATTTTTACTAATTTGAGACTCCTCAAGCTCTACTCAATTTTGATAATCCGCCATTTTGGATCCATTTTTTTCCAAAATTCAAGAGGTCATATTTTGGTCACCACACATACAAAGCTTGACTCTTCTAACTTGATTTGGTGAGAAGGTAGGAATCATGATTTCAAAACTTCCACAAAAAGCCATTTTTGCTCTAATTTCCCTTAAAATGCACTTACAAAGCTGAAATTTGGGTATGTTGGTGTCCGCAATTCACTCTTTCATATGATATCAAAAACAAAAAAATTGAGATATTTGCCCCTTCTCCAGCCTTCCTGAAAATTAGAGTGATAGGCCATTTTATATCTATTTTGACATAAATTCAAGAGGTTATATTCTGTCACCAACTGACGCCACACACAATATTTGAACTTTCTACACTGATTTTGTGAAGAGATATGAAAAGTTCAAAAAAATTTCATGACTCAAAACTTCCTCAATAAAAAGCCGTTTTATACTGTAACTCCCCTCGAAATGCACTTGGGAAGCTAAAATTTGGATATAGTGGTGCCCGTGACTCACTTTTTCATGTGAGATCAAAAACGAAAAATTCAAGGTATTTGCTTCTTCTTCAGCCCCCCTCAAAATTTGAATGATTCGCCATTTTGAGGTGTATCGAAAAAATAACCAAGTAGATTTTTTGCATTTCTAAGAAGAGTGTCTCACCAAGTTTTAAGCGAATTTCATGAATACCCGCTAACGATACGCATAGAGGAAAGAATATAATACCAAAAAGTTGGATATTTGCCAGTTGATTACGAATAGTTTGAAACGCAAAAATTTGAAGACTTTACCCTGCCCTAATCACTTCTTCCAAAATCAGGTAGGTTGTAATAGCCATCTTTTTCAAATTAAAAATTCACTTAAAAAACAACTAAGTAATGTATATACATTAACATTAATCACTTTCAAAACCTCGTTTGGGGCCTTTTTCTCCACAAATATATACATTCAATTACTCAGGGAGCTTCCGGCCTGGGGCACTAGCAATTGCTCATTTGCCAACCGTTAAATCCGCCACTGTCGAAAAAATTTTAGAAGAGTGAAAAAGGAGAAAGAACTTCAGATGTTTACTTTTCATAGAGATGATGTAATAGAAATTTGGTAATCATTTGTTTGTGGTTAGCAGTAGAAATTTGTGAAAAAATAATTATATTGTATTTTGTTTTTAGTGATTGAACGGAAAGTATTACTGACAGGAATAATCATAGTTATTAGGATAATGTAACTCATTAACAAAAGCAATAGTTCACAAATCTTATATTAATTTTTTGTTCTTATTTTTTGGCAATGTTGTGCACGCATAACAATTATCATAATAATAATAATGAAACTAAAATTATAAGAATGAAGAAATAATTAATATAAATATTCTTAAATTTTTATTATTTTATTAAAATTAATCTAGTTATACTAAAAACAAAGTTCTTGGAAACACAACGACATAAAGATTGCAAAAAAGAACTCGTATTAGCAAAAGTAAAAAATAAATAAAAAAATTAAAAATACGATATAAATTGAAAATTTCAATTTTTCAATTTTAATCATATGTTACACACGGCATTTAAGAGACCTCCTTTTTTATTCGGTTTTTTATCAATTCTATATAAATTCTTTGCTAAAGAAAAGTACGCCAAATACTCGGCCTCATTTGGAGTCGTATCATTGTGATAATGTCCGCCTTCGTTCTGGCTGAAACTGTGAAAATGAGAGAGCCTTATATCTAAACCCTGAAAGCAAATTTTTCGAATTAAAGTTTTTGTTGAGAAGAGACGGAAAAGCAATTAAAACATAAAATACGAATATACCGGATCTTTGGTAATTATGGTACCCAAAGCTGTCAATGGAGTAGACATTTCGAAAAATTTCAGCCAATTATTTTCGTCTTCGTCGGTACAAATGGGAGAACTGGGGAAATCAGGTTGTACGTGTTGTTTAATTTTACCCTTTAATATCATGAATACTCCACCGAGCCCTGAAAAAAATCACTCTCGAATTATTTTTCAGTATTTACAAAATGATACAGCATTGATATCACGGAGCGAATAATTTAAGGTACCGAGCACGCTGTCAGGAAATGAATCGACCAAGGCTTTTTGAACAGCTCCGGCAAAATCTATCTCTCCTATTCTTTTTTTGCAATGTATCTTAAGCACCTGGAAGAACTATAGATGTGTATTTGTTCTAAATAAACTGAGTACAAAAAGAATTCATTTACCTCGCCTTGTTCACCTCGAGAGCTATGTATTTGTGCCATAAAACTCAACCCTGGTTCTGTATCGGGTACTATGTCGATTACTGGTCGTTCCTTGCCTCTGATAATTCTGGCCGTTCGTGACAGGGGTACTTTTACCTTATCTTCGGTAACCACCGCGTTTATTATCAACTGCGTGTAAATTTAGAATTCAAAATGTTAGTGTTTAAAGATTAAAAAATTAATTGAAAAGATATAATTTATACCTCACAAGAAATTCCATAGTACCACCATAAACCAGCTCCAGCTCCAATAATGAATGATTCTTTGTCTCCAACTATTGATGGAATACCTCTGAGGTCATAGGCTCTATCACGTTGCACAACTGGTCGTATGTTAGTAACATCTCCTACATCTATGAGTGAAACATTACCATTTATTCCTGAAAAAAAAAAAAAAAAAAAAAAAAAAAACATGATAGAGAATTTTTTTTATGTTTATATTGGGCTTATTTTCATGTAGATAAATCATTTATAACCTTTCGCCGCCAAGTTATACGGTTCTTTCGTCAAATCTGGACACTGAACCACATCTACGTTTACACTTTCATAATTATCTCTTAATTTAGTTCTCAAAGCTATAAATCAAAAATCATTATAGTTTCTTTTACGCAGTTCTGAAAACTCTTGAAAGCTTACCTGTTCATCTTACCTTTAGCAATATCTTGTAAGTCAGCTTCATCCAGACAAAATTTTTCTAAAGGTAAAGTTCCCAGATTCAACAGAGTAATCATTTTTCCGTAATGCTGGAAATACTATATTAGCTATCTTTATAATGATTTCACGAGATATGTAAAACCTGCTAAACGAAGGATTAACATATCATAAAATGAAGTATTACAAAATTTTTAACATAACAAGAATTTGGAAAATCGGTTTTTATCAAAAAATTGCCATAATTTTCACACAAAACTCATAGTACCTAACCTGTAAATACCATGTAATTATTTCTCGAGCAAAAAAACATGAAAATTTTCAGCAGAAAAATAGCCAATAGGGTGCTCGATCTCTTATGCCAACCGAAGAACAACTTGTTGGTTATCTATAGAGTAGAACATGAGTAGAATTTAATTATACCCATCTGATCTGATTTTTGAATCGTATTTATTTTATTATTTATTGATTCTCTCATTTTATTCGAAATTTCATCAACAAAAGATTGCAAAAACTGAGAAAATATCTGCAAGATATACTTAACCGATTTTTAGGTAAATGAATACTTCGTTTCCCTTTGAAATATCACGCACAACTGTTTACATTTCATGATCAAAATGAAAACATACCGTGCGTCCAAGTGATTTGGGTACAATCAGCGCAAAAATTTCGATTTTTTGATAACATAATAAGAATTAAACTACTATTTCTAAATCGGAAACTATTTTTAAAATTACTTCAACGAATTTTAAGGCTGATAAATTCATTTCAACTGTATTACAGCTTCTTTGCATTTGAAAAAATCAATTTTAAATAATTGGAAAAGAGATTTTTTAGCTGATTGTACCCGAATCACTAGGACGCACAGTAAATTGAGAACAGTTTAATGATTTATTCCGTGAAACCTTACTAATTCCTTTTTACACACATGCTTTATATAATTCCATGTGTTAGTTGTAATGATGATTCAGTGACGATAAGAACAAAGTACAAAATAGCAAAAAACACATACCTAATATTTCCAAGCATAAATGCAACGCATTGATGAAACATTGTATGAGAAAATACGTCGACCAAAGCTAATCAATGAGACGGTTGGTTAATTATCTCCATTTTCGCGTTTCCTTCGTAATTATAGGTAATTGTTAATTTATTTGAATACGACACGTAATTTTTAAGAACGTCGATGAGCAAGTAAAATATTCCACCATCTACGAATGCGATAGTGTGGGATTTAACGTTCCAATGATTATTTTATGTATTCGCATTTACTCACTGCAGATGTAATTTTTACCATCAAGTTCAGGCACGAATTAAGCGATTAGTAATTCGGTAATTCCTTCGATAAAGTATGTGATTCCGTATTCAAGATGCGATTACGAATTCGAATTTGCTTAGAATAAGTTTGCTTTAGTGGTTTGTTTGAAGCTATTATGGAAAAATCAAAAGTAAGTTAATATTTTTTCAGAGATTCAAAGTTATTTTCTTCATGTAGTAGATAGATTAATTACTTGACTGATAATAAATTTTATTCACGTATTTGTTCGTACATCTTTCAGTGTTTTAAAATAGGTACCTACCAACTCGAAAATTGGTAGGATTTTAATAAATACATAATTCTAAAGAAGAATTTCAATGCTATTCAAATTGAATATGTTACTCTTGAAATAATCATTATTCATCAAAGAAAAGCAACGAAGTGTTAATAGCAGGTTATATTGAGTATTTACATCTATACACGTATTTAAAAGTAACTACTTAAATATATTCTGAGGGATATTTAGGGTTCTATGGCCAAAGTACTTACCAGCGTATCAAAATGAGCCTTCCGTAATGGAATCTCCCCCATAAGGAGGATCTTTTTTTTCTAGGATAAGTGACATTCTCATTCCATTTGCTGACTAACCATTAGGCAAATGATGTACCAACTTCATGTTGCTTTTTACTTTCAAGTGCTGGTTATAACTGGAAAAAATTTTTTAATAAAATAAAAACGGAGTAAGTTCAAATTTTCAAACCCTATCCTCCCAAGAAATTCTGTCCACAAAAGTAGATATTATGAGTCCTAATCTTAGCCCAACCAGAAAATCCAGGCTACGCTATCGTCGTTTATAAGACATCAATTTTGAGGCTTTAAGAGGTCCTTCAGCCTTCCTCGAAATTCAAGCAGTGAACCGGCATTTTGAAACGAATCAAAAATTCGTAATAAGCATAAGAAAATATCTAATCACAATTAAATGAAAATTTTTCAAAATTAAAAAAAGGGAAAAATTAAACTCAAAAACGTGCGAAAATAAAAAATTATTCGGTAATGTAAAAAATTCAAAAAAATTAGTCAAGGTTATGAATGTAAAAATGCCTAGAAAAAATCTTAATAAACTGAAACAAAGAAATAATAATAAAACTTAAGAGTACCTATGGTTAATTTTCATTAATAATAATTTTATTCTTTCTAAACTGATATAGGTGCTTCATTTTTTTGAGCAATGAAAAAAAACAGATAATAAAAATTGGTGATAAATTTTCTGTAGGTACCCAGTTACCCACACATTTTCTTTATCAAGTAAAAAAATAAATTACCACACAAGCCATTTGCGTATAATGTAGTTTTACTACCTATTAAATGCATCAATTATTCTCACTCAAAAAATAATCTGTCATTATAGACACTAAATATTTAATATCTTCGAGCTCATGATTACCGAAATGCATGGAAACACTTCTATAAAACTGATCAATAACGATTAAAAACCACATTTAAAAAAAATACTTAGCATGGAATTAATTAAATAGTCGGCGTTGAAAACTTCGTAAAAAATTAATTTTTGAAATCCTATTGCTTGATTTTCAAAGCACATCTATAACCTTGAAATTGTTTATAATGCACTTATTTTGCCTAATGGGTGTAACAGTTGAAATAAGCTGAGAGTTACCATAAAATCATTCGTATTACCTACTAAGCGCAGTTAGGAAGAATACTCAAGTTCAAGGTCATATTAATAGAAAATTATAGCGATAACTCGAAGTAAATGAATTTACAGCTTCTAACGAAATACTTTTTTGTTTAATAATGGAGATGTATCGTAGAGAAAACACATATGTATATTTGATTGTTGTAATACAAATAACATTATATTTCGCAGATGTCTCCACAAGTGATTCGAATAACCAAGCCTGTAGAAATGGGCGAAGGGCCACATTGGGACAATGATACAAAAGCATTGTATTTTATTAACATGCATTATGCTGAAATACACAGGTATTTGCCGGAAAGTAATTTACATACCAGTGCCACTGTCGGTAAGTTTAATAAGTTTTTTATGAACTTATATTTATGAAAAATTAGTCAGCGAACATCATTGAATTATTTGTAAGGATAACGATTACGTACAAACGTTCGTGGTTGGGTAACAACACAATACGTAAGAATATAAGAGTATCAAATAAAATACGTATAAAATCATTATTCACTTGATATGTGGCAATAAATTGGTAATATTTTATAACTCAGATAAAGACTTTCAATAAACGTATATTTTTATAGATGGGTTTATTGAAGACGTATAACAACGGTATCTATACGTACTTAATGTTTCTCTCAAATTATAACCGACCATTTAAAGAATAGTGAAATTAATCCGGATTAAATAAATAGTTCAGTTAGAGATAAGGGATATTAATTTTATTCTCAAATGAATCTGAGAGATAATCTAGGTACAAATTAAAGTGGTTAATAGGTCCGCAGTCTTCATTCAGCAGCCAAGTTTTGAAAAAACAAAGAAATAAACTACCATTTAATTGTATTTTGTAGCACTCTTTTTTTCATTAGATTTAAAATACTGTAAGCAATCTTGTCGCATTACTGGAGCTGAGTTTTTAATTGAGTTAAATATATATCATTCAAATTTACAAATACTGTTAATTTCTTTATGCTCACAGCAAGTCTGAAAACTCCTACCTATTCCTTACAAAGCACCTAAGAAGTTAATGTTAGGATATGTGATACTTACGTACAGGAGTCACATTAGTCCGTATTTATCAAATATATGAGGCTTCTCAAGCTGACCTCAAATATTGACGATACGCTTTTATATATTCATTTAGAACCTATTTTGACCTAAATTTAAGGGATCATGTTCTAGTCCCTAATCAACCTCCACATACAAAGTTTCATTTATTCAATTGCATGTGCTGAGGAGATGAAATTTTCTGACTTGATTTCCCCTTCGAATCTATTGTCCTGAGAACGTAACCCTTTTACTTGGGAACAATACTCCTTCTCCCCTTCAACTAGACCAATAATAATGGATTAGGAATATATTATAATTCTCATCCTCAGTAATCATGTGCGCTCATATGTTACCAGTTTTGAATTATTTGACGCTCTTCAAGTCTTCCTCAAACTTGGTCCTTTTCATCCAAATTTAAGAGGCCATATCATGGTTTTCAGTTATCACTGCTGCACACAAAATTTGAACTTTTTAGATCGATTTAGTTACGAAATATAGAAGATTTAAGAAATATCGCGACTAAAAACCTCAAAAAGTAATTTTTCACTCTAAATCCTAATAAAATTCACTTGGGTTGCAGAAAATTGCGTATATCGATGTCTATTTTTTGTATTTTCACGAAGTCTTTTATCAAATTTCAAATAATTTAGTACAAGCCCTAGAGAAAACTACATACACGTATACACCTGCTGTATAAAATACTAATCGCCATTTTGGATACATTTTAACCTAAATTGAAGAAGTTATAATGCAGTCACCTACCAACTCTACACATGAAGTTTCATCTTTCTAGGTTAATTTGGAAACGAGGTATGGAAGATTCATGAAATTTCTTGCAGCGAATTCCCCTCCAAAAGCAATCTTTGGTTTTAACTCCCCTTCAAATTCACTTGGGAAGCTAAAATGAAAATAAATTAGTCATTTGGGCTCATTTTATCATATGACACCGCAATATAAATTTTTCGATCTTTCGCGTACCCCTACCACATTTTCAGGTTGATAGCCCTCCTTCTCTCCTCCAACACGTTATTGTATACTTCTCATCCACAATAATCATATGAGTTCGTATTAATTACATTTTTACTAAAATGAGGTTCCTCAGACTCTACTCAAATTTTGATAATCTGCCATTTTGTATCCATTTTGACCCAAATTCAAAAGATCATATTCTGATCATCAACTAAACCCGCATACAAATTTTGACCTTTGTAGATTGATTTGGTAAAAATATATGGAAGATTCTAGAAATTGCGTGACTCAAACTTGCTAAAAAATCGGTTTTTCATTTTAACTCCCCTCAAAATGCATTTGGGAAGCTAAAATTGGAATACATTAGTCATTTGGACTCATTTTATCATATGATACCGCAAAAAAACATTTTCCACATTTCGTGTTCCCCTATCACATTTTGAGGTCGTTAATCCCTCACTCTCCCCTCCAACATCATATATGAAAGTGAATTGGCGATATGGTATACTTCTTATCCCCAGTAATCATATGAGTTCATATTAATTACATTTTTACTGATTTGAAGCTCCTCAAGCTTTACTGAAATTTTGATAATCCACCATTTTGAATACATTTTGATCCAAATTCAAGAACTCATATTCTAGTGACCAACTAACTTCATATACGAAGTTTGATTTTTCCAGATTGATTTGATGAGAAGATATGGAAGATTCAAAAAATTTCATGGCTCAAAACTTCCTCAAAAAACCGTTTTATACTCTGACTCCCTGCGAAATGTATTTAGGAAGCTTAAATTTGGTTATTTTGGTGTCTGTGACTTTTTCTTTCATATGAGATCAAAAACGAAAAATTTGAGCCATTTACCCGTTTTCCAGCCTCTCTCAAAATTTGAGTGATCCGCCATTTTGAGGTGTATCGAAAAAATGCCAAAGTAGCTTTTTTGCATTTCTAAGAAGAGTATCTCACCAAGTTTTGAGCAAATTCATGAATACCCGCCGGCACATATATACATATTATCAAAAAGTTGGACATTTGCCAGATGATTACAAATGGTCTGAAACGCAAAGATTTTATGGCCCCGCTCTCCTTGACTCCTCCTCCCCAAATTAGGTTGATTGCAATAGCTGTCGTTTTCAAGTTGAAAACTCAGCTAAAAAAAATTGGACATCCCTCATTTTGAATTCATGATTAAAATTTATGCGGTCATATTCTGACGCCCAACTAACATCACACAAAATATTAAGCTTTCTAGTTCGCTCTAACTTGTGCCCAAATTGACTTGGAAAATTAAAATTTGGAAATTTCGGGGTTCGTGCTCTACTTGATTGTCAGGGGCATTACTACACGTAGACTTGAGTGAGCCATGACCCATCCACATTTTTTTGTTCGATCCACTGGCCCATCCTATTATTTGTACGTGAAAGCCAGAACAAATCAAAAAAACTTTCGAAAATAAATTAGTAGTAACTCATTTAGAGTTACTACTAATTTATTTTGATCTATACATTTATATAAAAATGATGGTACCCGACCAACTTAGCCTTCCCTATCAACCCTACAAATTACTCAACACAACAGACATTCCATAGCCCAATGTTGCCCTACCTAATCAAAAAAAAACCTGGCTTCGTCACTGTTCAGCATATCACATCAAAATCGAAAATTTTGAGGTTTTATAACTTAGGAGCGCCTTCAGTCCAATCCTCAAAATGTGAGTGAAACAACACTTTGGAGTGAATCAAAAATTTGATAGAAGGTTGGAGTGGTAGGACATTAATTAGATGGACATTTGACATGATTACAAATGGTCTGAAACGTAACGATTTGAATACGCACCGCCGCCCCCTTACCTAACTCTTTTTGTCTAAAGGCAAGTAGACTGCAATAGCGGTGGTTTATGATTAGAAACTCAGTTTAAAAAAAATTACGCGGTATTTTTTATTTATCGTTTATTGAATACTATATATCACATTACAACATTCGCAGAAGGCATAAATAACGAAAAAAGACCAATCACCTTTGTTGTACCAGTGGAAAACCAACCTGAAACTTTCCTCGTCGGATGGGGTGGTGATTTAGCAACCGTCGAATGGAACGGTGTTAGCAGTAATACAAAAAATTTCAAACTAATACAAGAATTAGAAGGAAAACGTTATCCTAAAGTCAGACTCAACGATGGAAAAGCTAGCCCTAGCGGTGTAATTTTCGCAGGTATCGTTTCCATAATAAGCACACATAACTATCTACACTAGTATCCTAATATTGATGCTAGGTACCGTACATCACTAACTAAAGTATTAAAATCTAAATAGGTTCAATGGGAGTGAGACAAGATGACGGTAATTTTCCACCTAGCGAAGGAAACCTATTTGCCTACAATGGTAGAACCATTAAGGTACTTTTGGAAGGTGTAGGAATATCAAATGGATTGACTTGGAGTCAAGACGAATGCACTTTTTATTTCAATGATTCCTTAAATAGTCAAGTTAGAGCATTCGACTATGATCCTGATACTATCAGCATTAGTAAGTGTTTCGTGTATTATTCATTCTATTCCTAACATTACTATGATGACGAATTCACGATGTCATCGATGGTAGGTAATGAAAGATCAGTATATGACTTCAAAGAAGGCAACGTTTTCAATTCACCATCTGTGATGCCTGACGGAATGACTATCGATACTTGTGGGAATTTATGGATAGCTGTAGTCGGCAGTAGTAAAGTACGTCTAAACTTTCGTTAAATTTAATACACCAACCTATTTCCAATTTAATAAGTTTTATTACCGCTTACAGATATTCCATATTAATACGAAAACCAGAACTGTAATTTCCACCATCGAATTTCCATGCACTGAAATCACCTCTGCCGCATTCGGAGGCTTGAATTTAGAAGATTTATATGTTACCACAGCGTACTTGAATTTAACCGAAGAACAGAAAAAAGCACAACCAAATGCCGGATGTTTATTCAAAATCACTGGTTTAGGAGCCAAAGGACTTCCTGGAGTCAAAGTCAAATTAGAATAAAATTTCATTTAATGAATTTATCATTCCGTAATTACCTTAATATTCATTTATGTGTTTTATTTCATGCGCGCGAGCTATTCCATTTTTTATTTGTAAATGTTATTTATTTATAAGTTTTCTGCAGGCATATTATTTTTTCAACTTGATGCATATCATTATCAAATGTTTGGAAAAATGTTTGCGAAAATGAGTACATTGTGGCGAATTAATTTTTTACGTTATTTCAAAGACTACAGTAATTTCCGTCTTCCCGTCTAAACAAAAAAAAAAATTGTATAAAAATTTTAAGAAGCTCTATAGGCCGAGATAAGGATTGTATGAAAGGGTTAAAGCCTCCTAATGTTGAATTAGCCCCGTAAAATATTTTTGTGTTTCTGTTTAAAAATTGATTTTGCAAGGTATTCCTTATTCTGATCTCCAAAGCAATTTAAAATAATAAATTTTAATTACAGTTCTTTTTATTTTCTTCATTATCTAATTTTTTATTTAAACATTAACGATCAGGTTTAAAGAAAAAAATGGCGGATATTAAGACTTGAAATAAGAAATTTATTAGTGATCAAGCCTTCCTCTCTCCCTTCCCCATTCCATCGAAAACATTTCACAGCATCGTTGATAACGAATTTAAAAATATCCAAAAATTGACAAAATTAAGAATTAAACAGGCTCAAAAATTGAACATTTAAAAAATGAAAAACTAGAAAATAAAAAAATCTCAAAAAGGAATTAATGTTTAAAAATTAAAAAATCATAAAAATACGAAAACGCTTGAAAGAAATTAGAATATGATGGTATCAAAAAAATTGGAAAATTAAAAAAAAATTCATCTAAAAAAATTATTATTTTATACCTACGAGTATATCTTTAGGTTTTAGCTTATTAACACCCTAATGAACACAACTTTGGAGGGTCAAAGAAGCATGTTTGCTCGAAGCAAGACCAAGTACCAAGTAGAGCAATAATTGGTCCACTCCTAGGCCCAAGGGCAAAAATAATTTCGGGTTTGTTTCTGTTGTTTTTAATTTTTAAATCGAACGAAATTAGGGTCTTTTACTTTTTCACGAATGCTCGCCCATATATATATCCCAAAAAGTTGGACATTTGCCAGATGATTACAAATGGTCTGAAACGCAAAGATTTGACGACCACACCCCGCTCCGACCTTTCCTTCCCAAATCAGGTAGGCTGTAACAACTGTCGTTTTTCAGTCAGAAACTCAGCTAAAAAAAAGTATAGGAATGTTGTTGGGAAGCTCAATAGACAGAGACGAGGATTGTATGAGAGGGTTAAAGCCCCAAAGGTTAAATTGCCCACTAAAATATTTTTGTATTAGTGTTCTAAAATTTATTTTCCAAAGCATTCTTCTATCCAATATCTGGTGCAATTTAAGAAATTTTAATTCCATTTCTTTTTCTTTTTTTTTTTTTTAACTAATTTTTCATTTTTTTTTTGAACGTTGAGGATTAAATTTATGAAAAAAAGAAAAAAGAAAATAATGGTGAATATGAAGATTTTGAACAAGAAATTTATTAATATCGATCAAGGCTTCGCCTCTCCCTCCCCCATTCCACCGAAAAAATTTCACAATATCATTGATAAGGAATTTAAAAATATCCAAAAATTAGCAAAATAAAAAAATTTTAAAAATTGATAAATGTTTAAAAATTAAAAAAATCATAAAAAATAGGAAAGTGCAAGAAAATTTAAAAAAAAATTGAAATATAATGGCACCAAAAAAATTAGAAATAAAAAAAATAATGTTAACAAATACCTATATCTTCAAGTTTTAGTTCAACACCTGATAAATACAACTCTGAAGCAAAAATTGGCCCACTCCTTAGCCTAAGGGTAAAAATAATTTTAGGTTCTTTCTGTTTGGCTTTCAAATTAGTCTCTTGTATTTTCGATAATAAGTTTGAAATTAATTTAAAGTATTAAGTTATATGGTGCGACAAAACACTTGGAGATATTTGTTATTTACCTATTTTAGGGCAGCTTTAATTTCAACACCATTCAGATAATCACTATATAAATTCTACTCATATATGACTCAGTACTTGAAATACGACCATCATTTCAAATTTACAGAATATAAGCGGCAGAGCTGTTATAGATCAGACGTCAGTTTTAAAAAATTCAGACGTAAGTAAATATAGATTATTTATGTCATAATTATTAGCATCTAGAAAAAATTTAAAATAAGCTTTTTTATTTGCATTTTTGGATATCTATAGGTAGGTGAATTTTTTCTGCCAATTATTAATTATATTTTTAAAGAATTAACAAACTGATAACGATTTTTTTTAATTTCTCATGTTTTACTTATCTTGATATGTACTCAAGACCGTTTTTGCTTACTCACTTAAACGATATACGGGTATTTTACCTCATCGGTATGCAAGCACTTTTACCTAGAACTCTTAATTTTCTCACGAACTTTTCAAGGAACTTCTTCGAATTCAACTTTACTCATACGCATGAGCACTGGCCACTCTACCATGGCCATGTATTTTCCAAACAGTTGCCTCCTAAGTACCAACATTTTAATATTCTTATCTCCATGTTGCAATAGAATGATGAAGCCCGAAGGCTCGTGCTAATGGTATTACCATTATTACCTTATGTTGAACCAAGACGATTAAACCTCTAAGCAAAAACAGGTGAAACAGATAGGGATAACATCAGATAAATATAGAGAAAAATCAAAAACAAAAAAGCAGAATCAATAGATGAATAAAAAATAAATCAAATTTAAGTAAATGTATACAATGAAAAATTAATCTAATCAAATGAATATAGAGCAACAATAAGAGCGAAGATAAGCAAGGAACAGGCCCAAAATAACAGAACAGGACAATATATTAGAGAGCTAAGGGGAGACGAAGGATGTACCATCTTAAAATAATAATAAGAAGAATACATTAAAGTTATTTTTGATGAATGCTGTTTCTTGGCAATTTGACTACTTTCAGAAATCATTACGTTTCGAATGAAAATCCTAAATCATTCAATAATGTAATGGAAGCTGAAAAAGTCGATACAACAAAAGTCTTCTTTTTAGCCTTAAGCTTCGGTCACGTCAAGGGAGGTAATCTACAAGACTGGATAACTGTGCGTTATACTGATTCATGTTATAACATTGACCTAACTCCTATTGAAGCAGACTCTGAAAGTTTAAAAGAAAAATTCAAAAGTGAAGTAATATCTTTGACTATATAGATATGGACCAAAGTGGTTTGACCTATAACAGGTTACACCATTTGATATCACGTGAAAAATTTCAACTTTATTTTTTCAAGCGCATTGTTTACTGATGATGTCAATATGAGCAACTGTGAGTTGATAATATCAACAGCCAATAAGGCATCAGTCTTAAGGAGTATTGATAAAATTTCGATCTCCCCTTTTACACTGTAAAAATGATGAGTCCACGTGTATATTTAGCTGCTCATATTGACGTTATTCAGAACCAAATATTTTTCATTTCCATTGGTGGTTGTTCTCAGACTCTTGTGACTGGGAGAACCAATAGAAATTTATTAAAATTTCTTGGTGGCCAGCCGGAATGATTTAACCTGTTATAGGTTAAACCACTTTGGATATGGACCACTCGAACTGTAGAAACGTAGTTAGCCAATATAACGTTACCAAATGGAGGTCGCATATTTCTAAAAATGCATCTGCGCATTACAACTATGTCTCGCATATACTTGACCAATTGCATTATAGCATCTAATGCATTACCCCTAAGTCCACATTTTATGGATATAGCATAATTAATAGGAAGATTCAACATCAAAAAATCGATGTATCCTCCAAGTTGTGTTGGTTCAAAATCTTTCTTAAATGCAACTCCTTCTTTAACCTCTATTTCACTAGCTTCAAAAACTAATTGCAAACGCCTCGTTATTTCACTAGCTATAGCATTACTGTTCCAAGGCGGCAAAAAGTCACGAAAAGCCCATTTTCTGAGAATTTCAATACTTTGTACTATGTTTCCATAATACATGGCATTATAAAGCTGTTTCGTTTCTTCTTCACAATCGATACGAGATTACCGCAGATATATAATAGCGTTTGATACTTCGTAATTTGGATACCTTAATTTTATTTCATCAGTATGGGAATCATAACTGGTTATGGTCAGGTAACCATAAGACAACATCAGCGATGGTAAAGATATCTTATATGTAACTTGATTTAATTTTGGAAAAGCAGTTTTTGTGGTGGTAGAATAATCATTTATAAACATTTCTTTTGTAAACATAGGGTAACTATTGTAAAATTCTTCTACAACCAAATTCATAGAGCTAATTGCTATCCAATAAGATGCTAAACGCTTGTTCTTTAGACATTGAATAGTTGAAATAAGATTTAATACTTTGAATTCATCAGAAAGATCCTCTATATTAAAATTGTAGCCGTCGTACCATTTTGAGATGTTATGTTTAACATTATTTTTATGAACTTTAATCGATGTAGCATATGCCTCTAAGTAGTCACTCATATCCTTTTCCAATTCTTCCATAGTAATCCCAAAAGCTGTGGCTAGTTCGGGTTTGTAAGTAACATCTATAAAATTATTTGCTCCACTTTGTAAACATGATGGTGGGAGTCTCGATACTCCTACAATAAAAGCCATTCCTATGTATTCTGCAGTGTTCTTGATATTTACTAAGAATGTTTCTGTAAAACTGATGAGTTCGTTAGCCAAAGCATAATTTTTTTTGATTAACTGTTCAAGAATAAGAGTCATATTCATCGACCAATATGATCACTTCCATATTAGTTTTTCTGTAAATTTCTTTAATGATACTAGATAACGTTAAATCGTATGGTGAATTAAAAGTTATGTTATACTTCATCTCAATAGGTTGTAAGCAGCAAACTTTATAATTATGCTAAAATGTTTCTATTGTTAAGAAATGATGAATATCAACAAAATTAATGTGAATTACCGGGAATTTTATCCACTTTTCCGAGTGGGAAGTAGTTGTGGTATGTTTAGCAAAGAAACAAAAATTGTTTCCATCTTGCTCAATACTAAGGCCTTAAAATAACGCTTGTTCACCTTCAAAAAAGCTTCTCATCATTTCAAGAAACACTGTTTTGCCGAACCTGCGGGGTCTCGTTAAAATAATAAGTTCATAATCATCATTTTGTACAAATTTCTTTAAATGTGGTGTCTTATCAATGAAATATTTATTCTCCTTTCTTATAGTATACCAGCTGTCACACTCTGAAGGCAAATTACGTAACTTCTTCTGATTTGGCGGAGATGAGGATGTAAAAGCTAACCCATTTACAATTGAAAGTAATAGTAATTTTTCAAGAACAATCATGATGAAAAAAGCTTTCTGCACTATATTACGATAAATTAACTCACTAAAATTCACGAAACACTGTTATGGCACGAATGAATATTTGATGCAATGTACCTAACATAAATTTCTAGAGCAAGATTAAGTATATTTAAGTACTTATTCGGTTTATATTGGCAAAATAATTTAGTAGGAAAGGAATTGATAAGGAATCGGGTTAGAAAAATGATATTATTTTATTATTCCATCATTTAGATAAACTGCAGGATAAATCGATAACTTCTCTTAATTATCACTGATTGAAAATATTGATATTTTTCTTCATGATCAAAGAAAAAAAAGCGTAAGGCAATGGCGCGCACACCAGGAACATTTTTGGCGAATACCTCGGTTGTCTTTTGAACGATGGGGAATAATAGTTGGTTGAATAAATGATATTTTGAAATAAAAGAGATTTTTTGAAAATGAATCACACTATATGGGTGGGTGCGTTTGATAGCTTCTTGCCACATAAAATTTAAGAGATCTGTAGTCAATTGCCAGTAAACTTGGAAAAAGTAATCTTGCTTTTGGAAGATAATTAGATATCTGTTTCAAATTCACAGATACCTTATACTATAATAAATAATGTCTCCAACTTTGATTATGATCACAATAAGTATCTTCTAGTTCTATTTATATTCATACGGACGATTGTCTCACGTCATTTGCTGTGTATTTGAATTATTTTTCTTTCATAAATCAGAAAGTAAGAGCCTCACCTAAGGTATCCTGAACTGTTTGAACAGAGAAGTTGCTACCCAGGCTTGGCGGAACCCACCGGGGAACTGGGAAAACCCCGGTGGGCCGGCCACTGGTATTCGTGTTAGGGACCGCGAGACCAAAAATGTAACAAGTGTAATTCTAAAAATATTGAAAAATCTCATAAAATATACTTAAAATTTTTACTCGAAAAGAAATATCTACAATAGTCTCGTTTTACAAATCAGCATTGAAATAATAATTTTGAACAAGTATCGAAGGACGGCACAAATAGCTGTTATATTATAAACTAGCACCTCGATGGCACACCCACCTAAAATTTTTTTTTTGAAATTTTTAACCCCCCAAAAAATGAGGGAAAAATTTCAAAAAAAAATTATTTACGAACATATATCTTTTAGGTATAATCCGTGAAAATTTCAAAAATTTCCCCTCGTTCTTCTGGAAATATTGCGAATTGCATTTTCAGCATATGTAGTGCAATAATTGTGGAAGGAGTGGTGGTAGGGGGTCAAAACTTTAGGTCGAATCTTTATAGGTCCCAAGTAACATTTGGAACCACTTTTGACAAAATTTGCGTTAAGGGCCGATTTCACCTACTTAATGAGGGAGGCCCTTTCCTGCAGCAATTTCCCATCTAAAAGCCGTTTTTTGCATTAACTCCCCTCCAAATTCATTTGAGGAGCTAAAATCAGAATAGGTTAGTCACATGAGCTCATTTTGCTACATGACATCTCAATAAAAAATTTTCGACCTCTCATGTACGCCCACCACATTTTGAGGTCGATAACCACTCCTCCTCCCCTTCAATATTATCTGTGAAGGTGAATTTGAGGTATGGTATACTTTTTATCCCCAATAATGATATGAGTTTATATCAATTAAATTTTCATTAATTTGGGGCTCATCAAGCTCCACTCAAATTTTGATAATCTACCATATTGGATCCATTTTGACCCAAATTTAAGAGGTCATATTCTGGTCACCAACTAATCCTACACACAAAGGCTTACTTTTCTAGGTCAATTTTGTGAGAATGTATGAAAGATTCAAGAAATTTAATGACTCAAAACTTCCTTAAAACGTCCGTTTTTTGCTCCAACTCTTCTCAACATGCACTTTAAAAGCTGAGATTTGAATATGTTGGTATCCGTACTCACTTCTTCATTTGAGATCAAAAACGAAAGATTTGAGTTATTTGCCTTTCTCCAGCCATCTTCAAAATTTGAGTGATCCGCCATTTTGGAATTTATGAAAAAAACAAAAAAAAAACACTTCTACGCATTTTCAAGAAGAATTTCTCACCAAATTTTGAGCGAATTTCATGAATGCTCACCTGCGGTACGCGTTGGGGAAAAATATATATACATACCAAAAAGTTGGACATTTGCCAGATGATTACAAATTGTCTGAAACGCAAAGATTTGACGACCACACCCTGCTCCGACCTTTCCTTCCCAAATCAGGTAGGCTGTAACAACTGTCGTTTTTCAGTCAGAAACTCAGCTAAAAAAAAGTATAGGAATGTTGTTGGGAAGCTCAATAGACAGAGACGAGGATTGTATGAGAGGGTTAAAGCCCCAAAGGTTAAATTGCCCACTAAAATATTTTTGTATTAGTGTTCTAAAATTTATTTTCCAAAGCATTCTTCTATCCAATATCTGGTGCAATTTAAGAAATTTTAATTCCATTTCTTTTTCTTTTTTTTTTTTTTTAACTAATTTTTCATTTTTTTTTGAACGTTGAGGATTAAATTTATGAAAAAAAGAAAAAAGAAAATAATGGTGAATATGAAGATTTTGAACAAGAAATTTATTAATATCGATCAAGGCTTCGCCTCTCCCTCCCCCATTCCACCGAAAAAATTTCACAATATCATTGATAAGGAATTTAAAAATATCCAAAAATTAGCAAAATAAAAAAATTTTAAAAATTGATAAATGTTTAAAAATTAAAAAAATCATAAAAAATAGGAAAGTGCAAGAAAATTTAAAAAAAAATTGAAATATAATGGCACCAAAAAAATTAGAAATAAAAAAAATAATGTTAACAAATACCTATATCTTCAAGTTTTAGTTCAACACCTGATAAATACAACTCTGAAGCAAAAATTGGCCCACTCCTTAGCCTAAGGGTAAAAATAATTTTAGGTTCTTTCTGTTTGGCTTTCAAATTAGTCTCTTGTATTTTCGATAATAAGTTTGAAATTAATTTAAAGTATTAAGTTATATGGTGCGACAAAACACTTGGAGATATTTGTTATTTACCTATTTTAGGGCAGCTTTAATTTCAACACCATTCAGATAATCACTATATAAATTCTACTCATATATGACTCAGTACTTGAAATACGACCATCATTTCAAATTTACAGAATATAAGCGGCAGAGCTGTTATAGATCAGACGTCAGTTTTAAAAAATTCAGACGTAAGTAAATATAGATTATTTATGTCATAATTATTAGCATCTAGAAAAAATTTAAAATAAGCTTTTAGGTAGGTGAATTTTTTCTGCCAATTATTAATTATATTTTTAAAGAATTAACAAACTGATAACGATTTTTTTTAATTTCTCATGTTTTACTTATCTTGATATGTACTCAAGACCGTTTTTGCTTACTCACTTAAACAATATATGGGTATTTTACCTCTCGATATGCAAGCACTTTTACCTAGAACTCTTAATTTTTCTCACGAACTTTTCAAGGCACTTCTTCGAATTCAACTTTACTCATAGCATGTACAATAATCTTATCATTTCTCATCTAAAACCACCATGAATATAAATAATTCAGAAGTAATGCAAATTATCAAAAGTATAAATTTCATATCTAAATTCAGTTACCTACGTGAATGAAAAATTAATGGACAGAAAATGGACTTCTTAAAATTAAAAATTATGTTTTATTTTACGAGTATCATAGGAATTGTTTTATTACTTTTAGGACTCACACACACAGTAAGTAGATATCCATTAGATACATGAAAAATTATGGCAACTAAAGAAACGTTCACATTCAACGAAATCCTTTTTTATTCAACAACGAAACTACATAAAGAAACCCATGTGTGTTTTTTTTTTATTTCATTACATTCAATAATACAATAAGAAAAATCGTGTTTCGCAGATGTCTCCGCAAGTGACACGAATAACCAAGCCCGTAGAAATGGGTGAAGGGCCACATTGGGACAAAGAAACTCAAGCTTTGTATTTTATCAACATGCATTACTCCGAAATACATAGGTACTTGCCGGAAGATAATTTGCATACTAGTGCCATCGTTGGTGAGTTTAATATAAACTTTTGATGAACTTATCTGAAAATGAAATAAAAGAATATCAAGATTACTAACGAGAATATTAAATACCTTCAAATATACGTATTAGTGAGTTGAGTAAAATATTAAAACCATTCATCATACGAAATATACCAATTACAACAATAGGTGGCGTTTATGGCATAATCAAGAATTTTCGAGAAAATTTTCTTTTTATGGAGGATTTATTTGAAGGGTATAAACAGCAATACAGCATATCGATAAACGGAGCCGGATTAAATTAAAATCTGATTATAAATAATGTAAAAAGATAATTTTCAATAGCAGTAAGGCAGGGCCTACTCCAACTATACAGGGCGAATAGCACTATTTGGCAACAGCGAATCACCTGATAGTACACGTCAGTGTGTGTACTCGACTAATACTCAGCTATTGAACAATATTCATACTTTTCATCACTTTTTAATTTTTATCAGTACAATCCCAGACCAAAAACTGTGCTTCAACCAACATAAAAATCCACATGTATAAGCGCGACCACAAGGTGTTGCCAATAATTACGGAGTTTAGCTTGCAGAATTGGAGTAGGCTTTGACAGAGGCTTTATGAATACTCATTTAATTTCTTCACTCTTCTCGTAATAAAATAAATTTTAAAAAATGAGCAACCATGAGGTGTTACCGGAGTTAAGTTTCAAATGGGAGGGGGGGCTTGCTCAATATATATATATAATTCATGCCTACACTTACTACAAAGATTAGAAATCTCAACTCATCCTCTCTAATATCACTCATGGATGGAAGTAGATTTAGGATATAGTATAAGTTTTTTTCTTAGAAATTATATGAAACCATATTTTTTATCAAGTTTGGACAATTTGGTGCTTCCTCAAATTTCGATTATCCGCCATTTTGAATCTATTTTGACTCAAATTTGAGAGGTCGTATTCTGGTCACCAACTAACGCTACACACAAAGTTTGTCCTTTCTAGGTCGATTTGGTAAGAGGATATAGAAGATTCCAGAAATTTCATGACTCAAAACTTCCTCAAAGAGCGGTTTTTTACTCTAACTCCCCTCCAAATGCACTTACGAAGCTGATACTTGGATATGTTGGTGTCCGTGACTCACTCTTTCATATGATATCAGAAACAAAAAATATGAGGTCTTTGCCCTTTCTCCAACTCTCCTAAAAATTTGAGTGATCTGCCATTTTGTATCTATTTTGACACAAATTCAAGAGGTTATATTCTGGTCACCAGCTGACACCACACACAATATTTGAACTTTCTAGATTGATTTTGTGAAGAGATATGAAAGATTCAATAAATTTCATGACTCAAAACTTCCTCAAAAAACCGTTTTATACTCTAACTTCCCTCAAAATGCACTTACGAAGCTGAAATTTGGATATGTATCCCTTCCGAAATCAGGTAGGCTGTAATACCTATCTTTTTAAGTTAAAAACTCAGCAAAAAATTAATCAATTTTCTACACTTCTTGCGTTAACTTCACAATATTATTATTCTCTTTCTACTTCTGAATCTACTATTTTTCAAACTATTATATCACATCATACTCTACACGTTGAGGCAAACTGCACATATCTGCCATTAACAGATGACAAGATATTAATTTTCAAAATAGATCGTTATCCAAGGCAAATGTATAGTCTCTTCAAAATTCTAAGAAGACGAATATCATTACTTTTACACCACCATATCGACGTTAATCATATAATTATAAATGCTCTATAATGAAAAGACGTAAAGAACTCCCCGCCCTCCTCTTCAACTCCTCATTTCCGCATCAAATACGTTGTGATATCTATCGTTTTCAATTAAAGATCTAGTTAAAAATAAAATTGATAACACCTAATTAAATATACATATTTTGCAGAAGGTATAGATGGAACCAAAAAACCAGTAACTTTCGTCATACCAGTGGAAAACCAATGCGGCACTTTCCTCATTGGCTGGGGCGGTGATTTAGCCACCGTGGAATGGAACGGCTTTAGTAAAAATACGAAAAATTTCAAATTTGTAACAAAGTTGGAAGAACGTTTTCCCAAAGTCAGACTCAATGATGGCAAAGCTAGCCCTAGTGGGGTGATTTTTGCAGGTATACCATTGGCACATATGTACAAAAATCTCGATAAATATGCTAATACATGTTTAAAATATTCATAGGCTCGATGGGAGTGAGACAAGATGACGGTAAATTCCCACCCAGCGATGGTCATCTATTCGCGCATAGTGATGAAACCAAAATCCTCTTGGAAGGTATAGGAATTGGGAATGGATTAGCTTGGAGTGAAGATGAAAAGACCTTTTACTTTATTGATTCGTTAGATAGCCAAATAATGGCATACGATTACGATAACAAAACAATCTCTATTTGTAAGTGCTTGATAATATGAATAATATCAATAATAATTCTATCAACAACGAAGTTAACAATTTGAAAAAAAAAATGTTTCTTCATTAGCTAATGGACGGCCAGTTTATGACTTAAGAGAAGGCAATGTTTTCGATTCACCGGCTGTAATTAACGATGGCATGACTATAGATACATGCGGAAATCTATGGGTAGCTGTAATCGGAAGTGGAAAAGTAAGAATAATTTATAGCAAGACTTATCATCATCTTTCATCTTCACTTATCTCATAATTTCGATTAATGGTATTTAGGTATATCAGATCAACCCACAAACCAAAACTGCAATCAGGACTATTGAGTTCCCATGTACGCAAGTCACCTCTGTAGCATTCGGGGGTCCGAATTTGGAAGATTTATACGTCACTTCGGCGTACCTTGATATAACCGAAGAGCAAAAAAAGAAACAACCAGATGCCGGGTGTTTATTCAAGGTCACAGGTTTAGGAGTCAAAGGATTTGCTGGAGTTAAAGTTAAACTTCAATAAATTTACAGTACATGAATTTTTTGTTTTAGGCATTATGATATTTTGAGTGGAAGATCTCTTCAATATATTTATTTGATTTTTCAGTCGTTCATTTTTTGTTTGCGTGATTTGTTTATTTAAAGTAGGTTCCAACTAGAGATGGTCATTTCTTTTTCTAGTGAGAAAAGTAGAAAAACTGAATGAACATAAGTTGAAAATAATGTGGAATGGACTTCAAAAAAAAAAAATTAGTCCCTTCTCAAACTCAATTTAACTTTTTTCAAAATGGGTCAAAAGTTCCAAAATTTCTAAATTTTTGAAAATCACAAAAAAATTAATTTTTGAAGAATACCAAATTTTTTTTGCATCCAGGGGCTATATTTTAGATGTCATTTTTTTTTCTTTCAAAAGGTCTGAAACGCATTCTAATTTAATTCAAAAGCACCATGCAGCATATCCAAAAATAATAAAGGATAAATGAATAATTTAAAAGACGTACGTACAATTTTTTTCAATTTATTAATGAAAAAAAATAATAAAATAATTTCAGAAAAAAAGTCGATAAACAAAACACATGTTTTAAACCCATTTTTCATTTTTGAACATTTTTGTTTCCAAACATAAACATTTTTATCTTTGTATATTTTTGCATTATTTACTTACTTGGATAATTATTTCTGAAAATTTCGTTATTTTCTCTAATTTCTTCAATATTTGAATAATATAATCAATTTTGAATATTTTTTGGATATTTTCAGCTGAATTTTTAATTTTAAAATAATTGGTATTACAGCCTACCCCATTTTGGAAAGAAAATTGTTACAGGAAATTTCATAAATCTTCCATATCTCGTCTCCAAATCGACCTAGAAAGGTCGAGTTAGTTGATGATCAGAATATGACCTCTTTAATTTCGGTCAAAGTGATAAAAATTTGAAGGTAATTTGAAAAGCCACAAGTAGTTATAATTTGAGAAAAAGTTCATATCATTTTTGCACGACAAGAAATACTACATTCGTTCTAAATTTAACTTTTTAAGTGATTTTGGAGGGAATAGGGGAATGGTTTTAAACTTGGTATTGAGTGTAGCTAGTTTTGGGCAAACTCTTTTGAAAAAAGAGTCAACACTTTGTCAACTCCACTCTTTTTGTAAAAGAGGTAACTCTTCGAATTTAACTCTTATTTTTGTGATCCATTTGGAAAAAGAGTTAACTTTGAATGTTAACTCTTTTCAACTCTCGATTCTTTCGCAACTCTTTTCAACTCTTCATTCTAAAAATTTTTAGAGGTTGGAAAATATTTTCAAATTTTTTAGAATATTTTTGATTATGCTGTCGTTAGAATATTTTCTTACCATCACCAAGTATTTACAAAAAGTTTTGAGATTTCAGATATTATTTTCAAGTGATCTAATTTCTATAAATGTCTAATTTTTTCATCTTTATCAAGAATCAAGATTTCTCGAAGCAATTTGAGAAGATATTTGAATTCTTTTTTTTTCTTTTTTTTTTTCAATACCCACCAAGCTGTGGTAATCATTTATCAAATTCACAAAATTTCATTTCATGAAATTAAAAAGAAAGTGAGTTAAAATAAAAAAAAAAAAAAAGAAAACGTGTAATAACCTTTTAAAAAACACTAAATTATAAAACATGAATCATTTCTTTTTTTACTTACATATTTCAGCGAGAAGAAATTTTACAAAATGAAACAAAAAATGAACAAAAGTAACGGTGAAATAAGAAAAACATATACTTTTATCATTTGTAAAAGATATCTACCTATTTACGTTTTAAAAATACCAGACTATAAAAATATCTCTATACTCAACCTATTTCGACGAGAACATAGTATTATAGAAGTATAGAATTGCAAATTGGTCAATATTACTACATTATCTGTAATTTTTTTCCATTTTTTTTTTTTTTTTTTTTTTTTAAGAAAAAAGAGTTGAAAAGAGTTCATAAGAGTCGCTGAGTAAAACAACTGTTCCTAAAGAGTTACTCTAACTCTCGGTCTTTTCGATTCTTTTTAAAATAGAATCGCCAAAGAGTAAAAACAATAACTCTTTGCCCAACACTGGGCGTTTACAGTCACGAAGTTAAAAGCCCAGTTAAAAAACTCAGCTCCAGTAATGCGGCATGGCTGCTTACGCTTTTTTTTAAATTTTCAAACATTTTTTGACACCTATTTAATTTTTTTTCATTTGGTTTTTCTTTGAAAAAATTTACTCGTTTATGAAATTTTCTCAATTTTTTTTTTCAAACTTGAATAATTTTTAGACATTTTTTTCAAAAACTCATCAGCCTCTGAACATTTTCGATTGATTCAGAAATCTGAGCAAACAGAGAGCTTGCTCCTCTCGCTTTTCCCTCTTGATCACTTCACAAATGAGCAATAAATTGCGAAATTAGATGTTTTTCAAGAAAATTAAGACATGCTTTAAACCACCCGAATTTTAAATAAAATACGAGATAATTTTTTTGTGGTGGGGCGAGGAGGGGGTTGTTACACGAAATAATATAACAGATCAAAGCAAAAAAAAATATTAAAATTGTTCCATTTTTTCGAGGATTTTTTATCTTACGATCTATTTCGCCAATGGTAAGAAATAAATTTTCGAAATGAAATTTTTACGAGTTTTTATTTAAAGTCATTTGCGAACTATGCTTTCATGTTCTCCAGTAATAATAATTACCGGGGGGGGGGAGATGAAAATTATAGCACGCTATTAGTCACTGTACAAACAAATTTTGAGAGTGAAAAATAAATAAATTTTCGTAAATTAAATTTGTAGGCACATTATTTCTAGAATTTTTTCATCAGTTCAACAAAACGGATTAATAAAGCTACGAGAAATAGGATAAGAACCTACTTAATTGGAAATAATGTTCTTGTAACCAAATAATTGTCTATTACAAGTCTGATCCCTTTCTTTTCATGTTTTTAAGTTAAACATCAAGTTACGAAGGTCATCCTATAAGCTTATCACTTTAGGTATTGTAATGTAATTCATAGGTTCACGTATTTGACAATTCATCAGCTAATGAAATATCCGTCTCATATAATTACGCAAAGAATCTTGTAATTATAACTATGAGTTTATTTCCTTAGACGTGTACATAAAAGTACAACACATACCTGTATACTGATCTTAGAATAATAATGTATGTTTTATAAGCATTTATCTTAATCAAAATAAGCTTCAGATTAAATAAAAATACCCATTCTGAGAAAAATGGTGGTAAACCAATTCATTAATCGTCGTACAGATAAACACTATTATCATTGCACTTCGGTACGAATATCAAACAAAATACACACGGTTAAACAATCTGTACACGTTTATTCGATAAAACTAAAGGCATAGAATGATGTAGTATAAATTAAGGTACTTTTGTTATTCGATTGTAATCTGCGCCGGTGTTTATAGTGATACTGCTGCATCTTTACTTTAACTGACTAATTAACTTTTGCTTTTTGATACCGAAAAACTCACTGATTGTAGGTGAAGAAAAACCGAAGTCAAGTACCTAAATATAATGATAGCTTATTACAAGTATTACGATAAGTTCGTCCGTGACATGTAAATAATTCTGTTATTTCGCTCAACAATTTTTACGCTCTATCAGTACTTTCGTTTTAAGTTATAATTTGTCAGTGAAAGTTTTCGCCAGCATTTCAAAAAGGAAAAAAATGAGTCTGGAAACCAGCATTATAGCCGAATCACTGAATCTGGGAGAAGGACCACATTGGGATGAAGCAACTCAAGCTCTCTATTTCGTCGATATCTTCGAATCAACCATTCACAAATATGTACCTGAAAGTAATCAACATACGGAGACAAAAGTTGGTAAGTAGAATGAAGACGTAGTGAGAAATTTTTTATGGAGGTGGGGAAGGTAGAAAGAGAAAAATTTTTATTTTAGGTCAGCATATCGTACGATGAAATTGAAAAATTAAAACTCTAAACGAGCTTTCAAGGACTATTGTCCGAACGATTGGACTTTCTTGGCTACGCCAACGAAGTACACTGTAGTTAAAATCGTTAATTTCGGAGAGATAAATTTACCAAGGAATTTTTAGAATTACCGGGGCTCCCTCAAAAACCAGTATCGTTGATAATACCGGTAAAAGATGACACTTCGAAATTCGTCATTAGTTACGGAACAGACATAGTATTAATTACTTGGGATGGCAAAGGCAGCGTATCAGATCATCGAATTTTAGCATCGGCTGAAAATGACGGTCCTAATACACGAATCAATGATGGTAAAACGAGCCCAAGCGGTGTACTTTTGGCCGGTAAGTACGGAATATTCGAGAGGTCGAGTTTCACAGGCAGTTATTAGTACGTATATCTATTTTTCAAGGTTCCATGGCTTTGACAAACAAACTGATATCTTCGAGAATTGGTAATTTTTATTCTTTCAAGAATATGCGCCCTAAAAAACTACTCGAAAATATCGGAATATCTAATGGATTGGCTTGGAGCGAAGATGAGAAGACCGTTTATTACATCGATTCGCTGAACAAGCAAGTTGAAGCGTTTGATTATGATGCCAACGAGGCGGAAATTTGTACGTATGATATTTAGTTTAATAATATTATGGTAGAAATCGATTCCATGTTGACCTGAAGATGTTGTTATATTTATATTTCGAGGAAGAGTGAAGGAAATTTTATTTTTGAAGTTTTTAGAAAACCCCTACTCAAATAAAAAAAAATATGTCGTCGCTCACCATTGTGGTTTTATTTTATGAGGGGTTTTCAGAAGCCTATCATCGCACTGGTGGTAATTGAAAAAACTTTTAACGAAAAATAAAGGGTTTTAGATTTCCAAATAATTAGGTGGTATATATTTTTTTGATAAGGCTCATGGTTTTTGAGTTAGTAGCATAAGAAGAGGATCTTCCATCTGGAATACTAAATTGCAAGAAAAATTCTGCTTCTTGTAGGTATCCATTGTTAGATGATAAATTTAACAATTTTAATTTCTTTCTTAGCTAAATTTTCAACTTGAAAAGGACAGGTATTACAACCAACCTGATTCATAGAGGAAGAGTAAGGGGAGGACGGGGTCCTCAAATCTTTGCGTTTCGGTCCATTTGTATTTATCTGGTAAATATTCCACATTATGATACATATGTGGTATTCTACAAGAAAAGGGTCAACATTGTCACAAAAATCATTTTCGAGACATCACCATTTTCTGAAACTAGATAAAATTACCTTTCAAATTTGGTGTTGGAAAAATGAAGTTTCGTGAAAAACGTGTTTAAAGTTTTGGAATGAAAATTTCCATTAGAAAACATATTTATATGTTGTAAAAATTCAAATTTTTGTCAGTCTTACAGAAAATTTGCTGTAGAATCCGAAAAACGTAGGTTTATGAGCCGTATTAGGCTTCCAAGGGTTCCTAAAGTAGCCTTACACTTAACTGACCCAACGCAAGTTGAAATGTACAATTTTTTTTTCGCAAACAAATTTTTATTTCGGTTTTGGACATGAAATATTTTTACATTCTGCTCTAACATATTTTCTATTTCGCGAGATTCTGACAATCTCCCGCGAAAGTAAAAGGATTATAGTACACGAATCCATTAAAAACAAAAAATTGATATTTTCTACCCTAATTCACATTTTTGCATTTTTCTCGAAATCAACTTTGTGATAATGTTGACCTTTTTCTTATAGAATGCCACATATACATATGCGTGGCGCAGGCAGATATGGATGAAACTCGCTCAAAATTTGGAGAAAAACTCTTTTTAGAAATGAAAAAAAAAGACTTCTTGTTTTTTTGATATACCTCAAAACAGCGGCTCACTCAAATTTTGAGGGGGGCTGAAGAGGATGTGGCAATAAATTCAAAAATTTCCTTTTTGATCCCACACGAAACAATAAGTTAAGGACACAAACATATCCAAATTTCAGCTCCTTAAGTGTATTTGGAATGGAGTTGAGGGAAAAAACGACTTTTTGAAGAAGTTTTCAGTCATGAAATTTCTTGAATCTTCTATATTTCCTCACCCAATCAACATCGAAAGGTAAAATTTGGTGTGTAGGGTAAGTTTGCGACCTAACCATGATTCCTTGAATTAGGGTCAAAATGGATCCAAAATGGCGGATTATCAAAATTTGAGTAGAGCTTGAGAAGCCTCAAATCAATAAAAATGTAATTAATATGAACTCATACGATTATTGAGGATAAGAAGTATATTATATCCTCAATTCACCTCCATAAATGATGTTGAAGGAAATGAGGAAGCGTTATCGACCTCAACATGTGGTGGCGGGTACACGAGAAGTCGAACATTCATTACAAAATCATTTGATAAAATGAGTCTAAATGACAAACCTATTTCGATAGGAGAGTTAGAACAGAAAACGACTTTTGGAGGGAAAATTATTACAGGAAGTTTTATGGATCTTTCATTTCTCCACACCAAATCGACTTAAAAAAGTCAAATTTTGTATATAGGTGTTATCGGTCGTTAATCAATGTTACTGTAGCTTATAGTACCTACCTTTATTGATTATTGAGTAAGGGAGTCCAGCAGGCATTTACGGCGTCTGATACTCGTAGATAGGGCATTTAATGACAAAAATATGAGCATGTGTGGGTGTATGTTAATGTTGCACGATACTCGGTATAACCGATTGGGACCTGAACGCAAAGTGGCTGACATCTAGTGGTGAAAAATATATCTGCTCTAGTGAGGCGATAGGCGGCATGTATAATGTAAACAATGAGAATTTTTATCATAAATTGCGTTCGTTTTGTTTGTGTATTTAGAAAAATTTGTAGGCTACGTGTTTAAAGTGATTTATAAACCTTGGCCTGATTGGTGGAAACTGGAAACTACTGATGAAATCATACATGCCCCAGAGAGGCTCACTAAAACCCTAGCGCTCAAGCGGTTGTTCGGATTCCAATTATGCATAAACGAGTACTCGTTTCAAAAATAATTAACGATGATCAGTCATATAACTGATTATGGCAAATGGCAATTATCCAGAAATATCTGATAATATGAAGTACCAAATAAAATCTGTTAGGAGTGCTAGTTGAAAATTGTCTTTTCTACCATTTTTCCTTAAGCGGTGCCTAAATAGATATACGCGAAAAAATTGATTTTAATATAAAGAAATGAAAAACTTGGAAGAATAAATGCATAGCGCCCTCAAAGATAGTTTCTAAAACAACATACTATAATTTCAAATCATTTCATTGCGTTATTTTTGAGAGTAACACAGTTCAACCAAATAACCAACTATAGATAAGCTCATAATCGGTTGCCATAACCGATAACCGATTATAAGATGGATGAAACCTGACCCATTACGATGATCAGTAATCGTATAACACTAGGGTGTAAGTTGACTACCAAACGGCCAGGTCTTCATATAGTACTTCGCACACTACTTTATCTGCGAGAAGTAGTTGGGGCATGAAGCACTACACAAGGTAAACTCTCGGGGCAAATGTAGGCCAGCTGCCAAGGAACCCGTGTGTGTCCGGAAGTAATGCCACAAGCGGTTCTCGGGCAGATAGATTTACCATCCCGCCCAAAAAAAAAAAAGTAAAGCTGATGACCACAATATAACCTATTGGATTTGAGTCAAAATGGATCCAAAATGGTGGATCGTAAAAATTTGAGAATAATTTGAAGAGACTCAAATTGCTGAAATTTGAAAAATATGGGCTCATGTGATCACTGCAGGCAAAACAATCCTACATATTTTAAATTAACTTCCTAAATAGTTCTGGAAGAGATAAGAGTAGGGGTTTTCAGATTTGTTACTGCATGTGGGGTATAAACATGAAGACGTGTACAAGCCGCAATTAAAAACTCAGCTCTAGTAATGCGGCATGACAGCTTACTTTTTTTTTTGGAATAACAGACCGAAATTGAATAGATGAGTTGAGTATGATTACAATAATCACTCTGGCTATTTTAGCTACTGATGCAAACACTGACTAGAAATATGAAATTTTCAAAAAAACCCTTCCATCCCCTCTACGTTAAAAATACCTAACACCAAAAATGAGATACATATTAAGTATCGTTAGCAATTCTGCTCTAGTAATTTTTAGTTACCGATGGAAATACAGACTCAAAATATGGAATTTAAAAATCTCCTCTCACCCCCAATCCCCCAATACAATACTTGCAATGGATGTAACATCAAAAATCAAGCAAAATGAAGTCGATCGTTCAAGTATCAATAAAATATTCAATCTTACAAATGTTAGTTACCTTTGCGAATACTGACTCGAAATATGGCATTTCAAAATTAAAAAATATTCCATAGCTCATTTGAGCATGCCAAGGGTTCTCGATTGAACTCCCTATATTTTGGTTTTTTAGGTAGAGTCGTTTTAAACATTTTCTACGGCGAAATAATTTTTTTTTGGTATTTTTTTCAAATTTGGACCCTCTAGTCCGCCCCCCTCTCCATATGTAATTAGATAGCTGAAACTTTTGGTGTTCTACTTTCAATTTAAATTTGCCTTTTCAACGTCAATGTCCCACTCCTCGAAATGTTTCCTTGTTAGCGTAACGAGGGTTAGTTTAAATTGACATACCTTTTTCATTTTCTTCCACAAGCTAAGTAATATGTTTTTCACTCATTTTCAAAATTATTTGAAATACACTTATAGTGTAATTTTCATTACATGGCGAAGAACACCATCTTCAAATATGTCTAAATTTTTGCCAAAATTTTCGAATGATTTTTGGTACTTTGTTCAGAGGTCCTTAAATTGTGGAAATAAATTATCTAACTTCATTTTTTATTTCTTTGGGTACAAATTCTTGAAATCATGATAGCGAAACAATCGATTACTCAAAATACTCTTAAAAATTGGTCCACCCCATGTGTGTATCATTTCTTCTCTTAAACTCTCATTCTTTCTTAAATGTACGAAAAAGTGAACATTACCCTTTCTACAAAAAAAGAAGAAATTTAAAAATGACTTTACTTCTTACACATGACTTCTTGGAGCAAATATTCCACTTTTGAGTGAATTTTAACCCTGTATTTAGTTTCAACCTCGGCCTCTCAGAACTTTTACCATGCATAGTAAAACTTGAGAAAAAAAAATTGAAAAAAAATATTGTTAATATGAAGAAGCTCATATTGCAGTGAAACACCTTGCATAACAGTATTGTATTTAATAAGGTAAAATAAATAAATGTAATAAATTAAATTTTTCTTTTTATTAGCAAATCGACGAATAATATTCGATTTGAAAGAAAATAACGTCGAAGGATTTCCAGATGGTATGACCATTGATACTGATGGTAATCTATGGGTAGCCTGCTACGAAGGAAGCCGAGTAATTCTTTAATTTTATTTATACCAAATTAATTCATTTTCTACTTATACGAGATCTATATGATATTTTTTTTTCTCACAGGTAATAAAAATAAACCCTAAATCCGGTACTCTCCTCTCCACCATTAATTTACCAACAGAAAATATAACCAGCGTCGCATTCGGAGGCAAAAATCTAGAAGACTTGTACGTAACGTCAGCGCGTTTCGAAACGTTTAAGAAACTCGGCAAAAACGATCCCAAGGCCGGTTCTGTATTTAAAATTCGCGGAACAGGATCGCGAGGATATCCAGGAGTACCTATTGATATTCAAAATATATCCTAAATCTTTAACATAAATGTCTGTGATGAACTTACACGAAGCAAATAAACGCTATTATTCACGCTAAAAACGTCCTCACTGTTCCCTTAATTACTTGTCGGCAAACCGGACAATCTGGTAAATTAGCTGCACAAGCGGAACAACTGATTAAATGGCCGCAAGGCAGAAAAACGATATTTACATCTTGGTCCATACAAATTTTACACAGTTTGGCTTGTTTTAGCATACGATTTTCTTCTTCCAACGATTGAGGATCTATTAAAATAAAAATAAAAAAAATAAAAAAAAATGAGAAAATCTTTTGAAATATTTACAGACTTAATTTCAAGTCATTCAAACCTGTTAGATTTTGTTGAATAGGAGAAGAAGGTTTAGAGGGAATTTTGGCTGGGACATCTTGTTCTTCTATATTGCTACTAGAAGGTAGCAATTCCTCAGGCGGAGCGCCTTGTGGTTCGACCGAGCTAACGAAAAATTTTCGTTTAACATTCACTTTATTTTTGGGGCAATTTTTGCCATCTTAATCGACTTACTTGGCAGAATTAATAACGTTTTCGTCGATCAAAGATTCTGCGATGTGATGAGCATTTTGTAAACTTCGTTCGATTAACTGATGTAAATATCTAGATGAACCTTGGCCGGATACGTTATTTTCGTAAACCGGCAACCTATTTAATTCGCTTACGCCAGCAGTAGGGTCGTTGATCCTGAGAAAAATCGATAATTAAAAATTCGTAAATTTAAATATTCTTTTGATATCTCAGCACATACCACGATTCTTCGGTCAAGTCGGCTACTGGTTCGTTGAACTGAGCGTCCAAAACGGCCGCTAATAATTCATCTACGTTGCTAAAAGGCACTTGATGACGTTCCAAACGATCTCTGAGCACGTGTTTTATTCTAGACATATCTAAACCGAGTTCCAAGACAGCCTATGAATAAATAAAATATAGGTAGTGCACAATTAAAAAAAAATCAATTATTTTATTCATTGAAAATTAATCATACGAGGACTGTAGAGGTGCTCATTAAGGTCTGAATGGTGGTATCGTCGATATTATGCGATAAATTATTCTTATCAATTTGTTGGCTAGTGCTCTGTCTGGCATTGAGTGATTGAGCTTCCTAAATAAAATAAAAAAACAACTGAATATCGATTTATAATTTTACTATGTTAACTTGAATGATTATTTTTTTAATATCCTGATTTATTTATAACAAAAATTTGTTTTCATTTTTTCTCATTTTTTTTTTTTTTTTAATCTTTTTTCATAAGTTTAGCAACGATCATCAACTTTTCCTTGTTTTCTCCCATGATAACTTGATTTAAGATCCGCTACTTCACTCAAAAGTTCAAAGATAATATAAATGAAGGAAAAGGAATTTCAAACCAACATTCATTCTAAAGCGAGCTTTCAAAGTTAAAACTTTTGTGGATTATTGGCTAATTGACTTCAAAGAGAGACTGCGCCATTCATGAACGATTCAATAAGAAAATATACGGAAATACCAAATAAAAACAGTCGTAAATAATTATATCAGTATAATGATTTCATTCGCAAACGATTCAGTTTACGAATGAAGCAATCAGAATCAACGATTCGTTATCTTGAGATGAGCTTTTAAAGTTGAAAAATACAAAAAATGATTTGAAAATGAATCGTATTTTTCGTATATGATATAATTATCTATATTCAGTGATTCGTTCACGAACGATTCGAAATATCAACATTCAATAATTCAGTTCGCGAACGATTTGATACCTTGATTCTGTGATTCTGAAGCCTTGAGATAGTCAAGTTAAGATTAGATATTGTCAGCTAGTCAAATGCTCAACGTATGAGTCGTTCGTGACAGATTTAATAGAAAAAAATCAATAAGAATTTTGCAATCAATCACCAATCAACTTTCATACTTCAATCGTTCATCAACGATTTCACATTTAGAGACCCTAAATATTAAATCATTCGGGAATCGAATGCAAATGTACAACTGATGATTGACTGAACAACGGTAACTTTCATATCAAATTTGTCGTGAATGATGGCTACATCAAAGTAATCAAAATATCAGATCGTTCGTGAACTGAATCATTAAATGCAGTTACTTCGAATCATTCGAGAACGAAATCATTGAGGAATGAAGACAAAGTTTCAAATAGTTATGGGATAATAGTAACTGGTCCGTTTTTTGATTGGTCGTACGTCACGCTTGTAACAACCAATCAGCAGGTCAGAATGTGGTAAATTTCCTCGAAGCACTGATAGATATGCAATCCGCTGCACAGACAGTACTCTATTTAAAAAAAAAATATGGATAAATAATATTCAACTATTTTGTTCGCAAATGATTCGATACATCAGCATTCAATAATTTCGTTTAGGAACGATTCAATTTAAGACATTCTGATGAGTGACAGAAGAAGTACCAATTTATCAAAATTGAAATCAACTACTTTATGTATTTTCACTAATTAAGCTTTTTATTGATGAGTCGTGAAGAATAGCATGTCACAGTTTACTCATTTTTTACCCTCGTGACATAAAGTAATAAACACTTATGCCTACCTCTCTGATCAAATCTTTTCGACTGACCAACATTTGTTTGACTTCGTCGATGAATTTTTTTCCTTTAATTAAAACAACGAAATCGCATTTAGGAAACCACTTGGCATGTTCGATCCAAGGATCATCACTGACTTTCCATTTTTGTAGGCCTCCGCCACAATGATAACAGCGGACTTTATCTTCGACCCCTATCCGAATTTACAATATAAGTATTGTATGTTATAGATGAATTGCACGAAGGATATCTCGTAATACTGTATCAACAACCTGTATAATAAAATCCAGCTTTTGAAAGCTCTTGGGGTGTTTTCACATCTGGTACAGGCCAAGATTCGTAAGACGAAACACGCGATTCTTCCGTCATATATTTAGAATGCTTTGGTATACGATGATTTAGTATACCAAATTCCTTCATTCGGCTAGCATCCAATTCTGCGAAAGAAGAATATGAGTAAAATTGAAATATATACTTATTACACGAATGAGAGTAATTTGTTTACCATTTTCTTGTTCGAAGTAATTTTCTCTCAAAACGATCACATCGTTGGAATTTTGAGAACTACAACCAACGCTTAAATTATTCAAAAAAGGGCACATGGGAGAATAACGACGATGCTCTACGATTGGATCAACGGAATTATCCCAGTGCGGATTATCGATACCACAAAATGCACATCGAACCTAAATAAAAAAATTTCATATCACTCTACTGCAGGTTCCGAGATGAAGCATGCCAATTGGTATTACCTTTTTCAATTCTTGAATCCAATAAAATCCAGCTTTAGCTAATCTATAACCTTCAATGCCCGAAGGAATGGGCCAATCTAAGAAACTCTGCAACCTTGCCTCTTCGCTTCGATATTTATTCACATCGTTTTCGCTTCTGTTACTCGACGATTCGTTATTTACCGATAAAGGTACGTTTCCGGAGGCAGCTGGATTCAAGACAAATGGGCAGCGTGAATCTAGAAGACGATGTTTCACCATTACCTCATCACCTGGATACCATTCTGATATTCTACCACCGCAGGAGAAGCATTGCACTTCCAGATTTTGGCCCATGTAATAGAAACCCGCTTCGGCGATACATTTTTTATCGATTGGTGCATTCGATGGCCAGTTTTCAAAAGTTCTGAGACGGCTTCGTTCGAAATTCATGAGAGAGTTCTGGCGAAGCTAACGACAGCTTTGCAGGTAATTAATTGATATTGGATATTCGTAAGCGTTTAGTGAGGTAAAATCATGTCAAAATATTGAGATCAATTATTAGAAGTTAAAATAATATATAAATGTCACAAATTTTTAAAATAAAACTAAAATTTTATCCAATTTAATAATATTTTTAGTGTTGAGCCAAACAATAACCACAAATTCAGTTTAGCACTTATCAACGATTTTCTATGTTGATAACATATTCACTAACGTGACGTCATACTACAATAAGATGAACCGAATGTATTACATTACATTCTTCCTTTGCATTCTTCGGACTATTTCTTCTTTTACCTTAGTTCGGACATCTAGTTTTCAAAATTTTATCTGAAATATTGATATTTGGGAAAAAAGGGGAATTTAAAAGTAGAGGTGAAGATCCAGGCATCCTTGCTGGCTCCTAACTGGAGGTACTTCTTTGAGATAGATGGCTGAGGAGCCCTTATCAGTTCATCACATCCGGTAGTGGAACGGTGGAGGCAACGTTAGGAGAATGTTTCCATTTTTTTTATTTTATGCATTTGCATCAATTTCAGTGGCGTATTTAAGGGGGGTCCAGGGGGTGTGGACCCCTTGGCGATTTCTAAAATAGTATTTTTGCCATATGTAAGTAAGGAACAACGAAAATGTAATATGCAAATAATCAATAGTAATAAAATCCCAAAATTAAAAAATGGGAGTACGCAAATATTAATGTTACGCCATCGACTCGTACTTTACCGCATCAGATGAACGCATGACACATGTAACATGACGGCTTGATTTTCAACTTTAGATGATTTTTTTACAGGCTTAGTTATCATTTTTTCAATTTCTTGATTCGCAATTTAATTTCATTTTCATAAAAAAATAGTGAATAAAATTTTGAGCCTACCTAACAGATTTTTATATTTGAAAATTTTGCTGGATCCCCCCCCCCCCTTGACCATCAGTCTGGATACGCCACTGATCAATTTGGAACATTTTTCATGATATTTCAAAATGAAAATTGAAAAAAAAAAAATTTCCTGTCACTTCCAGAGATAGAGCCGTCTTCATTTCTGGAACTAACTCCATAAGCGCAGATATTTCCAATAAATCGGAAGTAGGGGTACCTCCAACTATAGGCTAGAATGATGGAGGTGCTTTATATAATCAATGTGAGATGGAGTTATTTGACCCCACTCTTGGGGTTTGTGGGGAAAATTGTCAAAATTTTACAATAATTCAACTTTTAATACACAGTTTTATTTACCAATTAATTCTTTTTTTTTTTTTAATGAAAATACATATTTACTATTAGAACATGTTTTAAAAGCAATCAAAATTTTATTTTTAGGAAACTCGTTTTTGTATTTCTGGCGGAATATATTCTTTTTCAGCCTCCTCAGCCGATTGACGATTTCTTTTACTTAAAATTTTCTCTTTCTTCTCGCAGATCACATTTATTTCATCTTCATTATCAAAGAAATATAATAACTGCTCCTTTTCTATCATTTCATCCTTTCTACGCTGGATTTCTTTCAAACGATTCTGTCTCTGTACTTCTTTCAGATGAGCATCTAATTCATTTTCACGAAGTATTTCCCATTCTTTATATCGCTGAAAATAATACGTTTATTGAGCAATACAGACGTAATTATTAATATTAAAAAATAAAAATTAAATTATTTACTTTTTCTTGCGCACTTATTTCACTGGCTTCTTTTAATTTCACCGTTTCTTTGACAAAGTTTTCAACATCTAGCAATAAATTGTTTTTCGAACAATGCTTTTCTTCAATTTGACCGAGGAGTTTTTGAATTTCACTTGATAAACTTTCATCTTTTAAATTATCATTTATAATTTTAGCGGAAAAATTTAAAGCATCTTGATACAAAATAGGTTCGCTAAGCTCTTTTTGCTTATCCACCAAACGAGTCAATTCTACTTCTAATTTTTTCCACTTATTATACAATGCTAATCCCATGATCTTATAGCTATTACTCAAAGCTGTATTGTTTAATGTTTTACTAATCATTACCAAGGATTTACCACAGATATGTTGCCCATCGGTCAAATCAAAATGATCATCGAAATAAGGATTCCTTAAATATGAAACACGAACTTTAACTTCCTCTTCTTCCTCTTCCTCTTCTCCAGTTTTTGTTTCCTCGACTATATCATCCCAAGGTTCATTTGTCAGTAGATATCGATGAATCGCGTATAAAGATAGATATTTTCCTAACTCATGCGAATAATCTTCTTGAAACATTTGTAAGGTAGCGACTTTGGCTGCGTTTCTGAAATCTTCAGCTTTTATGAATTTATCGATGAGGTAACAAATGAGGTAGTCGTCCGGGAATATACCATAATTGAGGCGATCGTGCAAAATTCTAACCAAATCATCTTTTTTGTATTCGAGGAATAAACGAACAAATGCGTGATGGGTCGTGGGGAGTGTTAGATGAGTTAAACCTGTGGTTCGAAATAGATAGACCATTTCTTCAACTTCGGTTAAGAAACTATCATCGGTTTGACCATTGATATATATATCTATATCAACAGGAATTAGAGTTCTGCTCCTTTTGTACTGGTTATCCAAATCGTAATACATGTTTTCGTAGTTGATTTTCTTGAATATGGGACGTTCTAGTCTGCTGTTCCAGATTTCTTTGCATTCGAACGCATTAGAAAGGAAATATCTTTTGGTTACCTCGAAGATAAATGATCTTCGTCTGAGTATTGGACTGATGAAAGCACAGAGGTATGTCATTTTAGGAGATAACGATGAATGTTGGTTTAGAAGGTTCAAGCATATGATATTACATTATTTAAACGTAAAAACATTCATATATTATGTAAAGAAAACTACTCAACTCCTGTTTAACAGATATCAGAAAACGAGAAATATTTTTGAAAAACACCGAAACTTTTATTGGATTTAAGCGCTGGAAGATTATAATAGGCTAATTATAAGGAATGAGAAAAAAATTAAGAAGTTGGATTTGATACTTATTCACAAAAATTAAAATTGTTTTTAATATCAATAATGTCATAAGAAAGAACCATTCTTTTTTTATTTTTTTATTTTATTATTTGTAAATTATTTATTTATGCTAATAAAAATGATTGAATGAATATTTAAATGAAACAAAGAGAAAAGTAGGTGATCCGAGGTCTCCAAAACTATTTTAAATTTCCAGAAAATTAGCTGCCTTATAATTGGTCAATTTTTGTTTATTTGGCCACACCTGATTGTTTGTTATCAAGGAAAGTGAATCAACAGAAGAAGAAGAAATAAATCTACAATTTACAAGATTCCAGTAATTTACATTAATTTTTAATTTATTAAATTAATTTAATCGAAGTTGATCTTTAATCCGTATCGTTGAAATTACGTGCTGATAATTTCACTGTGTTTTATTTCAAAGCCTTCAATTTTGGTTGCAATTTGGCCTGTTAAAGGCCCGTATACACGTAAATCTAAAACCATTCACCACGCCTCTGAACATAAAATCGAACACCGCTGTAATGGACATGCTGATTTCAAATCTGCAGCAACAGCGGCAGATTAACGAGCAGTTACGACGCGAAGCCGCCATCAAGCGTATTTTGGTATCACATGCTGTTCAGGATATCATCAGGTACATTCAAGAGCATGAAAATGAAGACTACTTGTTGAAAGGATTCAGTACTCAGAAAGCCAATCCATTCCGCGAGAAAGGCAGTTGTGCTATCATTTAAGATATTTCTTTATCTATATTACTTAAGTCGTTCGCGTGTTTCCTTAAATTATTCATATTCATACTGTAGTATCTTAGTTCTATTCCAAATGCATTTAATCAAATATATTTCTTATTGTTAAGGTATTCGTTGTTATTCACTTTCATATGCTCAACAACTCGAGTAATTTCATAAATATGTACAAGAAATTTTGAAAATACTTTAATGAAATTGGCAAAAACTTGTATAATTAAAAAACCTCGATTACAAAATTGTAATTCGTATTTTGTATAATATCACTGAACATATATACCCGAAATTCAAGTTCCACTTTTTTTTACATCGATATGAAAACAAATTTGATAACTGTATAATTAACCTAAAAACATCTAAATATATTAAATAACTTAAGAGGAATTCAATCCAAACAAATATCTTATCTACGTTCGTATCCATACAAATTCTGCGTATAAAATTTAATTTATTTACAATTAACAAATAAATACTAAAACTCAAACATCAACACTATCCGTTGTTCGATACATTAAGATTCTTCCATTTGCAGCTTTTTGTTGTACGCATCCAGCGTTTTCTGAATAGTGTTTTTCGAATAACGACACGTTTCAGCTCCACATGTACATGTAAACGATTTATACTTAATTATCCAGAATTTTTCTCCGTAATCGAACCTAAAAGAAAAATCGTATTATTCAGAGGATATTAAAACACAAAATTAAAATTCAAAACCAAAATATACCCTAATTCTTCGTAGGGTTGAATATCTCTATTCGCGAAGAAAGCGATTCGAGGAAAATGCAAATCTTGATGATCTATGAACACTCGAACAGGAAGCAGATTAGGGACACAGCTGTGATTAATAAAACGAGCGATATTTCCGTAATGGAATGCATCGATGCAGTACGTTTCACCGTCCTGAAAAATGATAATGAAATTAATCTGCTCAACTCCCCAAAGTATCGTCTACTTTTGACCCATGAAAATACTAACCCTGTTATCTAAATCGAATAAATACGAGTCATCTTCTCTAGTATCTGCCTCAGTGTCGGAAATAATTTCACCGATATATCTGAAAAATGAATATTTACATATCAGTTACATAGAAAATTAGAAAAGCCAACTTTATCGAAAGAACACTCACTCGCAAACATACGTTCCTTTGGGGATCAACCTCAAAGTACTAACACCCCATCCTTTCTCTTTTGTTCTAAACAACTGGAATCTACCAGTGATACCATGCTGGACGACGCGGTTCTTGCAAGTGACTTTGTTACATTTACATACCGCATTGCACTCGAATAACATTGGCGGATCTACGAAATAATAATCGAATTAAATAATCTGTTGGATCTTAATTTCAACTATACCTATCTTAAATATCGACCTGCGTAGTTAAAATCTGCAGATAATTTCCCTTCGTCTGTGTACCAACAACGGAAACTCAATTTACCACAGGAGCAGGCAGTGGTATTGCAACAATCTCGGCAAGAGCAAGACTACAAGATGAAAATATATAATGAATATTTTCAAAAGTACATAAGATTTAATCATAAGAAAATATATACTTTTAACGAAGTAATTGTTCGATCAACTTTGATATTAGAAGTGAAACAATTTTCGGTGATGTAAACAAAATCAATTGGTTCATCGGCGTCATCAATAGCATTTATGCATTGTATAGGGTTCGTTTCGTGACCACGAGTGATGTCGCTGAAAGGATAAAAAAAAATGTAAGCAACCATAACGTATCACTCGAGCGGAGTTTTTAATGTAGACTCGTTCAAGTTCACAGATGTTAACCTCTGCTCACGCCCAGCACCAGAACATAAGATGTTGAATTTAGAAAATAAAATACTTCTTGCCTACAGGAAACATATAGGCCCATATTTATCAAATTTCAGCCATATGAGGTCCCTCAAGCCGTCCTCATATTTTGAAGAACAGTCATTTTGGATCCATTTTAACTTAAATTCAAAGAGTAACATTCTGATCCCCAACTAACTCTACATACAAAGTTTAAACCTTTCAGATTCATTTGAGGAGATATGGAAGGTTAGAGAAATTTCACGACTTGAAACTTCTTTGAAAACATGTTTTCTGCTTCACCTCTCCTCCAAATTCACTTAGAAAGTTGAAACTGGGAAATGTTAGTGGCCTTGTGTAGCTCTTTCGTATGAGATCAAAAACAAAAATCTGAAGTCTTTTCGCTCCCCTCTCATCTCTTTGCGTATTTTCACGCAGAGCTATTCACTGAATTTTCATCAATCTTCTTCCATATACCTGCGGTTGTTACTAGTGAGGGAGGGGAGGGGAGAAGGGAATATATAATTATAATATGTATATACTAAAAAATTAAACCTTTGCCGTATCGTATACGTAGTTGATAATCAATGGTCTGAAACGCAAAGATATAAAGATCCCAAATCAGGTAGGATAATGGTTACAGTTTTTTAATTAAAAATTAAGTTCAAAATGCATCATATAGTAATTTTTTTCAAAAGTCCAGGAGCTGAAATAGGTCCCATCGACATTTCGAGTTGAAAAAAATGATAGAGGCCCAAATTTTTACTAAGCCGCTACTGCGCATGCGCGAATTGTTGATGAAACTTTCCACTTGGCGAGTTTGCTGTTCGACAAATTCTTCGATAAAATTACGCCCGAATTGACGGTTACCCCCTATACCTCGCTTCCCTCATAAATCTATTTTAGCGCATGCGCAGTAGCGACTTGTGAAAAATTAGGACCACTTTTTGACTATATACCCCGGGACCACACGAACGCATTGTTTAGAATAGCACAAATTTCTGTCGATATCAAGTGAACGCTCTCAGACCAAAATGCGTCTGCGCATGCGCGAGTTCCAAGTTATCAGTATTATTTCAAGTTTTGAGTATAACAAGTTCAACTGGTATCAGCTGTTCCTGTTGTTATTTTTAACTCGCGCATTTTGATCTGAGTGTTCACTATTCACTTGATATCGACAGAATTTTTCTATATAGTTAGAGCGGTCTAGGGTATATAGTCAAAGGGACCACTAATGTTTCACCGTCTCGGTTTGCCTATTTAAACATAGTAATGCGTTCCATATCATATACAGTCAAAGATTCAACTATACTGATACTCATATGAATCTACTTCACCCCCCTCCCCCCCTTTTGGGCAAACAAAAATTATTGGGTCTGAAATTTTGGGGAATTCGACTATCTTACTACTTAAATGAACCTAGTTCACCTACGATCAATGATAGAAACGATATACGTGAAAAATCAAACTGCCCCCCCCCCCTCAGGGCCTCCTAATTAGGATCTAAGAGAAATTACTTACCATACAATTTATTGCAAATTAAGGGTCCTTTATTTTTTAACTGAAGTTTTTCACGTAAAAATACCGAAAAACGAAATATTAAAAAAAAAATTAAAATATTTGGAATTTTGGGGTTGAGGGTACTTGCTATTTGTCATTGATTTTTAAAAGTACACAAAATTTGGACTTGGAAGAAGAAATTAAAAATTTAAGTATTCCAAATTTTGGAAAAATTGACCGTAAAAACTTTTTCAATATTTAAACAAAAGGTCATTTTTAAAGGCAAAAAATTACAAATTGCCAAATAACTCAAAAAGTATGGGCCTTGGGGGAAAAATGCATATCGCTCAATTTTTTGGAAATTCGAGTACCTTTATAGTGTTATGAACGGTTTTCACTTAAGACCAATAGTAGCCTTAATTACTCACCAAAAACCAAATTGCACCCCGATTGAGCACTCCCAAGTTGGGCCGAATAAAAAATTTATTCCACTCAACTGGTCGCAAATTTAATTTTATTTTTTAACTCAATTGCTCTTTCTGCAAAAGTGGCGACAAGCGAGATATCATCAAAAAACATTTTTGATAGCCATTTGCATTCCAAGGCCAAGGGGACCCTATTCTTGAACTAATAACTCAAAAAGTACGAATATTAAGAAAAAACTGTATACCAGCTAATTTTATGTAAATCCAAAGACCTTTATTTTTGTATAAAATTTATTCACTTACTACCAACGGTAGCCGAGATAACTGCAATCGAAACATTACCACCTCTCCGACCCCCTTCATCGAATCGGACTAGAGTCAAGGTGACAACATGATAAAATTTTCTCCATTTCGAAATGTTGATGAAACCCACATCAGCTCTTGGACTTCAAAGTAATATTACTGATAAAAGCACGAAATTTAATTACTTGGTCAATATTCTTGATGTTTTTTCCCTGCTATGAGATGTCATTTCTTTCAATTGCATATTCAGCTTAATAGCATTTTGCGAATCACTTCCGGTATTATTAATAACGCAATCGACCGCCAATAGGCCAGCTTTATTGACGATATCTGTACGCGCACCGTGGGCTAAGAGTAAAACTACACAAGCGTAGTGATCTTGTCGGGCACAAATATGCCTGTGAAATATCACCGAATTAAAAAATCGAAGCTAGTAATCATCAAATACTTTGATCAGTGGCCAGGAAACGCATCACTTTTAGATAAAAATATTTAATGAATTTCACGATAAAATTAATCTAATCGTGTTCGCGTTGAAGGGTGAAAAATTTTTTAATAGAGAATACTTTTTAAATAAAATACAACGCCAACAATTCAAAACCATGAATATTAAATGGTGGTTTTTTCTCCTTTTAATTGCCAACTAAGTGCAAAACATGAATTCTAATTTTTTCAAAACTCTGGTAACCACTTTCAGAAAACTAAACATTTTAAAAACGTACAATGGAGTATCTCCGTGAACATTTGTACAATTAATATCAGAATTATAGTTCAACAAGGCTTCCGATATATCCACACTGCCAGCGAAAGCGGACCAATGAAGCGCTATATTTTGTTCGGAATCTCGAACAAATGGATCTGCACCACGAGACAGCAAATACCTGTAATCATTCGTCAGTAAGTTATGTTCGAATTAAAACCGTTTCGAATGATGCGAATAATTTCACAACTTACAAAACAACATCCAAATGATTATGTTCCGCAGCCCATACCAAAGCGGTCCAACCTCCGTCGTCGATAATATTGACATATTCACGAGGCGATTTAGGATTCGACAGAAGATAATAGCAGGCTTCCAAGTTACCAGCTTTAGCCGCCAAATGTAGAGCAGTCATGCCATCTTTCCCCTATAATAATATTTCACTTTACCATCACTTGTATTCAAACGATAGAAGAAGATGGTAATATTTTGATATGTAATCACTTTGAAGGAAACGTTAGCTCCAGCTTTGACGAGATATTTTACAACATCGTTATGTCCATTTTGAGCGGCTAACATCAACGATGTATTTTGTTCTCTATCTAGTAAGTCTAATTGTGATCCGGCCTGCGTCAGGATGTGTACGATGGCGATAAATCCGCCAGAACTGGCAGCATGAAGAGCCGAGCCCATAACGAGTTCGCGATATAAATGGTTAGGATTCAATCCAGAACCTAATGAAAAAACGAGATTTATGATTTTTGAAAATAAATAGGAACAATTTGGAGGTTATTGAGTGACTCACTTAGACAAGCCATTAGCTTCTCGACATCGCCATGCTTTGAGGCTTGATATAAAGTACGGTAAGTACACCTAAATATAAAAAAAAAAATTGTGAAAAAATTCCAACATCGATAATTTTTAAAATTTCGAATTCATCGATTAGCACAGTAACACACGTGGGCAATAATATCATCAAGCAAAACAAGCTAATCATGGACTCAGTTCACACAGAGTTACGAATGAAAAGTAAGCAGCTATGCCGCATTACTGTAACTAAGTTTTTAATATGGCTCAGCGCATAAGCTGAAAACACTTCCTTATTCATTCGAAAAACATCTCAGAAGTTCATTTCGGAATAATTATATTGAACTTCTAGGCCTTAGCAATCACGTGATCCTATCCTTAGAATGATTTCTTCTCGAAAACTAAATTTGACTTCGAGTTCAATAGTTGCCAAATGACCTCAATGAAATGCACGAAAAAATTCAACCCCTACATCATTCATTTACCTGGGGCATCACGTAGTGAAAGTTTTAAAATTTTAGATTTCGAAAAATAATTGAGTTTAAGGAGCTCGCGCGTTTTTCTTGGGCTCATAGGTCATCTTTAGATGCTCAAAAACAGAAAATAATTTAGGCTAAAAATTTACACGGTTTTTCACGAGTTCACGTGTTTAGAAAAATAATATGTTGATAAATTATTCCAAAAATTATATTACATTTTGAGCTTCATTTCCACCCTATTGACTTCTAGGGACTCGGGTTTAATGTATACTTTACAGGAGTTCTCAAAGTAGACCGGAATTCGCTTGAAAAATTCCATGAACTAGAAATTTCACTCAATTTTTAGCTAAAAAATTATAATTTAAGAACTGTTGGGTGAGCATAACGCACCACTTCAGCGCATTGGAGCAAAAATAAAATCCATGCCATACATTCCAATGATGTATCACTCTTATGCTTTCAATTCTTAAAATACATAATTATGTAAGTAAAATAACTCATGAAGTTTTTGAGTAAATTAGAAAAAAAATTTTATCCCCAAAAAATCATCCAAATTAAAAGTCAAATTATTCATCAAAACGAAACCTCCTCCCCCCCCCCCTTAAAATAAAAATTTAAATTGCCCAGCAATCGAGTTCTTGGATTTTTTTTAAATTGGAAACATTCTCAAATTTGACTACACTTCACCATTATAGGAGTGTTGAAGTGGGGGGGAAGGGTAATTTAAAGTATTTTAAATTTTATAGGGGTAATTTTGCAACTGCTAAACTCTAAGTCATACCAGTTTTCTAAAAGGAGTAAAAATATTCCCATCTTAATCTTCAATTAATAAATTCAAACAATTCGGGATTAATAGTACACTTCATGAGCTTTCGATTAAAAAAAAAATTAGCTTTCTAGGTGCAATAGAAAAAGTTCGGGAGTTTTTTTCGACTTTTTCCAGAATTAATTTCGACTTTTTACCTTGCAGCTTTATATATATGATAGTCTTATACCCGATATCTGAGCTTCCAAACTACATTAATAAGGAAACATGCACTACCGTATAACAAATTTTTTTTCCTTCGCAAATCGAATTCGTTTCGCTTTGACAAAAATATGCCCAAAAAATTCCACTCTTCAAGGTAAATTATAAAAAAGTGGTGTTTTTTCAAAAAAAAAAAAATAAATAAATAAAATAAAAATTATTAAGGGTAATTTGAAAATTTTTTGCATCTAAGGGCCATATTATGTCTTCTGAATTTCAAATAAAAAAATTCAACTAATGTTTTCATCATTCAGGGGTTCTAAAACTATTTTCAAAATATGTGTAAACATCCTATTTTTTGTATTTTTGCATTATATTCGATACTAGTCACTTATAACTCATAAGTTGATAATTACCTACCATCATATCCAAAATACATCTCTTTGGAATCACAAAAATAGCTTATACCGAATTTTCTGCGTTCAATGGTTCGTAAAATAGTAGTTACCAAGCTTATGTCTCTTATAAATACGCATAACATATTTTACATAAAATATGTCAGTATTTGAATTAAAGCACAATTCTTTTCTTCTACATCTTTATGCATTTTTGAATTAATATGAATGTTTTGAATTCGAAATATTAACTATAGCAAAGCAATAAATTTAATTCTGCAAAATATTTTCAAACTTAAGAGAAAAACAGCATATTTCAAAATAAAACCAGATTCACACAGGATGGGATGGATTAATAATTTTCAGAACAAAAATAATTTCAAAGAATACAATTAAAACATAACTATCGTCTCTCTAGCGGTATAAAATTTAAGGTAAATATGAGTAAGATTAAAAACTCGGCTGAAAATTAATAAAAATAGGCGGGAAACTAAATATACTAGCAACGAAAACAAACCTCTGCGCTGGACTACTGCTACTAAATGGCAAAAGCCCAAACAAATACTTCTCTAACTTTTCTTTATCGACTGAAGCCGGCAATCCATCGGCTGTAATTTCTTTTCCGGAAGGTAAAGTGAAAATGCGAGACGGTACTATAGGCGGAGACACCGGACGATCCTCCGGTTTCACCATCGTAATACTACCACGAAAACTCATTTTTGCCGACGGCCTAAAATGTATAAATATTTTAAAATCCAAACGGCGAGAAATTTTTCAAAAAATAAAAAACCTACGCATCGCGCAATGATTTCTGCAGCGGTAAAAATACTGGATTTTTGTTCTGTCCGATTGTTATGAGAACGTCATTAGAAGGGGATATTTGACCGCAGTGTGGACAAACTCTTTTCTCTTCTATTAACAGTTCACATTTTCGGTGATACATGTGAAATGATTCGCACATTACGAAATTACCCTGTAATGTAGATTTCGATTTAATATACGCATTGGTGAATTTTGGTATAAGCATAGATGAAGGTATATTGAAGGTAGCCAGCTCAATGTTGAAAATTTATCGACCATAATTTGGGGCTGATGAATTGGTGTTTTTGAAGCAATAACCCAGAGAGCGTTGATCATTTTGTTTGCCTTTACCCTTCTATAAGAACGGATATCCATTGATCCAATGGCAGTCGAGATCAATGTTTAAATTGTAAAAAAGATTTCTTTTGTATGTTTTCACAACTTGGAGAAACTAAGTGATATGCTATGAACTTTAGCGATTATTTGCCTTCTAATGTAAGAAGGCATTATGTAGAATATTTTGCCAAGTAAATTATGCAACAAGGGATCTTACGCGTTTGATTCATCGAATAGCAAGTGTGGAAGAAAAGAGTGAGGATAAAAGGCACAGACAACACATATGAGGGCAGATTCGAGGATAATAATAAAACTGTTTGGCGCGTTATTTTTTTAATAAAATACATAATTTTTATGTACAAATCTATTACCCATTAATTTTGATAATTCTTTTTTTTTTTCAATTATTATTTTGTATTTTATTAATTATCCTGATTTTTTTTGAATGGTCATATGTACGTGAGTAGATCTAAAAAACGTAAGCAACCATGCTACATCACTGGAGCTGAGTTTCTAATACTTCAATTCCTTCTAAATTACCTAAGATGAATTTAAGACATATAGCATGCTTTCTTCACAAGAATCATATGAGCCCATATTTACCGATTTTCAGTCATCTAATGTCTCTTGCTTCCATTTTGAGAAAAATTCAATGGTATGTATCCTAGTTCCGGACTACAAAATTTTAGCTGTTCAACTACATTTGGTGGAGAAAAAATGATGATTTATAATATTTTCTAACATGATTTCCCTTCCTAAACTGGATTTCCCACTCCCTTCGAAACCCATTTAAGAAGTTGAAATTTGAATATTAGTCTCTCAAGCTTACTCTATTACACGAAACCATAATCAAAAATTGTCGACTTGAAAATTTTGAGGCTTTGAGAGTCCCTCCAGCTCACTTCAAAATTTGATTAAATCATAGCTTTTAGACAAATTTAAAAAGAAAAATAAAACTTCTATGTATTTACAAGAAATCTTTCACCAAATTTTGAGCAATGTTATTAATAACTGCTTGCTACTCGCAAGAAAAGTAAGCAAGCAGCCATGTCGCATTACTAGAGGTGAGTTTTAAATGAAGCTCACTTAAGTTTGCAAATAACATTGCTTACCCATTCATGCCTATAAGCCACGCCGAGTATCAAGTCTGAAAAACCCCACCCTATCCATTCCAAAACAACTTTAAAAGTTGAATTCACAATATGATTGTAGTATTTTTTGCCTATAATCATAGTATTAGCAATTTGAGGCCTTTCAAGCTCTCCTTGAATTTTTACAATTCGCCATTTTGGAGCCATTTTGATACAAATTCAAAGAATCGCATTTTGGTCCCAAATTAACACTACACACAAAGTTTGATCTATCTAAATTGATCTGGTGAAGATATATAGAAGATTTAGGTCTCAGAACACATAATATAAAAAGGTGAAAATTTCTTTATTACATCTAGATGATATGAAGAAGTTCATGTTCACGTTTCCTCCTAATTGGATCCTTCCCCTTCCCTCACCCCCCAGAGAAAAATTAGTATTTTTTTCAAACAACAGAATAATGCTAAAGCACTTCTTTATTCATCATTCAACTTTTACTTCATTTATCACCATTCTACGTGAAAAGTAAGGAGTTGAATTATTTTGAAGAAAAAAAATAACTAATTGCATCAAAATAAAACTTTCAAATGCAAAAGAAGTCAAGTTCAAATCCAGTTCTTATGGAAAAGAAAAAGCATTAAAAAAAAGGAAAAAAACATTATGATACAAGCCTATTCCTCAAGTTCTCTTTCATCACATCAGATACTGACGTTAGTTTACATCAACTACAAAAGTAAATACATTTTTGGATTGAAAATGAGTAAAAAAAATTAATACAAATATATTCTGTAAATACTAGCTGTCTAAACTTAAAAAAAAAAATTGTTCCAAATTTTCCATATAATGAAAACAAAAAATATTTTTCCACAAAATAACTTCTTCGAATTCGTATGATTCAATATGTAGAAGAAAACAATAAAGCAAGCCATTTAATCCATAAAAAAAATAATAATATATTAAACATGTTCGCAATAATTTGTACCATAAGTTATTTAATAACCAAAACTGAAACAACTACAACTGTCAAGTTATGATGTGATGAAAGGGAATTTGAGGAATAGGCTTGTATCATAATGCTTTATTATTATTATCATTATTTTTTTATTTTTCAATAAAAAATTTTGAACTTCACCTCTTTCGCTTTATAAAACTATTTTTTGCAATTTATGTTGCAGAGTAGAATGTGTTATCATGCATCTTGTATTTCTGCTAACAAGAGAGAGAGAAAAGAGGAAAGAAAAAGACACAAAAAATTATCCAAACCCATCCTTCGTATTCATCGGATCATTCTGATTCGAACGAAACATCAATAAGCGAACGTTTGGAAATGGTTTTCTATACAAAACTCAAGAGCTGCACGATCTATAGACCACTCATAATTTAAAATGTCACATTTAGGCTGGCTACCTTTATTATTCATTCATCTGCGGTATAAGTAAACTTTTTACTTGGGTACAAAATAGACCGCAAGTTGGGCAGCAATTATGAATCAACAAGCGATGAGTGTGGACTTTACAGAACATCGTGTAAGTCACTTTAACGCTAGGTCTTTGTAATTTGATATCTTCGTTCACTACATCCACAAAATTACAACATCCTATGTGCTTGCCTTCGATCGAATCTATAGCTTGGCAATGATGTTTCGTACCGGAATCCACTTTCATGTATACCTTTTCTTGTACCTGACACAAGCATAGGGCAGCTGTTCCTCCCTAAAGAACATAAATTTAAGTTGTGAAATATTATGAAAAAAGAGGCTATGAAAATAAACCTTTACACACTCACTCCTGAGGAGATGAGAGTTGATTCCGGTCGTGAAGGTTTTTTAGGCGTATCTCCGGTACTTGGAGATGGAGCTTTCTCGTTGAATGTGTTATCTAAGAGTTAAAAAAAAAAAAAACAGAAAATTATACAAACATTCATTTGAATGAAGGAATAGACAGATAGAGAATAAAACGTACTAATTACGTCCAAAGAGGTATGTTTGTGATTTTGTATGATGCCAGTGGCTGATTTAAATAATACTGATTCTTCTTGACTAGATTCTTTGGACATTTCGCTCTCTTCTACAATAATGAAAAAATAAATATATAAAAATAAGATGCCTGTAATGAGGATATAAATTGCTCACCGTTCATTTCGCTGGTTTCACCAGAATTAATGATGGTATTTTGGGAGTCAGTGTCTTGTTCGGAGCTCTCTGATACTTCATATTTGTTCCCGCGACCGCGTTCAGTTCGTTTCTTCTTGGCATGTTTTTTATTACTAAACGAATAACTCAAACCTTTAAAATATCTTTTTTTTCTCTTAGGTTTAAGATTTTTATCATAAGCTGCTGCAGAAGACTGGAAGTTATCACTGATTTGCAAACAATTGAATGAATTATTAGAACTAATTTCCATTTCGGAATAAGCCTCGACTTTCATCATTGGAGGCTCGCTAGAGACAGAATTGACGCTAATTTCAGTCTCTTCTATGAGAGGAACGATGGTAACCTCCTTGGAATCAGTGAGCTCGTTGATTTTGGGTTTTTCGTGAAAATACGAGGTGATGAGTGATCTGGGAGATTTCATTTTATGAGCTTTTTGCGTCTTGTCGGCACACTTTGGGGATTTCTTTTTATACGAGGTTTCCGGTAAGCCGAAAGATTTCTCTTTCAGTGCAATAGCATTCTGTAATACAGACTCTTTGGAATTTGACATACGCCTTAAAATACGTTTATTAGTTAGTTCGACGTTGGCAGCCTCTGGTAATAAATTATCTTTTATTTTGTGCACGTCTTTTTTCTCATGACCAATACTATCGTCTATTTTTTGTTGTATGCTGCTAGTACTGAAATACGCGTCGGGATCGTTTTCACTGGTTCTAAGCGTTAATATAATTCTAGGTTTAGCGTCCTTTTCTTTCGTTACCACTTCGTCGGTGTTTTCTGCGAATTCATCGTCTTCTTCAATGGGTTCTTCGGTGTTTTCAGTTAAAGGTGTTTCATCTTCTAGTAATTCTTCTAAATCTGCAGTACTGTAGGGTTTGTAAGTTTCAAAACCATTCGTTTCTTCCGTCTTGCTGTATAGAAAATTCACATCGTTTTCCTCAGTTTCAACGCTACTCTCTTCCATTAGCACTGATTCTGACCGGTCGAGGCGTATCAAGCGTGTTTATAGAGCATGATGGAATATTTTACCTGCGTCTAGGCGTACATGGTTTAACGAATTTTGTTAAATGAGATGATAGTAATTTTTTTTTTAGTAAAATCGCGAACTATTATTATTTATTTGTTAATTAACCGCCGATAGTGAACATGAGATCGGTTAACTATGAAAGAATGTCGGACAATTTTTTAAATTTTTTTATACACAGTTCTCACGGTTATCTTAGCTCATTGTTGACAGGTTTTTTCCACTTTTGAATCAACCGAAAATATTGAAAACTGAAATAGGTAGCTATTTTTACCGTATTTCCACGCTACCTGATTTAGCTATGATCATTAAGGAGTTCCTAACATTCGTCGTTGAGCTTCGATCTCTGTGATTCATCGAGACAAGTAATTATATTTGACGATTCCACGCTCACCTGAGCGCTGCAGTCGCATTTCAAATCGAGGTGATGGAATGTACATGGCTTATGGAAAGAAAATGAGTTTTTTGTATTTTTAACAAAAATTAGAGGGTTTACGTAAGATTTCGTAGCAACATGAATTAATTATATTAAAATTTCGCGTCGATTGATGTAAGTTTCATCCGAATTCACGCAACAATGACCCTTCTGTGAACACTTCTTTCAATCTGTGTTTAGCATATAATATGAACTTCACACAAAAAATTCTTTCAAATAAATACGATTGTACCAATTTTTAATTTCATTTCTTAGCAGAGAATTTTATCCTCTTTCTAACAGGATATCGATGGATTTTGTAGTTGTAATTTTTATTTAAAAGTTGGTCTCGCCTCTCGAATTTTTTGTAAAATTCACATTTGAAATTGATATCGCGTTAATGATTGACATTTTTTCAAAAACATGAATGAAACCTTTTTTATTTAAAATTCAAAATAGATCAATTTTGTATATAGGTAATCATTTTTCTCGTAAACATCATATGTATTGAGATAAATACGAATAACTTTCAAAAATAAACATACCGTATCGACATTAATTTTTCAAAAGTTAATCCATAGATTTTTTGACCTTGAGGGTAATTTTTTCGGAAATTATGATCAATTGATCAGTAGCCTTTAGATGTAAAATCTAAAAAGATTCTTAAATTTTTCACAAAACCACTTTGATCATTTAAATAAAAATTGTTGATAATAGTATAACACTAAACGATAAACAATGAACATTTGTTTCAAAATTAAGAAAAGAATTAAATTATTCCAATAACTGTTATCGATATTATTGGAGTAATTTTTTAATTTTCGTCAAAGTACCTAATTTCAAATTTCGAACTCTTCTTAGTTCTTAGGTGGTTAGGTCATCAGGTGTTTTTCGATGAGGAGAAAATTAGGAACCCTTGGAAAAAATTAAATGGAAGTACCTTATAAACGATATTAGCCAGGTATGAGATCAATTAAACCAATGATGTTAGTTACTTTTTTCGCCTCTTGTTTCGTTGTAGTTTGTTGAACAAAATCTAAAAGTTTTTTACTTTTTGATTTTTTTTTCAGACATAAAAACCGGAAGGAAAGATTATCTAGGTGGGCTTATAATGGCCACAAATTCACTACGGATAACAAAACAACAATAACGGTTATTGCCGCGGTAGTTATAAACATACTCTATAGTAACACATAGCATAAACTCTTCCGGGGAATTCGTCCGTAGTGAATCTGCGGCCATTATAAACCCTACTAAATCATGAATAAATAAAATAATAAACGTAATTTGAATGAATTGTCAATTAATTGTATTTCATCCATTAATATAATAAAATTGCTTTGCATAAAAAATTAAAAATAAATGCATGCGTACGCGTAATTTCATGACCAAAAATTTTTAATTTTATTGTAACACCAAGATACTATACCAAAATTTTGCTCTTTTTCTAGACCCGTGTAATTTCCTTTTTTTTCATCGCGCGAATGTTGTATTTCGTTGCTTCTCTTATTAGATAAATTCTGTATTTCTTCAATTTTTGATGTTAAATATTTTATTAAATCATCAAATTTTTTGGGATCTTCTTTACATTCATCTGCGTACGAATCTAGTACCATATCCAATGGGACTAGATAACTGTTTTCCAATTTCTTCCCTGATTCATCAATTATCATTTCAAATTGTTCAAGGAAAAGATTTTTTCTTTTCGTGAAAAAAGTTTTAAAATCTTTTAAATCAGCTTTCTGGGAATTTTTTTCTTTTAATTGTTCATTTCTTATGATTAAATGTTTTATTAATTGATTTATAACACCTGACATAATCAAACTATAATGGAAAGGCATAACACGGAGTATTGATTTAACTTGTTCCAAAGCAGCCAATGTAACACTTAAAGGCATCTTGTCTGTAACGGAGTCCACTTTGTCGGTCAGCATTTTTGTATATTTGGTTATGAAATTTCGTTGACCTTCCGTGGCTAAATCATTTACATTTGAAAATAACTGTAAAAAATAATTTATTTTATTTAAGTGGTCGTAAAATTCATATGTACTAAATATTGATTTGAATTTCTATTAAGTGCTCATCAGAAAATTATTACGAGTGTATTCATTGTTATATACGCTGACTAAGTGATATATAGGTTTTATATAATAGAAAAATTTACTTTCCACCCCGAATTCTTCTCCTTATCTTGCTTCTCAGTTAATTGCACATTTCCTGGATTTTCATCAGTGATATTACCGGCAAGCAACTTTGGAAATAAAAGATGAATTATTCTCAAAATGTATCGATAGATAGTGATGAGTTTACATTATGTAAACATATAAAAAAAATTATTGCCACTATTCATTCGGCATTATACCGTATCTATATTATCGCTGAGCTATACTTATATTTAATTTATTTTAAAATCATCCACTAGGTATAGCATATTTTATGGTGTAGATTGGTAATTAACTAAAAAATTTGTAATATACCGATCCTTCGAAAAAAATATTAGAAAGAATCTGAAGATAAGGTAGCTAGGCACTCCAAAACAACACGAATCTTACTCAATTGAACTAATGCTTTGTATTTTTATTAAGGTTATTTTTTTGATAAGTGTTTGCTTAAGTAGCAATATGATGGCTTTTACATAGATTTGAAGAACATTGACGTTCTTGTTTTGATTTTTTTGAGATAGTGGTAGCGATATTTTTAACGCAAGCGATAAAGAAAGGTTAGACGGATAAGAGCCAATTGCTATATGGGTAACCTGTAATAAGAGCTATCTAATCATAGCTTTAATTAATTATTATACTTCAATTATTCAGTTTCACGGTTATTCAATTTTACGGTAATTGACATTTAACTGGTTGAGAAAAAAATCGATTAATTTTTTAAAATGATTATGGAATAATACAGAATGTAATAGGCAGTGAAATAAAAATGTTTATTCATAAAAATAATAGTAAAAAAAAGAAAAAAATAGAAAATAGAAAAATACAATAAAGAGAATACATACATAGGTGTTATATAGTTGTATAACCTTACCTACATAATCTTATCAATATCTACATAATTATGTGTATACCTATGAAAATGTCTTTATTTTAAAAATTCAATCGATATAGTAAAACAATACCGATATAAAAAATGTTGTAAGTTACTATTCAAGCACTCGGAGGGATTTAATTGATCATACACCGTCAGGATAAAATTTAATAGTATAAAAATCATTTTTCCTTCATTTTATGTAAGTAATACGCAGAGAATTATGCAATCTAACACGAAACGCCCAAATAGATGAATAATGCAACTCAATACTTACTGGTACTAAGAGGACAAAAGATGAAAGGGCGAGTAAAACTTGCATTTTTCACTAATATGCGTCCACAATCATTAACTGAACGAAAACCTACTGTAGGTATTACTGTGTAATGCTGCTGTTGGGTATAGTTAGTTCTCATAAATTTCAGTTGATTTTTCAAAACATCTGTCAATTTTACCCAATGAATAGAAAGAAAATTAGAAAGAAATTTTGCCACGAAGCGGGGAAAATTGTCATCGCGTAGTACCTCGTTAGAGTTTTCCTTCAATGTATAAGTATTACGTAGTTACAAAAATTGGAATCTTCAAACCACATTTTGTTGATTATTTTGATTATTTTTTTTGAAATATTCTTCTTGCACTTCGTTCAAAGTTTTACCCTTCGTTTCGGGTAAAACAAAAATACCGTAAGAAGCTGCCAGAAAACTGAATGCTGCAAACGTCCATAAAGTTGTTTTTACACCAAAAGTAGCCAAAAAATGAGGATATGCTTTCAACATAACAGCCGAGTACATATACCCAACTGCTCCGTAAAGACCATTCATAATACCTCTCACTTCAATCGGAAATAATTCCCCTCCCATAACGAAGCCTACTGGTAAAACTCCAATAATACACGCAAAAATATACATGAACAAGGCAAAAGGTACGATCCATGACAGCCAATTTAATTTATTCTCGACTCCTATCTCTTCATATAAAGCCACAACAACCATTGCTGCAGCCATACCCAAACCAGACACCGCTAATATCATTTTTCGACCGAATCTATGCATGAAATAGGGAGTAGTCAAGCTTCCAATAAAGATACTCGATGAAAACATGACGGCGATAATCGAACTTTTGTATGGAATTTGCAAACGATCAACTATGGTTATAGTAAAAGCTAACATAATAGGGTATCCTGTGCTTTGTAGGATTATAAACATAACCGATAACGTTACAAAAGGTTTCCAAGCATGTAGGCAATTTCTTATCGTTTGTTTGGAACAACTATCAACTCTCAGTGAACACGATTTTTCCATTTCTTGTATTTCTGACTCGAGTTCATTTGGTTCACGACATCTGAGGGAGCATAATGTTGAGATAGACTGAGTGTGTTTTCCTTTCGAATATAACCAAGCTGGCGATTCTGGCAAAAATATGGTTGCTAATAGACCTAGCAGCGAGAGAACCACGAAGAATGAAGCTACAACGTTCCATTTCAAATGATACATTAGCAAATTGCTAATTAATATTCCAAGACTGTACATGATCTCAATTACGGAGAGTAGCGCGCCTCTGTTGTTCGGTGTGGCAATTTCTGCGATATAGGTAGCCACACAAAAAGACATACCTATATAAGTTCAGAAACATTAATTAATGTCTACATATTCCATTTGAGATGCATAAGTAACTGAAATGTTCTATATTTTTTTACCTCCGCTTATGCCTTGTATCATAATCCCTATGTACAGCATATAAACATTTTTGGCAAAAGTTATCAAGATCCATGATAAAATAAATGGTACAAATATAATTTGAATAAATAATTTTCTTCCTAAAATATCCATGAAAATCCCTGAAATTATGCATCCTACTGGACTTAATAAATTGATGAAGCTGGCTGAAAATATTTAAAATAAAAGTAATGAAAATATGATTTTTGAGCTCCTTAATACAAAAGAGCAATCTAATAAATCTTATTAATGCATATTGTCTATTACCTATCCAAGATCTTTTTTCATCGTCAAGAACTATAGGAGAATCAGGAAATTCTAACTGATGAAATAAAAATGCTAGATATGAACGATTGATTCCAACCAATATGTAGGTCAATAAAGCCACGAAAACAATAAACACCTGCGTAAAAATATTGCATATTTCAAAATAATTTCAAACGATCAGTCATTTAAGGAAATGATCCATTGTGAGTTTTTTACTATTATTTTCAAAAAAATTTTAAGGGAAAAATTACAATAAATTTAAAAAAAAATGTATATGAATTTGACGTGTAGGTAGCTAGGTACTCACCTCTTTCACCAAACTATTTTTATAAATTGATTTGAACATTTTAAAAATTGTGTTATTATATATCATAAAATAATTAAAACAGTCTGTAATTCAATTAGAAATAAAAAGTAATAAAAAACATTCCAACTAAATATCTTTCTACTAAAATTATATGCATGTAGTATGCAGTATGTAGGTAAGTATGATGTGATTATAATTAGGACTCCAATTTCCATTTATTTTAAATACCAACTGTTTTTTTGTTCAAATTATAAAGATCAGGATTAAAATCGTTTATCTTATCAAAAATGATTCAATATATCTAATGGAAAAATTATTTCCACTCATTATATGGGAAAGGATATACATAATTTCAAAAAAAGAAAAATATAATTATCTATGTGAAGCAATAGTAATTTGTAGAAATGTCAAAATGACAAGATAAGATATCTTAACAATAGTGTACCTTATTTAAAATTTGGCAGTTATGTAAGCTTATTTGGTAAAATTTCTAATGGTACTTGAAATTTATTAATGTTATTTGTGATTGCGTATCGAGGATTATTTCTACTAAGTACCTTATAATTGAAAATTTGCTATCAACATTTGATTTAGATACATTGGTGCCAAACAAAAAAATTGAAAATTATCAAAAATAAGATCTTCGAGGTTTTAAGAATGGATTATAGTAAAAATAATATGATATTAAAAACGTGTAGCACGATAAAAGTGAAAAATTAATTAGCGGAGATATCAATAACTATTTCTGCACATATGAATATAATACCTATAACACTTAATAAGTAGTTAATAAAAAATTTATCATGTTTCGAATTCAAACTGAAAGGAGGATTATCATTTTAATATTTAAGTCACCTATCAAGTAGAAGAATTTAATTTTCTCAGTTTTTGTTAGGCAGTAGATGATTGACTAAATAAATTCAGAGACAAATACAAATGCTATTCATATTGGTTTTCAACAGCAATATTAATGCTGGAAAAATTAAAAAATGTAAAAATGGGTAATTACTAATTATTATTACATTTATTTCTGTCCTATTTGAGTGAATCATCAAATCATAAAATGAAGAGAAATTTAAACCATAATTCGATTGTAATTAATTTCATTTCTACACATCATTCCTTGCTCATCGTAATACTGTAATAATTTATCGATAAAAAAAAATTAAAATTCCATTTAAAAATAATATTGTTTTAAAATATTTGTAATTTTTTCAATTACAAGAAATTTACTAGTTATTTACTGAATGTAATCCATAACATTACTGAAATAACATTCGATACCGTTCCGTGCCACCTTGCGTTGCTATGTTTGATAAGGTTATCAGTCGTTTCTTAAATTGTGCAAATTTGTTCCAATAACCTTCATAATTTTTGTGAATTACGATTTTACGATAAATTTAAGTTCTCTTTTGTTAATTTTCAATTAAGCGAAGTAAGTAAATATTACATTATAAAAATTTTGATACTTCGCGATTAATTCTTACTTACTCATTTTCTTCTCTAACAAATCCTAATTGCAGTTTTCGAACTGAATAATTGATCTGAATTCAATTTTTTTTTCAGTAATTCTATCTCATTTTCTTTTGTAGGTAAGATACTATGGCAGGAGGTGGAAGTTTGTACAGTAACGCTGACTACCCATTCGATGAATCTCAATTCAAAGGTTTCTGGAAATACTACAACAGTGAAACTCCTAGGGGACGTGCTGGGGTAAGATGACCGGATGAAGATTCTCTTCTATAACATACTCCTTGTCATTAACATTGTTTTTACATTTTGGTTTTTCTTTTAGGCCGCTAAAATCAATTTAGGAATAATGGCTGGCATTGGTTTATTCTTTTATTTGAAATCGAAATTCACTAAAAAATGAGAAGTTACTAAGTGTTTGGTGATGATCCATCGCTTTATTATAATTGAATTACAATGTTATTAAAAATGTATTCGTAATATAAATTTAATTTAGTATTACTAGATATTTCCTTTTAATCATGTACGAGTACTTATAATGTGGTACACGTAGTAAAGACAAATTTCATCCAAATGCTTTTGAAGATTGTCATGATTTTTTAGATCTTATCCATCCTATCATAATCTCATTGTAATAAGTATAAAATATTTTTCACAAAGTAAGTAGTATGCACTTCAAAATGTTGCTGCGAAGCGTCATTTGACAGAATAATTGCAGGATTGGTAATACAAATGATATTTTATTATAAAACGGTAAAAGTATGTACACATTAAGACATTATCCTTTGAAAATTGAAGTGCAATCTTAATCATCACTTCTCATCCATTTGTTTATCTCTTGCAATTACCGCATCATCGAATTTTATCATGTAAGTGGTTCCATTATACCAATGAGCAGTAACTTTAGATGTCTGCAAAACAATTTCATCATCAATTTATAAGACAACAATAAACAATTATCCCAACAAAATGCTTACAAAACCGCATGAATTCAATACAGATTCGATTATTCCAGCTGTAAACACCGCACAATTCAAAACACCTTTATCTTTAGGAACTGAAATAAATTTATTCACCAAGGGTTCTTTTTCCTTTATGTAATACATTCGTTCATCATCATTCGCATGTTCTAACTTATCAGCTTCGCGACCGAATAAATTCTAAAAATAAAGGTAAGAGATGGATCTTCGGATAATGAAATAATCGTAGAAAGAATCTTATACTTACTTTCCAAAAAGTAGATTTGATAAATATAAGGATATTGAGTAGTTTGATCTCTCTTTTGTAATTTTTTTCGCGAATGAAAACAACATCTATTAGTTTAGATCCAACTTCTTTACCAAATTCTGAAAGTCTGTTTACATGGAATAAAGTAAGACAGTGAATGAGAGAAACATAGTATTATATACAATAGTGTATTCACTTGTTTTGAAGTTCTGGAATGCTGTGAGAACGGTTTTGGCAATACTGAACAATTTCCGAAAACAATAAAGCGAAACAAGTCAAGCTAACTTCTCCTTTTCCTTTGCTTAATGATTTGTCTAAGATACTTGTTTTCGAGCGAGATGTAGATATTGTAATGGTATTCATTTTAATGGAGTAACTTACGATGGTGAAAGAACTATAATATGAATTAATTACATAGTGGAATAAAGTGAAATAAACTCGGAATAAATTCTTGTTCTATCTAACTTCCTTCAAAAGTTTGAAGGTATTGAAAACTTGATAAAATTTTGTTTACAGCGTCAGCGACATCTATGTATAGTCAAGTGAATTAACAATTCATTTCCATTCTTCTTTCTTTAGACTAAAATTTTCTGCGTATTTTATAAAAGGAGCAGCCCACAATTTATCATCAACAAGTCCTACAACAACAATTAAAAAAGAAACAAAATCATTCAAACTTTGGAATTGGAACTAAATTTAAATTTATTCACGACATCCCACTGGATAGGCGAAACTATGTATGCTAATTTCCGTTCCTAAATCGATGTGTAACATTTAATCCGTCGATCGTACGTTATCGAATGCTGTCTCGCGTTGAACGATAATCATTTTAAAAATCAAGCGGAAATCCATTAAATAGCATTTTAAAAATGGCTGAAGATTCATCTGACTCTAGCGGTACGTTTTCATCGTTTACTACTTACTTTATTAATATACCTTTGCTAGGTGTAATTTTCTATTTATTATGGAAAATATTCAAAAGTCGAAGCGACGTAGAAAAGCCGGTCAACGTTACACCTCCTATGCCACCAATGAAAAAGCGAGATTTCACGTTGGAAGAACTGCGAGAATTCGACGGCACCAAAGGCGAAGGACGAGTTCTAATCGCCGTTAATTTCAAAGTTTTCGACGTCACTAGAGGTAAAAGGTATTACGGTCCTGGAGGACCATACGCCGTGTTCGCCGGACGAGACGCTTCTCGTGGCTTGGCCACATTTTCGTTGGAAGATCCTAGCGATAAATACGACGATCTCAGTGATTTACAGCCATCAGAGATGGAATCTGTACTTGAATGGGAAATGCAATTTACCGAAAAATATGATTACGTGGGCAAATTATTGAAACCCGGAGAAACCCATAACAGCTATTCTGATGACGAAGGTGAGATCGCTAGCGCGAAATCAAAAGATGAGTAATTCATGTTTTCCCAAATGGCAGCATTTTAATCAAAGTTTTTGCCGAGTGGTCGATGGTTTTGAATATTCTTGTTTCAAAACCTAATGTGTATTTGCGATTCAACTACTTAGAAGGCGAACTCCCACAGAAGTATTTTAATATTACTTAATTTTATTGTATGTATTGGTTTTTTTGGCGTTACATATTTTTATTATATTTTAAAAAACCTCTTGTGATATTTGCGGAGATACGTTCGGTGTGGTTTTTTTTAACGTATGAGTTTCACGCGTTGTTTTGTACAACTTGCCTAATTTTAGTGAACTTTGGCCCCACTTCTAAGTAGTTTACAACATTATATTGCATTACATCACGTGTGAGTAATCTGCCCTTCCCCCTTTTGGTGTTTGTTGTTGATTTGTTTTACAATTTTTAAATTTCATTCATTTTGTAAGTAATTATTTATTTATAAATCCATTCAACTTTTCCTATATAGCTTTCAATTTTTATGTAGTGTGTGTAGTATATATTGGTGTAAGGATTATGTATAATTTTTCGTTCTATTTATCTTTATCAACTTTCGAGTCATTAAAATTGTGAATCGCACGTGTTTCAAGTTTTTTTTCTTTTGTTTCAACGAATTTATTATCTACATTGTTCATAAATTTTTTACTATGTTCTTTTATCAATAGAACTTTCAACTTGAAACAACTAAAATCGTAAAATGATTTATTGAAGAACGTAAAAAAATAATGAAAATAAATGACTAATACAAGAAAATTACATAATGTTTCCCATCGATTCGATGTATTGTAAGTAAATTGCCATGAATTTGGCAACGAAAGCCTCCAAATGAAAGATGACCTTGCTCCCACGATGCAACCTATGTTCATAATCCGCAGCCATTTCAATAACTTCCCGTTTCACCGACATATCGCATTTCTTTAATAACTGCCTAAGCAAGTGCTGGAAGAAAAATTTATCATTGAGTTTAATCTAGCGAAAAATGATTTATGCAAGGAACAAATAAATTGAAAATAAATTAAAATTCCCGCCATCTTCTTTAAAAAGTAAATATCCCTCAACGAATCGTGAAATTGCCAAAACTATTTCGCAATCGTTGCAATTATCCAACTCGAAAGAAATTTCAACATTGCGTAATATCATAAGTATCGCTTATCTGCGTCTGATATTTACGAAATATGTAAACAATACTGCTCTTCATAGGTGTAAAATGAGTATAAAAAATTAACAGTTATCAATACAGAGATAGCCTATTGCCCCCATGTATTACCTTAAATATCATGTCCGTTGGTATACCGTGACATAATAATTCGTATAACCGGGACCTAACATTTAATAAATTCTGCGGCGTTTGTTCTTTCAAAATAACATTGGCCGTTTCATTGATGAAAAGTTGCCAATCTGGTTCGATGATTTTTTGATCTTTTTCAAACGGATACCTGAAATAATACGTAATTATATAGTGAAGCAACATTAAGAATGTATGAAGGTCGCCGACGTATATAAATTATACACCGAAAGTAATGCACGGGACCGTGAACGTAATTACGAATTTATTTATTCCAACAAACATTCAAGTACCTACTGAAAATTTCCCTGTTGACAAACTACGTTTTGAACTATAATAATATGATGTAAGGTACTCCATTTTATATCACGATACGATGCACCATAATCATAATATCACGAATATAATATATTAAGATTATTAGGATGTGAAGATGGTTAACTTTATGAACAGCGTTCTTTTCATAGAATTATTGCGATGTGTTTAAATTTGTAAAAAGAAGTCATTTACGAAACCAGTTCCAATGTACTTGAGCGTAAATGAAAACGCACGGTTGTAAATAGCATTCATGGTTTACCACAACGTGCTTCCATTTGTTAGGAAAATATTCAAAAGTATTATCAAGTTAAATACACCAAATATTTCTTCCACGAATAATTCATTTAGTATGGATATGAAAATTTATTTTACTTGAGTAAACACAGGCATGTATTTTATTTGAGTTATTGATATTTACGTACATGATAATTTGAAAGGTTTAAAGCTATTCGCAAATGATACTCACTGATTTACTTTACAAGCTTCGCATGTTAAAATCGCTCTTCTTAAATTACCTTCACTACTTTGACAAATTCTTTGAGCTAATTCAATAGGAATAGTGAGGCCTTCTTTTTTACAAATATTCTGTAAAATAAATAACTTAAATAAACACTATACTTGACGGGTATAAGATGAAATTTCCATAAAAAAATTTTTTGTACTTGTAAAATGGCTATAATTTCCTCATCACTTGGAGAAGGAACGCGAATACCCAAGCATCTACTACGAATGGCTGGAATAACTTGAGAAATAGAATTGGCGCATAATATAAGTCTACATGTAGCGATATACTTTTCCATAGTTCGACGTAAAGCTTGTTGAGCATCTTTGGTTAATTTGTCCACCTCGGTTAATAAAATTACTGGAACGATTCAACAATTATTCATTTACTCTTCAATGGATGCTCATTTACAATTAAATTATATACCTTTGAATTCTCGTTGACCGGTTGAATCTAATTGGTGAGTTTGGGCGGCGTTTTTTATCAACTCCATAACAACGATACGGTCGTAGATACCGGCATCGCTGGCGTTAATTTCGATATGGTAATTACTGGCGACGGTCATTATTTCCAATTTCTTGTTACTAGGAGTCTACGAAATGTGGAATAAGTGAAAAGATTTTTCATCATATAAAAGTTCCTTATTACGAATAGACTTTACCGTGAAGTTCATGTGTTCCATTCGCAACCGTTCAACTCCTGGTCCGTAAAGTTCGCGAAGTAATGCCATAATTCTTGTTTTCTTACCAGCTCCTGAAGGCCCATAGAACAGCAGATGTGGAAAATCTCCTTCTTGAACCTGTGTAAAAGTCATACAAAGCAATAAAACCGATGGTAACCTTACATGCTGGTGGAAATATTCAACTTACAAGATTTTTGAGCTGAATAGCTTGCGTTTTATGGTAGTCCAATTTGTTTAAATTTGTTGGACGATACTTATCGACCCACAGACTCATGTTTTATTAATTTTACGCTGTTTTAATGACAATTACAAAAATATTCACAATGCGAAGGAAATATTTGACGAAAAACCGCCAAAATTTTAGAGTTTAAGAACTTCAAAGATTATCATTACCTTTTCCATGGTTATGAAAGAAAACTGGATAATCGAAAATGGTTTTGGTTCTTTTGTTTAGCTTTGAATGCTAAAATTTCCCTAAAATTCATTCTTGAATGAAAAAATTAATTTTCATTTTAATCGCTTGAATCATAATAAAAAATTTAAATTTGAATTTAAAAATTTTTTAATATTATGAATATTAAAATGTATAAGATAATAATTCAATTACATGTTTTAACTTTAACAAAAATCAAAAATATTTTAAATTTTGTCCATTTAGAAATTCGGTTGATTGTCTATAAATGAAGAAATTTTTGTAGCGTTCTCCTCCCATGATGTGTTATTCATTCAAATTTTTACAAAAAAATAAATATTTCCTCTAGATTTGATAACTAGTGGTATCTTAGTATCTACTGTAGCACTACGAAAAAACGAATTGGTTTTTCACTTGTTTTAATTACTGCAACCAAAAAAATGGCCAATCGAACAGTTAAAGACGCCAAATCAATCCGTGGTACAAATCCTCAATATCTCATCGAGAAAATCATCCGTACAAGAATCTACGACAGTAAGTACTGGAAAGAAGAATGTTTCGCTCTATCCGCAGAACTCCTCGTAGATAAAGCTATGAGTCTCCGATTCGTCGGTGGCGTTTTCGGAGGTAACATCAAAGCCACGCCGTTCCTATGTTTGACTCTAAAAATGTTACAAATACAACCCGAAAAGGATATCATCGTCGAATTCATTCGAAATGAAGAATTCAAATACGTCCGTGCCTTAGGTGCGTTTTATATGAGACTAACCGGTTCGTCTTTAGATTGTTACAAATATCTGGAACCCTTGTTAGCTGACAGTCGTAAATTGAGACGTCAAAAAAGAGACGGATCTTTCGATTTGATTCATATGGATGAATTCATCGACGAACTACTAAGAGAAGAAAGAGTTTACGATGTTATTTTTACCTAGGATTCAAAAAAGGCATGTATTAGAAGAAAATAATGAGCTGGAAGCTAAAAATATCCGCCTTAGATGATGATTTCGAAGAAGGTATTGAAAGTTCAGATGAAGAAGAAGTGGTAGAAAGAAAGAAGATGAAGGAAGAAGTAGAAAGAAAGAAAGTTAAAGATCGCGTTAAAGAAAGAGATCGTGGCGATCGAGGGCGAGAACGAGATAGAGAAAGAGATAAAGAACGTGAACGTCGTGAAAGAGATAGGAAAGAGCGAGAACGTAGAGAAAGGGATAGAGATAGAGATCGAGAGAGACGGCATAGGGATAGACGATAAAAAGTTATAATTTAAATTGTGTATTTTTGTATATAAACTCATTCGTTCAAGTGCGATTTTATTGTTAGAATGTTTTTTTTTTCGTATTGAAGAACTTGTATTGAACTATTTAATAAACCTTTTTACGCTGATTATCTGTTTTTATTTCCTATCCCGAGCATGAATTCAGTAATTATATTGTTTCGTTCAATACTCACTACGAATTTAAAAATATGAATCGTAGAAATCGAATAGTTTCAAAACCATTATTTTTCAATTCCTATCTCAGAAAATTTGATGTTTCCAAATTCATACCATTACTTCTCGGAGCAAGGATATCGATACGAATCATAAAGAAAAAAAAATTCTTAGATCAAAAATGTTTATTTATAGTAAATGTTAACATTATAAAATTATTTGCCCTCATTTCCATCGTACACTAAAGTATAACCGCATTTACCGCAGTAATGTCTGTCGGACATGGCTGCCATGAACACTCCAGCTCCACAACCTTCCATGGGGCATTCTCTGCGAAGACGGAAGATTTTTCCATTTTCGTCAACCTAATAAACAAATTCATTGCATTTAAATTCTAGTTAAAAGGACATATTTTCAAAATACTAATCAAATTTTGAGTAAACACCTTATAATATTTTAAAACAGCGAGCTTAATCTTCTTCTTCTTATGCTTAATTTTTTTCGGAGTAGAATAATTCTTCTTCTTCCTTTTCTTGGCTCCACCCCTCAATCTTAATACTAAATGTAAAGTCGATTCTTTTTGTATGTTATAATCCGAAAGAGTACGTCCATCTTCGAGCTGTTTACCGGCGAAGATTAATCTTTGCTGATCAGGTGGAATGCCTGCAATTTTTTTGGTTGATTATTACGTATTTTTACAAAATTATTATATTATGAAGTTTTTCCTTTACCCTCTTTGTCCTGGATTTTGGCCTTGACATTTTCGATAGTGTCACTTGGTTCAACCTCGAGGGTGATGGTTTTCCCGGTTAAAGTTTTAACGAAGATCTGCATATTTCACTTTTCGAACCCTAGAACATTCAATTAATTAACAATCATCGAAATGAAGTTATAAAGTATCAATATATTTTATTAGTCGTGTTACTTTGCGAACTCTTGAGAATAGAAATTCATTACTTAACATACCCAGAGAAGAAATTAAAGGGATAATTTAAAAATAAATTTATTTCTTAAATACAAAACACGAAGTTACAAAATTAAACGATCAACACAGCATTAATACATCCATCATTTTCAGGATTATTCGTAACTTGGGCGTATTTTCCCCATACAACTTTTCCAGATTGCGTTACAAGACCCAATTCACTGATATTCACTTCGATTACTGTTCCTTTCGTAATAATTCCAAGATTAGTATGTGTAGGCGAATTTGGATTCTTCTTCACTCCGATGATAGGTAAGTAAAACGTAGTCTTGAGTTCAGGATGCGTGACATGGGCTTTATTGAAACGTAGCGCCATTGGCCTAATGAAACGTTCAAATTTGGGTGGCTTTCTTGTGAACGCATCTCCGACGAAACAAACTTTAGTGACCATTCGTTTCCACGCCTTACGACGAGATTTGCCGGAACGCAATACTTTAAATACTTCGGCATCAGCTTGAGCTCTGACTTTGGGTATAGGAACGTCCCATTTACCAGCCTTTTCCTTACGTTTCTGTTTTATCATGTTCGATAATACTTTGGCGGAAGATTGAACATCTCGATCGAGTAGATATACCGGTAGTGCTCCTTCTTTGGGTTTTTCGGTTTTGCGTTTATTGAGTTTTTCTTCGTGTTCTTTAATCTTCTTTTGCATTTGTATTTTCTCATTGCGTCTTTCTTTGTTGAACAATTTAGCTTTCAAACCACGTAGTCGACGAGCTTTTTCGGCACGTTTGTGAGGTTCTCGAGCCTCTCTCTTACGTTTACGTTCTTCGTAGTCCAATCGGCGACCGTAAAGTTTACGGTGCCTCTCCATGTACTCATTTTGCGGCATAGTGAAGCTGTTTCACCTGAAAACAAAACCCATTAATTAATCACAGCTGTGAAAGGACGGAAGCAGTTTTGATTGCGAATCAATGATCACTCGTTGATAAGTTCAACAAAATAAGAAAAACATCGAAAAAACACTTACCAAATAGCCATTCTACTGTTCGAAGAAACGAATCCCAATCCCAGAAGGTAATGCGTTAATCAAAACTGCTTCATTCAAAGCAACATGCTAAAACTACCAATTATCGCGAAAGTGATTACCATCATAGTAACACAATGATTTCAAGTAAGAGTCGCAAAGTAACACTTTCGTAAGTGAATTCATACAATAAATAGCTACACGTACAGTTCAATGAATAAAGAAATTAATTACTTACCAAGTTAATAAAATGAAAACGGATCTTATTTACGCCAAACACATTTTTAATTCATCATTTTTACGTCTGAGTCCGACTACAGAGAAATCACTGTATTTTCGTACATTTCAACGTGGATTTTCCCGAATCATCGATGAAGTTGAAAAATCAACCTCTTTACTGGCTCTATTTAAAAAGCGTTTACTTCGTATCCGAATATACGTTTCAAAATAATACCTTAAGATGATGCAAAATAACGCAAGCTCTTTCAGCACCTTAAAGAGTATATTTTAATTTTTTATTTTGAAAAAAACTCGAATTTAATATAATGATTTTACAATAGATAGCACTTTTTCATCTATTACGCTTCCACTTCGCAATCCAGCAAATTGTTCAGTTCAAGAAGTAAATATTTGGAATTCTTTGAAAAGATACCAACTGCATAAAAAGTCAAAACTGGTGTGGAATTTTAATTTCAAAATTAAATTAATTCAATTTAGATAATATACTTTGTAAAATTAGAAGAAGAATATCATTTCTTACTACTGTAGCGTATAAATTTTTTATCACATAATTACGATGTGAAAGTTCCTATATATTTTTCTATTTTCTGAGTCAAATAAACGTAAAATATATGCATTTTACTTTTTAAAATGTCTAACGATATGGAAATTGATACGGAAACCTCTCCATCACACTCAGAACCTTCAATGATGCGAGAAAACATCAACGAATCGAGCTCATCGACTGATCCTCCTGTTTCTCAACAAATTCAAAATGACGAAAATAATGTTGCTCAAGCAGAACCCGTTCTTAAAGACGAAAATTTAGAAAATATAATCTGTTCCGATGCAGAATTCTTGTCTAAAATTCACGCTCTTCACTGCCCCTTCACTTGGAATCCCGAGGAGCATTTAAAAACTTATAGGAGAGACGAAATAGAGGATCTAATGGGGAGTCGATGAAATGTTCGAAGAGACCAGTTTCAAGTTGAGACGGTAAAGAGAAATTTTATTCAACTATTATTCTAATCTATTGTGTACTAATAGGAAGATGATGTTTTAGATTCGTTATTCACTTGATCCTCGCCTACAACAATTACTGCAAAAGGATGTTGGAGGATTCGATAAAAAATTTGGACGAAATGGAAAAGATGCTTCTGGCCTCATTGAAGAATAAATCTCGAGACGTTTATTTTGTGTCCATCAATGATGCCCTTTTTCATATTTTGCAGAGTTGCCGAGTTGTTATGTTAAATGCCATTAATCGTAAAGAAAAAGCTTTACAAGTAATATCCTATTTTTTTCTTCAATTTAAAAAACATATACTGTATATAATTATATCTTCGTTCATACATAATATTTCAGATTTTACGTAAAATCACGCCCTATGATGAAATGAACAATTGCAATAAAGCTGGTATTTGGGCAGTACGTGCTAATTTATACGTTGAATTCGGTTACGATGGCGTAAAAGCAGCTGTCGAATACATGAAAAATGCTACATCAATCGATGATAAAAATCCGTATTGGTACTTTATGAAAGGCGTATATTTGGGACGTTTGAGAAGGCTCGAAAGTGGATTCGCGATACCATCAGTTGACGAAATAGCATCCCTAGAGTATGCTATGAAATTAAAAGAAGATGCCTCTTTTTTCGCATTCGCAGCTGAAGTTTATGTCGAAACTGCGGATAGAACATTAAAACAATACCAAGAATTATTCCTCGATAAATGTCAAGAGAAACAAAAAAATGAAATCATAAAAAAAAGTGTTTTATTAAATAAACACGCAGCTATGTTATTCAAGTACGTGCCTCATCACGATTGTGATTTTTATTTGACTCGATTTGGGAACGAGTGAATGAAGGGATGTGGTTTTTAAATCTTTGCGGTGTGTATGTATATATATTTTTTTCAATTTGTAGAAAAAGCATCGAATTAAATCCTAACTGCGCTCATTTATTATTTCGATGCGGCAAAGGCTTATTGAAATTACCTCCGCCATATCAAGACGTAGATTTAGGACGTAAATTTATAGAAGATGGATTATCACTCTCCTACGATAGCAGCTATGGTAACCACGCTATGGCCATGTATTACGAAAAATACGAAGAGGTATATTTTATCATATTGATCATTATTTTTATTATTGTTATTATTATTATTTAAAAAAATATTTTGATTTTTTTCTACTTAATAATTCAAACTTCTTCCATTAGAATTATGAAGTCGCCAAAAAATATCTTAAAAAAGCCGTGGAACATAGGAATTTTGGTGCTGATCTGGATTTAATTAGAATTCGATATTTAGAGAATCGCGACCTGGATTTTGTGCTGAACAGTCTCAAAAAGCTATTCGAAATTTACCCTGATGGAGTTAAACACAGAAAAATTTTAGCCGAAATAATTTCCTATTACTTATTTTTACGATATGATTTAAGCCAAGCAATCAGCTACATGAAAAAATTGCTTTACTTGATTGGCGATAACGACGAAATCATCAACGTAAGTATTTACTCTAATTAGGAAGTACCTACAATGTGGCTGACATCTAATGCATTATTTCGGAAACTACTGAAAATGGGATACTAATCAATTTAGCTTGATTTGTTCTCGTAAATTTAATAGTTTTGTTTAGTTATACCGCCAATACTGAAATAAGGATGGAAGCATTTCTTACTTATATCAAAACCAAAATATACATTTTTTTAATTAAAGAAACCAAAATGGTTGGAAAAATAAATTGTGCTTCTCTATTGAATACTTAAACCATTATTTTTTATATTTTCTATTAAAATTTAGGAGATTGCAACTCTCAAGTGAAGTCAATTGCACTTTTTGTATCATTTAATACAAAAAATGAATTGTATACTTTAAAATACCCTTTAGAGAGATTTTTACAAAATTTTCGACGAAATTTTAAAACTTGCACCCGCTTGTAACTGAAGCTTATTACAGTTTGGGAATGAGTTGATTCAAAAAATGAATTCACGTCTTAGAAAATATATTGATTTTTTCAACACTTTTTTCAAAAATATTGGAAATTGACATTCTAATGTCTACTCCACTTTGAGATTCCATTATCTAAAAGCCTTTATATTATATATTTTTTTAAATTATTCGTCTGAAATTTTGGAAATTCTCCCCCTTCCCCGCCAGAAGCCTATTTCATTATACGGGTCAGTCTATCCAAAAAATTAATTCTATACCTTTGGAAACTTCCATATGATGTTTTTCAAAATTTCATCTGAAATTTTGGGAATTGCCCCTTTCTCCGCCAGAAGCCTATTTCATTTCAAATGTCATTCGATCCAAAACAATGAATTCTACGCCTTCAGAAACTTCCATATGATTTTTTCAAAATTATCATTTGAAATTTTGAAACTGAACCCCCCTCGCCCCTTCACTATGGAAGCCCATTGCACTTTTTGGGTTAGTAAATACCTACAAGAAATGAATTGTATACTTGTGGTGAAATTTAGAAATTTGTGCCATCTCTCAACTGAAGCTCATTGCAATTTAAGAGAAAGTTGACACGAGAAATGTATTGTATGCCCTCAAAAAAGCATGCATAATTTTTTCAAAATTTTCATCCCAAATTTTGGGTATCTTCCCCCCTCCTTCGCCAGAAGCCTCCATTATGAGGATCAGTCGATCTAAAATATGAATTCTACGTCTTCAGAAACTTCCATATGATTTTTTTCAAATTTTCACCTGAAATTTTGAGATTGCAACCCTCACACCCCGGTCATTGGACATTTTGAGTCATTTAATACGAAAAATGAATTGTATACATTAGAACACCCTAGAAAATAAATTTTTCAGCGAAACTTTTGGTAAAATTTTCATCTAAAGTTTTGGAAATTACCCTCTCTCCCTCGCTAGAAGCCTATTTCACTTGAAGGGTCAGTTGGAACTGAAAATCAGTTATACGTCCTCAGAAACCTCTAATATTAATTTTTTCAAAATTTTCATCTAAAATTTTAGAAATTGGTTCCTCCTTCGAGCAGAAGCCTATGACACTTTGGAGGATTATCAGCCAAAAAAAAAATTAATTCTGCGTCTTAAAATACTTAGAGGTGAATTTTTTCAGATTTAGTATCAGTATTGCATTTTTGTCTCTTTGGAAATGCAATATGGTTCATTGCGGCGACGCCGGTACATAATACGTAAAAATGTGGTATATCGTTTTACGTGTATTTGGGAATTAATTTTGTATTTTTGACCATGTTGAAGCTCCGTAGTTCGCTTCTGCCCTTCGGTTATAATAATCAAGGACTTTGTGAAAACGCCAGAGTAAGACTAATTTGTAAAAAAAAAAAAAATTGAATCGAATCGACATAGAATGACCCCTTAGTCAGGTCGATTTTTGAGGGGAAAAAGCAATAATCGTTCAACTTGGCTTATTAGATATCAAAAAAAAATCCCATTGTATTTACGTGGTTATTTATATACCTGAATTCCTTCGCGTTTGCCATCTCGGTTCAATGAAAACTTGTAAATTATATTATTCGAAGTATTTTTACACGTAAAAAAAAAATCGAGATGGTTAGATTTTGAAATGAAACACGTCGAAGTAATATAGGTATGTAGTATCCCATTTTCAGACAACGACTCTATCACACGTTGTGGATTGGATACCTTTCTTGACCACAAGTTTTTAAATCTCATTTATAAATGTAAACATTTCATTTATTTTTTTTGCAGACATTTAAATCCGGTATTTCACGGCAAAAATCGCCATGTTCCTTATTAGCCGTATTATTAAGCGATATAACAGATCGATCGAACAAAGAAACCCTTACTTCAGAAGAAAAAGAACAATGTAAATCGTTTCTAAACAAATTATGTTGCCAAAATTTCACGCTACCTTCTCCCAGTACGGAAAATCTACGGGAAAAGATAGCTAAAGAAATAAACGCTCATTTTAAAAGTATCGACGGTCGCGTAGCAAAACGCCGGTGTGCATCTCCGACAAAAGTCGAACCCGTTGAAAAAGAATACGATCCTGTTTCAAATCGATTCAACAAAGAATACGCAAAAAAATACTATATCGATAAGAACGAAGAAAAATCTGTTATGAAAACAATGGTCGACGATTTTTTCTCCAAATACGCAGCCGAGGTCGAAGCTAAAGCGAAAGCTGTATGTGAACCTTCGACTAGCTCGAAATCTAGTAAACCTAAAAATAATAAAGGAGAGCCGATGAACCCAACGGTGCAAAGATTATTCGATAATATGAAAAAATCCAAACGTCTTCATTTAAAAAATTCCGATTCGAATTCAGAATCGAGCGATAAAGAAAAAGATTCGGTGTATCGATTGGCTAAACAATTCGAACGTCGTTTCAATACCTCGCCTGAAAAAGATCTCGACGATAATTCTAGGTCTGGAAGGAACAGTCGTCACCGAGCTCATTCCAATAACGTAGAACGTGATAAACGTTCGTTAAGCCGCGAAAGTAGATCTAAACTAAGTGATCAAAAAAGATCGTCGAGTCGTGAAAGTCACAGGTCACGTAAACCATCTAATCGAGATAGATCTGCGAGTCATGAAAGCCGAAAATCTACAAAGGTTACGTGTAGGAATCGATCTGCGAGTCGTGAAAGTTACAGATCTACTCGTCAAAACCGATCTACCAGTCGTGACACTCACAAATCGCGTAGAAATCGATCGAGAAGTCGCGACGATCGGAAATCGCATGTACGCGATAGATATGGTCACAAACACGAACGATCTGATAGTGAAGAGAGTCGTCGATCTTCCAAAACAACGCATCGCAATCGTTACCGAAAAAAGCACCATAAGCACTATGAAAGTACAAGCTCTTCTGGAAGTTCGTGTTCATTTTATTCAGACAGTGATTCTTCTAGCGATCACAGAAGGTATCGTAGATCGAAAGTATCTCCGAGGCGTCGTAAAGAAGAATCGTATCGTAAACGTTACCGTAAGGAAAAATATACGCACCGTAGGTCTTCGAAAGAGTACACCGAAAGCGATAGTGATGACAGTTCGTACTCTGATAGCGCATCGTACACAGATGACAGTTACAAATCGCGAAGATCAACGCGTTACAAAAACCGTCGTACAAAACGCAGCGTCAGTCGTAGATCCACTAGCAGATCGAATGCCAAGAAATACTCATCGGCGGAAACTCTCAAAGATACGAACACGAGCTCAGATATTGAAAATAAACGTTCGCATAGTCGTGCCAGTGCTCGTTCTCATAAAAGTTCGACTTACGATGATGGTCGTCGCAAGCATCGATACAACGATGGTCGTAATCGTGTTAAAAGATCCACTAGTCGAGAAAACCATCGATCTAACAGATCTTCTCGTAAATATTACCCTTCATCGAGACGTAATGATTCATCGATCGAAAAATACGTTTCAGATCAAAATGCTGGTGATAAAGAGAGTATCAAATCTGATGAGGTGAATCGTCACAGCGAACCTGACCGTGGTCATAGTGGTGCAGAATCTGACGTAAACCTCAAAAAGTAACTTGAATGAAAATAAAATTTTTCTAGTCCTCTGAGTGATCTTTAAGACGGTGATATAGGAGTTGTTGAAAATGAAACTAGCTATGGAACTAGCTATGGAGGAGTCGTACTAGCTTTTGGAATTCATAAAATAATTGATTTGTTCATTTTTAAGCATATATATTCTTCTTTTTACGTTGAATCAATTACCAATTTTTTTTAATTTTTAAAATACTCGTATACATTATTACATAAGGTTTTTATACATTGTACTTCTTCCATGTTGTAATTGTTATTTTCATAATCGATCAACAATCCTCTGTTGATAAAAATTAAAAGAACATGTGAGTTTTTTTTATTTCCTATTTATTATCTATCAGAGATGGAGTTATCACGCTTTAATAATATATGCCCAAGAAAGAAGTAATGGTTCAGACTGACTAAAAGAAAAAAAAATGACCAAATAAAACTTGATTAAATATATTATTAGCAAGTGAAAATCAAAATTGCTCAGATTTGATCCTATTTCAGCGAATTACATAACTTTATATCTAATTTTTGTGGGAATGTATCAAATGTAATCAAATTATGTCTGGACCAAAGAAGTATTCGAAAATATCGTCTAATTATATGATATTTAATGAATTTTGATCTAATTCTTAATTCTTGCGGTTATTGATATTTGCATTTTAAATTAGTATTTACAGATTTCTGGAGTAACAATTTTTAACAAACATTATGATTGATGTATTATATCATCATCAAGGAAGGCCAATAAATTCATTAAGAAATTTGAAATTCACTCGTTCTGAATTTAATTTCAATTTTTACTTTTCAAATGATCTTCCTATACTGACCAAAACTTCGATTTCCGCCCATAACTTGAATTTAACAGAAGTTTATTTCGCTATGAGTTCATTAATTTTTTTAAATTATTCATTGGCATTTATAAACACCTCACATAATCTTTTCAACTTGATTAAGGCACCTATCAAATAGCTAGGGGAGCGAGTCGGAGCCTAGAAAGATTTTGAATGAATGACAGGTTTTCTTCATTAAAAAACTGTGAACTGAACTTCAGTTCTCCAGTTTTTTTTTCCAAGTAAATTTGAACTTATTACTCATGAATATGAACTGAGTTCAGAGTTGATGGGTTTGTGAACATGGCATATCCTCAACTAGATAGTTAAATTAATTGGCAGCTATTTACGTGTTACTTGAGGCTGATAGTGATCAATCACTCGTTTACAATGATTCAACGTGTTATTATAGCCATGGTCATTCATTCGCCTAAAATCAAGCGTTTTGCGTTTAATTTTCCACTTTCCTTCTCCCATTCAGCCATTCATTCATTCGTCTCAAATACCTCAATCTCATTGTTCAGCTTCATTCTATACCGCTAGTTCGCTGATAACGGTCTCCATAGCAACGTTTGCTGTGCGATATTCCCGTATAGGCTAAAGTAAATAAACTGGATAGGTAGACAAAGCGAGGCGGCAGACGCGGTAGAAAAAAGCGCCTTGTTTTGACGCATTTTGTTTTCATGGGGGTAAACATTGTTCTTCACGCACTGTCGGCTTTAAAGTTACTTGGTTTTAATAATTTGTTTAATATATAAACTAATTCTTTGTTGTTTTTCAACTGAACGATATTCTTTCATTTGGTTTACCATTCTGAGCTTCAACTTGAATGTTCCTAAGTTTACTGAAAAGTAAGTATGAACTATGGAGTTATATTTCAAAACATTCATGTAAATTCCGGCTATCGGTGTTTCATACCAAAGCTAATGTTACCAAAAATAGCAACCATTTTATTTGAATCAGCGGTTTCGTGTTGATAATACGTGAACTTACATTTTATAATTTCTTAGATGGTTCAATTACATATCAAGAAAGGCGACGAGAGTCAATTTCTTTATAATGCCTCGGTGAATATGACCGTAGACGAATGTTACGATTCTGTTACCATGATTTATAATGGAAGACTGAAAATAAATAGAATATGTAATGGTGAGTAATTCAATTCTAGAATCGCATGCTATAAATAATACCTATATAATCTCCAAGTAATCTATTCGTTGTAAATCCGATAGAAATGGAACAGTTAAGATTATATGGTACGATGCTTCCTCCAAATATTGTCGGTTTAACCGACGAACAAGTTGAGGAGTTGAAACTTGTTGATGAATGGGGTGAGAAATGTATACCCTCTGGTGATTGGATTCCGAACAAAGATCCGATAGGTCGTAGGAATGGAAAACAACCGAGAGAAAGTATGCAGAAAATTATCGCCAAAGGTATCGAAGAAGCTAAAGCCACCATTTCCAAGGTACCTATAAAGTAGTATTTAATATTCGCTACAAATAAATGAATATATAAAATTATAATAATTGTTTTTCTTCGCAGAAACAAGTACTAGCCGGTGTATTTTTGAATCAAAAGAAAATACAAGAAGTATTGGATATGTTGCAAGGCGTTTTATTGGTGGTCTATCCGATGAATTTGCCACCCCATGATCCCATTCGACAAGAATTAGAAAACTGTGAAGATTTAACCGGCACCCAAGCTTCATTAGAAGTGAGCATAGTATTCATAAACTTGTTATGTGGAAAATGGCGCGAATAACCTTCAATATTTGCTATTAAAACTAGAATAAAAAAGAACCGAAATATTTAACCATCGAATAACGTTTTAAAAATTCATAACGTTGCCTAAACACTTTATACTTTCCCCAAAAAAATCAATACGAGCACGTAATTTTATTAACTTATGTAAACATCTTCGCAGGTGATCGATTCGGGCCTAGCGCAGTTATGGTTTTCGGGTAAGTTACTAGAACGTGGTAAAAAATTGAGCCATTATTTGGGACAAAATGAGAAAACTAAAGTTGTCCTCAAAATCTCCAAATCCGGTTGTGGTCCGCCGCCCAAAGAGCCTATTATGTCCGAAGAGGAGAAAAAGCTAATGATGCTGCATGCCTTCAGAAGACAAGAAGAGTTAAAGGTAAGTCTTTAATACTTTCCTTTCGCCTTAATTTTAAGACTAGCGTGATGCTCTTACGTGATAGATCGTAACTGAAGCTTGAAGTACATTACACGAATTTACTTATCTAAAGGTCAGCTTTACGTGTACTCGTTCTATCGTCGAAGAATTTTCTTCGAAACAAGACTGTTCTTACCCTTTGGAAAATTCGCGCGATTCCACTTAATGAGTTTCATTCCTTTGTGTTGAATTTGCTCGTTCAAATAAAGCATAATATTTACCGAGTAATTTTTATCAAATGGCGTGTACGTTATTTTGAAACTCGGCGTTATTAAGTTCGTCGCGCGAGAAATGAAAAATCCGCCATCGTAACGGTCAATTTGTGTCGTGTATAAATGTAAATTTTTTCCACCGCTTTTTCTATATTATTTTCTTGCAACAGCGGTACTTCAACTTCTGTTTCGTAATAAAATCGCAACGTGGAATCAATTCATATCGTTCGATTAAATTCTGAATAGTTGTTTTTTTTTTTATTTTTTTTTTATTTCTTACTGTTATTTGATTTATCTGCTTTTATTTGATACCGGGAGCCAACGATGTTATCTGGTTCTTGTCGACATGCTGAGGAACATTGTATCACAAATATTTAAGAACGTGTTTGTAAATGGGTAAATGGCGATGTAATTTTTTTATGAGAGGTTTCTTTTAGTTGAAGCATGTGGTAATGAAATTAAACTAGTAGAAACATCTATAATTATTATTTCAACCACCAGAAATATTACGAACTCTTTCTCAAATTATTTGATTTGATTCAAAAGTGAAACAGAAAAGTTCCGTTGAAGAGGAAAAAGTTTTTTATAATTCAATTGAAAAAAAAAAATGTATTCAATTTTTGTTTTTCATCGTAGATCGTGATATGAGTATGAAAAATCAACATGTAATCATTTTATCGTAAAAAAATGTACAAGTGGTTTTCAATCGAATTTCTTTAATTCAAAATAAAAATTTCAAAATAATTATGGTCCAGTACAAGTAGTTAAAAATAATAATTAACATTGGTCAAAGAGTGAAAAACGTGAAAAAATGATTTAATTTTTAATCGATAATCGATCAATCGTCATCTTGTTTACGGTAAATTACCAGTAATTACTAGGAAATCATTTTTTTGCATTTTCTATGAATAAAATGGAATATTGCATCATTCTTTTATGCATTATTCTTTCAATTTCAAGTAACGACTGGAAAATATACAAAAAAAAGTTATCGAGAGAATATTCCGTTATTTCACAAATTCTCTCAAATCCTCAATCTTTCCTTTACCAGTTAGTTCATTACTTAAATTCATGTTCTTCGATATTTAGTTCAACATTTTGAAATCACATTTTCAATGTCAGATAGTGTCTAGAAAAAATACGTGTTTTGGTTCATTATCTCAACATTTTAAAACAAAATGTGACTGACCTTCTCTGATTTCAACTTCTCAAGTGAATTTGGAGGAGAGTTTAAGCGAAAAACCGCTGTTAGAGAAGAAATTACTATAAAAAATGTCATGAATTTTCCGTATCTCTTCATCGAATCGATGTAGAGAGGTCAAACTTTGTATACAGGGTTAGTTGATAAGCAAAATATGACCTCTTGTATTTGTGTCAAAATGGGCTCGTAATGTGGACGAATGAGAAGGTAGGAATTGACTCTGCTCTACTGGTTGCATTTTTCAACTCCTTATGCTGCATATTATGTTGTGATGTTGAAGCTGCTAATAATAAAATAATATTAATCATGAAAATTTTCAATAACTCGTCCTTTTTTTCTTGTAATCCTTTACGTTTTTTTTTGTTTTTTTGTTTGTTTGTTGAAGATTTTACTTTTTTGATGATGATTTCAAATTTTGAACATCGTAATAATATCATTTAGTTTATGATCTATAAAAAATAATAACATTTAAAGCAAATTTAAATTATTCATGTCATTATGTTCATGAGAATGCATTAGGTGTTTATATACTTTGGCATTCTTGTAGTATTGGAAAGTTTGTTTTTTGATGTATTATGATTTCAAAATTTAAGTCTTAAGTACTGTTGAATGGAAACAGAAATGGGCAAAATCTAGGTTAAAATAAGCTTTAGATCATAGATCACGATGTTAAGATGATCTGATTTTTATTTAGAATTATTACTGAAAAATATGTTCTGATCTAATCTTAAGACCATAAAAATATTTAAAAAAGATCAAAGATCAATTTTTCTTTTTTAAGGTTTTCTTAATATTAATTTCATATCGGATGAGAATAAAAAACAACTCATGAAAAAAAAAAAACATGTGTAAAATCTGTTAAAATCGGAGTGGAAATACCCCAGAATTTTGTTGAAAATTCGGTTCTATTTTATTTTGATACATTTTTGTTCAGATCGTTCCTGTGGTGTTCATGTCCCCTTTCTATATACCCGGTGACTACTTGATTCAAGCATCCAAGCCAAAAAAATAGCTAAAAGGTGAATAAATTCAATATGTAATATGTTTTTTTAACGATGAAAGTATAATTTAAAATTGTGCACTTCATTGATAGACCCTTTTAAGCATTTAATAATTTTTTTGTGCCATTTTCTTGCCACTATCATAAAAATATATATAATTCATTTCTATGGGGGAAAGATTTTTGGGCTTAAAGTGCTCGAATCAAGTAGTTACTCGGTAGAGTGGTTATAATAACTGGTCTGGTTTCAGAATGGTCATACGTCACACGCGTAACGACCAATCATAAGGCAAGAATGTGATAAAATCCAGGTAATTTAATTTCTACCTTCCTAAATAATATCGTTCAGTTTTCAACTTTTCAGTGAATTACTGAAATTCGTTCGAGATTTGAATCATCAGCTGATTCATGTTTTTATTTTACGAGTAAGTCGAAGTAATTGCTTTCCAACTTGCTGATTGGTTGTTACACACGTGACGTACGACCAATCAGAAAATGGACCAGTTACTACAATTACTCTATTGTGTTTTGCTTAATATAATACTTGTTTTTGGTAACAGAGCCTCTTCTTTACCACCTGCACCTCCGAAGCCCTTAGCACTCCTTTTGATGTGTAACTCTGGGAGGTAAATCTCGCTTTGAGTCCGAGCTTATACCTCCTATCACTACCTCCGAAACCTCCGGTTGCCTATCATTGATTTCAAATCTGAGAGTATACATTTTTCACCTACCAACCCATTCATTTTTGTTGTAATTACAATGAGTAGATTACTTAGAGGAGTACGTGATAGTATTTACCAGTGTGGAAAATGAGAGATTACTCACCATTGCGTATTGGATTTAGTATGAATCTTGCACTCGTAGATCATACAGGAATAGAATCCCAACATCGTCTACAGTCATCGCTTGTTTCATTCTACGTCGACGTCTCCATTCATCGCGTCTCGTAATCATGGTTGACACGAAAGAAGCCGATAAATATAAAGTATATAATGAAAAGAATACAAACATAGTGTAAATTAACGATAAGATTGTCTGATTTCCGCGTATCAAAAACATTTACACGATCATCTCATAAACATAATGAAACATTGAGAAAGAAAAAAAAGAAATCGAATCTTGGTAAAATAGAAAAAGCTCGAAGTAGAAAATAAAAAATAAGGAAAGAAACTGGCATTTATACTCTTAACGAGTTTATAGCGTGTTTGTACAAAAAAAAAAAATGAAACCAAAAAAGAAAAAAAAAATTACGCGTTCGAATAATTAGTATTCTCGATTTCCAACAGATTAACTTTTGATTCTTCTTTTTTAGAGTGCGTAGAAAGATGCTGCATGGCGAGCTCGTCCTTTTCGGTGTTCTTATTGGCACGCGCTTCTCTGTCTTCGTCCGTTCTCTCTATAGCTTCGTATCGCAAATCGGTGTCGCTGGTGTGAGCGTCGTTGCACCACTTACATCGCATTCTCGCGTCATCTCCGACACGTACGGTTTGCGTGATTACCATTAGCGTTACGAAGGAGACGATGAATAATGTGCCGGGTACGCAAACCGCGATCATCAATTCTAACCAGGTTTTATTCAAGTCGAATCTGGCCAGAGCGAATTCCGAGTTGTTCTGAAAAACGGATATTGGAATAATTAGTAATTTTTTTTTTTTTTTGTTTTGTCATTTTATCATTATTACAAATGAAAAGAAATTATTTATTACTTTATTGTAAAAGCAAGGAAATCTACTTTGAGCTGTATCGTCGCTGCCGTTGCGGCCATGAGTGCGAGCGAATTCTTTGCATTCGCCCCGTAACGTGTTCACGCAGCCTTCCAGATTTATGTATAATTTTGATTTATTATAAATGGCCAAATGATGTTGAACTGGCATGAAACGTCGTGTTGGGTCCACTTCTTTTGTGCTGTTGTTGTATATAGACCAGAACTGAGTGAAGTTCATGTACGGTTGGGGTATGTTAGAATCTTGCACAACGGTGCCATTTATGCAATCCCAAGCGCTATAAAAATTCAATTATAATTTCTATCAATACGTGTTTAATTTATTAATGTTGTTGTTGTTTTTTTTTTTTCAAAATATTTTCTCACTGGAAGGTATTCTCGTTGGTTTTGGATACGTCAGCGCAAGAACCGAATAAAGCACCGCCGGCTTTCTCTTCGGTCCAGAATTCGGTGGGCTCGATTTGAACGCTTGGTTGGTTGCCTCTGGCTTCGTTGTATGCCAAAGCTTTCTTGCATTCGGCGGTGAATAGGTTGTCTTCATTTTTAAGGTAGATGTTGGCCGTTGGTGTGGTGATTTTGTTGCAGTAGCGATCGCATTTGAATTTACTTTTGATTTGTAAACATCTGAAAATTCATTCGAGTTAATGTCCGTTTTTTTTTTTTTTTTTTTTTTTTTTTTTTTTTTTTTAATATAAATAAAATACATGTGTGTTGTGAAGGTAAGGTTCTTCTTTTATTTTTTATTATCAAGAATCAGATATAATAAATTTTGCATGGATGAAAATAATTTTCATAGTGTTATGACCAAAAATCGTAAGGGATAAAATTAGCGCACACGCTGCCAGCCACAGTCACCTTACGGTGTCAATTACGTCATCACAGCGTGGCCATGGCTAGGCGAAAACGATGCTAACCACATTCCTGGGAGTCGATTCCTGAAAATCTTAATTGGCCTAACGCGCGCGTTCGGCGTAATCGGGGCGCGGCGAGGTTATTCCTAAAAAGCGTAACGAGCGTAGTATGGTACAACCAGCGTGAAGATTACGCCTCTTAAAACGTGGCGTAATCCGCGTAATGAGCGTATTGCAAAGGAGATGGTACCTCGCCGGTGTGTTGATATGATAATGGTGTTGTTGATTGAAGGGAAATAATGATAATTTTCAGTAAATATGGACTGCTACTTGCAGTGTAAATCGGCACATACAACATGATTAAGAGGCAAATCGGGATTTGCAGTGTTTTCATTGGTTCTCAAATTACTTAACAAGTATTAACATTTGCAATTACCTTCATCCACTCTGCTGGCTGTTTAGGAGGTCCTAAACTACTTAATTTTCCAGTCAATTCTTTCCACATTTCTTGTTGATGTTGGTAGGTGAAATTACTTTCGAATTTTTTAGATATTAGTTGCGGATTTCTCTCCATGAATTGGATGAGAAATTCGCGTTGCATTCCATTGGCTTTTTTTGTTTTGGGAGGCTGCATTGGCTCCATTATGAAAAAAGTAAAAAGAACAAATTCTTGACTTGAAGATTTATGTTTTATGAAACATGAAAAACAAATGAGAATCACCATCCGAGGTACTATTTCATAAGAACGGACAAAAACCGCGAACAGAATAAATTTTTTTTGGACTTCCAACATATAACCTATCATGCAATATAAAAATTACCTCAATTACGCAATACTTTTGGCGTTGTTAGCCATGTTAGACTAAAAAATTTCTATTGATAAAATATAACTTTTACAATAAAACGCCATAAATTAGAAAAATTATAAAAAATACGCTGACGCGTTTCGGCGCGCTATGGCGTTTTATTGTAAAAGTTATATTTTATCAATAAAAATTTTTTAATGACCCTATTGATTACGCCGTTTACGCCGATAAGTTTGTCATTTGAGATTACGTCGAATACGCACGTCACGCCGATTACGATTTTCAGGAATCGACCTCCTGGTCGGCAGTCATGTTTCACCAGCCGACGGGTTGAACATCGTCAGCGCAGCCATGGTCAGTGTCACATTATACTGGTCGAACCGGTATAGGCTCGTCAGCACTTCCACTTGCATGTAACCCTACTCTGGTCGATAGGTGTCCACGTGCCGAGCAAGGGTCGGGTAGCATCACCATCCGACACAAGTGCTGCGTCGACGAAATAAAACAGGTGCGCAGTGCGCACCTACAAGGCATCAGGTTGCAAACGGCCACCGCCAGCTTGACTCCCCTGCCCCCTTGAGCTGCCGCCTCGCCTGCTCAGGCGACCATATATACCACCAGCGGCCACGCAAAACGTGGCGTGGCTCTCCGTTAAGAGCTTTATTTTGTATCAGTTGTGCACCCAGTTTCTGTGTGAGAACACCTTGACATTTAGTTTGATCTTGTGTAAAATTAACTCTTTTGATTTGTGTAAACTAAAGTTATTGCGAAAAGGCTGACAGCCTGTACTTGTGCTCTGAAATAATCAGGGAACGTTGTTCGTGAAAAATACATGATTTTCTCAACATAAATTGAACATGTATTTTCCTTTCAACCACATCAAATAAACTGAGCTGTCAGGAGCTCTCAACAATAGTTATTTGAAAACTAAATTTTTCTTTTATAACTTATGCACATGTTCACCTGACCATTGCTAGATGTAATGTACAGCTATTCTCGTAACGTGCTTCCAATGGTAAGGTGAAAGAAAACAGATGTAAGAGAGGGGCGAAGGGAGCATATTGTCACGCACCCAAATATTTTCACAAATAAATTGAAAAGAAAAAAATTAATTCAAAGTCCGAAAATGTAAAATTGTTCATAGATTAAAAAAAAAATTAGTACGGATAATTATAAGGTCTAAAAAAAATCCGTAGCCAAAAATAATTGTCACTGAGCTGATTTTTGGATTATTTTTATGTGATAATCCCAATAAAAACATGGTAAAACGTCCATTCTATCATATGTGGATCTAAAAGTGATTTCCCCCTCTGAACTCCTTAAGGGAGTCTCCAATCGAAAAAATAGTACAGTAAAGAAAGATTCTGAGATAGATTTCCTATCAACTAAACTGTTCACTGACCCTTGAAAATTAAATTTAAGGGTAGAGAGGGATGTTTCAAAATGAACTATCTTTTCATTTTATTCATAATTATGTGCTATTGCAAAATGTTCATCATATCATTTCTTTAAGTACACTACAAAACGAAGAAACTGCGTTCATTGAGGACCTTTGGGCTTTCGCCAACTTCCAGTAATTACGTTCGGAGTATTTGTGCCAAAAGGGGCGGGGGGGGAATTTGTGGAATTTCCAAGTTACTTATATCATTCAAAGTTATGTATGCTACATATTCCTTGATAATTGAAAAGAGATACTCTTGATAGGAGGGCGGAAGTGAGAGGTCAGTATTTTATTTATTCGCAAATAACATTATTTGTATGTCTGCAATAGAAAATTCAAAAATATTGGAAGAAGTCAAGAATAGAAATCGTTCGAATAAAGTGTCAAAAACTTGATAATTCTCAATGAATCCTATCTAAATTCACTTGAAAAGCTGAAATTTAGGTATATTAACTTCTGTTACCAACTCTTTCATATAAGACTACAAAGAAAAATTTTTTTATTCATTTTTTTTTTTTATTTTTTTTTTGTAAAAATGATAAAAAACTACTGTTGGTTTGTTTGTGCTACAAATCTCTCTATATATTAAAATCAAAATGAAATCGGTTTTGAGATGCGCGCGCATCCTTGTTTTGAATAGCAGGTATAAAAGGTATATAGAGGATAGCACATATACAAAGGAAAAAAAAGGTTGTAAATTTTAATAAAACCCTTTTTACATGTACAATGGTAAGGTCATAAAATTGTTTAAAATGGCAGGAATACAAAGTATAAAGAATAGCGGGTATACAATGGGAAAAGAAGGTGATAAATTTCAATAAAAGCTTCGTACGTAGGCAAAAGCTAGGGTAAAGTTGAAAAATTGTTTAAACTGGCAGGTATACGAAGGTATAAAGGGGCGAGCTCATCCTGAAAGGAAGAAATCTTGGTGGGGGGTAACAAATATGTAAGAATAAGTTGGGTTGTGCAGTTTTGAATGTAGCAGTACTTATCGGATAAAATAATTTTTTTTTCTTTACTTAATTTTTATTGCGAGCCCCGAAGGGGCGAGTAGGCACTAGTTTTTATTAAATTCGTATATTATTATTATCATTATTATTACTAAGCCATTACGGCCTTCCAGTTCGAATAAAGGAGAGGGAATCGCATATCTGTTTTTTTGAATGCCGTGTGCTCAGAAACAGAAATATTTTGTAAAAGTGGAGAAGTGGAAATGGAGGACGGACTGAAAAAATATAAAAATACCTTTACCTGGCTTTATTACAATCGAATAAACCATTGAGTTTCAAATTATCTGTGTCGCTGTTGATAATGGAACCATTGACCGTCTGATGTCGACAGTAATAAATTTCTGATAAATTGGTACAGTGTCCTAGACGACATCTGAATATACCTGTGAGATTAGCGCACTCGAGCGGATTATTACAGTTGAATTTTTTGGGTAACTCGTCGTTGGCCTGAAAGTATAACGGATTGGTGGTCATTTAAATATCGATTTTAGTTCTAGTCTGGCACGAAGTCATTAGGAAATTAATTAAGCGTGCGAGAAGGTTAAATACGCGGTCATTCTCATTAAATACGAGCTTACCGGTGGGCAAGACACTGTGACCATTCTGGTGCAATTTTCGAACACCAAGTTGGTGCCATTTTGACGAACGGTGACGTAAAATTGGGGACAAAATCCAGTAGTCTTGGTCAGACACCATTCGCCGCAAGAAGCCCACGAGCAATTTTTCGACAGGCTGCTGTTGACGGTTTGGCACATCACCGGTGTAGGGTACATACCTATGTTGAAGGCTTTGTGCGACGGGAAATATATGGCGACTCCGAGGTACACGAACGAGACGCAACTCAAAACCATGGTCATCTGGCAGATACATATAGTGCCGCATATTTTGCGATCTTGTTCGGGTATCACCCGCGGTTTCGATTTATCGCGTCGTCTACCCATCGCGACGAAAGTGCAGCTAGCCGATGATCGCGAACGCGTTATCCAAACTTGTAGTCGAATGCACGAGTTCGGATTGTGAGTTTAGCATTATTGCAACACGTTGAAAATAAACCAGGGCGTTCACTGTACCGCGCCACAAACTTATATCGTCGACGTTCGACAAGCCGCACGTCGCCAGTATTGAACGCTGCACGAGTTACATTCGTGGCATGCGTATTGCGTTCAAGGCGTTCGTTTACGAGCAAGTCGTAAAAGCACCAGAGCTCGAGTTTATATGGAGAATTTCGTTCGTTTGTGATTTTTTTCTCTCATCGCAGGAGTACACGAGTTGCTCGCGACGAAAGTAAGAGTATGACGAGTACATGTTTTGTTTTCCCTGTTATGATAGTTCGGAGTTCGTGTTTACGTATATGGACGAATTATGGAAATTACGTCTATTACGGGAAGCTAGTCGACCATTAGGGGTTTCCTTTTTTTTGCCACCGCGCTACCTATTCGGGTTATGATAGCAATTTCATACTCGTAGCTGAGCCACTTGTTTTATCGTGTATTGAATTGTAAGGCGATGAATATATTATACACTAGTAGGGTAGGCCGATTTTTGCCTTTTTTGAGTGCGGAGGTACCTTGAGAAATAGTGGCCAAATCACCTAACAACAGGCACCAAAAATTTCAGTTCTTAAACACACCGACAGTAGCCCCCAAAACGGAGTCAAAATTTCATGTTTTTTTTTTTCAAGTTAAATTTTGAGAATTTCAATTATTTCTTTAGTCTAAGAATATTATTTTGTTGTCTAAAGATGGAACAAAATTTTGACTTGAAAATTTTTCAAATTATCTTAAGAATAATATCAGCACATTCGCTTTATTTGTATTGAAATTTGAAACCCCCAATAAATATTAAGAAAGCGTTACGACCCTCAAGATTTTTTTTCATAGATATGTAAACTAGCCACACTAACAACATAAATGTACTGAAAGTTCCTATTGTTAAGTAGTATATGTGCGTATTCCACAGGAGGATTCGAATTCTCAAAGAATGTTTTTTTTCGTAATATCTCCCCAGGGTTTGATTGTAAGGCAAAAATAGCTCAGTGCAATTTTGTTCTATATTAAATTTCTTACAACTTTCATATGAACATTTTTCTTGTGCAACCCATAGGTGGGAAGTTAGGGGTGTTTGAAATTTGCTTCGTGAGTGACATTACATATGCGAATGAAAAATGCGGATAAAATAACTTGTGACTGTATACCAATCTAATCATGACCCTATGGAGGCCTCGGCCCTTCCACTCCACTCTCAAATACAACTTATCTGAAAAGAACAAATTTTTTGTTTAAATAAGATGAGAGATAACATTTTTAAATATATCTCTTGTAATCAGCTCATCTTCGATGTAACTGTATATGAGAATGGGGAGAAAGAGCAGGGATGAAGATGAAGTTAGTATGCAGTTGAAAGTTGTTATACATGAAAATATTCATACTTGGGTAGGTATATATTTGAGGGTGAGGGTAGACGTCTGAGACTTCCATAGGTTCATGTATGCATATGTCACGTAGGATGAAGCCTTGCAGATTCTGGAAGGAGAGCGAGGCAGGCTCTTTATATTTTTATGTTTTGCACGATTTGTAATCATATGGTACAAATGCCTACTGCTAGATCAGTTTTATTTTTTACCATTAGATGTTGAATTTTAAGCCTGGTCTCAACTTACAATCCTCTGACCCATGCAACATGCCCCCTATTTTGGGAGTATAGGTTAGTTCAGGATATTAGTGTCATTTTCTCTTGAACCAAATTTATCGTACAGTAATATTTAATTTTTCATTCCAAGCTGAATGAAATAATGTTTATTTATGTTTCTAATCTGTAAAAAAAAAATCGTCATCCCAACAAAAGTAGGCAAATGTCTGGACATGTTGAACTATCATAACTCTTTGTAGGAAGGTTTTCGATTTTCAAATTTTTCGATTGTTTGGCTTCTGGTCGATTTTTTCGTTTAGTAAGCTTTTGAACATCGTAATGTTTTTTTGTTCATATCAACAACTTTTTTTACACTAGCTCCTATATTATTTTAATCTCTTTATGTAAAAGTCATCTGAGCAAAAATTATGCGTACTGGGGTGTTATTTTCATTGTTTTGAAAAACAAAATTCTTTGAAAAATATAGATATAATCGTCAAATAATTTTTTTTATTCCCATTTTCGTGAACGAATAGTTATTTTAGTACCTTTTCGTGAACGAATCATTTTGTTTGACATCAAAAATCGTATATTTACAGTTTCTATGGCTACGTGCGGTCATATTATGTTCAACTTGCACGAAAATATTATAATGACTAAATTTTTGAAAATAATGAACGCGCTTGGTCGTTGAAACATAAATGCAATAAAAGAATAGTGGAAAGTATTATGTATTCACGCTTAGGTTGTTATCGTATACGGAGATTCCATCGTATTTGAATTCTATGTTGAGCATTTTTTTTTTGAATGCTTTTTCGTGGATATATGCTTAATAATAAACTGACCTTTATTACAAAATAATGGAATCTTACTGTTTGAATTTTACAAATCTTTATTTGAATTTCATGACTTAATACTTCTTCAAAAAGTTGTTATGTATTCCAACTCATCTCCAAATATTCTACTTAGGAGGCTGAAGTTTCGGTTTATTGGTGTTCTTGACTTCTTATTTCATATTATATAAAAAACAAAAATTTAAATCAAAATTTAAGTGATCCCTCATTGAGATGTATCAAAAATTCAAATAAGTACCAAAAAGTTGGACATACGTACTCCTCTTCTGATATTATAAAAAAATCGTTCATTACAGAAAAGTTTGTAGCTAGGAATGCTCTTTTTTTATCAACAGGTCTCTCAACATAACTCCAAACATTATGCTTATGCATAGACTCCAACTCTCGCTCCACCGCTTTCAACCAAGAACCTGAATCACATGAAATCACTGCCTGTTCAAAACTCTGAGGAACATCGAAATCAAAACCTTCAACACCAAATACACTACCAACGATTTTTACATTCTCAATATTTTCCACATCTACCATAGAAGGCTCGCCTCCTTCTCCACCGCTCGCAGAATCACCACTCTCATTCTCCTTCCAATTCTCATCAAAAATAACATCACGAGACAGATTAACCTTCCCAGTATTTGGATCAAAAAGACGATATCCGCCAGGCGCATAACCTACAAAAACAAGTTTCTTACTCTTTGGATGAAATTTAGATGCAGTACCATCCAAATGCATATAAGCAGGACAGCCAAAAACTCGCAAGCGTTCAAAATCAACATTTCGATTATACCACAACTTAGCTGGTAAGCGCCCATCGCGCATTTTACAACGATTCAAAATATAGGCCGCACAAACAATAGCTTCCGACCATGAATCTGTATCAAGACCACTTTCATAAATCATACATCTTGCCTTCTCCACCAACGAGCGATTCAATCTTTCAGCACGACCATTCATCTGAGAAGAATGTCTAATTGTCGCCTAAATCTCAATTCCTTTTTCGGCACAAAACCCAGAAACATCTTTATTAATGTATTCGGAACCATTATCGCAACGAATAGTGCGTATAGATCGCCCAAAACGATTACTTGCCAATGCCTCGAATTCCTTCAGCCACCTTAAAACATCGGCCTTAAATTCCAACAAATAAACATAGCAAAAATGCGAATAATCATCCAAAAATGTAAGAAAATACCGCTTATTATCGTAACTAGTCGGGCTTATTGGCCCACACACATCAGTATGAACGAGCTGCAAAGGCTCTGACGATCGATACTTATTTGGCTTGAAAGGACGTCGATGTTGCTTTCCAAAAATACAAACTTCACAAACTTTACCAGCACGAAAATTAGCGCAATCCAAATTCAATTCATCCTTCAAAAGCTTTAAATGTTTAAAATTCAAATGGCCCAAACGTCGATGCCATAAATGAGCATCAGTAGCACCTGTAGTAGCACTGCAAACAGTTTCATTATGCACAATATCAACATAAAACTTATATAACTTGTTTTCCTGGTAAGCTTCAGCAATTAAACGATTTGAAGAAATACAATAAATGCGGGCACTTTCATCTTCAAACAAAGCCCTCAAACCATTACCAGCCATGACCAACGGACAATAAATTATTTGGAAGATCCTTCGAAAACAAGACATTCTTAATTGTAATTAAAACACCATTTACACGTATATTAATATGACCAATCTTTGTCCCTAGAATCGATTCACCATTCTTAGCTACATTAACTCCAACCGGCTTCCTTAAAACAATACTCGAATAAAACAACTTATCATCGTTAACCAAATGATTAAAACAACAAGAATCTAAATAAAACAAAACTTTATCACCTGAAGAGCTCTCAGAATTATGTGAAGAGGACACTGATGCACAAAACACAAATCCGTTTTTATCACCATCAACATTGTTAACTTTAGGATCACTATTTCGGCCATTATCAAAATTATCATGAAATCCACGACGAGTATTATTATTATTACGATTAAAACTACCTTGATTAAAATTACGTCGACTAGAATGATATTGACTAAAATTGAAATTACTTTGATTAAAATTTTTATTAAAACTACGATTAAAATTACCATTATCAAAATTACGATTGAAATAGTTTCTATTCGATCGACTATCACGATAATTATTATTATGATTTGGTTTCTTTCAACAATTAACAGCCTTATGGCCTAAAATTCCACAATTATAACATTTAATCTTATTTACCGGTTGAGTAGCCATACTTATTTTATTTTCGGTTGCAGCAGAGGTTGTTGATGACTTAATCATTTCTTCAAACGATAACAGCGAATTTTTCACCGATTCTAAAGTAATTTCCTCTATTGACGACGCTAGGATATGTTTCTGAGTATCATATTGACTCGGCAACGACAGTAATAAATGATTTACCGCATCCATTTCTTCTATTCTACCGCCAGCTCTTTTTAATTCAGCCAACACGCCATCGAATCGACCAAAATGTTTCTCCAATTTTTCAACACCATCATGCTTCAACGAAGATAAACGGGAACGCAGATTCAATTATGTAACATTTGTTATTCGATTAAAGGTGCCATCTAATTTCTTCATCACATTCCAAGCATACTGCTCGCCAGCACAATAAGAGAACTGCGAGTCTGCCAAATTATGCGCAATTAAAGCAATCGCTTTAGCATTATTTTTAAGGTAGGTACCTGAAGGTCGGTCTGGAACTTCTTCCTCATCAATAATATGTTCTACTCCGTGCAGTGCCAAGATAATGCGGAGCCGTTGACGCCATATTCCGTAATTGAAGTCATCAAATGGCTTAATCTTCGAAAAGGAGCTATTACCACCATCCATATTTATTAAACAATAAAAACAAAACACATAACACTGGTACTGGGCCCATAACCTTTTTATCAACAGGTCTCTCAACATAACTCCAGACATTATGCTTATGCATAGACTCCAACTCTCGCTTCGTTCAAAGGTAATAACTCAGAAAACTTTCTAGTGTATCTTGTCTATAGGGGAGTTGATATCCTCAATCCACAAGAACCTAGTCATATCTCTGTCAACTGGGTTATGCCCTACCATCAAGAAGCCTTTCTCTATATCAGCAATTAAACCCAACTTCATATAGGCGGAAATTCAGAATAAGTCCGACCAAATTTTTAATCAAGACTAGACCAGCATGAAGAAGGTCATTTAAACTCTTTCCAGTTTTTATTTTAGTAGAAGTATCATAAATTACCCGCAATTTGTCCTTTTAGATCAACGGTCTATGAGGTATATACTATATAATGAATCAAGTTGGTTGAGCTTCGTGGTGCTTTTACGATAATTCCATTCGTTAATTGGGTATTGAACTCATCATTTCAGTTTTCATAGGGATTAAAATTTTTTCAGTTTATGAAGTACCTGTAAAACACATAACTAATTCTAACATATATTTACCTTATTGGAGCGGTCAATATGTGAACGACTAATGCTTGCTGCATTAGGTTCTATTATGGAAGCCAATTTGTTGACTCTCATTTTTACTTCTTCTTCTATTTCATTCCGTACTGTATATGTCTTTTTAAACAGAAGGCGCAGAGAGAGATGTTCTTATCATTCTTATGACGAGTTTCAAGTCAAATCTAACGAGCGTTCCAGTAATCTTTGCTTATTGGTGCTTAACAAAAGTATCGAATCATCTTCAGATTTGTGGTTTAACCCCATTTTCTAGGAGCAAACTTCTAAGTAGAAGCACAAATCCTAAAAATATTGAAAAGTGGGGTTTTCAACTTCGCATAGAAATAATAGAAGAATAGCGATCGTATGGATACTCTATCGTCGATAATATCGAAAATTATCAGTAGTCCGCTTACCCATAGTGGTAATATGGATAGTCCGAAACTTTCGATAAGTAGCATCGCTGCCACATATTCGGAAAATCCGATCATATGTTAGTATTATACTCCATCCTGTTAATTCATACACCTTTATAGTAGCTAGCGTCATATTTTATCTGCGAGTAGTCAAGTTATATGCAACGGTAATGAGATATGCATTAGTTTCCAGTAACCTAGGCGTAGTTGCTGAAAATAGTTGATGATATTTGCGGAGAGTTTCAGAAATTATTTTTTTAATCTCGCCAGCGAAATTAAGCGATCATACATTTTTTATTTTTCATCTGTGTCACTTCAAGTACAGAGTTTCCATTATTCTTTTAGACCGTTTTGCTTTTCTTTTCATCATTCCATGCAATGTGGCGTAAATTTTTAATGGTTACTTGTTCTACAACCGATTTCAGTGTATACTGAAGGTGTCGCTGATTTATGTGAATTTCTCGCCTATTCCCTTTAGTATAGGGTAGTCTTTGGCGATACCTTTATGAATAACTTACGGTCAGCGGGTACAGCGGTTACACTGGGAATTGGATTCCTTTTCGTTACGTCGGGTGAGGTATTAATTTTCCTTATGTTGTGGGATTTTACATACGCTAATACGTGCTCGAGAAACCGAGGAATATTTATTTCCGATGTTGCGAAATTCAACGATGAAAATTAATCGCTTTGAAGGTTGCAACAAAAACCCTTGCGAGGTACATTATCCGGGCTACGCGGATTTCCGTCTTTCATTAGTTATCGCGTGGAGAAAGAGTATTAGCATTTTTTATGGTCCTAAAAACGATGACATTTAAGACGCGTGAAAAGTAACGCCGACGAAATTTTTTTTAATACCGGACGCCAAGTTCAATTTGCACGAGGTTGAAATGTCGCTCGCCCTTAGCGCCAGGAAGGAACCATAGCTAAAGCAATTGTCGCCATGAAATGTCGTCTCTGCTTGTCATTTTTATTTAACATTGTTGTATCATTTGAACCGAATTTTTTCGAGTTTTGAACGTTATCATTGGTGAATCGGAAAATTCGTTCGAAGGGCGTTAGTTGATTTAATCTATGAACATGAGAAGCTAAGAAACGAAGCGATGACGTTGCTTTATAGCAAGTTTTTCACTTTGTTGGTTCAGTAATCAAGTTTTTGGATGAGTTTTTGATTAAAAGGGATGGCTGTTACAGCCTACCTGACTAAGAAAGGAGAGGTGCGGGAGGAGGTCTTCATATCTTTGTGTTTCGAGTCATCTGGTTGGCCAGTGTCAATTACGATGTGTATATATGTAAGTTTTTTCTTCAAAATTACTGAAATTTTCATGAAAGCTTGTTCGTCTGAATGCAAAAAAGTTATTTTTTTTCATCATCTTAAAATCGCAGTTTACTCAAATTTTCGCAGGTACCAGAGGAAGTGGCGTAAATAGCTCGAAATTTTTGTTTGTGGTCTCATATGAAAGAGAACGTGTCCAAATAACAGCCTTTTAAGTGTATTTGGAATCGAGTTAGAGCAAAAAACAGATTTTGTGAAGGGAAATCTTAATAGAGAATTTAATGGATAGCTCATACCTATTTCCCCACCAAATTGGCCTAGAGAGGTCAAACTTTGTATTTAAGGTTAGTTGGTGACTAGTGTATGATTCCTTGAATTTGGGTGGACATGAATACAAAATGGTAGGTCATTAAAATTTAAGGAAGGCTTGAGTAGCCTCGGATATCTCAGACATGATGAATATGGACTCTCATGATTACTGGTGATGAAAAGTATACCATAAATCCTAAACCCATTTTCATATATTTTGTTGATGGAGGGAGGGAGGTTATTGATCTCGTAATGCGGAGGGGGAGAAAGGAAAGGTCAAAAATGTTTGATTGTAATGTTATATGATAAAGTGAATCCAAGTGGCTAGCATACTTCAATTTTAGCCTCGCAAGTAAATTCGATGAAGAGTTGAAGCATATAACGACTTTTGTAAGGGAAATTATTATAAGAAATTTCATAGATCATCCATATATCATCACTAAATCGGTTTACAAAGCTGAATCTTTGTATGTAGACTCAGATAGAGACCAGAATGTGCCCTTTGTATTTTGGGTCAAGATGAATGCAAATGGTGAATCATCAGAATTTGAGTAAGTCTTGAGAAGTCTTATCTCAAACTTGATGAGTAATGGACTCATAATTGTTACTAGGGATGATAAGTATGGTGTATCCCAAGTCCATTTTTACATGTTTTGTCATCATAATTTGAGAAAGACTTAAGGAGCCTCATATAGCTAAAATGGTGAAAATGTGGCTTCACTTGATTATTGTTGGCAAGAAATACTATACTTCTTAAATTCAACTTATCATTTCATTTAATTTAAAAAAAAAAATAGAGTGGGAGGCAGGTATGGTCTAGCTCTAAAAAACCTAACACAAAATTGTTTCCACGAGGGTTTCAATCGTAAGGTTATATGATCCACCACTCCCCCAACCCCCCTCCCCCGACATGATAAAGTTTTTTTTTCAACCATAAACCTACATTTTTCAACTTGAAAATAAAAGTACATTGAACAAAAAACAAAATCAAAACAAAAATTGTTTATAAATTAAAACTTCAAAATTGCAATAATCTTCGGTACTCTTTACTTCTTGTGGAATTCTGTTGATCATTTCATCAAGGTAGTTCACTAAAGCGATTTTGAAAATTTGTGATCTAGATTATATCCACTTCCGCTATGTAAATGTAATCTTAATTTTGGAAGTTATGAAACGTTGAAGTCAGATTTTTCTTGTGCAGCTAACCATCTTCTACTTGAAAACGAAAGAAGGAAAAAAAAACACAAAAATCATTTGATAACTTATTCGATCAAGGATGTAAGAGGCGCAACAATATTCTACGGTGTCATTTGAAATGTACTACTTGATTTACAGTTTGTGGTATGTTTCAAGATTCAGTTTTTAGTACACTGGTCAGATGAAATAAGAAATATGAAGTACGTACTACGTAATTCATATCTTTTTTTTTTTTTTTTCGTTGAAGTAGGCTTGAACCAAAAAGACTTCTGGGTTTATCAACGTCATCTTCAAACCTTAACAAGCTCCTATCAAAAATTCAGCTCCAGTAATGCAACATGTCTGCTTAATTTTTTTTTTTTTTTAATTTTCAAATCAGAATTGAAAGGAAAAACATACGTAAATTCACTTCAGTAATTATAATTATATTTGTCAAATCAAATAATAAAATTGATAATTAATAATTTCCGATGTAATAACGTGAATAAATGGTTTCCTTTATTCAAATCTGACTTATTAATTTTGTGGCAATAAGTTTTAAAAAAATTTCAAAAAGGTGAAAACTGAAAATTCGACTTAGTTTTATTAATTTTTGAATTATTATTCATAGTTAAAAAAAAAAAAAAGCGGAAAAATCATCTATAATTATTTTATAAACACGTGAAGTCATTTCTCGTTCACTTGAACTTTCCCTTTCTTCCTTGTTACGAAATTTTTCCTATTCTACTCTCATTGTGATGTGCTCTTTTAAAATGTTATGCAGTGTATTGTGTTTCGCAATATTATGTCAAGAAATTTAATTGCGTTGAAAATTTCAAGTCTTGACTTATAAGCTCGATCATTGTGGTAATATTCTCGACTATGAGGGACCAAAAGTATTATTGTGTTTAATTCAGAAATTTCTAAATATTTTCTTGCAACAGACATCGAAGTCATAATCAAATAAATTCTATAGACGATTTTTATTTACTTTTTTATTCCCTAAGTAACCGGAAAAAAAAAAACGAAAAAAAAATAATACACAGATTCAACATGAATATAACAACTGTTACAATAATTTTTTTTTTTCGTCATTACTTAAACGCGAATATAACGCTACGTACATTTGTAAATTAGCTACCCCGTACATGGCTAATGAGAATTGTTTGGTACGAATAACATGGGTGAAAGCCAAATATCATTGGTATGTCATAAATTAAGGACGGGATTAAACATAATGAAAGCCCTAATCACGCTAAAAATAATATTATTTCTTATGGATAGAAGTTTGTAACACGATGAGTTAATAAAACACTTAAACAAATAACAGGAACAAGTGGAGAAACGGTGAAAAACTTTGTAAATAGAGAATTCGTCGAAGGAAAAATTTTTGGAAACGAAAGAGGTGCCGTGGTATCGAGGAACAAGGTTGCCAATGAGAAAGAAACGATTTCGAGTTGATCAAAGGTAATGGCTCGATTAACTGGGGCATTTTCGCGTCAAGAGTTAGATACGATTCGCCCCTTGTTTTCGGTGAAAATATCGTTAGGTACTCTTGTACTGTACTCTGCAGCTCCTTGTAGTCGATTGTTTTTTCGCCAACATAGGGACATAGGGAGCATATTCAGTATACTACTCTGGACGTGAGAATACCCTGTAGGGCTTATCGAAAGCTCTCGCATTCGAATCCATTACTCGATCTTGCCTCGAAGCTTACAGGCGGCGGTGTATTCGTAACTGTATTACCGATAACCATGAGGCTAAGAAACGGGGTTAGGAGAGGGGTAATTTCCATTCGAACAAAATATAAAAGTACGAAAATTTTCTCGTCGATGCAAAAAACACAGCAGTGATACACGTAATTAAAAAACTATTGGTTATTACGAAACAAAACAAAAAAAAATGATGACGTTTTTGAACGCCATACTTTGTGCATTTGCGTACAGGTACATCGTAATTTATGCGTTTATTTTTTTTCAAGTCCTTGAAGGTACCGCGGATATCAGTCGTTTTTCGTATTCGTGTCGTCGCTGTCCGATTCGTCGTCTTCGTCGTCGTCCAAGCTTTCCATTTTGTAGTTCACTAATTCCGTATGATTGTGTCGGTCGTCGGCAAACGTGAGCTTTGGTTTTGATGATCTGAAAAAAGAAAATAATATTAGTATTATAAATTACAAAAATAGAGTGATTTTGAATGGGTCCCACCTAAAATACTCGATAGTTGAAAGAAAAGGCATTTGTATACATTTTATCAAGGAGGAGTCTAATTTTCAGTTTTTCTAAAGGGAATAAATTTTTAAATGGGAATGTTTTCCTTCTTTGATTACAAATTTTTTAAATTATATTTTATCAAGTTGTATTAATAATTTTAAATAAAATATTACATTGTGAATTTGAAAATTGATTCAAATGGGAGACAGATATCTCATTGTCCTTGTTATTTTCCATTATCATAATTCTAATTTTATTTAGTAGGTATAATTCTATAGACTAGGATAGACCGAATTCTATTTCGTCTTCCAAAAAGTGAAAAAGCGGAATCACAGTGGTTGCTGAATGCCCTTCAAAAGACGTAAAAATGTCAACTGTCTTCTATATTCAGAAAGTCCAAATCATTTTTATTTATTTATTTTTTCAAAAAGCTCTAAATTTTATGTTTTCAAAAATGAACAACAAATGGATAATTTATTGGTCGTATGCACAGTATGGGTTTTAACCTTAGGCTCAAAATAAAAGATATGCTTCATGCTTACTTTTCAGAATTTTTCAAAATATCACATTTTTGTTTCAAAATGATTTCGTAAATGTTTTAGCATCAAAAAGCTCAGATCTTAAAAGCCCCTGTGGAACAAAAACCAAGCATATTTTTCACCTTCAGTACGCAAAAGTCTAAATTAAGCCTACACTTTGCACACGATCAGTAAATTACTTATGTGTCGATTATTTTTGAAAATAACCAAAATTGTTGCTTGAAAAAAAAAATGAAAAGCGGTTAAAACTTCTAAATTTTTAACAAATTAGAAATAATATTTTTTTTCAGTCTTTGAACAACAAAATGTGATTTTGGAACGTAAATAATTTTTAATTGTCCAAGAAGCGTTATTTTTTTAATTTTTCAATTTTTAAAATTTTAACTTAATTTTTTTTGTGATGGGTCTAAAAATTTAATTATGGGCTGATATTATGTGACGTTTTTTTAATGCCATTTAGCTTTGCATTTGTTCGACTCCGCCCCTTTCGTTTTTCCAACAACGAAATTCACCCATCCTAGTGTGGACGGATTAATATTTAAAAAATAGTATGCATTGGTGTGAGTTATTGACTATGATCTCAAAATTTTCCAAATGAACTTAAAATATCAGTGAAAAAAATAATTTCGTTTGACCTATGAAATTCAGCCTCTCCCCGTCCCCTACCATCTCAAAGTTCTAATAAAATATGGCTACGAATGATATGTTTTTGTTTTCTCTTATATTCTTGTGTAAATATATGTCATGTTCAACTCCATCCCTCACTTTTTATTCGCACCCATATTTTTTTTCTGCAATGATTAAGCATGACCGACTCGAATAACAGGCCGAACAACACAATTTGGCAACACCGATATCAGCTGATGTATGGTAGGCCCACGTGCATCCATGACAGACTCTTTCTTATGGAAACACAATTAATACAAATGTAAACATACGCACATGGGCCAACCACCTTTGTGTTTATTACGATGTTGCCAATAGTTCACTTATTCGGCCTGTTATTCGAGTCGGTCATGGATTAAGGCATTGAAAATTTAATTCATGAGAATTTATGAAGAGAAATACGACGAATGTAACGATACGCTGAAAATACTTGATAATTGATTTTCAATGTCATGAGAAGGATTTTACCGAAAAAAGTCATAATTTCTATGGGAGTTTTACACATTGTCCGAATGAACTTTTTTCATAAAAATAAAGATCTAGAGATGACTCATGAATCTAAGACAGCAGTGAAAATGTGTTGTAATAGAGAAAGAAATGCTTCATCTTATAAGCTTATCAAAATTATACAGGGTGGGAAATTCCCATGCTTATTGGAGTTTATATTTTAAAAAATCCCTTGTCCGAATGTTTATCTTGCTCGCTGTACACTAGGGTGGGTCGATTTTCACTTTTTTTGGAAAATTGAGTATGCACCTAGTTCAGTAGTTGCAAAATGATCCCAAAAGAATGTGAAAAAAATTTCAGCCCTCTAGGTTAATATTTACCCCTCCCATAATTGAGTCAAAGTTTGCAAATAAGCAAAATTTTTTCAAAAAATTTGAAAAAATTATGTTGGACGTATTCAAATTTTTTGGGGGTTTAAGCATCATGTTTTGCCTTCCCAACTTCGGAAAATAAATAAAATGCCAATTTTTCCTCTATCCAGGGGTTCCAAAAATACCTATGCTATGTGCTAAAATACCCTATTCTACCTGTTTTTCCATTTTATTTAGTATCATTTATTTGCCTATAATTAATTAAATATTGTGTAAGAGGTAAATAGCTGAGTTAATCATAAGGTATTCTTTAGTCTTTATGCTCAAACAATATAAATGTAGTGGTGCATTTTCATTATTAGGGGGTCCCAAAAATAGTCATTATATGAGTATAATTACAATTTACTATTTCAAGCTACCTAAGAATTATTCATACTTACAATATTCAATGATTCAATTTTTAAATAATTCCACAACTCTTTGCTTTATACCAGAACTCACATAGCATAGGTATTTTTGGAACCCCTGGATAGAGGAAAAATTGGCATTTTATTTATTTTCCGAAGTTGGGAAGGCAAAACATGATGCTTAAACCCCCAAAAAATTTAAATACGTCCAACATAATTTTTTCAAATTTTTTGAAAAAATTTTGCTTATTTGCAAATTTGACTCAATTATGGGAGGGGTAAATATTAACCTAGAGGGCTGAAATTTTTTTCACATTCTTTTGGGATCATTTTGCAACTACTGAACTAGGTGCATACTCAATTTTCCAAAAAAAGTGAAAATCGACCCACCCTACTGTACACCTATGTAGTGAAAGTGAAAAAGAAGCGAAAGTGATCCGAAAATTTAAGATCAGATCTAGATATGAATAAAATAATTTGAAATTGAAAAAAATCTAAAAACAAAAAAAAGAGTCCAAGAATAGAAAAATATGTATAATTATGAGGAATTGTGGATTTTTATGGTGTAAGTAATTTTTTATAATCATTTTTTTTTTTTTCAAAAATTCATCATAAAAATATGTAATGAAAAAATATATTGAAGATAATTAGAAATAATATTGATGAAAACAGACAATAATGTTATTTTGGTAAGGAAAAAATTTAATTATTGGAAAAATATATTTTTGAAGTTTTAATTAAAAATCATATTTTTATACTTTGTTATAATTATATATTTTGAAACATTATTTAAATGTATAATTATTTAAAAACATAATTGTAATAATTTATTCATATAAGAACTTCGTTACTTTTGTCGCGGTGTAAATATCTTAATTTTAGAAATTTTTCAAAAAATATAAAAAAAAGATTGGCTTGATTATTGAATTTTATGTTAGGTGTAGGAATTCTCAAAATACCAGAAATCTCTTGATTACGTTCGTTTTTCTTTTCTTTCCATATAATCAAGAGAAAAAAAAAATGCAGAAGTCGTAAATGAGAGAAAATTGAATCCTGAAATAAGGACGTGATTTCGTGTTGTTTTCGGTTAACCGAAAAGAAGTAATTGAGAGGCGAAGGGAAAGGGTTCTCCATGCCTTAGCTAATTATCGTCGACGATGAGGTTTTATTAGGAAAATAAATATTTAACGTGTTCCCAATGCGTTTTCATTTCGGTAATTGATTTCGTCGTCGTATGTGGTGATGTGGGTGTTTATTGTAAGGGAAATCGCGGATTCTATATACACCGCTTGACAGTTTAACTGTTTGAAAAGATACCATATCCTTCTCTTGCTAATGAGCTATAATGCGCGAAATAACGAGTAAATAACGTGTACCAAACAATTATCCGTACAGATATAATATACGTATATAGGTTGAACGTTCGAAAACATAAGGAGAACGAATTTGTCAGCAGCGTTTCGCAATCGAAAGTGAAAAATGGGCAATTTCGTCGTCGTATTTTTCGAGGGTTTTTTCAATTTCACGCAAACCCTCGGGTACGCAATTTTAGCTAACGAGAATGCGAGCGTATACGTCGCAAAAAAGACCCATATTTTTGCAAATTGCAACGACGATGAAAGTATTACGTAGACGAACGCGTACTATATTTACGAGTCTCCGGTGTGCGTTAAAATTCCACGTTAACGTTTCGCCTTCGTGCGTTGATATGAGTTATCGGGCGTGAGAGGGAAACGCGAGAGCAAATGTGTATCATTTTTCCGTGCCCGAAAATTATGTCAGATAGTGACATTTTTTTTCTGCGCTCAAGATGGCCGACAGATTAGTATTCATTTCATGGCGGAGCTCGGTGAACGTGCCTGCGACCGAGTTGCGGAATTTGATTCGTACCGCCAAGATAAACGCTTTACGGCTCGGGGAATATTAAAAATGCTCAATTTTTCATATATACTCCCGTGGCGATCCGATGAATCGTAAGGTACCACGAGACCAACTGCTGAGAAGTTATAACCGAAAATAAGACCGTTACGTTTTCAAGGTCGCGCGAAAAATTAATTTTGCGAATAAATACGCCGAAGCGACGAATTTTATAATTCACTCGTTTTGTTTTCAAATTGGCGGAATTGTATTGCCCTCTTCTTTTTTACGAATAAGTTTTAATCGACGCGATGCTTGGAAACAAAAGACGGGCCTTTTCGTCGTCGAAAGTTTTCAACGCTTAATTCCAAGTTGAGAAATTTAATTGAAGAAAATTTCAAAAGATTCGAGAAAAGCGACAACGAGGGTGAACGGATGAATAAAATTTATGTTGAGAGTAATCGAACGAGAAGCTCGAGAAGAAATGACCCGAGAAGTGAACATTTTCATGATAAAGGGTACAAATGTTTTTTTATTCGATTAAAGAATTGTTTAGCTCGAGGATTTTCTTTCTTGAGAATAATTAATCGGAGAATTTAGTACCGATGGTGTGTTTTCGTTTCTTTCTTTTTTTTTGTTGTTCCGCCTTAAGTACAGCCTATTGAAATTGGCTGCGAAAATTCACTTTGAGAGTAATTGTGCGTAAAAGAGACGTTGTTGTAATGGAAACAAGGTTCAGGGATGTGGAAATATTATTTGTACTTATAATTGGACGACCTGGGGGTATTTTTTCATTGGATCAAAGCAGGAATTTTGCGCAATAGTAGGCGCTGAAATTGCTTTCACTACATAAAATTAATGGAAAGAATTTTCTAATTTAAAGTATGCGAGTAGTTTTGTTTACAATGATGTTTTTTTTTTTAGAAAATCATTTCTGGACTTGAAATTATTTTTTGAAGTATTTTTATTCATTTATTTATATATTTATTTATTTTTATTAGTAACAATTTTGTTATTATTTATACTGGCTTATTTAATGACAAAAACTATTATGCCAGTTTTTTCTTTATATTTTTGAAATTATTTATTCTTTTCATTGTTTGTGTTTCATTTCTATTTTTAGCTTATTTCTATGCTGTTTCGAACTTTAATTATCATGGAAATTTTCTTACTGTTGAAACTTTCTCCATCATTGGTTCGTCATTCTACTCTTTTGGGCTTTTTTCATTATTTATATATTTTTTCACTTTTGTGACTTTTTAATTTGAGTATATTTTTTATTAAACCATGAATTTTGCTTTTTTGTGATTTTTTATTTATTTTTGAAGTATTTTTATTTCAATCTTTGCAAATTTCTCATTATTGGGACATTTTATAATTTTTTGAGGCAATATTTTGTATTTTGTGAATTTTTCTATTGTTGGGACAATTTTTATTTTTGAGACTATTCATCTTATTATTTTAGAACCTTTTCAATATTGGGACAATTTTTTCCATTTTTGAGACAGTTTTTTATTTTGCGCGATATTTTTTTTTGTGTAATTTTTTCGTTATTGGTACAGTTGTGTGTTTTTTTTTTAATATTTTCCTCATTGATGGTACATTCTTTAGTTCTTTGGGACAATTTTTAGTTATTTGTTGTTAGGACATATTTTCTTTTTTGGTACAACATATTTTCCCCACTTTTTTTGAATTTTTTCATCATTGGACATTCGTTTTGTTGTGAAATAATTTTGGCTTCCCCCAGAATTCTTCGTCATTGAGATATTTTAAATTTTTGGAGCAGTTTTTTTATTTTGTAAATTTTGTATTACTGGGACATATTTTCATTTTTCAACTCGTTTTCTGTGTTTGCTTGGAAAGTATTTCGTCATTAAAACGTTTCTTTTATTTTGGAGAGTTTTATTCTTTGTTATTGGAGCATTTTTTCATTTTACACACAATTTTTCTTTTTTTGATGATCTTTTTTTTATTGTTAGGACACACTTACTCTTTTTTTAAAAGTGATTTTTATATTTGAATTTTTTTTTCATTTTTGAGACATCTGTTTCATTTTTTTAGAATTTTTTATTACAGGAATGAAAGAGTTTTTCATTTTCTACGCAGTAGTTTCTATTTTGTGATTTTTTATCAATTGTTGAAACATAATTCATGTTTGGACAGTTTTCCTACTTCTTAAAAATATTTTCATTATTGTGACATTTTTTTCATTTTGGAAAATTTTTACAATCTTGAAAAATTTCTTATTGTTGGAGCATTTCTTTCATCTTTCAAGATTCCTAATGTTATTTTCATTATTGAGACTATTTTTCTCTAGTTGTTTGAAAAATATTACGTTATTGGGACATTTGTTTAGTTTTGGAATATTTCAATTCCTATTCTTTTTTTCACCATATTGAATCCTGCATCTGTAGCCAAAGGTATAGGCTGATGGTGTCTAGGTGAGCAGAGGGGTATTTTGTGAGATTTTTGAGAGAGTATTTGGAAATCGAAGAACATTAAGGATGTTGGTAATCGTTCCGACAGGTGGTAAAAATGGTTCTGTACTAGCAAATTTTTCACTTTTATTTTACTCACAATTCTTTGTGTTCCGTGGTTTTTTTTTTTTAATGTTGGAACCTACTCTACGTTCGAGACTGTTGTTTCTACTTTTCGCATTTTCTCATATTTGGGACATTTATTTCACTATAGTAGAATTTTTACCATTTTTAGAAATTTTTTTATTGTTGGGACTGAGGAAGTTTTTTCATTTTCCATAAAATTTTTTGTGTTTTGTGATGCTTCATTTTTGGACCATTTTTTCTACTTTTTTAAAATATGTTCATCGATTGGACGTTTTTTCATTTTGGAAAATTTTTCTCATCTGGAACATTCTTTACTGTCGGGACATTTTTTTCATCTTTCGAGATTTCTTAATTTTATTTTTATTGTTGAGACAGTTTTTTCTTTTGATTCTCTTTTAAAAATTTTTTTTACATTTTTTTTTAGAATTTTTTTACTCAATTAAAGTTTTTTTTTTTTTTTTTTTTGAAATTGTCATTTTCAATTTTTTGGAAATTTTTCTTGTAGATATTATTTTTATTTTCAAAATATTTTTTTCGAATTTTTTTTAATACTTTCGTTATTGAGTCAATTTTTTGTCTGGAAATAGTGCTTTTTTTGGAGAATTTTCATTCTTCGGGGCATGTTTTCATTTTTGGAATGTTGAAAAATAAAATGGTACGAGTTTCAAAATGTTTCAAATTTTATGAGTAAACCTAATTCCAAGGTAATCTAATTTCGAGTTATTTTTATGATTTTACCAAATTGTTAAATCATATTTGCTCCTCTCTATAAGTAAGAAAGACAGCCATAACAGATTCTTGAATTTCTAAGAGATAAAGGAATAAATAAATAAATAAATAAGAATGAGTAAAAAAGTATAATTTTTTTTTTTGAGTTTAATATGTTGATAACAAATTTTTTCTCCGTGTATATGTAACCCTTGACTTGAAAAACTATCAAAGTCTACATATCTTTACCTGGTTGTAAATTTTCCCCTAAAACACGTAGTTTTGTTATTCATCTGCGTCCATTTTGAAAAAACTCTTTGTAGGTGAAAAAAAAGGGAATCAGAATCGAAGAATAGTGAGGTGATTCATTAGTTTTGAGATTCGGATTCCCAAAAAATGCGATTTTTCTTTGTTTAAAGACTGCGATTCTGAATCCGATTCAGCGATTCCTCCGGGATCCCATTTGCCATTCAGAATTACCCTAGCTTTAGACCACCGTATAAAAGAGTTCAACCAGGAAATTCAATAGGTTGCGTAGAAAAAACTCGTGTCTCCTCCTATTGCTTTTTACTCTACTAGCAGTTCCCTATAAATTGATTTTAAATTCTCAATGTTCTTATATGATGTATATATATATTTTTTTTTTCTTTCTTTCAAAAATGGATTCTAGCTTCTAGGCAACACTACTTCTACCTATTTCGTTTTCACCGCAGTGATCTTCTTACTTGATTTTATTACTCCTTGTGCTGTCCGAGTCGAAGGTGGCGTACGTAGTGCTGAGGATATTGGGTCTGCGATCGTACGGACTCGGCCAACAATACCAATAGCTAAGAATACCGATGGACAGACCGAATAACATGTTCGGTATGCCAATCGCCATCACCAGATTTTTAACCGTATCGTTCCAGTCGAAGTGCGCGACAGCCTTATCATCCGGATATCGTTTACTGTAATAGCACGGGAACACCGGCGTATCCCTTTCCGCTCCGAAGCGTTTGGAGAACTCCGTACAGTTCACTCTGGGCGGGTATCCGCAACCTTCTGTGTTGATGAAGAATTTCACCGGTCCCGCTACCCAACGGATGTAATCGACCGATAATCCGCTCTGCGAATGAAAAATAAAATTGAAAAAGTTTTCGAAAATGGCGCCGAAAAGGAAATTAGTTATGAAAATCGTATTCCAGGGTGGAAAAAATACTCTATTAAAAGTTTTCCATTTCGAAACGCGATTTTCCGTTCGAATGGGTTTTTCGCGAATGGCGAAATTTACGAATACCTTTTTCCAGTCTTCGTAAGGGATTTGCGAGTAGTTGACGTAGATCTGGTGGCATCGAGGCGTAGCCGTGGTACAGCCTTCTTTACAGGAAGCCCAAGTGCAGTTGCTGAGGCCTTCGTTATACACGTGCGACGCGGTCGTACACACCACCGGAGTTGCGTCGAAATTCGCCATTATAGTCGTGATGGAGGGATCGACGACGAATGGTATGAGGAATAAGAAGGCGAATACGGACAGTACGGCCGTTGTACCCAGACACAAAGACATGTAAAATTTAACCTTCTCTACGAACGTCATATTTTTCAAATCTTCCTCCCCCTTCAGTTTTATTGTCATTAGGCTAATTACGTCTTTAATAATACGGCAAATTAAATTTATTCTATAAAAATTGATTGGTAAGCGTATTCGATTCTAACAACAAAAAAAAAAGTAAGGCGACTTGTTTTCCAAAAAAAAATTTACCTAGCTGTATTTTATATTATAGTTACAGGTTCGAGTATACGCATTCCCTTCCTATGTTTTTGTTAAATGGTGGTTTTTTTTTTTTTGGCGCACTTGAATTATGGCTATTGGCGAGTTGTTTCGGATGGCTTGAGGATTTTTGATTGGCTTTGTTGACACGTATTGTCGACGTAAGCGCTCAGATGTGGGTTGAAATTTGAAAATTCTTTGTGCCGTTGGTGTGTAATTAGTGCGCTCTACCCGGTTCGCATCAGTATTCGTTTAACGGTAGACTATGCTGATGCGTTGGGCTATCTTCCAGGAGGGGAATGCCTGTAAAAGAAAAGCCTAATTAATTTTCATAGCAGAAATAGTATTTCGCTTAAATGAAAACACTCGTGAATTTGCCTCGAGAAAAAAAAACAAAAATGTAATATACCTATCGCCTTTTTTCATCCTCCGAACCATTATTTTATTTTATTTACGTTAATCATTAACGAAATGGAATGTTATTTATTCCACTATAGCTGGATGTTACTTGATTTGCATTTTCACCGTGGTCAAAGTATGCAAATCTCTTGACTTGGGCTTCGTTATTTATTTACGTCTTCAAACTATGAAAGTGGAGCGTTGCTTCTTCAAACTATAGAAGTGGAGCTTTGAATTTGAATAAATTGCCCAATACGAACGTCGATATAGATTTTTTTTTGCTTGCTTGAATGGCTGAATTATGCAAATTTGTGAACTTCAGTAGGCTTCTAGTCGAAGCGTCCGTTGACTCTAGATGTTGAATTTATCGAGAGGGTTGAAAAAATATACATATTTGAAGGTTCAACGCGATGTAAAAGAAAGAATTATGGAATTGAATGAAAAACAGATTTGTAGTATTTTTATGGAGGAGAAATTCAAAGCAAATTCGAAAATGATTTAAGACCGATATCGTAAACTAAAACATTTTGCTTCTAAAATGAAAGCAAAAAGAAAACAAAATTACGATTTAATTCGAAACTAAATTTTTCTCGTCCCCTTTTTTAGGAATAAGAGAGAAAAAGTTTTGAAAAAAAAGTAGGCAGCCGTACTGCATTACTGGAGCAGAATTTTGGATGAGTACGTTCTGATTTGAAAACACTATTGATCCCTTGTATGATATTTACGGCGTCAACATATGCAAATATAGTAACTTCATTCATGGTTCTCGAGATGTTGAATAAATTGCCTATGTCTTTGCCTAAAAACTTCCATGCATATGCGTATTTACGGGGTTATAAGTATGCAAATTTATTAACTCGAAGCATGTGGGCATCCAGTATTCATTTTGAACACTCTTTGTGGATTTAAATTGAAAATGTATTATTATTATGGAGCTTCAGATACTCAATTGAATTTTGAGAAGGGTGGATATGATTATTATGAGCAAAAAGTACTACATATTTCAAATTCAACTCTTATATGATCTTGGAAGGGATAAGGTAAGGGTTTCAGGGACGTACCGAAAGGGGGGGAGCTTCCCCCCTTGGCTTTTGGAAAGTTGGTAAATTTGGAGTTTTAGCGTAAAGTTGGTAAATTTGACCACTTGCGCAATATTATTACAGCTATTTTTACATTTTTTAAAGAGTAACAAGAAGACTGTGACATCTTATTGGAGCAAAAAAAAAAAAAAAGGTCAACAGTTGGCAAAATTTCATGGTATAAGTTGGCAATTTTTGGTTTTCTCCCCCCCCCCTGAAGAATGTCCTCGGTACGCCCCTGAAGGGTTTCAGACGCTGTACTAGGTACAGCCTACAACTTATAAGCTTGTTGGAAATTGGAAATGGTAGGATTAGCAAAGTCATCTCGAAATCTGAAGAAGCACAAATTACAACTCAGCTAATGTTATGAGGCATGGGCACATAGCCATTACATTTTTCTTATTTGATTTTTTTTTTACTTTATATTCTTTAGGGCAGATACATTCCTCTTGGGATAGTTTTTAGCATTTACCTATTATACTATAAGCTATGCCCAATGCCTGATAACTCTTTTTGAAAAAAAAAAAACTACTATCAAAAACGTTGAAAAGGCATTTTGAAACTTAATTTTTAATAGAAATCAATATTAGGAATGAAGCATGAAGGAGGAGGACCCGTTTTAGCCGTACTTATAAGAATGTGTGATCCATCCTGTGTGCATTTTGATAAAATTCTGTGTAGGTGAAAAAAAAAGCGATCAGAATCGAAGAATCGTGAGCATGTGATTTATTCGTTTTGGGATTCGGATTCCCAAAAAATGCGATTTTTTTAAGACTCCGATTCAGCGATTCCTCCGGGATCCCATTTGCCGTTCAGAATCACCCTAGCTTTGCACCACTGTATATAAGAGTTCAACCAGGGAATTCAATAGGTTGCCTTTTCGCTGTATGTAAAAAATTCCATGTACATATTTACGGGGTTAGGGTATGCAAATATATCAACATTATATACGTTCGTCAACCTGCTTCGTGTTATCGTGAACGAAATCAACCTTGGCTTTCCCCTCGACCAGTGATTTCGCCCTACTTCCCTTCTCGATTTTATAATCCTTTTTTAAAGGTTTATTTTCACGTTCCATTTAGGCATCTTTATACGTTGTATGGTGGGAAAAAAGTGAAACCATAAGATTGATGAAATTTCGCCCACAACAAAATGCTGGCTTATCAGCTGCACGAAATATGGGTCGGTAAATATTGAAGAAGGTTTCGTGGCGTAGCGTGAGGTATCCACCGGCCTTAATATTTTGGCGCGTGCACTAGCAATATCGTGTAAAATCAATCGATGCGTTTCGTACGCTTCGATTTTCTTATTTTTTCGTAGAGAAATTTCCCTTTCAGTTTTATAAGCTTTATAATGCGACGTTACGAAGCATCAATCATTTTTTCCCTGTTCCATCTGTCGTCTTTTATGTTGTATCGTAATTTCGTCGAGAACAGTATCGTTATTTATGCAACGCGGGGAGAGAGATTTATGGGCGAGGCTCCCTTTTTGATGAACTTTTGGCGATAAGCTCACGCTGGGTGAAGTAGGTAATTTGATGGGACCAGGACTAGCGGAATTGGGTCAGAGATGTTGTAGTACGGGATTATGCACCCTGAAAGTGAGAAAAGCGTTGTATTCAGAACATGATTATTCGTATTTTTTGATACACGGTCAATAGAGGACCTTCACTCAAGTCAGAAACTACTATCTCATCTTTAAGATCAAATTGCGAAAGCGCTTCAGGGGTTTTGATAATTTCATAGATTCATAATTCTTGTTTCAAATAATAATTTCGGAGTTTCTAAGCCCAAATTTGGGAATTCTCAAATTTGTTAACAATCATATTTGAATTTTAAATCATCGATACCGATGTATTTCTCTGAATAGCATTTTTTTCAGAAAAAAACCCCAACATTCAATATGATGAATAATGTACCAATACTGAGTATTAGCTAAGGTAGATTGAAAAAAATCAACTTTAATCTTCATGAAATTTCAGTATTTTATTTACTTTCAGTTATAATAGCCCTGACTATATCTTCAGCCTCAATGGACCATATAGGAAAAGCTAAGGATCTTCAAAGTAGTTCCATTTTTGAAAAAGTCGCTTAGAAAAATGTAATATTTCTTGTCATACAATAGCATATTATGAATAATTATGTATTTTTCAACTTATTACTACTTGAGATTTCTCAAATTATCCCCTGATTCTTACAATCCGCCATTTTGAATCCATTTTGACCCAATTCAAGAGGTCAGATGCTGGTCATCAACTAACCCTAATACAAAGTTTAATCTTCTTAGGTCGATTTGGTGAGGAGGTATGGACGATTCATGTAATTCCCTGTAGCAATAATTTCCCTGCAAAAGTTATTCTTTGCTCTAACTCCCCTACAAATTCACTTGGGTAGCTAAAATCAGAATAAATTAGTCACTTGGGCTAGTTTTATCACATGACACCACAATGAAAAATTATCGACGTTCAATGCACCTTCCACATTTTGAAGTCGTTACCCACTCCTTCTGCCCTCAAACATCATGTATGGCGATAAATGGCGGTATACTATACTTCTAATCGTCAATAATCATATGAGTTCATATTAATTACATTTTGTACGAATTTGAGACTATTTAAGTTTTACTCAAATTTTGATAATCCGCTATTTTGGATCCATTTTGCCCCAACTTAAGAGGCAAGATTTTGGTCATCAACTAACCCTACATACAAAGTATGACCTTTCTAGGTCGATTTGTTGAAGAGATATGGAAGATTCATGAAATTTACTGAAGCAATAATTTTCCTCCAAAAGCTATTTTTTGCCAACAAATTCATTGGGGAAACTAAACTCAGAATAGATAAGTCATTTGGGGCTCGTTTTATCATATGACACCACAATGAAAAATTATCGACTTTTTTGACCCAAATTCAAGAAGTCGTACTGTGGTCACCAATTCACTCTACCCACAAATTCGTCCTTTCTGCAGTGATTTGGTGATGAGATATGGAAGAATCAAGAAATTTCATGACTCAAAATTTTCTCAAAAAGCTATTTTTTGCTCTAACTTTTCTCCAAATGCACTTATGAAGCTGAAATTTGGATATGTAGGTGTCCGTGACTTATTCTTTCATATGATATCAGCAACGAAAAATTTGAGTTATTTGCTCTTTCTCCAGTCTCCGTGAAAATTTGAGTGATCCGCCATCTTGAAGTGTATCGAAAAAATAAAAAAGTGCCTTTTTTCGCATTTTCAAGAAAAGTTTCACAGCAAATTTTGAACGTAATTCATGAATACCCGCCATTAGGAAAAAATATGTATACCAAAAACATGAACATTTGCCAGATGACCACAAATCCTGAAACGCAAAGATTGAAAGACTCTACCTCCCAACCCTCTTTTCCGAATTAGGTAGGCTGTAATAGCTATCTGATTTATTAAAAACTCAACCAAAAATAGGTGTTTTTTTTCAACCACTTTAGAAATCCTTGAAGCGGTTTCGCAATTCGATCTCAACTAGGTTGATTTAGTGAGGATATATGGAAGATTCGAGAAATTTCATAACTCAAAACTTCCTCAAAAATCCGTTTTTTGCTCCAACTCCCCTCCAAATGCGCTTTGGAAATATGAAATCGTAGTTTCTGACTAGGAGAAAAATCCTCTATCGAGCACATATCGCAAAATTTATTCATCTTTTGAGTACACCGCTTACGCTATTTTTTGAACGATACACGAGCCTGAGGTTGCAGACTATTAAGTTGAAAATTAGGACGAACTTACGTAACGGATCTCAGAGGTTCACGCTCTGATGATCGGATCCTCCTCCTTTGTCGCCGATGGTATCGACGTTAGCGTTAGCCTGGCTGGAAGCGCCGGCACCGCGTTTCTTGAACCTCATCTTGGCGTCATCGCCGACCTCGACGGTTCGCTGGCACAGTATCAAGGTTAGACACGACACGACCAGTAGCACCGCCGGTATGATGGCGGCTGGCAGGAACTCTCTGTAGGTGATATCTAAATTAAAACGGGCTACAACCATGGACGGATCCTGTTCGGAGTAATAGCACGGAAATCGAGCTCTGGCGTTGTGGTCGGCGCCGTCTTTGCCGTATTCTTTGATGAATTGTTTGCATTCCTCGCGTAGCGTGTTAACGCATCCTTCCAAGTTGATCATGAGACGGCTATCGTTGGCGATCAGCAGATCGATCTCGAGCGGCGCTATTTCGCGTTCTTGATCGGTTCGCGATTCGTTTAGGATGGTTAGACTGTGCAAAAAGGTGAAATTTGAGCGATCGGAGATGGCTCGTTTGTCGACCACCGTACCGTTCACGCAGTCCGTCGCTTCCAGGCTTTCGGGCGGTGAGCTGACGTAGTAGCAGGAGGCTAGTACGGTGGTCGATTGGCTCGCGTTCCACGAACCGTTCTCGTTGTCTGAACCCTCGACGTAGACTTTTTGGCATTGAGATAAGAACACGCGATCGCCGCTCAACAAGATTACGTTTTTATTTCGCGTAGGGATGTCGACGCAGCGACGATCGCAGTTGTACGGTGTGTTGATCTTGGAGCATAGACCGTGATCGCAGGTGTTCAGACCGTCGATATCCATGCAGTTGATTTTACCTCGTGGCCCGGTGCAGTTGAGCGGGTCTTCGGTGTGATGGAAGATGCACTCGAATACGTCCGTGATGTTTATACACGAACCGGTGGTGCAGTTGAACGTACCGGTTAGGTTTTTACACTCTTCCAACTTACATCGGTATTTTCGTATGTTATCTTGGTCGATACCGTAGCACGTTTTATTGTATGAATTGGTGCAGTTGTGGAACTGCAGGCTGGAACCGTTTTGCCTCAGGTTAACGTATATTTGTACGCACGAACCGGAGGTCTTGCTGAGGCACCATTCGCCGCACGATCCCCAGTTGCATTTGTCCACCGTGATCACCTTGGACGTGCTGCACATGACCGGATCCTCGATGATACCCGAGTAGAAGGCTCGAAACGACGGAAAGTATATGGCCACCGAGAGGTACACGATGGCCACGCTGCTCAGTATAGCGGTCATTTGGCAAATACATATTGTGCCGCAGATGCGGTGATCTTGCGGCGGCACCACCAACTCTTCTACCGGCGTTTTACGTTTTTTCGGCATATTATCGAATTTTACTTATTACATAGATTGAGCATATTTTCGAAATTTTTCATTACAATAATAACTCATTTATTACAACTTTACAAAATATAAAACGGTGAACAAATATCACGACATACGCGGTAACCAAACGGGTGTCCACACGACGGTAACTTTTAAACGATATGAATACAAGTCGGCGATTCCAATTACATATTTCAAATACATCCGCGATAGCCGACCACCTACTACAAAAAAAAAACGTAACCCGGTAACGTCTCTTTAAAACATTTTCGTTCGCGTCGTGAATTAAAACTCCCGCACACGATTTTACGAAAACCGTTTGTGTGTCCTGATTTTCTTTGGAATTCTCGCGCCGTTTCTGATCAATAGAGGTAGCTGTGCTATTCTTATTTCGACGGTATTCCGCAGCGCGTCGTATGTGGAGGTGGCGCACGCGCTCACCGTATCCCGGTCGCGTCCGCGTTACGTCGCAGCTATTAGCCTGGCGATGCTTTTTACGCGTACTATTTACGGTTTTTTCAGCGTATATCGGACGTCCGATTAGGAGTGTTTTTTCTCTCTCTTTCTCTCTATTTATTCCAATTATCGACGGATTTCTCCTCGTCGGGTGCCATTTGCGATGGTATATAGAGCGAAAGGTGGCACGTCGATGGGAACGGTAAGGATGCATCGGTAGTGGGTTGCGATTACGAGTATTGCATTTACCAAGTAAATTGGGTTAGTGGGTCTTCTATGGTAACCGATAAAGGCTTGTATTGGGTGCATGTCGAAGGGATACTATAGAATTGTCGAATAGTCGCGTATACTACGTATCCATTATGAGGGAATACAAGGTCGGTGTTCCTCCTCTCCATGATTGGTCAACTGTTTTTTCATCATATTGGGCAATGAATTGCACCAAGTGAGAAGTTATCCCTGGTATGTCAGGAATGGGATTTTACCAATCTTCTTGTTTCGATTGATTTCACAACGAAGATGAAGTAGTTAATTGATAATTAGTCCACGAGCTGACGTAGGTGCAGTGAAAATTTAATTTTGAATACACGTTTTTATCTCGCTGGGATTCTCGTCTTTTGTAGTTATAGAAATAGGTGAAAATGTCTTTCATCATACACCTCTTTTCATGTAAGCATTGATGTGTTTGGAATATTTGTCAATTTGTAAAATGTCATTCCTTCCCCCCCCCCCCCTCAGTTTCCCTTTACATAACTGGTAAGGCTTATTTTAAACATATTGAAAATCGTGAATCTTTTCATGTAAGTAATGATGTGTTTGGAATTATGTATTTTCATTTTGCAAAACGTCATCTCCCACTCCCCCCACCTTCCCTTTCCATAAAAAATTAGGCTTGTTCTTTATACATATTTGTTCAGTTTTTCAATTTGTGGATATATCGTCAATTTTTTTCTCCTTATATCTTTGAATATTTTGTCGATGTTGAGGCATTTTGGGATTTTTGAATTACGATGTTTTAGTATTTTTTTATTTATTTCATTTTGTGCTCTGTGCTTCAGTTGAAACCAAAGGTAAGCTTATCAAGTTGGATCTGCCAAATTTCCTGGTAGAGGTCAAAAAATTACCTAAACTACGTGTAATTCTCCTGAAATTTTCTCATTTAGAATTCATAACAGACTGTAGGTTTGTTCGTGCGTTAACGGTATTCTGAGATTGCTGGTTTTTCTTTTCTGGTTACTGCTTTACAAGTTTAAGATATTACTGCGAACGTGAGAACAGGTTTCTGGCTTTCAGTTTTAATTTTATTCAGATAGTAGTTGATGAAATGTAAGAGAAGTAAGGTATACAAACTACAAAGTCCAATAAGTGTTGTTTTTATTTGCCGCTTGGCACTGAATTTTTTTTTTACCAGATTCAGATTGAATTGCTTAGATCCGGAAGTGAAATTTATTTAATTCATGTTTAGTTTTATTATAGTTTTTTTCTATTTTTAAATAATTTATTGAATGAAATATTCCAAAATCGATAACGTAATGTTGTTCAATTTTTAAACCAAGCACAAAATTTTTTTCAACTTTGGATTTTATATTTAAAAACTAATTGCACGAAAAAATTTCTACTTCACTAATCCAGCGGATCTATCTCATTCAATGAATTTTATTGGCATTCCTTCATTTCTATCGAACATCACGAAATCAGAGTTTGCAGTAGATTTTTGAAACTACAAGCAAGTCCGAAGTTACTGGTGACTGGTATAAACGAAACTGTTTTCTGTAATTGCAGCAACAATGTGAGAACAATATTCTGTTTCTGTACTTGGAGCGAGCGAACAACATTCTGGGCGAATCTGGCTAGTATTCACAGATCCTGTTGAAACTGGCAACGCGCGAACAAACCTTACATTTGTTAAGTTTTTCTTGTTTGGGTTTCATGTTATTTAATCTTCGATTTTTTTTTAATTTGAGAAAAAAAATGTTTTTACAATTTCATTTTTTAATACCTATTTTATAATTTTAGATGTTTTTTCTATTTTTGGGAACCATTCAATTTCTGAGAATTAATTTTTTGATATCTTTATCTTTTTCTTATTTTTTTTTTTTTTAATTTGGCAATTTGTTAAATTTTTTGATTTGAAAAAAATATATATAATTTCCTTTAAGTACTTTATTTTTAAATAATTTTCTGTTTCTGGGAAATCTTGAATTTTTGCAATTTTATTTTTGAATATTTTTTCATTATGCGTTTTTTAAAATTTTATGATATTTTTATTAATTTTTTTGGCTTTCGGTTTGTAGCTGAATTTGTAATGAAAACGATAGGTATTATAGCCTCCCCAATTTGGGAAGGGGAAGGGGAAAAGTGGGGTCTTGAAATCTTAGCGTTTCAGACCATTTGTAATCAATTGAGAAATGTTCAACTTTTGGTATTGATATTTTTTCTCCCACGCGTAGCCCCAACTGTGTTGAGAGACTTTTCTTGGAAATGGGAAAAAGATACGTTTTTGTTTTTTCGATACATCTCAAAATGAGGAATCACTCAAATTTTTAGGAAGGTTGGAGAAGGGGCAAACAGCTCAAATTTTTCATTGTTGACTTCGTATGAAAAAATGAGTCACGGACACTAGCATATCCAAATTTCAGCTTTCTGTGTGCTTTTGAAGGATAGTTGGAGCAAAGAACAGCTTTTTGAGGCAGTTTTGAGGCATGAAATTTCTCTTCACTGACCAGAATATGGTTTCTTGAATTTACATCAAAATTAACCCAAAATGGCGCATTTTCAAAATTTGAGTAAAGCTCGAGGATTCTCAAACAATATGAACTTATATGATTACTGGCGATAAGAAGTATGCTATAAACCAAATTCACCTTTACAAATGAAATTGTAAGAGAGAAGTGGTTAACAACCTCAAATGTGTGGTGTTTCATGAAAGGTCAATAATTTGTTATTGTGTTGTCATATTATGATGAAACGAGCTCAAATGGCTAATTCATTCTGATTTTAGCTTCCCAAGTGAATTTAGAGGGAAGTTGAAGCAAAAATGGCTTTTGAAGGGGAAATTTCTCCGGGAATTTTCATGAATTTTCCACTTCTTAAGTGATTTTGAAAGGAATGGGGTAGAGGTTTTCTAGACTTTGTATTGAGTATGGTCTGTAAACATGAAGGCGTTAGCAACATCATTTACAAACCTGATTATGCCCCAATTAAAAATTCAGCTCCACTAATACGGCATGGGTGCTTACGTTTTTTCAATATTTTGATGATTTTTGAATATTCTTTTGTTACTTTCTTGATGAATTTGTTGACAATTTTTTTCAATTTTTTTGTCTTCAGTTTTTTCATTTTGGATAATTCTTTAATTTTTTGACAATATTTTAATTTTTGAACATTTCGATTCGATTATCTTTTGATTTTTAGGATATTTTCCAGTATCCTTTTATTATTCTTATTTATCTTATTTTTTAATATCAACAAGCTGTATACAGCAATTTGGCTGTAGATACGCGATTGCATGATGTTCAAGAAGAGGAAATAGACTTATTAATTAGAGTGAGAGAGGTATAGTAGCTTCTGGCTTCTTCATCTTGGGAGAATTTTTGGAGGGTTGGTGGAAGTCCAAATTGGTGTTTAATAGAAGTACCTATATAGACATGGACAGTTTTGAAGAATATGAAGAACACTATTAATATGGGTAGTTCACAGTGGTTGAAGGTTGGAGGCAAAATGCGCAGAAGTTGATGTGAATGATGTCTTCTGAGTCCGTATAGTGGATTCAGTTCTTGTTGATTTTAAGAAATTTTTATCAATTTTTCTTTTCGCCTCATTGTCAGACATTTTCTCGTTGGGATATTTTCTTCAATTTTCACGACTTTATTTGCTTAATTTTCGTTTTCTTTTCTTTCTTTTTATTTTTTATTTTGAGCATTCTATTTTTATTAAGCCATCTTTTCTCATTTTCAGACATTTTATGAATATTAATTCATTAAATTTTCTAATTGTGGACATTTTTCAAATTTTTGTTATTTTTTTAAATATTTTTTTTCGAAAAAATATATAAATAACTGTTTTTCTCTGACATTTCAAAGTGCATTTTGAAATTTTACCTATAATGTACTTTTCATTTCTTTAATTAAATACCACGAAAAGTTCACAATTCTATGAATAGTAAATTCTTGAACTTGACACTAAAGTAAGAAGTTGTGATCTGTCGTATGCTGCTTTCCCATCGGGAGCGTAGCAAATGATACTTTTCGTGTAATCGAAACGCTCCGTATGAATGATAGAATTCGGACGTCGACAGTAACGCGATATTCGGTTAGCTTTTTCCATATCGTGCACGATACGAGGACGTTTTAAATATAGTATACGAGACCCCGTATACATTATTGGAATCGATACGTCGGAGGGCCCGCGGGGAACGTCGAATAAAAATATCGCGGTGTAAGAATTAGGAACGTCGCTCGTTTCGGCTCGAATTTCGCAATAAAAAGTAGTATCGTGGTTTCGCGATCCAATTCCATTTTTACCATTTCTCGCACCCCGCATTCACTTCGAGCTGAAATTCGAAATCATTATGAAATTGAAAAAGATTGATTTTTCAGCGTCGGCCCGACGGCGTGAAAAATGACACGCAATTATGGAATATAGATTTTATTACGCGGTGGAAACGATGAAAAGACGCCGGCGATATTTGCTTATCGCAGGCGAATAAAAGAAATGTTCGAGTGGTCTCGACTGTTGACGTCGATCTGCCGTATCGTTGAATTTTTTACACTCGATTAGAGGAATTGTGGTTACGTTATGTCGGCGTAGACGTCAAATTAGGCTTATCTCAAATGTTTCGAGTGAAGTAGGCAAACGTTTGCGTTAGAATGGAAGAAAGTCGAGGGTATTTTTTTTTTTCACTTTCTATTTGAACGCATATAGCAAATTCGTTTCGTTTCGAATGAAGTTTCAGATTTTTGTAAGGGTAGAACGTTGTCAGAGATATTTTCCTGCGATATGAAAATATTTCTTTTAGATAAAAAATTGTATTTTTTTATTGTTATTAAATTTTTCAAATTTGAAATTTTCATCAAAACGTCGTTGCTGTTGTTGAAAAATAATGATTCAAAAATCTGTTTATTGGAGAAAAATTGTTTGTAGGCTCGTATATAGACTTTTCGATAATACTTTTTTTTTACACTCGCATCTAGTATGGAACGTGGTAACCCTCTCTCTCTACTTCTCTAACGTCACCTATGGGATTGATTTAGAACTTTGTATGTTTTCTTTGCCCCAACTATTTTATGGAGTCCATGTTCATTAATTTGAGATATTTGAGGCTCTTCAAGCTTCCCTCAAATTTTGATTATTTGCCATTTCTAATTGATTTTGAGCCAAATTCAAGACATCATGTTCTTGAGTTAAAAGTTCATAGTCTGTAATGTATGTGTTATTCATTTTCGTTGTAAAAAATTAAACTTTGAAAATAAGTCTAAAACACGAAATCTAGAGATGGCACAATGACCACCATATGTAATGTAGAAGTTCGACTTGACTTCAAATCAAAAACCTACTTAGTTTAGCAAATTACTTTATTAAAGAACAAAGGCATTTCTGGAATAAATTTAGTGTAATTTACCAGTTAGCAACATGAAAAATCAAAAACGTTGACCAATATTTTTAGAAAATTTACAAAAAATGTTATTAATTTTTTTATGTAGGTATAATTGAAGCAGTTTTAGAAAATATGTGCAGAAAACAGAATTTTTTCATTTTCAACCTACATCAAGAATCTAGGGTGGACCAATTTTTCTTTTTTTTTTTTACAAAAAATAAAGGAGCAGGTTCACAATAGTTACTTGAAAATTTTAGACGTCCAACTTAATTTTTAAATGCTTCAAAATAAGGTCAAATTTTTCAGAAATTTTGGACTTCGAAAAAAATAATTTTCGCGAAATCGAATATATTTGCGACTAAGCCGCCATACGTCATATTTTACCGTTCAATTTTTTGAAATTTAGAAGGTCTAATCCGTTCTTCAAATTTTTGGAAAAGTACTGGCTTTGGCTATTATGAAAAATGAATAATAGATAATTGATTGGTCACGTACACGACATGAATTGTCCTTTTTTTTACGACCAAAGAACTCAGACTTTAGGAATTTCTGTGATATAAAAATCTGACATATTTTATATTTTGAGTCCGAAAAATCCTAAATTAAGCCTGTACTCTGCACATAACCATTTTCCATTTTTCGTTCATTTTTTAAAATAGCTAAAATTTTTACACTTTTTCAAATAAATTGCGAAAAGTGTATGGATGCTCTACCTCGAGAAAAAAAAAATTAACGACCAAAACTTTTTCAGTCTTTGAAATGAAATATTATTTGTGCTCTAAATTTTAATTGCCCAAAAATTTGTTTATTTTTTTGAATAAAAAAATTTTTTTGAATTGCTTTAAAATGATTTTATGTAGATGTTTGAGCATCAAAAAGCTCGAACTTTGGGAACCATTGTGGAAAAAAAATCAAGCATATTTTACCTCTTCAGTCCGAAAAAGCCTAAATTAAGTTCATACTGTACACACTATCAATAAATTACCCATTTTTCGTTCATTTTTGAAAATAACCAAAATTGGTACTTTATCCGTGCTTCTGGCATATGTCGCAGTTTATGGCACGTTAATGGGGTAAAGTAAGAAAAAATTTAAAAAAGGTTTAAATCTCGTAAATTTATAAAAAATTGGCGGTTAAAATTTTGTTTAGTCTTTAGACAGTAAAATATGACTCTGAAAAGTGAAAAAATTTTTGTTCCCAAAATTCGTTTTTTTGGGGGGAAGGAAGGGGTTAAAAATTGAGTTGAGGAGCTGAAACTTGTAAGACCTTCTTTCAAAGTCATTTACAACTATCATGACCACTCCCTGCCATTGGGGGGGGGGGGGCAACTTAATTCGGCCGTCCTAATCCTCGTCTCTTTTAATATAATCTGTAAGCATCGTCTCTGAATGTGGTATAATTATTTCTTAGCCCCACAGTATGTCTTAATGGTTCTGCAAGTTCTGTAAAAGATGTACATTTACCCAAGTTTTTCTACGGATAAAAGAAGTTTTGTAAAAGTACCACGTTTACCCCAAAGTTCTATATTCTTCATTAAAATCAAAAAAATATATATATAAATGTATTTTCAGTCCGTATTAAAAACAAATGAAGTGAAAAATATTTATTATAATTATATATATTTTATAATACTTGGTATTCAATTTTATCAAATTTGACTTTTGAGTGCTTTGAGACTACTCTAGTTTTCCTCAAATTTTGACTATCTGCTAATTTGGCTTCATTGTGACCCCATGGGATCATTGATTAAATTTTGGCTGCTAAATCATCTTACGTATAAAGTTCTAGCTTCATACGTTAACTTGGTGAGAAGATATGAACGATTTAAGAAATTATATTATGCTAACTTACATATTGTTTGTATCTCCTCATCGTAATGGACGTTTGGCAATTGATTACAAAAATTGTCTGTAATGTGACTATATGAATATGATGTTCTCTTTCCCCTCACTCTTCCTCCCACAAGCAGGTTAGATATAATAGCTTAGTTTTCCATTATAGATTCCGATAAAAAGTCATCTTATGGCTTGATATTGGCTTTGTCAAACTATATTACTAGTCATATTTGTTTCATAGTATTGCGGCGCATCTAACATTTAGGCTGAAAAAGTACCAACTTTGATTACTTGTTTACATGTTACGACTCACTACCGACGCCTAATTATGTCTGTTTTCATCTTGGATTCGACGTAAAAAGTAATTAACCGTTGGGACGGCGTAGAATTTCGTTACAACTAAGAAACGGTGATAAACAAAGCCAAAAATAGGGTTAAAGGAACGGAAACGCGTAGGTAAATTTTATTACTTGGCCGATACTGCAGCGAAGTGTCAAACGTGGAGAGCTATAATGAATGGCGGTCTAAAGCAAACATCCAATTCCCACTTAATTACGTTAACGTACGTAAAAACAACCGACAAAGAGCGTGGACTGGTCGATGCGCTATTTAGCCGAGGCCGAGTGTCGAGTATAAGGCGGACCCGGTCGTGTAATTAGAGTCGTACGATCGTACTTTACTATTATAAGAAAAGACGGCTAGCGCGGGTACAGGGTTGAAATTGGAACATTCGGTACGTCGTTGAAGTTTCGACGACGCTGGTATATGGTGTAGTGGCGTAGACAATGACATTGTTCGTGCGGCTTAATAAAGGACGAAGTTGAAATTACACGAATGGCCGCCGGCGAAGCCGCTGCGCATAATAAGCCTTTTGTCGTACTTATAACAAGGCTTTTAGAAAAGGCTTATGTGGCTTCGTTATGGAAGGAGCCTTTTTCACTTTGACAAGACGTATTTTTTAATTAAGGCGACACCGTTAGGAAAAGTCCACGGAAGGGGGGTTTTATAGATAGGCGAAAAAAAGTAACGTTAGGTCAACGCCGTAGGTACGTGAACGTTGGAGCGTTTGAAAAATGACTGCGGTAATGCGGGCTCGCTTCGCGTTTTATCTACGGCAAACGTACACACGCATTAGAGGCCAAATAGTTTATCAAGACTGTTCGCCGCGGCGAAATTTCGCCAACCTCAATTGGCGAAAATTTCACGTTAAAGCGCCCAATTCGAGCACGTACTGTGGAAGCTCGTTTATTTCCATCGGCGCGCAGCAACCAGAGCAGCGTGTTTGCCCGTTATAGCGTACACATTGCGACCTTTATCAAGGTCCTAAGAGTAAAAACGAAAACGACGTCATTTTTCTTCGCCTGTCCACCCCTCCTGCTCCCCTATAAGCAGAATTGGGTCGAATTTATCGGCTGGTGGCTGAAATAACAACCAATGATCAGTTCAACCATACCACGCGGTGAATTCAAAACGACCATTCAGATTTGAGGCTCGCATCTATTAGTGGATAGCAGCGCTCGTATAGCGAGCAAAAGGCCCTACTCCGATTTTTTGCTCATTTTTTCAGAGTGCAGTGACTTCGTATTCTACGAGTACATAACTTAGGTTATAATTCTCCTAAATTAAATAGGTGGCATGCCAACAGCTCGAGCTCAGGTTGATGGGTGCACTGAAGGTCAAAAGAGAGAGATGCTTTTGGGTGCATTCAAAAATTTATCCATTTTTAAATGTGTTTTCAACTTGAAAAGCTCAGCTGTTATAGCATACCTGATTTAGAAAGGCGTTGGTGGAGGTTGTCGTCTTCAAATCTTTGCGTTTCAGACCATTTTGTAACCATTTAACCAGGGTCCGTGTTTTTGGTACATCATAAAATATGCATAAAATATATTGATAAATAAATTTTCTTTCCCTTGCCTAACTCGGCGAAAATGGATAGAAATCGCTCAAAATTTGGTGAGAGACTCTTATTGAAAATGCAAAAGAAAGTGTTTTTTTGTTTTTATGGGAAAAAGACCAAGTTTTCGTTTTTGATTTCACATAAAAGAGTAAGTCAAGGAAATCTAACATATGCAAATTTCGGCCTCCTTAAGTCATGAAATTTTTTGTTTCCTACATATCTCCTCATCAGATTAACATAGAAAAGTATGGACCAGAATATGATGCGTTGAATTTGTGTCAAAATTGATTCACAATGGCGAATCGTCAGAGTTTGAGGGGAGCTGAAAGAGTCTCATTATTTGCCTTTCAGATCGCTTGTAATCTGAAAGGCAAAGGGCCATTGTTTATGTTTAATTATAATCACTAAAATATAAATTTTTGGAAATCTTATAGGAGTAAGGAAAACCTGGAATTGAGTTATACAAAAGGTATGGAGCAATAATTCGAGACCTATTTCAGATTTGTGACTATCCATCTAAGACCTGAAATGAGTCTTAGTAGGATAACACCATATATCGGGTCTCAGATGGTTAAAATTTGTATATAAACAATAAACATATCTAGGTACAAATAGATGTACTACTAACAATCCGAGATTCATGTAAAAATTTGCCAAACGACTCCTAGGTATATAACTCGCAAAGAAATGAACTCCAACATGGTAAAAAAAATTCTAGACATCAAAACGGGTCTCGGATTGGACTGTCTTCACTGCAGTACACCTATATATATGTATGCCACTATCCTTGTCAGGCCCTGGACCGTAGATATCAAACAGACGTTCCGAGACCCGGTCTTATTCAAGGAGCCAGAAATGCCCGCGTGAGCTTTTTGGAAACCAGTTGAACATAGCATATTAGGAACCCGTAGAGGGGTAAGAAAAATTCAAAATTCGTGTATACAAATGATATGCAACGGTTCTTATGAGATACACTTCAGATTTATTACTATCCTTGTCAAGCCTAGGTAGGTCTACCTAAGATAGCACCATATCCAGAGCTTCCCTACCTTTGTATAAAACTGAAACCTATATATGCTCAAATATACACACAAAACGTTGCGAGACCCCTTTTGGGTCTCGCAGCGTAGGGTCAGCTTTCGGAAGGATGGTAGCATTTCCAAGATCGGGCCCGACTTTACCATACCATACCATACATCTATATATATGTATTCAATTTTTCTCCCACGTCTAAGGTTAGTGAGTATGGATGTAAATTACTCAAAACTTGATAGGGCTCGTTGTTTCGATATACCTCAAAATGAAGGATCACTCAAATTTTAAGGATGGCTGGAGGGGGACACAAAACTCAAAATTTTTGTTTTTGATCTCATAAAAGAGTAAGTCAAGGACATTAACATATCCGAATTTAAGATTCCTAAGTGCATTTGCAATTGAGTTAGAGCAAAAAATGGCTTTTGAAGGAGAAATTTTACTGAACAGGAAATTCCACGAATTTTCCATATTTCCTCACTAAATCAACCTAGAAAGGTGAAATTTCGTATGTAGGGTGAGTTGATGACCAAAATATGACCCCTTGAATTTGGATCAAAATAGATCCCAAATGGCGGGTCCTCAAAATTTTAGTAGTAGTTGAGGAGCCTCAGATTGCTTATATTTGAAAAATATAGGCTCGTATGATTACTGATGGAAAGAAATATTGCATGTTTTAAATATAACTTCGTAAGCGATTTTGGAAGGGATGAGGTTGGCGTTTGCAGACTTGGTACTGAGTGCAGCTTATATAGACATGAAAGGTTTAGCAACGTCATTTGCAAACCTGAACAAGCCGCGATTGAAATTTAGCTCGAGTAATGCGGCATGCTGTTTAAGTTGTTTTCATTCATTTTGATCTCTAAAATTCCCTTCCTCCTCCTCTGAAACCGAAACCTCATATGCAATTATCGCAAATTTGAAAAATGATGTTATATCGAAAAATAAAATTTATTGCCAATGATATTAATGTGATAAAAGATCATATTATGAAAAAGAAAATAATAAAAATAAAACTACAGCTGAGGCCGACAACACTGTTTTTTATTCTCAGTGATGGTCCTCTACAACTAAAATTTTCTCCCTCTGGAAATGTCGATGGATTCGACGTCAGCTCTTGAACTATACTTTGAATACCCTTAAAAAATCACGCAAGTTCAGTATAATATCACGAAGTGAACGAGAAATAAAATGTAATAATAAAAATTTTTAATTTACCGATGCTGTCTTATGGTGAAGAAGCAGGGAGACTGATTGAAAATAATTCAAAAATTCATCGTTTTTGGGAGGAGGGGAAAAAAGTTGAAGAATAATCGCTCATATCCTTGTCATACATTTTTTCTCTTCAGATCGTGCTCAATTTTTATTTTATTTATTTTTCGTTTGTCAACTCATACGAAAAAAGAGCTGGTTATGGAATAAATATTATTAAAAATATTTTTGAAATATATAGTTGCTGTTTGTACTCAGAGTGAAGCATTTGGCCCTTGAAGACAATATGGAATTTCATCAAAAATATTTCTTCAAAATATCTCACCAAGGCATAGAAACGTAGAAGAGCTATGTCTTTGAAAAAAAAAACTCCACTTAATTTTTTTATGGAATGCCTTTCACTCAGAAATTCTAGGAGAAAATAGCATCTAGTGACACGATCATTTTTTTTCTTTAATTTCATCGAAAGCTCGTGAAATGGGTCCGCAAGTACGAAAAGTTCAGCTCACATCTTCACTTTTAAACAAATTTTCTCGAGAAATGATGTAAGTTAATGGAATCGTGTACATAATTATATACGAAAATTTTGTGCTAAATTTCTACGGAAGGATAATTTGATTGCTTTACAAGAAAGGAAATTAGAGTCGGCTAATTCAAATTTTCGAGAGAGCTTAAGCCCTAGGGCGGTGAAAAAATCATCAAAGCCATTAAAATTCATTACAGGACATAAAAGTAAACCTTCAGTTCGAATTTTTTTGGTGTGTCGAAAGGGTAAAAAAATATTCTGAAAATACATAATTGAAATATATTAAAAAATCTACCAAATTGGAAAGTTAGTCCCTCCCTTACCCTGTGAAGTAGGAGACTCAAATTTTTGTTATTGGAGGATAATTTTTTCAAAAAAAAAATTGGTTTTGAACGATCTAAAATGTTCTACCATATGTCATATTCAGTACTTTAACGAGTTTACTAGTGATCTATGTTATATGGAGGGGGAGGGGGGCTGGAGAGGGCTTCAAATATGGTGCTGCAATCACTCATGAGAATTTTGGCGAATTAAATTGTAATTTTCCCCACTTTATTTTCATGCATTGGTTCATAGATTTTTCTTTTTTTCTCCTTAACCTAATTCGGCACAATATGGTACATTTCAGAGGATTTCTGAGGTTCCAACTTCGTGAAAGGACATGTTTCGAGATGGTGTGTTGCACGAGTTGAGTTTTTAATTAATCTACTTACTAATATTATTGCTACAGAGAAACCCATTTTTGATGGAAAATTTTATCATGTCTTGCTCGATGAATGTCATCAATTAGCGAATTAAATTTCGAAATTTAATCAAGTCTCATATTGAAGTAAATGTACGAAATAAAAAATGTTAATTAATTAATTTTTTTAGCTTTCCCAAATTTGTCTCTTCAGGGATAATCTTGATCGATACGAGTCCATTAGACTGTCAGGAGTATTGATGATTTTTAGAATTATGTCTAAATTTCAATCCTGAAGTATTATTCATTTCAAATTCTCATTCATAGAGCTTAATTTAAAGAATAAGTAGTGTGTTGAGTCTCTAAATTGTTTGTTTTCATTTTCGTAAAAATAAAATTGAATTAACGCAGATAATTGAGTGTAGAAAAATATTTGTTCATTACTGATTTTTTTTTCTGATCAATAAGAAAGGGAATGGGTCTAATATTTTATCCACATTTCGGCTCATCAAAATGGAATTTTCAAAAAACAAATTTAGTTATTGATTTGTCTGTTTATCTCCTTTTTTCCTCCATCTACCCCCCTCCCCCTCTCTCCTACCAATCTGTAAAAACTCATAATTTACGTCGTAAGATGACCACAAAAAATTAGTAAAACAATGGGATAATTTTATTATGTTGTAGATAATGAAAATTACATTCGTCGTAATTCGTATTTTTTTTTTTTTGATCCATTTACTTTTCGCAATCATTTTTTTTATCGTCAGCAACGCATAAGAAAACCCCAAACGAAACGACATGGTATCAGGCGATGGTTGGAAAATTGTGTAAAATTTTCGCAATTTCATTTTGCGAATATAAAAGGTTCGACACGAAACCGTTACTGTCTGACTCTGATATCAATAATACATGCGACGAAAGAAGTCAGCTCGAGCGAGAGAAAGAGAAAGCCAAACCTATGATAATTAATGGTACGACGAAGCGTACCGGTGCGCTGTACAGTCGTACGTTCGAAGCTTTGCATTATTTATTACGCCTGTGTCGGAGATTACTGAATTGAAAAACCCTCGAAAGTAAAGATAGAACGCAGCAGAAGAATGTAAAACGCATAAAGCACGTACATCGTATATTATACAAGTACCAACCTGTGCGACGTCAGACGTCCCTCTATTTGCGCTGCGATGCGAAATTAGGTAATTTAATTCGAATAGCGCGATAATGATAGAAAACAAAGATGAAATCTCGCGAATTATTGTTTGGGAGAATTCAGCGTTGCGTAAAAAATGAAAACAAACTTCTTAGGCTTTCGGGCGAACGACAACCGAGCTGCTTTTCGACCCGAACGAACACTATCTGGCGGAGTTTAAAGGTAATTCTGTTGTCAAGCGGGTGGCGTGATCGATAAGTAAGGCGCATGTTCGATTCGACGCCATGACGTTTCGTTGGGAATTGAAACGCGAAGCGTTTTTTTTCTTACGGCGTTCTTTGCATTGGCGTATGGCGCGCAGAATAGACGACCTTTTTGACCATTGTTTTTTTCACCGTACTTGTACGCTACGATGGGAAAGTATACCTTTCGTACGCGTCTGGGGTTCCTGACTAAATGTAATTAACCTGGAAATTCAGCCGACCATCGCGTTATACACGAATGAATAATGCACATGAACATATTGTCGTCGGCGTTTTTCTTCCAATTTATGCAAATCCGAGTAAACGTCGAGTTTGGCGGACGAGCGAGAGAAATTTTTGGCACGTCGATTTAACCAAGTATAAAGTAAATCGCATGTTAATGCAGAGAAAATTTAAATAGGCATTCGAGGCGAAATCACGATCGGAAATTTTTTAATGGTTTTCGTACCCAAATAAGGAAACGAGCCAGGGTCGTTTTTAAAACATAAATTGAATAAAGCTCGTAAGGGTTTTAGCGCTGTGCCAGCATATTTCGGTTCCACGTCGACGATTTAATCGCGACTTCCGACGCTGCAGATTTAAAGAATGGTGTCGTGATTTATCGTCGTGTAAATGACTCCAGACTAAATGGCTCAGACATCAGTGTAGTATGGGAGGAAGGAAAGTTGGAATAACGTTCGAGGTTTTTAACCTTTCTGATTGTCTCGTTAGGTTGTAAAAACGAAGAATGTTCCTTGGTATCACCCTTTAAAGAGGGAGCCTTATGTTTCTCTTCAAACATGAAATGCTAAAAATGCTGTTTAAAATTCCAAAACCAAAAAGCTCAATAGAGCTATTTACTAAAAATCTATCGACTCTGCTTTCCCTTGTAGTACACCTTATTGTAGTGCGATTGTTGAAGAAATCCTTATTAGTGCGTGTAACACATTATTACAATCGTGGGAAATCTATGAATCCAGAAATTTAAATACTGTGAAAAGATACAGAAGGTGTGGTTGCTCAAGAAGGTAGAGTATAGTTGTACCGTAAATTTTTAAGATGATAAAATTTCACAAAGTTATCTCGAAAAAGTGAGAATGTGAATTGGATACCACTTTTAGAGTTGATTGTTCTTGGATCTCAGCTGCACGAGTCCAACGAATCAATGAGCATAACACGCGAATATAGAAACGCTATTTTAATTAAATAAGAATTAATTCCAAAATGTCACGAATTAATGGATTAGGGATATCAAAACGAGATGATTAATTAGACGGCATTACACAACAGTGTCCTAACTACACTTCGGCTGGTTCCAAGAAAAGCATCATGACTTATCTTACTTTGACAATGCAGTAAAATACTTCATATCAATATCTTTACAAATGATAAGATTTGCATTTTGTTATTTATTTATCAAGAAAAATGAACATTTTCAATATTCCAATTCCATAACAACAGTTTCCTATTTCGCAACAATGACTTATTTCGCATCAACCAATCAGAAGCCTTGTTTTGAAAGACACAGAAGAATAAGAGTTCATGTTTTACATCTTTACCGTCAGTCCGTTACCGAGTTTTACATGTGTAAGAGCAAATATCTATTTCTATTTCTAAATAATGAAAGAAGTACCTCTGGATTTGACGGTGCCTAAACCTGTATGTGGTAATGAAAGTAATGAAACATCTGCTGGTAAATATTATGTACTGTCTTATACCACTAATTTTACTCACAACTAGGTACTTCAGGTCAATGTTGCGAAATTGAAAACTGCTGTTACAAGATTGTCGTTACTCCGTTCGCGTTTTTAAATTAAAAAGAACAGTTTTTCACTATTAAAATTTTGGTATGTTAATTAGGGTGCTATACAGATTTCAAAAATGTAGGAATCTAATTTTTGATGAAAATTGCACTTGAAACATTGTTGCATAATGCGTCTAATTAAACAATTTTTTTTTTGTTTTAGGTGAGTCCAACCAACTACGAACATTAATTAAAAAGGACGTGAGTATATATTACGTAAAGCAGTAGATATGTGAAGGAGAATATCTTAAATGTAATCTTTCACAACTACTATTATTATTCATACTTGCCTACATTCACAGTTGTTATCTAATAATTTATTGTTGGCTCAGTGCGGATACTTTGTCCTAATTCAAATGGAAAAATACGAAAATGAGTGATAAAAAAAAAGAGGAAAAGTTGGTATGAAGTTTTATAACCTCCTACTGAGAAAAAGGTTGAGAATTTCCACAGTTTTATATCATTCTTTTGCTGTAAAAATAATTTAGAAGAGCTATAACACTGAAAAAGAAAGTTAGTAGCATCTTTATTGTGGACCCCTATTGAGAAGAAGGTAGAAAATTTAAATAACATGTTCATTAAACCACTAATGAGAAAATTTATCGAACGTACTTTTCTTATCTTATTTTTTGTGCTCTGTATTCAGTGAATACTACAATGTAGAGGATTTATTGGGTATACCATCTTGGTTTGTTTATTTATTTGTTTCTTTGTTTGTTGAAGCCTTTTCTTTCTGACGCGTTTTCTTCAGTTTAACTCGACAGATCGATTCAAAATTTTTACAGTAGGTGTAGATCATTAAGAACAAGAGCTGATTAGTTTTTGGTGAAAGTCTATCCACGGGAAGCTGAGCTTTGGAGCTTTAAGCTCATTTTAGGGACATTCCTTTCTGACGCGATAACTCTCGTTAGACTGAACTAATTTACATGAAATTTTTATGGTGATTAGTAGGTGTATAGAAGAAGAACTGATTAAATTTTGAAGTTGATCAATGCATTGAAAGCTGAGCTTTTCAACTTGAAAGTTTATATCAGTTTTTCGAAAATATCTTGCGAACGGTCCACGGTAGAAGAAAATGGAGGCCAAAAGAAGAGTTAGGAATTTCTCGCTCTACAACTTTAGTTCTGAAAAATTTTTCTTAAAAGCTAACAGTTTTCGAAAAAAATGAGGTCGAAGTTTGGAGACTTGTGATTGGTCAATTTTCATTGATGAATAACTGACGTTAAAGTGGACCGATCGATAGAAGAAAAGCTGATTCAATTTTGAAGTTGATCCGCATATTGAAAGTTGAGCTTTTCAACTTAAAAAGTTTATATCAGTTTTTCGAAAATATCTTGCGAACGGTCCATCGTAGAAGAAAATGGAGGGCATTTAGGGTAAGTTTTCCTTGTTTTTTGGAAATATCTCGGAAACGGTGCATCGTAAGGAAAATGGAGGCCAAAAGGAAGGTCAAAGCCATTTCTTTCTGACGCTTTTTTTGAAGTTGATCCCTGCAGCAAAAGTTGAGCTTTTCAAAGTACCAAAAACTATACACCTCTTCTCCAAAGATTAACTTGAAAAAAATGGTGTATAGAAGAAGAGCAGATTAAATTATGTTTGTACAGTAAAAGGAAGTCCACTATTATGACGCAGTGTGTCTAGTTTTATTATGCATTTCGCGCTCCATCTATTCAGTAAAACCAAGTAGGAAATTTACTGCATATGCCTTTTTGTTGTCATTTTTGTACTTTATCTGTTTAGTGAGACCAAAAAAAAAGAAAATTTATTGCACGTTTCTTATTGTGCTATTGATGGTTTATATATACGGTGAAACCATAAAGTAGAAAATCTATTGCATATGCCTTTTCTTTTGTCCTCTTTATGCTTCTGTTCAATGAGACAATAGAGTAGAAAATTTATTGCACCTGTCTTTGTTATTATGTTCTTTCTATTCAATGAAACCGCAAAGTAGAAAATCTGTTGTGTATGCCTTTTTTATTGTCACTTTCATGCTCTACCTATTCATTGAAACCACATATAAGAAAATATGTTGCGCATGTCTTTTTTGTTGCCTTTTTTATGCTTCAGTTCAATGAAAGAATAGAGTAGAAAATTTATTACACCTACCTTTGTTATTGTGCTCTTTCTATTCAATGAAACCTCAGAATAGAAAATCTATTGCTATGCCTTTTTTATTGTCCTTATCGTAGTCTACTTATTCAGCGAAACCACAAAGAAGGAAATCTATTGATGAGTATGCCTTTTTTGTTGCCCTCTTTATGCTTCAGTTCAATGAGACAATAGAGTAGAAAATTTATTGCACCTGCCTTTGTTATTGTGCTGTTTCTATTCAATAAACCCGCAGAATAGAAAATCTGTTGCTATGCCTTTTTTATTGTTCATCATGGTCTACTTATTCAGTGAAACCGCAAATAAGAAATCCATTGCAAATAAGAAATCCATTGCGTATGCCTTTTCTATTGTACTCTTTATGCTTCAGTTCAATGAAATAATATAGTAGAAAACTTACCGCGTGTGCCTTTGTTATTATATTCTTTATACTTCTGTTCAATGGGAGCATAATGGAGAAATTTATTAACATACTTTCTTATCACATTCTTTACGTCATTAAGTAGAAAATTGATTAACCGTGCTATTTTAATTATGTCTTTTGTGCTTTATTTATTCAATAAAACCATAAAGCTAGAACTCTATTGCTCCTACTTTTATCTGTCATTTTGCATCAATTTTCGAGTCAAATTCCAGGCACCATGGCACCATGTTGCGCTCTCTAAATGAGCTTGTTTTCATTTTATTAAATCTCGTTTACTTCCCGTGATGGCTAATAAATGGATTACATACATAGGTATTAGGTACATGCATGCAGACTAAGTACCAAATATCTTTTTATGATAGTTCAAAATACTTTCAGGTTACATCACTGGCTATAAATGCATGTGATTGGTTGTGATAATATAAATCAGTCTAACCAACATATACACTTAGTTCAAGCAATGTAGTGACCTAAGGAAAGATATGTGAAGATGAGGGTTAATTTTTCTGTATGTAGTTTTATAAGGCAAATCGTTCAATTTTGATGAAATCAAAAATTACAAAATTTCTAGAGCGCAATGGAGAGTTAGCACCAACTATACCACGTTGGCTGCGTCACCGACCAAAAACCGTATTTTTCATCAGTCAACATAGCGTTTTTGTTTTAATCATTTCCGATGTTAGTAGTATACCAACTTACTGCACTCTGAAAATTAAATAAAAAATCAAAGTAGGGCCAATTGCTCACTATATGAGCGCTGTGATCCAGTGTTAATTTTGATTAGTTATTTGAGTCTTCGGCGTGATATGGCTGAACTGATCATTGATTGTTAATTGTCTTCTCGATTGTTGCGCAACTGGCGATCATTTTTGAACTAATTACTTTGCTCTTATGGGAGTGTAGTAACTATAGCATTGGTCTCTCTTCTCAACCTTTCTTTCCATAATCAGGTGGAGAATATAAATAGAGTTTTCACATGAAAAATTCATATAATATGGGAGATTTGTTAGCAACCCAAAAATGGCGTATTTTTCCAACGACGTAGTCAGTTCGATGACGTAATTGGTAAACGCGTCCCGAAAGCGCTGGCACATATTTTACAATACGCCGTTATATACTACGTACAAAAATATAGTAAAATTCGACGAAGAGAGAAGAAAAAACGCGCGCGTTCTTTATATATTTAGAGGCGCTGCTTCGTTGGGATTAGTTACAAACGTAATTCGAAGCGTAGAACAGGAATTTAAAAACTTCGCACTGCTTCCCGTACGTGTATCGTTGGTTACGCGAATATTTCCTCGTAATTTATCGCGGTAACCGGATACCCGAGTGTACGTATTGGTATGGATTCGTAGGAATTAAAGAGTAAAGGGTAATTCTCTTTTTCCACGCTATTGGTTCGATTCTTCAATAAATAAAGGTCGCGAGTAATTGAGAAAATTCATTCGTTCCTGTAGATGTAGAGCAGAGCTCATTCGTTTTTGAGGAATGGAGAAAAATTCATAACGATTTGGAATCTTTGATTTTGACTCGACATTATTCATTTTTTTTGCTTGTAGTATTTTTTCATTGACGTCATTTCTACGCGGAATCTGCGAACTATCATTAGCGAATTTTCACTCCAAACATTATAACTAATTTTTTTTCTCGATTTTGTTTGAAACTTTTGCATGAAATTTACTCTAAAAAGTCGAAAAGTGTTGTCTCGGCGTGCCAGCGAAAATGCGGCATCTGTACTTAAAGTAGGTTGAAAATACCGCATAACGCGTTGCGTTATTTGTAAACGAACGTCGGCGAATTTTAATTAATTTCGGTAAACATGCGTCTTCGCAGTCTACCAACTTATACGCGGCGGCGAATTTTGTTAAATTAACTTTCCGGCGTAAATTATGGGAAATAGCGGAAAGACGATATTTCCCGCCATCCTGTTGCAAATATCATTACGCAGCGTGAAAATAAAAAGAAACCGGTAAATTAAAAAATATTCGTTTAGCTTTCTAACCTCGAGCTACATTAAAGGAGGTATCAATCATCTGTAAGGTGATTACGTTCGTCTTCCGAGCGGTGAATTTTTTTTTCTTTTTTTTTTTTTTGGTATCTAAGTAAGCTTAAAGTTTCATACGGTGTCGTTGTTCACGAGATCGACGAGTTGATAACCTGTTTATACGAATTCGTTTTTCATTTTTAATGGGGGTAGAATTATACAAGGAAATCAGACAAATTGCTGTACAAGGTTTTTAGCAGAATTCGTAAATAAAAACTATAGCTGTTGTAGTCTCTCTGATTTGGGGCAAGAAGTTAGGGTCAAATCCTCGCGCTCAGACCATTTGTAATCATATGGAAAATTTTGAACTTTTTGATATTCACATTTTAACCCCTCCCCCTCCGCATAGTGTCGATGGGTGGAGATGAGAATTGCTGAAAGTATGAGGACCGACTCTTACTTAAAAATGCGCAAAATTATTTGTTTCATCTCAGAATGGTAGTTCATTCAGATTTTGAGAAGGGCTAGAGGAAGATCAAATCTCTCAAAATTTTCGTTCCTGATATCATGTGGGAAAACAATTTGAGGACACTGATATATCCAAATTTCAGCTTTTTAAAGTACATTTGGAAGAGACAACGATTTTTTAAGTCCGAGCGGTGAATTTTTTTTTCTTTTTTTTTTTTTGGTATCTAAGTAAGCTTAAAGTTTCATACGGTGTCGTTGTTCACGAGATCGACGAGTTGATAACCTGTTTATACGAATTCGTTTTTCATTTTTAATGGGGGTAGAATTATACAAGGAAATCAGACAAATTGCTGTACAAGGTTTTTAGCAGAATTCGTAAATAAAAACTATAGCTGTTGTAGTCTCTCTGATTTGGGGCAAGAAGTTAGGGTCAAATCCTCGCGCTCAGACCATTTGTAATCATATGGAAAATTTTGAACTTTTTGATATTCACATTTTAACCCCTCCCCCTCCGCATAGTGTCGATGGGTGGGAGATGAGAATTGCTGAAAGTATGAGGGCCGACTCTACTTAAAAATGCGCAAAATTATTTGTTTCATCTCAGAATGGTAGTTCATTCAGATTTTGAGAAGGGCTAGAGGAAGATCAAATCTCTCCAAAATTTTTCGTTCCTGATATCATGTGGGAAAACAATTTGAGGACACTGATATATCCAAATTTCAGCTTTTTAAGTACATTTGGAAGAGAGAACGATTTTTTAAGGAAATTTAAGTCATGAAAGTTCTCGAAACTATTCTTTTTCATCAAATTAATAATAAAGGATAAAACGTTGTATGTGGGGTTACTTGTGAAGCGAAATATGACCTCTTGAATTTGGGACATTTCGGTCTAAAATTGTGAACGATGAAAATTTGAGGGAAGCGTGACGTGATGTTGGAGAGTTGAAGGAGGAAACTTTGAAAAATTTTCAGCTTCCCAAGTGAACTTGGAGGGATGGTAGAGTAGAAAAACGTTAGCAGCTATCCGTATTACTGTAGCTGAGTTTTTAATTGGGCCTTGTTCAGGTTCGCAAGTGTCGTATGTTTGACCTTTCTACGTTGATTTAATGGGAGATGAAATGTTCAAGAAATTTCATGACTCACAATTTCCTCAGAAAGTCGTTTTTTGCTCTAAATCCCCTCCAAATGCACTTGGAAAGCTGAAATTTCGATATATCGATATCCGTGGCTCTCTTCTTCATATATGGTCAAAAACGAAAAATTTGAGCTATTTGCCCCTTCTCCACATCCGCCTCAAAATTTGAGTGATCTGCCATTTTGAGATAAACCTCTTTTTCTACTGACATTTCGGCTATTTCATACATTTTAGGTGTAGCACAAGAGATCAATATAGATACAAATTGCAATAGGGAATTAATACACCGTTGGCGAATTTTTAATATTTAGTATTCTTTGGCAAGATACAGTGGAGTAATTATAACGTTTTCGTTGCGTTTATATCGTCGGTTACCAGTGGCAAATTAAAAATTAATAATTGAGCGACTATTCCGACTAACATTTCGATCATTAGGAAAACATTAGGGGAAAAATTGTTAGTTATATTAATCTTGTACCTCGTGTGGGCGATGTCAGCTATTCAATCTATGTTCAGTTGAACACGAAAGTCTCGTGTAAGTTGTTTTTTTATCGGATACGCTGTAACGTTCGAAACGAGGTCGACATCCTTTTTTCAGAAAAATTACCAGAAAACACGAGTCCTCCGGGGACACGATGACCAGCGTGTACTCGATCATGCAATGTTTGGTAATTACGTTATCAAGTATAGAAAATGGTATTTTCGTCAACGTTCACCGTAATGCATGAAACGTGTATGCGATGCAAGAAAAATCTTTGTTTTTGTATCGAAAATTGAAACTCGAAACTTGTCGCTTACTATGTGATGACGACCAGTCATGGTGTTTCTAGCGATACCTGTGTCAACCTAAAGGCGTCAGAAGTGAAGGCAAAAAATTTCTCGTTTTTTATGTTTATTGTACGTACCTAAGGTTGAAGAAGTGCAAAAACAAAAAAAAAAAAGAAAGGCACCAAATTTATTTTATGTGAATAACATAAATCCACCTTTGTTTATCTTTTAGAAAATTATGCAAAAAAAAAAAAAACGAGAGAGCATTCTTTCTATATTACCAGAAATTGAGTTTTCTTTTTTTAGAGATTTGGGTTTGCAGATAATGCTGTTGAATGATGTACCCCCTACTTCTTAATACCCCTGAAACGCTATTGGAAGATCAAAAAACACTTGATTTTCCCTCCAACCATTCCTGATAATGTTCATCTCTTTTCTTAAATTCTGTTAGCTATCCCTCGAATATAAACTCTTGTAGGGCGTTATGACCTACTCGCTTACAAACACTGAAATAATGAAATAAAAAACTCTGTTTATATCCCTCGAATATAAACTCTTGTAGGGCGTTATGACCTACTCACTTACAAACACTCAAATAATGAAATAAAAAACTCTGTTTATCATCTTGGACGGTGACTTTTTTTATGTTTTTATTTTGGTGTCATCGTATCTTTCCACGAACTGACTACAACTCCTAAATGCTATCTTTAAACATCATTGATCTTTTGAGTCATCTATCAATGCTCTCGGCCACATTTGAGAGCTCATATCGCCGTGAAGAGGTTATTTTATGTAGATTTCGAATTGGGCATATCTTACTCTCAAATTCTAAAAATCTGAATCTCCTTTATGTTCATTCTGCAACATCATGTCTTGTAGATTTAAAAAAAAAAATTGTGTTTTTTAAAAATTGTTCCCTCCCCCTCCCCTCCGAGGTTGGGTAAGATTTAAAATCAGGTGTTCAAGTTTCAGGTTCAGGTACCCATGTGATTTGCGATAGAACGTATTTTTTATTTCCAATTTCGCAATTAATTTTTTTAATGAAAACGATTCGATGTTTTCTGAAAGGATTTTTTATTGTAAATCCTAAAATATAAATGATTTTGGATTTTAGATTTGAAATCCATTTTTGTGGAGGATTTCATATTTTGGATTTGAAATCCTTTTGTCTCGGATTTCGCCCAACCCGGAGGGCCACTTCGTTTAACACGTAACTGGCCGTAAACCTGCTAAATATATGCTGTGTAGTGAAAATAATCTTCAGTTCCCTACTCTTCGTATATTCTGTCTAGAATCTTGTTCTAAGTGGATTTAGGAAATGGTACATATTGTCTGCAGTAATATTTATCAAGTATTTCGTATTTGAAGGCTCTTCAAACCTTCCTCATTGACCATTCGCAATTTTGTAGTGAAGTTTGATTAAAATTCTAGTGGTCATATTATGTCATGAACTTACCTAAGCTCAAATTTTGACCTTTCTAGATTGATTTGGTGAAGCGATACGGAAGGTTCATGAAATTTCCTGCAGCAGTTTCTCTTCCAAAAGTTGTTTTTGTTTTAACTCCCCTCCAAATCCACTTGGGAAGCTAAAATCAGAATAGGTTAGTCACTTGGGCTCATTTTATCATATGACACCACAATAAAAAATTATTGACCCCAGTTGTTCCCCCCATCACATTTTGAGGTCGATCATCCCTCCTTCTTCTCTCCAACATCATGTATGGAAGTAGATTTATAATATAGTACATTTATATTTTCATAAATCATATAAGTTCATACTAATTAAATTTTTACTGATTTGAGGCTCCTCAAGCTCTACTCAAATTTTGATAATCCGTCATTTTGGAGCCATTTTGTCCAAATTCAAAATGTCATATTCTGGTCACCAAGTAACCCCACACACAAAGCTTAATCTTTCTAAGTCGATTTGGTGAAGAGATATGGAAGATTCAAGAAATTTCGTAACTGAAAATTTCCTTAAAAAGCTTTTGTTTACTCAACTCTCCTCCTAATGTATTTGGAACGCTGAAATTTGGATATGTTGGTGTCCTTGACTTACTTTTTTATGTGAGGTCAAAATAAAATTTTGAGTATTTTGTCCCTTCTCTCCCTCCAAATTTGAGAAATTCGCCAATTTGAGTCGAGTTGAAAAAAAAAAATGATGATTCCACCCTATCCTGACCACTCTTCCAAAATCTGGTAATTGTAATAGCTGTTGTTTTTAAATTAAATGAGCCAAAAATGTTGAGCTGAAATTTTTTCGATGTGTATTTCAAGTTCAAAATAACGTTTTTTGTACGATGAGTAGCTCTGCAATAAATCACATCAAAGTAGATGAGTGGCATCCTGACGTTCATCTGCAAAGACATGATGTATTAAATGATTTAAACGTAGTAGAGGACGTCGTTTAAAAAAATGCCAAAAATTCGGATTAATTTTATGTAACCTACTGTTACAAAATTACGTTTTTGGTTATTTGAACAATTCGTTCGCTTCATAGCGACTCGTGTGACATCGGTATAGTATGCTTTCAGCTGTTTCTATTTAAACGTAATTTTCATCAAGTTGGTGTAATTCGGTTTTAGAAATGTTTCATCGTTCTTTCTCGTCGTTAAACTCCGAGTAAGGCGAACGTGTAGTGAAAAAAAAGTTGGAAAATTCTACGTACGACATTACTTTCGTGTTTTTTTTTCTTACTTTCGCCGATGTTCTGGAAAACTAAATGAAATTCGTCGGCGGTTAACGAGAGTTGAGATTTTTACGTAGACAGGTCGTACACGCACGTAAGTACCACAAAGACGTAGGATTTAAATTGAATTTTTTTCGGCGTATCCGGCGATACCTGGCGTTGTCGTGTCCGTAAGTTTTCAAATGGTTGGAAAGTTTTAATCAAAGGTACGTACTGTAGGTGATAAAAACTCGTATAAACGTAACGAACGCGCGGTCATTGTGCGTCAAATAGGTTGGACGGTGGCGTAAATCTTGGAGATGAAAGTTTGGCGCAACGTTGGAGGAAAAAGTTACGCGTCCACGTAATCGTAGCTCATTAATCGGAGCCAAGATTCGAAGGCGTAATGGGCGCTGCGGTACGGCAACGTCGACGCTGTACGGTGTTACGCTAACGAGTAACTTTTATTAATCGCGTGCACGGATCGCGTTACCGGGAGGTAAATGCGGGCGAAATTTTTCGCCATCGGCGCCCGAACGGTGGCGGACTTGATCGTGTAGTAAATTAATACGAAAGAAGAAAAAAAATTTCGCCTCCACGTATTCGGTCAATTAATCGCGAAGGGGGCGATTTTTGGCGAACGCGTTTAATGCGTACCGTCTCGCGCAGGATTAGGTGTAGTTAAAAAAGCGGCGAACTCGTTCGGCTGAGAGTAAAGCACGGCGCCGTGACGGTAATTTGGCGTCGCGAGAGTAGCGATACTAGCGCGCCGACGGCGGGGTGGAGGAGCGGTGGCGTCTTGACGCTGGGGCGCCGTTTACGCGACTACGGTTAACAGCGCCAGTGCTCTAACGTCAGCCGAACGTTACGTCGGTGTTACGCGGGTCGTCGAAGAATGTTATTTTCGTAAACCACGTCCGACCGTGCAATAGTGTATTCTACGTATCGTGTCGTTTCGACTATATTTCGCGATCGCTTTTACCTGCACCGTGATGCCGATTCGCGTGTAGTGCTGGTTGCATAGTTCGCGTGATTAACAGGTATTTCGATGGTTCGAGCACTCCGTTCATTACCGTCGAACGATTCGTAACCTATGGTAAATGCACTCGAGACGATGGAGATGGACTCAAGCGATCGTGGTCTGTTCAATCCCCCTGTCACCTTGCTATCACTGTGACAACCCTTGATCGTGTAGCGATGAGCTCAACCTAGCAGTTTCTCGCTACCACCATCTTCCCGAAGGGAAACTGCGACCGTAATCATGATTTTTCGTAAATACCTCCGCAAATAACCGACGAAGATCACTCCAAGTTCACTCAGCTTTCGTACACATTCGTACACTCGAAACGACCAAACTCACTAGTCGTGGCACCTGCGAAGCGGATGAACCTGCGAACGCAGCCGCTCGAAAATATAAAATCGATTCAACCTTTATCCGTCGCAAATTATATGTTTTCAATTAAACCCTTAACCGACAATACGTTCGCCTGCAGTTCTATAACAACCGATCAATGCACGAGGGGAACGCGATACGTGTATTTTTAGATATTTCACCTATAAACGTGGAACCTGCTGGTTCGAGGTGAAAAGCCGAATTCGCGCTGTGTAAATACAGCGAAACTTTTTTTTTCTGCTCGCGAAAAACGAATCCTCGGGAATTCGGTACCGGAATGCTTTGAATTTGTTGTAAAACTATTTACGTGGTTGTTTCATTGTACGCGTAAGCGTTTCTATTTTCTCGTTGGTTGTGTGTCGTTGTTCTTGTATTCTTTTCTCTTGAATAGCGACTCGATGTTTGTTCAAAGCGAACAAACGAGGAGAGCGAATAGTTGGCGAAGTTTTCCTGTAACAAAATTTCCATCGTTTGAAACGTCGATCAATTCGGTCGTCGTGTTGTTATGCTAATTATTCCTTTAATTGGCCAGTATACTCTGTTAGAATGAACTGAATGTCGATCGAGGAAGAGAGACAAGTATTTGCTAAATAACTCTCAGAAAATATGAAATAAGTCCTCTCAGCTGGTATTTAGATACAGGTGAAATTAGGTCAACGTTTTCAAACATTCAAAATTTCAAAAAAATAGATTTTTGGACTTTGTAAAATGTTTTTGCTTTCAGAAGTTGTATTTGGTGGTCTAAATGTGAAAAAAACAGTCACACATTTGTTTAAAGTTCAGACGCTAAATTGGTTATTTATACAAGATATTTCGTCTCGATGTAACTGCCTTCATACCATATGTAGGTCTACTTATGTTACACTCCAGTATAGTGGTTTGCCCACCCTACTTACTGAAGGAACAGAGATATGAAAGTGCAATTTTAGAAATGTTACTTTCACGATCTTAAGTATAAACATAAACGTATGCTTGTTGTACCAGTAACGTGATCCTTTCCGCATGTATTGGTACTGTGACACCTGGCCCCACATTCTCAGTTTGGTCCTGCTGTAAATGACAAAATTATATGAAAATAAAATAATTTTCATGATAAGTTGTTATGTAGGGTGTTTCAGCTCAATCTCGCCTTCATATCACATGTGCACCTACTTATGCAACACTCATGAATAATGATTTGCCTACTTTATGGCTGAAGGGGCAGAAATACAGGAATTTTTTGAAAAAAATTTTTGTCTTACATCAGGTTTTTAAAATTTTTTTACCATATTGGGCATATATAATTACTAAGACTTTTTAACCTCAGTGTGGACTGTTGGGAGAGAGGGAGGGAGTGAGGCAGCTATATTTGTTGCGTAGCTGAAGTTGATTTACAAGGAGGAGGATTTTTTGTATTTCTATGCGCTAGTCTGCGATTATTGGAGTATGTTCAGAGGTATTCAGGTCAAGTATTTGGTTTCAGGTTTGGACAGTGAAAAAAAAGCTGTTGGTGGTAATAAGTTCTAAATTACAAAACTGGCACGTAGGTTTGGGGGAATTGTAAATGGGGTAAGTTCTGTATGGCCAATTCCGAGTCTTGTGATAATTATTTTATCAGCCCTATCTAAGAGAGATAATTTCTTCCAGGGTGCAGTAGATTTTTTATGAACGTTATTTTCGATTTTGGAGTTCCATAAATTTTACCAGTTGACTAATTGGAATTGGTTTAAGGGATTTTTAATATCGTCAGGATTTGGAATATTGATTATGAAAAGGATTGCTACAGATTTGACGGCTTCATCCACTCTTTCGTTTCCGTCAATTTTTGATATTTTTTTGATTATTTTTGATTTTTTTTATCATTTTTGGTATTTTTGATTTTTTTTAAGTGATTAGGAATTTACACAAATTTTATTATTAGGTCGGTAGATTGAATGTTATGTATTATTTGATGGATGCGTTGGATTATTTGATGGTCTGAGAATTTATTTTGAATAGATAATACACAAGATAAGGAGTCGTTTTGAATCAAGAATTTCGTATAAGGAGAGTTTGCTTCGTATAGAACCTTTATGCAGTTAAATACTGCCGCGAGTTCTATGGTAAAAATGGAGTTCGAAAATTTTTATTTCGACATCTAAGAAGGATAAAAACGTATTGCTAGCCCGAAAATGTGTGGAATACAATGCGGTATTACTGATGAAAAATCGATCGCAGTGGAGGAGGGAATGAGGGAGAAATTCTGGAAAAATAAAAAAAGTGGTGGATTTTCGGTAGATAACTCTGAACAATATTTTATTGACTTTACGTTTTAGAGTTTTCATAATACAGAACGACACTCCTCCCCTCCCCCTCTTCTTCATACACTAAGTACATTTACTTTGGAGAACTTTAAATGACAGAGAAAACTCAAGTTTCTTTTCATCAGTTTTTTTTTTTTTAGAAATTTTAATTTTGAAATACATGCAAAGTAGGATGGTATCGTATTTGTCATATTGTAGTAAATCCATTCAATATGATAGTAATGATAGCAAAATCTTGGCGGTGGAAGAGAAATAGGAAGGAATATTATTGAAAGCGTAAAAAAATATTATAAAAAATTAGAATCACTCAAAATCAAAAAGAAAAAAAAAAGGCCACTTATTCAAGGGTCTCTAAATGACGTTTATTTAGTGTCAAAGTAAGAGGCGTTGTCCTACTGTATACAAATTTTGTTAAAATTTCGATTCACTACAGTATTTTTCGAAGTCATTTGCAAAGAAATGCGAAAAAATTATCTACTTTTTATCATACATTTATGAACTTCCTCCCTACTTTTCCTCACCTACCTCCTCCATTGCCACAAATTCTTTGTTTACAGTACTACACGGTAAAATCTACATTTTGGCCCAAAAAGCATATTTTTATATGCTTTGTATGATGAAAAAAATATTATCAGCTGCTTATTACCAAAGCAAAAAAATACCTTTTAAGTTTTTATGTATCTATGCAGTTCTTAATGTGATGAAAAAGAGGTTACATCGAGACAAAATATTCCTCATTCATACTTCACAGTGGTTTCCGAAGTTTCACCACATTGCTTCATAATGGCATTGGTTTTCAACGTATTAATTGAACAATTTCTATGATTAGAACTTACACCGGAATGGTCGAGTCTCTTCTTTCATGAAGGTCTTCTCGATGTTTCGGAGATAGATTCCCATTATGACGTTTTCGCTGATAAGAGTTGAGAAATTAAAGTAGGACTAGTTCGGCAACGAAGGAAGTAAGTGAGGTATGATAGAAGTGACAAAGGCTAGGTATATCCTGGTTAGTTGGTTGATAGATTCTTTATCTTGGAAAATATATCCTGTTCAGCCAAATTCTGGACACTTGTTTTAAAATCTCGTTTTACTACGACATAATTCATATTTGTTTCTTGGATCATAAAGATCTGGAATCAAATATATTACCCGCGTGAACTATGAAATATCGATTTATTTTTCATTTTTTAAAATACGCAACTTTTGCCCTTTTTCTAAAAAACCAAGAAAGGCTCGATATGCTTTAAATTTGAAAAAAATGTACGGCTATAAATGTTTTCAGTCTTTTAATGGTAAAATGTAACTTTTGGGTGGAAAAATTTTCAAATTACCCAAAAATAAATTTCTTCGGAATTTTTTTGAGTACTAATATCTCTAAAACGAACTGAATGATTGTACGCAAGTACGTAGTTGACAATGAGTTTATTATTGTCCATTAATCCTTTTCTCTTTGGAAACGATAATTTTTTTTTTCACAGCAAGAGAGAAATTTCTAGATTTCACTGTCATGTTTCGACTACTATTCTGATAGTGATGAGAAAAAATTCCCCAAAGTTTCCTTACTTAAGATAACCAAACCTTTCTTGGTGAAGTATGACATAATAGCCTTTATTCACAACTTTTAGGGAACAAAAAAGGTCATTTTGTATTAAATTATTGATTAACCTGATCTTTTTTGTGTTGTAGTCAGAAAAATGAATTTATGTTCTAAGAGTTTATTATGTTTCTCAACACCTGTTTTTGATTCAAATACTTCAAATTAAAAATAAAATTAATTTCAGATCGAGAAAGATCGCCAATTAGATATTTAGAGAATTTTTTCGTATGTATATAATTTAAGTCTATTTTGTCAACCATTTTTTTGAAAGTTTTCCTAGGACTTTTTCATTTGGTTGAGTGGAAGTACATCACAACATGGCCTGAAAAAATCCAAAACCTATACAAACTCATTTTAGCTCCTTAATACTCTTATCTTATTCAACGTCACAATTAATTTTCGCATATTATGAATTAAACTCCGAAATTCCCTTGTATTTTATAGTTATACTCCTGTCTCTGTTGCTACCTTTGTTTGAAAGAGGGTTCAGTAAAAACAGGGTCGTTTTCGTTTGAAGCGGTTAACGTTAACTCGCTGCCATAGTAAACCATTTCTGTGATGAAAACTTAAAACGGAATGGTCGAGTCTCTCCATTAATGAATATCTTCGTGATATTTTGGAGATAGATTCCCGTTATGACGTTTTCGCTGATAAGAGCTGAGAAATTAAAGCGCAAACGAGCCCGGTAACGAACGATGTAGGTGAGGAATTATTGGAGTGACAATGGATAGATCGTAGGTATATTGTGGTTGTTTGATTGATAGCCAGAAGACTTAGGAAAAGAGGGGCCAGCCTTTCTCTTCAAAAATATATAGCTTCTTCCTTTGAACTGCAGGCATTTTTTTTTTTTCGAAGTGAAATAAACGAAAATTTAATTTATTTCAAAGAGAAGTGTCAAATATTAAAAATTAAAAAAATTAGATTTTACGTTGTAATTGTCCATTCAATAATACAAACTATGCTGTATACAAACTCACTCAGTACCACATTATCTAACAATGATCACGAAACTAAAAAATGAGATAATTCTTCAAATTCACGTCTTGCTGATCTATTTTGATAAAATTAACAGAAGAATTAAGTTGTTCTAGATCTCGAGTCATAAAAGAATACTCGGCAACTATTTCGTGACCAAGCAGCCAAATATGCCACAATGATTCCTACTAAGAACAATACATACAAATACCTAGCTTAATGGCATATGTACGTAACATATTTATTGGAAGCATAGTAAAGTCGAAATTCGTTACTGAAATAAACTTCGTTACTGAAATAAACTCGACGCGGTTTTTGCTTCGAAATCAGTGCACCAAAACCTCCCTCATCACGTCGAGCTGTATAACGGGGTTATTTCGAATTCGCGAGTTGGAAATATTCTCGGTCCAACTGTCACGTTAAAGAGCGTCTTCCCTTTTCGACGCAGCTTCGTGGCTGAAATGAAAAATAAATGAGATTCGTGTTACAACGAGCCATGTATCCGGAATACCAACTCTCGGCCTGGTATTTTGTTCACCTTTTTCAAATCACAATATGCAACCTATCATACATAGATGTAAAATAAGTATCGACTTTTCCCACAGACATTTCATCGAACACCCAGCACGAGTTATTATTAAAATAAATTACGGGCAACTATAATTTCTTTTCAAAAGTAGCATTTTAATCAAACCAGCGAATGGGTCAAACGTCATTTATAAATCGGTCGAAATTAACTTCAAGTGTTGGCCACTCGAAAAAGCTTTTAATATAAGGTCGACTGATATTTGAACGTTGACGAAGAACGATTCGGCGTTACCCACTGCGAGTATGAAAGAATGTTATTTTCAACGACCCTTTTTTACCATCAGTGTCCCCTTCGAGAGGAGAAAAAGGTTTTGACCAATCTACTCGATGTTTTTTCGCTATTTAAGTACAGTTCTCGGTATGCTTCTTTTTTCCTTCCCTAATGTACAAATTTCTGTTTTCTACGTCGGTATTTTCTAAGCGAAAAAACGTTGTCGATGGAAAAATTACACGACAACGGGAGCGAGTGTTTTTTAAATTAATTTTTCACGTTCGCCGAGAACCGACTGAGGCAGTGGCGAAGGAAACTCGGGGAAAGTTAATTTGAAAGGGCACGATGATTTTGGTAGAATCGCTATGGTGGCAATCTTTTTCTCGCTAAAGAGCTTCCGAAAAGAATAAGATTTGAGGAGAAGTTGGAATGGAATTTTTTCATTTTTATTTTCAGCGATGTGAACAAAAATCGAAAGGCAATTGCGACGTATTAGTATCAAGGATTTGGAAATGATTGCTACGTAGTTGAGTGATAAGGTAGAAGGTCGAAATTCGTGTGTTTTCAAGCGTATGAGAGAAATTGCGTTTAGATTTGAGTATTTTTTTAGCCCAGTTTCTAATTGAAAATGGTAACTATTATAGCCTACATCATAAAGAGAGGTCAGAGGAGGGTGCGGGTTTCAGGACCTTTGTAATCTATAGCGGTGTCTGTATAGATGAAAACTGCTTAAAATTTGGTAAGATATTTTTTGTGTGAATACACAATGAGTTTTTTCTTTATTGTTGATACCTCGAAGTGGCAGTTCATTTAAATTTTGAGATGGCTAGAAAGACCGGTAAAGGCTCAAAATTCTAAAACTTGATATCACATGATTTAGTAAAGTACTGACACTAATATATCTAAATTTCAGTTTGCTTAGTCAATTTGAAGGAAATTTATAACAAAAAGAGCCTTTTGAGGAGGTTTTGAATCATGACATTTCTTTAATATTTCATTTATATTTTCATTAAATGAACCTAAAAAGCTCACACATTGCATATATAGCGCAGTCAAATTATAATTATGACCGTGACTAATTAGCGACCAAAGTTTTTCTGCTGGAAGTGGTAATCTCATCAAAGTCATTCGGTTATTAATTTTATTGTCCATAAAGAATCAAATGAGAAAATAAAACGTCGCTCATAAGTCGCAGTTTCCTGATTATTTTTATGATAAAGAGATTTCGTGTCAATAAGAATCCTCTCGATCGCTCGTTGATAAAAATATCGATTGAAAACTCGTTTGATAATTTATAACTGAAACACATTATAGAGAGTATGCCAATTCAACTAATTTCCCTTCATTTTCAAGGATATGCGATATAATGTACACCAATGTATATTCAGCTGCCTATCTTCAACAATGAAGGGGCAGCGATTACTAAACATACTTATTTTCCTTCCTAATCAATATTATATGTATTTCAGCCCATAATATGAGACTAGACAATTAAATGAGCACTGATCTGGTAAATTGCATACCTTTGATTAGAAAGGAGAATATGTTTAGTAAACGTAGCTCCTTCAATGTTGAAGATGGCAACTAAATATACATAGGTGTACATTATATTGCATATTGTTGAGAATGAAGGAAAACTAGTTGAATTAGCATACTCACTATAATGTGTTTCGATTTTCTTATATTATTTTTGATAAATCATTAGATCGAACGATATTTTCATCGACGAATGATGGGGAAGGATTCTTATTAACACGAAATCACTTTTATCATGAAAATAATAAGGAAACTGCGACTTATGAGCGACGTTTTATTTTCTCATTTGAGTCTTTCCCGACGATAAAATTAATAACCGAATGAGTTCGTGAGATGGGTTATAAAAACGACGATAAACGCCTTATCCGAGCCTTACGACCTCATACGGTATTGTCGCGGAATTATAGAAAAGCGGTCGCGTGATGAAAACATTACTCGGTGAAATGTTCGGAGTAACATTTAAGGAAAAATAAAATGCCGCGTATAAGATGCGAAACGCAGATAAAGGATTTAATTGGACGCCATTTTCGCCGTAACGGCGTTAATCTGAGGAGACCAAGAAATTATCTGGCTTCGGAGTCGCAATTACCGAGGCTGGAGAAGCATTTAAAACAAATGTGTTGCTGTTATATACGTGTATATGGTATACGCATATGTATAAAGTTGTCTAAATCGTGTGCAAGGTCGAGTTCCTTTTGCCAGAACATTCTGTAACTAAATTTCGCGCACTTTGTGTTCAGATTTTGTTAGAAGGAGTGTGAATTAGGGCCCTTTAATGGTTCAAAGTTGTAGTATAACATGGCTCTAGTAAGGAATGGATCCTTATTTTACATAGAAATTCCTACTTTGTAGCTAAAGAGATCTCAAAATTATAACTTGAAACATTTTTTTTTGGAGCCAATGGTTGAAAATAATCCCTTTTTAAATGGCCTCGAATGATTTTCTGGAGAAATGAGTAATTGTTCATTAAAAAAAAAAAAAAAATTATAAACCCTTATTTTATAGGAACAAGACTAATTTCATGCATAAATAATTCATTTTGGTATTAAATATATCTCGCTTTCTTGAAATGAGTCCATCATCAAAATAATTCTTTTTACATCATGCCTGAAGTCATACTAGATCATTTAAGGCCATTTAAAAAAATAATTTTTGAACACTGGTTCTAAAAATCGAAGTTCTATTTAGTATGCGTTCCCATTAAATTTTGGGACTAAAATTTTTTCCAGGTTTTTTGGTTTTGGTGTCAGTTGGCTACTGCTTCATCTCATTCATTAGGGAAAAAAATGTTGTCCTAACCCATTATTTATGCATAATTGTATATCACAAAATAACTTTCAGTTATAATTAGCACATCAGTCGCTTAGAGAAGAGTCCAAAAAAGGCCTTGAAAATTTTTTAAAACCAAAACTTCCCCTCATTTTCCTTAAATGAGTGGATTATCGAAACAATCACCCTTACATTTTAGTTTATAGTAAAAAACTTATGTCAAGTTCTTTTCCCTAATAACTTCATTATTTATTGGGCTCGATGTGACAATAACTGTAATAAATTTTCGATTTACGATTTTGGCACGTGGTAGGAGCTTCTGTGCGAAATGAAAGTTTGTTCCTTATCGTGAGTATCATAGAGTGGAACTTCTGGGCCATAAGATTCCAAGTAGATGAGCTCAAATACCAGGCCTTATTTATACTTCCTCTTGTCTAAGAGAAAATCGTGCTTACGTTATTAAGGATTTTTTCCACTTTCACTTGCATCGTAAAAGGGACCAAGGGTAAAGCTAAAGAAATAGGATCAAGGTAGCTCGAAAAACGGATACAAAAAGTAGTAAAAAATTTACGATATCGTAAAAAATAAGATTTTCAGACGCCTCGGTTTCGAATACGTGAATCGTATTCAAAAGAAAATTATAATTTTTTTGCCTAAATAAAACGTGAATTCTTCTTCGTTGGGCGTATCTGTCATATAGGATTTGGCGCGTTTTATTGTACACGCGAATTTTCCGGTCGCGTCAGATTTTAAGCCGATAAGAAGCCGGTATTAAAGTTGGCGAGAATGTTTGGAAAATAATCTCGCGTGTAAGGTTTCGTCGAGATTATAAGGAAAATTGCGAGAGAAAGTCGATCGTCGATTTGATACTTCGTCGAGTCAATCGGGCGTTGGAAGTTTGATATTTTGAAAACGAGATGACGGAAACGAGACAGATGCGGTGGCTCGGAGGAGACAATCGAATTACGAGGCGTTTATTTTAGTCGAAGGTTTCGCGGCGGTTTCGGTGCGGCGTGAGCGAGTTCGGTTTTTCGGGCGTGATTTCGCGATTGGCGGAAACGACTGGTGGTTTTGGTTACGTGGGATGTTGCCGATGACGTAAAGTTAATTTAATTTTCAACATTCTTGTTACTTCGACGGAATACCGGAAGAGGAGTTTGAGAGGGGTGAGGGGCAGTGGAGGACCATTCGTGTAGGAGTGAAAAAAGGGTGAAGAGTAGCATCAAAAATATTTGAAAAGTTTATATTTTCATTTTTTTTTGTGCGGGAGTGAAAATTTTAAATATTTGTGTTTCGTTGTTGAAAAAAACATGGATTTATTTGTTCAACTGTCGACTTTTCAACTTCAACTTGCTCTTAAAAAGCATGCTTACTACTTTTTTAAATCCAGTATGTCATAAATTGTAGTCGATGGGTGTTCAATAAACCCTACGATACGTTGGCACGTGCAATTTGTGGTAAAAGGGCTTCCGGGGTTCATAAACACCGTTTCGTCGCGTAAATGGTATTTCCTCATTGAATGATTGGGTTAACTTGTGGGAAATGACGAATTAACTCTATCTACGTACGTGGTTAACGGTGTCATACTCCGATTGTGGTGAAATCGATTTTGTGAAAAGTGATTTTGTATGATTGCTGAATATCAGTGTTGACAACTTTCTGTAATTATCTTGTATAGGTGGATTAAACAAGGAGCACTAAAGTGTTTCAAAGAGTAGAATTTTTTTAGATGAATTTTAATTTATAAACGATAGCTATTACAGCCTACCTGATTTGTGAAGGAGAGGTGGGGGGAGAGGGTACTTCATACCTTTGTGTTTCAGGTCATTTGTAATCATATAGCAAATTTCAAAATTTTTGGTATATATATTTGTTTTGTTTATTGCTGAAAATTTAGCGAGAGACCCTTCGTAAAATTATGCAAAACTAATTTCCCTTTCATTTATTTATTATTTATTATTTACCTCAAAATGGAGGTTCACTCAAATTTTGAGAGTGAATAGAGAAAGGGTAAATAGTTCAAAATTTTTGTTTTTTGTATCATATGAGAGAACAAATTGCGGACATCAATATATTCAAATTTCAGCCTTTCAAAAGCTTTTGGTGAGGTGGAAGCAAAAAACGTCTTTTTGAGGAAATTTTGAGTCATAAAATGTCTTTAAGCTCTCATATCTCCTAAAAAAATCGCCTTAGAGAAATCAAATTTCCTATGTGGAGTTGGTTGGGAACCAGAATATGAACTTTCAAGTTTCTGATAAAATGGATCCAAAATGGTGTATGGCCAAAATTTGAGGAAGGCTTGAGGAGCCTTAAATAGCTCAGATTCAATAAGTGAAGACACCTGTGATTCCCAGTATAGAGAAGTATGTTGTATGCTAATTTTAGCTTTTACACGTAATTTTGTATGGGAAGAGGAGGGGTTATTGTTCTCAAAATGTGATAAGGAACAACCAGAAGTCATAAATGCTTTATTATAGTGGCAGATGATAATGGGGACCAACTGACTAAGATCTTCCATTTTTAGCCTCCTAAATCAATAAAGAGGGGGATTAGAGCGAAAAACAAGTTTTGGAGGGGAAATCACGTGAAGAAATTTCACAAATGTCGGATATTTCTTCACTAAATTAACTTAAAACAGTCAAATTTTTTATGTAGAATTGGTTGGAGATCAGAAAATGAGCTAAAATCGATCGAAAGTGGATTAAAAATACCAGATGACTGTATAATATGAGATAACGTTGAGAAGCTTCAAACTTCAACACTTCACAAGTATGGGATTCTTACATTCTCATATTTCAAATTAAACTTTTTGAGTGATTTTGAAAAGGATGAAAAAGGAGATTTTGGACTCATTAAAGCCTGCGGCTTTTACGCTTGAGAAATTTACTTGGCAATATTACCTTCAAATATAAAAGTTTCAATTAAAAATTCAGCTCTAGTGATGCAGCATGGCTGCTTACTTTTTTTTCTATATTTTCTTCTCACCTTGAAATTCATTTCGTGCGATGTTCGCAGATATTTTCTTTCGGTCTTTTATTACGAGTCTGTTGAAAAAAAAAGTGGAAAAAATTTAAGGTAATTTTTTTTCATATTAAAGTCACTCAAATCAAAAAAATTAAAATTTATTCTAGAAACTTCGAGTCGATTTTTCAGGTGACGTTTGTCAAATTAAATACGATTTTAATAATAATAAAAAATGAAAAAATTACAGTATATCCACCAATAACGTTGTTTTTCTCCTTTTTGGCAATTACCAACTCAATTTTATTTCCACTGTCGAAAAATGAGAGAAAATTTATAGCAAAAAAGGAAAGAAATAAGAGGCATTTCATGTTCAATTTAAACGTCGAGCCGTCTTTTTGAACTAGCGAAGCAAAATTTCTTTTGAAACGACAAGATAAACTTCATTTATAAGGGTTGCTTTTTTTCCTAACCAGGTAAAAGTATTTAATTTATTTGGTGTCCTTTGTATCAGCTACCCGCTGTATTCGCGTTACGACTCGAAAAAGGCCAAATAATTATGTAATTTAAACCAACAATTGTAATCTTTTTTTTTTTTTTTTTCGAAGAGATGAAAAAATCATTCCAAACGAATATTTTTAATTCGGCGTGAACGTGGGTAGTAAGGAATGAAATTGGAGGTAATAGAACGCGTAGGTTTTTCGATTACGATTGTTTGAAACTTTGGTCTTACTGCGATAGAAATGAGACGTAAAATTTTTGAGAATTTTCTACGAAGGGTGAAAGCAAAAATAGGCGAAATGGAAAAGGTAGATACCGACGAGCGGAACGTTCGCAATCGAAATGAAATGAAAGATACAAAGTTATTTAAATATTCGACTCGGGATTTAAATAGACGAATCCGCGAATTCCCAAAATTATCCGGAATATGTGTTAAAATAATCCAGCAGGCTTATCGGTATTCATCACTTGGAGACTGGTTTATCGATCCGGTGCCTCGGTCGTTAATCGTTAATTAGCAATTTCATCACGTAAGCTCGGCGCAATGGCGGGTACACGGTGAAAATTGGAACGTGCCCAAAAAGTGGTCGCGTAGGGTTTGGAAAATTGCCCTACTTTTAAGCGGCGAAGGGGTCTGAACGCGTGGATGAAATCAATTTGTCAATCACGAAGGGATTTCGTGGAATGACGCGACACCGTTGTCGTAATATTTATGACGGTTGTGGAACGGTATTTCGTAACTGCGCTGTTTTATTATTTATAATCGCGTCGTTGCGTAGTCGGCGGTCGAGGCGCAGTTGGAAAAATACGCTGGGAAATGTTACGAGTAACCTTATTTCCGCGACGAATAGTATCGTTATGGGTTTACATTTGTGAAATGGTTTGATAGGGTTTCGACTGCGTTGACCCTGTGTTTGTGTGAAGTACGAGCGGTTGGTGTTCGGTAGCGTGCGAGAAGCTAAGACGAGGGTTTGGAATTGAGTCATCCAGATCAAGGTTTATATATGCGTATCAGACGGTAACACTGATTGATAAAGAGCTCTCGTGACAGCTTGAATGAACGACCGGCTATTTAATGTTTTATCGAAGGCAAAGTACTCGAAGCTGTACTCATATGCGATTGGATTTATATACTTTTGCATTCGCATTTATTCTTATGAATTCCCCAAAGGTTGGATATTGATAATAGAGAAAATTTTTGAAATGAGTTCTTCTAATGATTTGCGCTCTATTTTTCAAAAATATAATGAAATTAAAACTTTATCTTAGGAACCAATGTTTCTTCAATGTTTCTTTTTTCTCATTAGTTACATCCATTCATTCATTCATTCATTCATTCAGAAAACTAACACTCAAAGTCCTGCCACATGCTATCGTTATTTTGAAGGGGTTAGACTGTAATATCCTCTCTTTACCTCCTCTTCAAACTTTTGAAATACTTAATTCATGATTTTGAATGAAGTATTGGAATGAAAGATTTTTCTGGAATATTACACAATAAGCTTCGTTCCTACAAACCTTTCCCTACATTTCGTCTTATTTTTATACTGATAACAATGAAATTTCATAAATTCATCATTCCATACCTTGGAATTTGATGTATGCTTTCACTTGATTTTCCTATTGAGAAAGTAAATATTCAAATTATGAAAAGCAAATAGAGTCCCTCAGTCAAAATTCGAATTTATTTAAAAAATTATCATTCTGTATCTCGCAATATAATTTAAAATTCAGCCGGTATTTTCTCCTTCAAAAAGTAAATACAGAAATTACATGATACAATCAGAATTTTGTCATTTAAAGGCCCTACATAATCAGAATTCCAACATTTAAAGTCCCTATACAATTAGAATTACAGAATTCAATGTCCCTACGCAATCAGAATTTTAACATTTAAAGTCCCTACACAATCAGAATTCCGACATCTAAAGTCCCTACACAACCAGAATTCTACAAAATAAATTCTTGAGAATAAATTTCAAGATATCGCTTGCATTTATCCTTTAGAGAATATGAATATGAAATATACCAATCAGGATAAGGATATCAGAAATTCTGATAAAAATCTCTGTGCATTACGCTTACAGCATTCTTACACAAGCAATCATAAACAAAACAACAACAACAAGACAAATATAGAAATTGTAAATTTACCATTCTATGTTTTGCAATATAATTCAAGATTTAACTAGTCTTTATCACTTAGAGAAAGTAGATATGCAGTTCACTACGATCAAAATCACAACAATTGATATCCCGACAAAACTCAACATTGAAAACCCTTACAATATCCCTAGCCCTACATCCCTACGCAATCACAATTGTGACTAAAACATACCAAAAAATAAGTTCTGGCTACAAAATTATCATTCTGTATCGTGTGTGCTCAATAGTTCACCTGGATTAAAATAGTTTGTATATTGCAGTAGCTAAAATCACGACACGTGAAATTCTGATAAAAATCCCCTCATATAATATCCCTACAGAGTATCCCTACACAACTGCAACCCAACCAACAAATTCGAAAAAAATACATTTCTGAACGTTAACTTATGATTCCATGTGTTGTAATTTATAATTAAAAATTTCATTTGGATTTTTCGACAAAAATCCCAACATATTATCCCTACTGCATCCCTCCACAATGAATCAAAAATGTATTCCTGATTGCAATTTATCATTCTATGTATTGTTATATAATTCAAGATTTCTCTTTGATTTCTCCTTCTGGAAAATAGATATGTACATTATACCGATCAGGATCACCATAATTGGAATTCCGCAAAATACTCAACATTCAATGCCCTGTAATATCCTTATACAACCAAAATCCGAACGAAAACATTCCGAAAAATGAATTCCTGGCCGTAAATTGATCATTCCATGTCTTGTATTATGATTTGAGATTTTCATTTGGATTTATCTTTTGAAAAAGTGAATGTAGAAATTGTAGGAGACAATCGGAAACTCATCACTTGACATCTCTGAAAATTAATTCCCAACTTCAAATTGGCTATCTCATGTCTTGTAATGTAATTCAAGATTTCACTTGAATTTTTCCTTTTGAAGGAGTGGTTATGCAGATTATAATAAGCACTTGGTATCTCTAATTAAAATCTTGAAATTAATGATTCAGGATTTTACTTGGATCTCTCCCTTCAAAAAAGCGTGTAATTATGCAAGTCTGGGAATCAATTGGAATCTCAGCAATCAAAATTCCAACAAAAAAATCCCTACATAATTAAAATCCTTCAACATTGAATTCAGGTGAAATGGATATTTAAAAACTAAAACGATTGAATTCTGACCAATCAGAATCTTGAAAATATGAAAATCATGAAAGTGATATTTTTTTTCATTCGGCAAAAGAATGGAAGTCCAACTCTATAATTAATTTTCCATCGCATTTCTTGCTGCTGATTTTTTATATTTATTCATGTTTTTAATATCACAGCTTTCGTTTGGTCAAGATTTTTAATGAATGTTGGGGTTTCTGTTTCGCTAGAATTTTAATTTTATCAATATTTTGTTTGTCTGTTTGGTTCTATATACCAAAATGGCATTTCAGTTGCCATTCAGTGTAAATAAATTTATGTGAGATGGAGAGTTAAAGGGCATTACGGCCTTGAAGGAAGTAAATTGACTTGGTAAGGTTTCTTGAACAGACCATCGTCGAATACACGCTGCGAATGAGGCGATATTTTCTCGTACGAACGAATTTAGGTCAACGCTGACGTAACTGAGGCGTTCAAAATTCAGCAGAATCGTATCGAGAGGTGTCGCAGTGCTCGAGTTTTTTTACCATTCGTTACGACGGTGGTTGATTCGAAGACCATCGATGTTACCTCGAAAACTCGTTTTCATTTTGCAGAAAAATTAGCTCGCTGAAACATGGTAGAGCCTTGTCGAACGTAATGAAGTAGTAAGATGACTTGTGCGAATCATCGGACGATCTTCAGCGACGCTCCATATACCACGTTAGGTCCCGCGTGAAAAACGATGGGACCGGAAACGAGATGAATTACGGACAATGGCCGAAGAGCCGGAGGTTATTATTCCAATTCCGCCGACTTTGAAAGAAAAATTAACCTTTTATACGACCGCATTTTTTCTGCTGCTCGCCATATTCAGCCTATTCGGATTTATGTTTCTGGTGCCGTTTATTATCGAGCCGGCGTACACAACGATTAAAATGGACTTCGATGAAGAGCCCGCTCATTGTATTACCGCGTCGACGGAGAGTAAACGCGGTTTGTCTAATTGCTCATGGACCTCGTGTCGGGAGGGTTGCACACGCGAGGTGTACGAATGCACGCAAATTTTAGTCAATTACATGCATCCGAATATACCAGACTCGATTGTGCTACAGAATACGAACGTTGAGGAGGAGAGTCCGTCGTCCGATTCGCGAGCCACAATCGACTACGACGACGAGTTCTTCATGCAAGACGACAGTAACGCGAACAACGTACCAGTCGCTAATGAAATGCCGGAGGAGACGAAAAAGTACAAATGGTTCTATGGCGCGCGGCTATTCCCGAACGTCAAAGGTTGTGGTTACCCTCCATACTTAAACTGTACGGTGTTCAATATGACGCACGTGAGTATTGGCGCGAATTATAGCTGTTATTATAGCCGCGCTGATCCCAGCCTGGTGGTGAGCGAGTTGAACATGGAGCAGGTGCATATGAATTTAAAATGCGCCTTAGCTATACCAATCGTTTCTTTCATTGTATCGGTGATATATCTGACGTTCGCCTATTTTTACATATACAACGATCCGAAAACGGAGAAGAGTACGCCTTGTCGACGTAACACCACTGCCACCTCTAAAAGCATCGTTCAAGTGACGCCGCTCGCGTTGTCCACGCCAATGGCGCCACCCCACCAGCGGCGTACTGACGCCGGCCAGCGATATATTTCGCGAAGATATGGCCAGTTTTGGGCATCAATATAAGTACGCCATGGTCGATGATATGCTCAGTAGAGACAGCCTAGATTCTTTAGCTTTTAATTATTCGTCTTCGATGAACGGGTGAGTGGTATTTAATGACGTACCAGGTTTTTCGCTTAGCTTTATGTTGTAACCTATCCGCCAACGAAGGGCTGAGAAGCTGTCTTTTAAGTATGATGAATGAGCGGAGATTGTTTTCTAAACGATTTTTTAAAACTCGCCATGTCTACGTGGGTCAATACGACTTGAGTAATGGATTCGTTCAGAGTCTGAGATTAAGCATCTGACAGCCTGAGATCGTGTTTTCAACGTTACCCTTGCGCATTAACTTAACAAATGAGGATTAGCGTTATTTCTTAAAAGGAATATATTTAGTTTGGTTTGAACGAAATATATTCAATTATTTATGTACGTAGCGAACGCTCATAAGTTTAATTGAAAGGCAATTACACTTATCAATAATGTGAATGATTTACATATTCTGATATTGAATGAACTAGTGACCAGCAAAAAAGATTCACCAACATATTGAATGATCTGTTCGTCTAGATTTAAAAGGAGGATCAGGTATAATAAAAGATAAAATTGTTCAAATTGTTAAACGATTGCCTTCAGATTTTGGTTGTGCAAGAAATCATTATTTATCGAAGCGTTGAATAATTTGACTGTTAATGAGGGGATGATGTAATAAACAACAATTGGTATCAGAGTATCGAATAAATTGTTTCTTCAGATTTTGAAGGAAGGATGTAATGATATGAACAATAATAGTTTTTATCAAAGTATTGCGTGATTTGTGTATCTTGAAAGTTTGAAGGAGATAATGATGTGAACAATAACGATTTTCATCAAAGTGTTGAAAAATTTGCCTATCCATATTTTGAAGGAGATAATGATACGAGTAATAACGATTTTTATCAGAGTATTAAAATGTTTGTTAGTTCCGATTTTGAAAAAGTTGGTTGTTGAGAAATGAAATTTGTAAAATAGGGCTCACTGCTTATTGTGGATTGCAGAGACGTGGAATAAATTCCTATCATCGCTTTATCATCGTATACATTTTTTGACGTTATACGAAAGTGCCCTATTGTACAATATCATAGTGTATATTATGAAAGAACTATGCATGACGATAAAAAAAATATTTCTTGCCATGCAAGAATGATATGAACACATTTTTCAAATTATAAGTACTTGAGGCTCCTAAATTATTCTCATATTTTTACAATCTGTCATTTTGGATCTATTTTGACCCAATTTCACGAAGTCATATCTTGGTCACCAGCTAAGTCTTTGGTGAGAAGATAAAGAAGATTCATGAAATTTTCTACAGTAATTCTCCCTCTAAAAGCCATTTTTTGCTATGATTCCCCTTGAAATTCACTTGAGAAGCAAAAATTAGAATAGGATAGTTACTTAGACTCATTTCATCATATGACTCCACAATAAAGAATTTTTGACTCCTCGTATACCCCATCATATTTTCAGGTTGATAACCCCTATCCGTCTCCTCCAACATCATGTTTGAAGGTGAATTTGAGATATAGTTTACTTTTTATCCTTAATAATCATATGAGTTCATATTATTTACATTTTTACTAATTTGAGGCTATTCGAGCTCTACGCAAATTTTGATAATCCGTCATTTTGGACTCATTTTGCCCAAATTCAAAATGTCATATTCTGGTCACCAAGTAACCCCACACACGAAGTTTGATCTTTCTAAGTTGGTTTGGTGAAGACATGTGGAAGATTCAAGAAATTTCATAACTGAAAATTTCCTTTAAAAGTTGTTTTTTACCTTAGCCTCCTCCAAATGTACTTAGAACCTGAAATTCAGATATGTTGGTGTCCATGACGCTTTCTTTCATATTTGATCAGAAACAAAAATTTGAGGTATCTGCCCCTTCTCCAACCCTCCTCAAAATTTTCGGGATTCGCCATTTTGAAATCTATCAAAAAAACGTTATTTTTTGCATTTTCCAGAAGAGTTTCTCACCAAAACCCCCAGCACTACATGTGGGGAAAAATATATATACTAAAAAGTTGGATTCAAAGATTCCACGCTCGCCCAACTACCCTTGACAAATGCGGTAGGTTGTAATAGCTATTATTTTTGAGTTGAAACTCAGCTAAAAAATAATCACATGACGCTACCCTATAGAACGAACGGGGAATCGAGCATACTGTACTACAATACGCCTTGTAACATCAATTCGGTGAGCCCTATTGTTTACCTACTACCAAATTAGTGTATAAAATTATATTTATTAAAGTGTTGAATGATTTGACAATTTAGAGTTCGAAGGAAATAATGATATGAAGAATAACGATTTTTATCGAAGTATTGAATAATTTGCTTGTTCAGATTTTGAAGGAGTTGATGACGTCATGGTTGAAATTCGTTAATAGTGTTGAATAATTCGCCTATTTTGATTTTGAAGGAGGTAGTGATATGAAGAATAACGATTTTTATCAAAGTATTGAATAATTTACTTGTTCAGATTTTGAAGGAGTTAATGAAATCATAGTTGAAATTCGTTAATAGTGTTGAATAATTTACCTATTTCGATTTTGAAGGGGGTAGTGATATGAAGAATAACGATTTTTATCAAAGTGTTGAGTTATTCGCTGGTTTAGTTTTTGAAGTAATGGTGATACAGTAAATGGAGTTTGTCAACAGTATTAAACGAACTTATCAATTTGAATTTTAGAGAAGGTTGAAATTTATCAATGTTTAACAATACGATATTCAAGATTTTGAAGGAAATGGTAATATAAGAAATGAAATTCATAAGTTTTGAATAATTTGCCTATTTAGATTTTAAAGGAGCTGGTGATGTAAGATATAAGATTCGTCCAAGTCCTTCATAATGCCTATTCATATTTTTAAGAAACTGGTGATACACATTTGTTCAAAGTGTTGATTGATTTACCTATTTCAGTTTTAGAGAAGATATTAATGAGCGTGATGCATATTATTAGCATGTTAAATAAAATTGCTTGCTATAAGCATGGAAGGAGATATCAGCAAAAGAAGGAATGTTTTTAAGATGTATAATAATTCGTTTATGTCAATATGAAAGAAGCTGCTGTGTGAATAATGAACTTCGTTGAAATGTTAAATATTTTGTCTACTTGAACTTCTGGAGGAGTCAGTTGTACTTTTGAAAAGGTCTCCAAAAATCTAATAACGATACATCACTGTGTCATCTTTCTACTTCGAAGAAAGAAGTATCTACTCGAAATCATATTCGAGTGTTTCATTGTATTCGTGTCTTTTGAAACACTCGAGCGTGCAGTGGCAAAGTTGTGCTTAGTCTTCTTATGTTAAGCACTTTCAGCTCATTGCGAAACTAGATTTAGAATTCGTGATTGTTTTCGCGCTGATTCGCCCGTTCTCGCCGAAAGCCACGAATACGCCTGCGGCATATTATCCCTGGAAAATAACCCGCAACGTTTCGACGTCTAGTTGAAAAAAAGGGTATAAAAATAACTCGACGCTCGTTCAAAGGTATAAATACGCTACTCGCGGTACATCAGCTCGGATAAAGTTTGTTTTTTAAGCGTTTCGCTTTGCGTAGATATTTTACGTGACACCGAGGCAACTAGAGACGCCGAATTTCGCGGAGGCGTTGGCTTCCTTTAGCGACGTTGGTTTATTTAATGAGATTTCGTTACGAGGTCGATAAAATGCTCGTCTTAGAGGTTCATTCGGGCACGTTTCTAACTCGGTAATTGGAGGCTGCGTAACATTTCCATTTTAAAAGTGCATTCGGACCAGTGTAAATTTTCTCTCCGACGACTGTATCTCGATGTTGAGAAAATAACAATGACGTGATGCTGAATTCGACGAAATGGAATTTTTTGTACGCTTTCTCGGGTGTCATCAAATATTAATATCACTAGACGGCTCGAACTAACAATCGATAACATCGGCGACGACGGCTTTCGATGGGCAGATTCGGAAAACAAAGGCGACAAATTGGTTGTATTTTTTTCATTTTGGAAAACGTTCTCGTTGTCTTGTTATTTTTAGGGGAGACGTTTTCGAATGCGAAGTAGGGTTATGAAATTTTTATTCGCTCTTTCCATAATATAGACAAGTTTGCTTCTCGGTATTAGTTTCCACGTTAGTTTTTAGTTCTCGATTCGGCTTTTTTGTTAGACTTTATTGATAGGTAGGGTACACGACGCGAGGACGTGACAAATATTTGCTTTAGATTCTATCTCGTGTGTTTGTTTTGCGTGTGGCATTTTTAAATCAATTTAAATGCTCTAATATCGAAGAAACAATGCTGTTTGTTTGAGAATTTAGTTTGTTTGTTCTGTACAAAGGAAATAATGTACGTTGATTTTGTCGTCAAAAATTCTTCTGGTTTTGTTTAATTTCTTAATGTTAATTGGTTCTATTTGTATAAACTTTATTGAAGATTTAGATGCTACTTTGTTCGGAAAAACTCGTATTTTTATTTTGGCACGTTGTACTTTTAATTTTTAATGTATTGCCGCAGTAATATATCATGGTGTCACGGTGAAAAACGCGGTGTCTTTGAACGTCGGCTTTTCGATCCAGTCTGTAATAAATAGTTTGTCACGTTTCATTAATGAAATCAACATCTCTTTCACAACTTTTAAAGCAGACTTTTAATTAACAGCTATTTTCTAATGTTTGATTGCAAATGGATCTGTATTGTTTATAAATCGAAGGGGTTTTCTTATAAATATCAACTTAAACTTAAAATGTTCTGTTTTACGAATCACCTTATAGATATCGAATCCTCGTACAATATTTTTAACCTTGAATGTAAAAATGCATATTGCAGTAGTGAATGCAGGAAGTCCGGATAGTTAAATTTTAGAGTTTGTTTGTAGGATTGATTGAATTCTTGAACTTGAATTTTAGAATCTATTTGTCAGACTGTTCCTGATTCTAAGAGTTTAATTGTAGCGTCTATTTTATTTGTAGAATATATTCAATTCTTAGACTTGAATTGTAGAATCCTTTTGTAGGGCTATTCTAGATTCTAGAAGTTGAATTTTAGAGTTTGTTGGTAGAATCGATTTAATTCTTGAACTTGAATTCTAGAATCCATATGCAGGATTGTTCTATATTCTAAGAATTGAATTTTAGATTCTGTTTTTAGGATCGATTCATTTCTTGAACTTGAATTTGGAAATCCATTTGTAAGGTTATTTCAGAATTTGTGAGTTGAATTGTAAAGTTTGTTTATAGGATCTATTAAATTATTGAACTTGAATTCTAGAATGCATTTGTAGGGCTGTTCTAGATTTTAAAAGTTGAATTTTAGATTCTGTTTGTAGGATCGATTCATTTCTTGAACTTGAATTTGGAAATCCATTTGTAAGGTTATTTTAGAATTTGTGAGTTGAATTGTAAAGTTTGTTTATAGGATCTATTGAATTATTGAACTTGAATTCTAGAATGCATTTGTAGGGCTATTCTAGATTTTAAAAGTTGAATTTTAGAGTCCGATTGTGGGATGGATTTAGTTCTGAAACATGAATTCAGGGTTGTATTTCTGCTGTAAAATTTATCTAATTATGTGATACTGATTTAGTTGTAGAGTTTGAATTGAGGGTGTATTTCTTGGACTGGCAGTTTTGTAGTTTAATTCAGGGATATGTTATCATGATGCATACAGTTCAAAAGTAGAGCCCAAATAATGAAGGTCAAAGCAAGGACAAGAGATGAACTTCTATAGTTTTGTGTTTTCTGAAATAGCGTGGAGATCTCAAATATTACAATTTTGGAAAAATTGTTAAAAATTAAATTGAAAAACAATTAAAAGTCTGATTATTATTGTTTATTTATTTTTGAATATTTGAAAAAAAAAACAAAACACAATTTTTAAAGAAGAACTAAAAATCATTCCTGCTTTTGGTTCAACTTCAGCTCTTACCTGTCCCATTATGGGAATGAAATTGAGCCCAGTATTTGAGTCATTCATCCAAGTATTAGAATTCGACTGGTTGCTCATTTTCGAAATTCATGGATAAGCACTTTCATTTTTATAATTGGGTTCGTGTGCTAAGGGTAAAATGAAGTTGGCTGATTAATTAACTGGTTACTTAAAGGTGGAGACGACGAACTGAGTAAAATCATTGGTAAGAATATTGTGTATTCGTATCTTGTGATGCTATACTTTGGGAAAATTCTCGATGCACGCGGTGTTATTTGCGTTAATTAGGCGCGCTTACACGAAGGAAATTAATATTTTCACCCGGCATAAGGTTAAGTACAGGCGCGTATTCGACAAATTGAGGTAATTCGACGCGATGGTATTTCGAACTATCGACCCGTTTAGTTTTTGGTGGCGCTGAAAAGTTCCACTTTGTAAACTTTTTTTGGCCTAGATCAGCTACGAATCCGGTGTAATTGCCTTAAAAGATCAAATAATAATTTAGTTCGCCGATATCAGAATAGTGCTTGGGTAAGAGATGGAGGGGCGAGAGAGTGCGGAAGGATATAAAGAAACGGATACGAGATGGCGAATTAATTTATACCCGGTATTGAGTTTTTCAGCGGATATAGGAAGCGGATAGCGGCGCGTATATCGAGCTACGAGCGTTATATATTTTTCTGTTTACAGAAACTTGAACAAGATGATGACGACGTGTATCTTAACTCCTCCTGGGCCGATAGCGCAGCTCTAAAGAAATCCTTCCAAGGTGTTACGGATATTAAATGGAAGGCGCCGTAATTAAGGCCACTCGGACGGCTGGTCGTCTTGTGTAACATTTGCGCTTAATTTACGCATATATAGTTATAAAGTATCTAAGGAAAACCATTGTACAAAAGGGCGGTATTTAATAGTCGCACTTTTAACACGAAAATAAGAAACCGCGTTAACTCGGAAGCAGGCCGAGGAATGATAGTGCGGGATTGGAATTAGGTGAAGGCGCCCGGTGGCGCGACTGTACGGTATTATCAAAATTCGATCTCGCGTGCACAAGATTTTATCATTTCTGTTTATTTTTCTCCCTATTTTTCTCTGTCTTTGGCTTTAGATTATTTTATTTTATGTTTTTTTTTTTTTTTTTTTTTTTTTTTATTGGTTTTAGAGATCAAAGAAAAGGCGTAGGTTTTTTAGTTCCTATTTACGAATTAATTCAGCCGATTTAATTTTTATTTTTTTAAGGTCTTAAGTGCATTTATTTATTATGTTTCGACGACGTATGTGTTCAGAATTCGTTTATAGTGTGCGTTTCGGTTATATGTATATTTTCTCCTTTATTATGTTGCTCATTTCGGTGGTCTGGTATAATAACGTGCACTAGCGTGCGAGATTGTATTAGATGCGGGTCAGTGTGACCTCAGTGATGGCGGCGATGTTAAAGAATTCGGTGTTGGATCGATACGAAATTGGAAAGTTGCGAAGCGCTTGCTGCCGAAGAGACCGAAATATTTGGAAGCTGACGAACATTTTTTTTTCTCTTCAGTGCGGGTTTGTTAGAATCTCTGCAGATGAAATTGAATTCGTCCCAGCTCCAAGTACATACATGGAATTCGTGAAATGGCCCCGTTCATGAGTAGGTGAAGGGTTACACGAGTTGCCTTACTTATTATATGAAGGAGGTGCTTTGAATTAGGAGCGAAGATAATCGGCATGAGAAGGTATTGATAATAGAAAACCTGGTATAGGTGGAGATGAAGAGTATGGGGATTCGAGCTACTCCAAATACTAAATTAGCCTTTGGGTGTTTTACCTCAATGAGAGCTTCTTCATTCATCATGTAGTGCTACTTATGTGATACTCGTGTGCGATGGTTTCCTTGCTCTACATGTTGAAGGAGTCTAGATTACTTTATTGACTGAACTTCTCAAAAAATATTCACCGACCAGCGTGGTAAATAGTCGCTATCATTCCATCGTGATATCCAGTCGAAATAATTTGATGAGGGATAGAGAAGTGGTCGATGCAAAATTTTCGAAATATGAGTTTACTATAAAGTTTTTCGTAGTTACCTGTAAAAGATACTAAAACATTACTAATTTTTTCTCCCCGTCAAACCCCTTTATTACCAACAATTTTCATCAATAATATTCCATTATGTTAATCACATTTCGGCGCAAAAAAAATTTTTATCTGCCTTGGATGATAAAATAAAAATTTACGAAGTTGATCATCGTCTTCGTGAATTCTTTTAAACTGTTGCATGTACGTCCCTTCAGTGAGTAGGATAGACAACCTATCATGCACGAGTATTACATAAGTAGCTCTATATGTGGAGCGAAGGAGCTCATAATTAATGTGAAACAACCTATAGTGCGGTCCACGAAACTAGACCCTTATGTTTATACATAAAAAATAAAATTTTTGCATTCATAAAAAAGACGTTGCCAAATCTCTTAAAATTAACCAGCTATTTTATCAAATCAAATTGTGATTCGCATCAGATATGGCAACAAAGTGCTTATGAGGAGGGTCTAGTTTCGTGAACCGCACTATAGATATATCATACATATTTACCTTAGCAATTTTTAGTGATTGGATGGGAATATTTTCATTCGAGCAAGATCGTAATATTTTCATAATTTTGAGAATATTCTCCAGCCTAAGAATTTTCCTCAAAAAGAAACAGTAATAATAAGATGAAATAAAAAATTTTAAATCGACATAGACAAATGAAAATGTTCGTCTTTTTGACCTGAATTTATCAAATGTCTTCAAAGCCTATGTTTGCATATTCATTTTTTAATTTATGACTTGTGAATTAGGATATCGCAAAACAATTTTTTTTTTTTACAAATTTCTATTAATTTCATTTTCTTAATAACCTAATACGTTTGATGTATGGTTTTAATTAAAGTGGCATTCCCAAAATTCAACCTTTCAAATGCGATTAACGCTGATTGATGAGAAAGTAATCAGCTTTTGAAATCATTTTTGAGGAAATCTGCATAAATTTTCCTATCATTAGGGATTTGTGATGTCACTCCAATCTTTAGAGAAAGAGAGAAAAAAAGAATAACTTGCAGGATATAAGTTATGATGTGATGTTAGCACATAATGCAGGATGCTAATTATACCATTCAGTTAAATCCAACCCTTATGATCAAAACTTGTGAAGTCCCTCCGAAATTGTCAACCTATCTCCACCTATGAAGGATGATCTGAATGTTTTGTAGGTCTTGGAGACTTTAAATGATTTCAAAAGCCATTATTTTAAGTATGAAATGTTGCGGCTGCCAGTAGCGAAAAATGAGTGTACGCGAAACGCTTTTAGAGAGAGCTCTATCTGACAGTCCGAGTCATTTAGGCCAGCGAACCGCTGCTTCAACGAAGCCCACCTCGTTAATCCCACCGAAAGTGTTTTTTAATTTCTACAAGTGAAAATCCGTCATCGTTTGCTTCACAAAATCGAACCTGCCGAACGATAATTTATAGGTACTATAAAAATTTTAACGATGCTTCGAATAGCTTGAAATTTCACCCTCTTACGTCCATTTTATTGTACCACGAATTTTAAAATTCTGTCCATAATTTTTTTAGTACTCTTTAATTTTTCGTGTTTAGGGCTCGATATATTCCGTTTGGGGAAATAATATAAGAGTGACTTAAATATTGTAAATGTTTGTACACGAGCTTGATTAAAATTTTTTTTTTATTTTCATATGTTTAAATTTGTCTCTTTACTTTTGAATTTATGTACCTGTGTGTGTTAATATTACCTTTAATTTTTTGTGTATAATTTTAAAAGTTCGCTCGATCATCGCAAAGTAACTGCCAATCATCTGGTGATGTATAAATTCTCTTTGGTGTAGATGAAATGGTTGGTGAACTGCATTTGTGTGTTATTTGGATAAATAAAATGGTTTCTTATATTTGATTATTTTTATTTTATTTTGTGGAGTTGAAAACAAATCTTAATATTTTAATATTGCGAAATTTTGAACATCCCAAACGAACTGTAATGATGTACAAATTTAGTGGGCGAATTAAAACCGGAGAATTACACCGCTAAAAGAGTAAATATTACGTATTATTCGTTTTTGCATCGAATAATTCTCTTACTATTCGCAAAATTACACGTTTTCTTTATTACTTCGAGAGCTGTAAAATTTCAAGAGGCTTTTACCGCCTAACGTACTCGTATCAACGAGAGGCTCAAAAACTAACCTATAATATTCGACAAAGCATTCCCAAACGAAGGTAAACGTCGAGTCTTTATCGCAGAGTCAAAAACATTTACGCACATTGAATTTCATCATCAAAAGACATAATTGAGTATTTTCGTTCTCAAGTAATTGAAATTTAGTTAACGCTTTGACTATTTAACGCGCCTCGTACAACCGCACGCTTCGAACGTTGTAACAAGAATGACGCTGTAGGCTCCCCACCCTCGTTTGTTAGCGCGTTAAACATGCTTCGGCATGGTTACTTAATTTTAACTTTTTATTTAATTCGTTCGCTCCGAATATCCGTAAGATAAATTCGATTTTATTAGATACTAGTACCTCGTTTCGCGTCAATTATCTATAACGAGACGTTCGAAATGCATATCCATCCGTATATTCAGAACATCGAGCGGAGAAAAATTTTTTCCAGTACCGATCGTAGCCCTTATTGTATCTATTATGTAAATGTCTAGCGCTCCATTTAATCTTCGACGTGAAATGCGAAACGAACGAAACTTATAAGTGAATTTCAAAGGTACATTTCGTCAGTTCACCGACGCCATTTTCTCACCCAGCTATGTTGCCTAGTTCGGCATCATGGCAACGACGTGTTGCTTGCATTGAAAATTGATTTTTTATTTTGCCCCCTATTTTGGTCCTCGGTTCAGGTGATTGGTGGCCGTATATGCTTACCGGAGGTTATATTCTTTTTCTAAAAAAATTATTTTTTAAGAGATACTTGTGTAAGTTATATAAAGCTCAACGTTATTATTTTATAAGCGATAAATAAAATTTAAAATGTAATATTTAAAAGTTCGTATAAATATCAGGGTAATAAATTCTTTTTACTGATAAGTTCGAATGGCATTATATTGGACAGACTCTGATGTACGGTGTACACGTAGTATTGCGTCGGAGTCATTTTACGGCCTATTTTAATGGCGTTGGGAAAAACTTTTCTTTGGTAGTTGTTAATTAAAAAGTAATTCGAGAGTGGAAATTTACTCGTCGTTCGTTGGTAATGTTTGGAAAGAATTTTCGCGGGTGCGGGGAAAACATTTCAAGAAAACTCGGCCCCTGTGATTACCCAATTGAGTTTTTTTCTTCGCTGTGAATCTAGTCTAAATGTAAAACTTATTATTCGATAAAGATGTATTTTGTGTATATTTTTTTTTTAATTAAAATTTTTATCTTTATTTTTTTATTCGTGAAAAAGGAAAGTGTCGTGTACGGGCGCAGCGTTCGTAATAATATGATGCCACGAAATATAATATTACTATTATAATAATAAATAATAAATAATAAAAATAAAATAATAACGGTGATATACAAATAATGCGTAATAATATCGAATTGTTGTAATTTGTTCTCGCACTACCTAAACTGTATCATATAGTATACATAATACATACATATACTTATACGAAGAAATATTTTAAAAAAAAATTGAAACATATATTTATATAGCTTATTGCTAATACGCTGTGCCATGACTTACTATATATACATATTTTTTTAATTTAAAAATTTTATTACGAAATGTTATTTTACCTATAAGTGGTACCAATTTTTGTTTCCTTTTTCTATATCTACAAATTGCTGACGATTGTATAGTTCTCTTGCACAAATTAAATTTAGAAAAACGATTATGAGCATTTTATTGGATTACAATCGGTATATTACCTAGGTCCTGCATATGAAACCCTGAACAAAACGGGCTGCTTGTTTAATTTAATTTAAGCTCGCCCAAGAAAGTTAGAAAAGCTACGCTTTCATGAATTATTCCACCGAGAGAGTGCCTCGTATTAGCGCTTCCGAGCGTACACGTTGAAGCGAACTTTATAGGGAAGAGAAAACCATCGTAGTATTTTACGGCGTTCGAATTAAACTGGAAATAGGTTTACATTGTAAAAAGTGAATTGCTCTATACGATGAGGGTGAAGCATAAAGTTTTTATTATATTTTCGTTCATTCGGCCGGTAAAAAAGATATATCTTCGAATTAAAATTCATCCTTATAAAACTCAGACTGTGGAAATTTTTTTCGTGGCTTTTAACCTGGATACGGTGTTGCATGGAAGGTACATAAGGAATCGATTATTTTTTCATAAATTGGCGCCGGGAATTTTTTACGATGTACGGTGGCACGGAATGGTCACGAAAGTTTTTTCCCTTTTCGGGTCGCGTTAACGGCGGAGTTTGATGAATAAAAATTTATGGGTTTTTATGGCTTTCGACGAAGGTAATAATTTATTAAATTTTCTTATCGAAGAGTCGTATAAATTTCAATGTTTAATTTCGCCCGAATGAATGACTGAGTCGGCGATTATGCATGTTAGCGAAGCATTGGAATGCCGAGGTGCTATCAGATATCGATCGCCAGTTGCCAGCTTTGTTAATTGAAGGTAGGTGATTTTGTCGGTTTATGATTTAATTTTTTTGTGTTAGCTAAATTTTTTATGGAAAACTAAGCCATTATAGATTACTTGATTTGAAAAGCAAGAGTCAGAATAGAGGGAGTAATTTTATAACTTTATGCTTCAGACCATTTATTCATTGGCCAATGTTCATTGTGGTATAAGAGCACACATGTATATAATATGTGTACCTAAATACCTAGGTGTACTCATACGTGAACTGAGTCGTGGAGATTTTAACACTCCAAAGTATCAAATCCCTCCCCCCGCCCTGAAAAAACTTCTAATAATTTCATTTTGTTATTTTATTTTTTTTTTTTTTACAAGATTAGAAATTAAAGAATATTTTTCATTTTATTGCAAACAATTTTAGAATATTCGCTTTTTCCTGCAATTGCAAGAAACAGTCATAACAGACGATGCCCAACTTACAAACAAAATTTTGACATTTCTAAAGAAAATTTCAAGATGAAATTGATCTAATGGTTTTGGTCAAAGTTATATAGATATCCACTCTGAAAAATAAACAAAAAATCGGAATAGGGTCATTTTCTCACTATACGAGCGCTACAATACATTAGATGCGAATCTCAACTCTGATTGGTTGTTTTGAATTCCTCGCGAGATATGGTTGAACTGATCATTGGTTGTTACTTCAGCCACCAATCAGAGATGTGTCTCGTGGATTTGTGTCGAACCTAGCAATCATTTTTGAACTAATTACATTGCTGTTATGGAAGTGCAGTAACTTAGTATCTATATAACTTTAATTCTGGTAATTAAAGATGCCAGTAAGTATTGAAAATATAAAAAAAATAATATGAATGTAGGATTTTCATATTATGCCAAGTGCCATTTTTGGCGAAATTGAGTTATGACCACCATGGTATACATGGACAATATGTACACCATCCGAACCTATCAAAGTGCCGGATGCCTACTTTCTAAGGGTTCAAAATGTAGCCTAAAAATAGCACCACATCGAAATTATTGAATTTAAAAAAAAATTTCTTTTTTATAATTTTTTTGTGTCTTCAAAAAATAATGAAAATCGTCATCTTTTGTCATTTTTTTCTTTATAATTTCGTATCGGAAGAAAAAAATGTAAAAATGAAGCACTTTTCATTGACTTTCTACCATTTATTTCCATATTTTGCGCAAGGTACATTTTTCAAAACAGAATTACTCAGCATCAAATTATTGGATCGACCTAAATTTTGAACTGGGTGGGAGGGAATAGATGAAAGTTTACTCTGAGCCTTCATTTTTGTGATATGTATCTTCACAGCCACCAAGGTGAACGTACAAAACATGTTTTTGTCACTTAGCATAGTATGAAAATCCTACATTCATATATCTAGTGATGTAAATGTAGATTTTTTGCCGAAAAATTGCCAATAAATTTTTTTTTAATAAATAGGTAGAGACTAGCTTCACTGATAACAACTAAAAGTCACAATTGTTTGGTAAAAAAAAAAAAAGTAGTGAAGCAGGTTGGAACCTCTTGGAAAGCGTTTTTTTTTTTTTCGCCGTATCTCCTCAGGGATTAATTGTAGGGCAAAAATATCTACTTGCAATTTTATTATACGTTAAATTTCCTACAACTTTTACTTGAAAATTTTTTCGCTACGACTCATTGGTGGGGAGTTAGGAGTGTTTGAAATCTGACACTTGAGAGGCTTCATTCCAGTTGATTCAACTATGCTGTGTGATATTGTACATGCGGATGAAAAATATATATATGACGACTTGTGATTATTTATCAACCCAATCATGACCCTATGAAGGTCTCAGCCTTCTCCCCCCCCACCCTCCAAATTCATGCTTACTTCAGTATGAATATTTTCACGTGAGTAAGATGCGTTGGATGTACTACATAATTAAGTGTAACGCTATTCAATTACATACCGAATTTATTTGGATCCCAGCCCTCTCTCTCCACTCATATATGGAGTTACAGTGAACACGAGCTTACTTAAGATATTTTTGAAAATGATACTTGAACATCTTATGAGCGAATCGAAGATACAGTGAATACATACATAATTACACCAATTGAAGTGGAATATTTCTATATTCTCGTTCATTATAAAGAAATATATTTTATTTAATCAGCTCTTTCTTCATGTAACTCTATATTTGAACGATAGGGGTCTGGGACCCAAATAAAAATGCTGTTATTATAGTTGGAAATTGCCACGTGTTATGTATTTTATTCGCATGACAATATTCAGGGCGAGCTGAAGTGACTGAGACCTCATAAGGTTATGATTAAGTGGTGTCTAGTTACAAAGTCGTCATCATAGCCGGTTTTAGGGTGGGGGGTTTGGGTGTCTAACCCTCAAGAGCTTTTTCTTTTTTTTAGGTTTTTTAGCATTAAAAATACAACGAGCGGAAATAAGCTTAACGCTTTTTTTTGGTACATATCAACTTTCTGGTAGTTTAAAAAAATTTACTATCTTTCCTACTTGACTGTATGGAACTGAACCCCCCCCCTCAGCAGCAATCCTAAAATTGGCACTGGTCGTCATGTATGTATTTTTAATTACCATGTCACATAGCTTTGTTGAATTAACTGTTAATGGAGCCCTTAAAGTACCAAATTTCAAACACCCAACTCTGCACCCATGAGTTCTAGCAAAATAATTAGAATGCAAAAGTTGTAGTAAATCTAGTGCAGAACAAAATTGTACTAAAATATTTTTGTTCTACGATCAAACCCTGACGAGGTATAACGAAAAACCTGTATTAAGGGTTCCAACCACCTTCTCAGTGGTTACGATTATCAGTAGAAATTGTGACTTTTAATATGTTGCTAGTGAAGCCTGTCTTTACATATTTATGAGAAAAAAATCTTTGTCAAGAATTTTTCCCTAGTGGAGTAAACTATTTTTTTAACAATATTTTCCAAAATTAACCCTTTTTTTTTTTCAAATTTTAATGATTCCCTTCATTTCATTTGGCGAAACTAATTTCAAATTTAATGTATTTTAGTGGAGTGTGGACTCTATATTATGATTACTGAAGCCAAGAATCTTAACATATTCTAAAACCCAAGTGAAACAAGACTGGATAAGTGAGAATTATCCCACTAAAAATGTGATGAAGTTGAGCGAAAGGTTGAAAATCGCTTGAAATAAAGGGAACAGGTCTGATCTTCATAGTAATTTTTGAAAATAGTTCTCTCAGATTTTTAATAATTTCATCGATGCCTGGAGGAGTTCAAAATTGCTCGAAATTTTTGATTGTGACGTTGTCTGATAGAGTAAGATGAAGACATTAAATAATATATTCAGTTGTGAGGTTCCTAAGTGAATTTTAAAGGAAGTTGAAGTCAAGAAAGACATTTTAAAGATTTTTAGTAACAAGTTATATTTAAAAATATTTCTATATTTCTTCTAATAATCTACTTAGAAAGCTGAAATTTGGTGTGTGAGGTTAGGTATTGCCGTCTGGTTCTTTGAATTCGAGAGAGATTGAATCTAAAAGGAGGCAAGATCAAAACTTAAGGATAATTTGAGAAGCTCCAAATGAGCAGATTTGTTAAATACCTATGCAAGTTCAAACTCAAATGCGATTACTGAAACCAAAAACGGCCTGAATATCCTAAATTTAACCTCATAGGTAAAGAATCTGGTGAGAGATAAATGAAAGGTTAAAATTCATTCTAGTACCTACGATGTACGAACCCTCAAATAAGGTCAAAATTAACTCAAAATGGCGAATGAATCAAGATTTGAGGAATACTTGAAGGGCACTGTTACCTAGTATAAGAGGGTGGAAAATCCATAACGCACGTCAAATCAGCTTCTCATGTGATTTTTGTAGGGATAGTTTGGAGGTTGAAGCCTTGGAGCTGTCTGTGGGTGTAGAGATATTGTTATAATTTATTAGTTGTTTCATTTTCAGTGAAATTGTACTAAATTACATTTTTCAACTTCTTTTCTTTTCACTCGAATATTTGAAAGGTATAATAGGTCCTAATGAAAAAATTTCTTTCATGCATAGTGCCATTTGAAAATATCATTACTTTCGTAATAAAAAATTTATACCTCATTTTTTTGCAACGCTAAATACTCGCACGAGATGTAAGCAGGAAAAATGAAAATAATTTTATTTATTAATTTTTTCGTGCTCGTAACAATGGAGCCGAAATGCACGAATAGAAGAAAAATAATTACATGAATTTTTGAAATTGCGGAATTTTTACGACTCCGTAAATTCTCATAATTACGAATTTTTTTTCAAATTAAAAAATACCCAGAAGGGTTCAACCTGTGACTCCGTTTCCTTCGAATTTACGTCGCTTAAATAAACGTTATTATACACTGTTGAACGACTCAGCCTAGGGTTCCTTACTTAATAACTATACAGATAGGAAATTTTATCCTTACCGATCCTTCTTGCGAAACATTCTGCGAGCCTAAAGAGGTCGCTAAATTACCACCTCATTTTCTTAATGTCAATAATTTCAAACGTTCGATGGGGAAATTCGCAAAATACTCGAAATACCTTCACGATGGAAAATAAATTTTCGCAGTTCCGCCTTGCACAATAACTACACAATCACCATCAACACTTTTCCGCGTTTCGCCCTCTATTTGAAGAGCTTAAAACCTATTTTCGTTATTTCACGCCGATGCTGAGTCGAGTAAATGATACAAAAAGGGTCGCGTTTGCGGGCTCGCTGCATCACAAATAAATTATGCGGAGCTCTTGGACGAGGAAATTAAAAAAGTACGCCGACGAATTAAACACGAGTGACCATGTATCGATAAATTAGAGCTGGAAGAGTAATTCGATGGATGCTCAGTCGAGTGTTTCATGTATTGTTGCCTGTTGTAATTATTATAGCGATATTGAAAGTTGAACAAAGGATGCTTCGGTCTTCGTAGGTTACATATTATAGAATCAATAAAATGTATTAAATAGGTTATTAAATATATCAATCCTACTAGCAATTAATATCGTAGTTTTTGTTGATTTTATTGTATGTCTAATATTTTGATATGTTGAGGAAAATAAATTGTGCTGTTCTAAAAAAAGGTTCACTAAGTATATTTACCTACCTGTTTCAATATCATAGTTTGGTCACGTTGCCTGAACTCCACAAAATATACGATATTAATTAATATTCATCGCATCAAGCAGTAGGCACTTCGTGATACCCAATAAGAGGATTTATTATTTACTCTGTTTGTTTTTTCTGTTGTTTTTCTGCTGATTAAATGAAGTTAGATAGTAGATGCCCGTCGAACACGCAAAACCCAGAGAAATAAATTACAATCAAGTTCGTCTTGTTTATTGTATTTTTAACAAAGCAAAAATAAATTGACCTACTAAAATGAATGGTTTTAACTTATGAAAATACTCGCTTTAGGTACTCGTATAATCTGGAAATATTTATAAAAGGGAAATAAAACGCGGTTTTCCACATCGTATCTTCTTCGTAGTAATCCAGTATACGTAGAAGTTGGTTGAGAGCTTTCTTATGAATTTTTAATATCATTGAATACGAGTTTGTAGGAGCAAAAAGAAAAAAATTATAATTCGAAGAAACAAATGCTAAAGGGCTAGGTAGGTATCATTTCCATTCTTCGCAATGGTTCTCAAGACACATATCTCCTATTGGTGTAGTCTATGTTGGATTAAAATTCATTGTAGCTTATTATATGTACGTCCCTTCCAGCTATATAGGCTAACTTTCGATTAGTTTTTCATTACAAAATGAAAACTTTGAAAAACATTAAAAGAGAATTAATAGTAGATGTAAATTAATAAGTCCGCAAAGAAACTCGACGCTTTGAAATATAGAAAGATAACAGAAAGATAATTTGTTTTCTCGGTGTTAAACTTTGAAACCCACTGTTTTAACTCGACAAAATTATCCGCATATACTTATGGTTCCGAGTCAGTATTGATCGCTAACTAAATTTATTCTTTTACATTCTCATAGTTTTTATACGCAGCTTAGAGAAAAATTCTACCTTATTGCTTATTTAAAAGATGAGTAAATATTTAAACGGTACAGTTCGATCATTGGTAGAATACAAATAACCATATAAGAGGTTAATAGGAATGGTAGGGAAATGCTTCGTACAAATGCTGCTTTTGCAAAGGTTGCCCAAAATTTTCCATTGTGATGTTTCTCAAAGGTATTGTGATTGGTGCGTAGCTCATATTAATTTGCGTTTTTAATTTTATTAATCATCGTAATTATAGTTAATTATCAAAGTTGGTTTTTGAAATAATGACGTGACGTAGATACCATAGTGAAGTAGCTGAACGTAAAACAAGTTTAATTCTGATGGAGTGAGTAATCACGCTTTGTCGATTTACGTTGCAGAAATAATGAAAGACATTGTTGTTTTTCCATTGTTGGAAATGAATCATAAGTTTCATAAACTCTGTTTATTTACTAAGTTCAAGAACACGTATATTCATTATTAAAATTGTTTTGTTTATAATGTAGCATTCTTTTAGTTTGTAGGCAGTTCTAAATTTTAAAAAATTACAACTAAATAACAAATAGAGTGTATACTGCATAGATTGTTATCAAGACGGATAATAAATTCTATTTTACTTGCCTTGGGTGACTACTACATTTTGATAAATACTTATTAAAAAAAAAAAAAAAGAAAAAAAAGAACACAGCATAGTTTATCGAGACAACGAATTACAAAAAATATTACCTATAGTTTACAATGATTTAAATTTACAAAAAAATAAGTTTACAACATTATTTCGATGAAAGATCCAATTCTGGTAATTCAGAGAGTTCAGGATATACACTACTTTGTGCACCTTTCGCAACAGAACTAGCTTTATCTCTGTTATCCTCTAAAATTACAGTTTTTTTGATTAATCCGTCAGTTATGAGAAACAAGTAACGATATTCGTATTTGCCTTTCTCGTTTTCATACATTTCTAAATTCACAGTTCCACTTTCACGACTACCTTTAACGTAAAATCTCATCCTCAACAATTTCATTCCATCTTTTTCGTATTTTACATGACTAACATGTTGTCTTCGTCCTCTTCGGGTTTCTTCGCCAAATCCTTTTATTTGTTCTCCTAAAATATTCCGTACCCGAGGATCATTGGATACATAATCAAAAGCTTTGGAATACACCTTATTTGGACTTTTACTAGAAAACAACTCGGAGAAAATAGCGTAAAAAACTGACACACCGATACTAAATCCAACAATTACAATTCCCAAATAAGATACGGTTTTGGTGGCTTCTTTGACATTCTGGATTACGGTGGTTTGCACAGCTTTTTCTTCTCCGCTGGTGCTTTCGACTAGTTGGTTATCCTTTTTAGGACTAGAGGCTGAATACGATCTGTTAAGTAGTACGAAGATATTACTTTTGTTCGGTGTTAGACGATGAGCAGTGATGGAGCTGAGTTGGGTGACGGTGGCTCGTTTCCGAGGCAGATATAACATTCTGTTTAAGACCCGCATTTTAACGAAATATTTTGTTAATTTAATTCAAGTTATAACAGTCATGACTTCACTAATGTATGATTCATTTTTCATTGCTTGACATTAGAAAGAAACTTTACTGATAACAGAAACGTAGATAACGTAAAATTAAACATAGATTTGAGAAAATAGATAGATTCGTGGTTCTTCATAATTGAAATTGTTACAGTAAAAACCTGTAGGAGCGCTAGGCACGGAATGTTGAAATGATTAAATAATTCTTTGATTCATTGGAAAATCCAACTTTAAATCGTATAAATTTTTATTATTACGCTGAAATGTCATTTAATTAATTCAAAATAGTAATAAAAAATTCGTTTTTTCGAACTTTTCTCTAAAAAATTGAATTTTCTCTCGAAAAAATTTCCATCGAAGTATTGTACAAAATGATGATGTCACAAGCCAAATTTCGGAAGAAAACTCATCTAATTTCTTCTTTGGCTCGTAGGCTCGTTTTTATTATTTGTGTTTTTTTACGGTTGCCGGTTGTGATAATAAATTGTTCGAGGTGAGTACTTTTAATTACTTTTTTCCATTAATTAATAGATTAATTTCCTAATTCTGTGTTCCACAGTTGTGTACGATCGACGATTTTATATTACGTTGCTATCATTTCCTTAAATGATCCGTATTTCCAGAAATTTTCTTTCAGTCATCAAGCCTGGTTTCTTTGTTCGAGGTGATTCTTTTTCAAATTCCTTCACATTTCGCATCGATTTATCGTATTTATTGCAGAATTCCTTGACTAAGATATTTGCTCTTGTTATGCCAGTTAAAATGAAAGAAATGATCGTAATTTTGTAATTTAGTACTGTGTTTTCCGTTGATTTACTAACCCTTACCAATTATAAAATTTCGCCTATGGGTGAAGTTCTGATCGAAAGCTTATGCGATTAAATATTCACTCTGTAAATCATTTAACTCATGATATTACTACACATTAGTAAAAAGCTCTAGTCAATGGTTAAAATGTGTTTCAATCGTTGTATGCTATACATTAGATGTAATACATGACTATCAATTTTTTATTAAATGACTTCAAACTCAGCTGTTTTTAAATTAAAATATTAATTAATATTGTACTTTGCACCTTTCTAGAGCCTTGAATTTCAAAATATTGCCCTCATTTGTATCCTAAAGGCATGTAGTGATTGGTGTTAATATTGCGTTGTAGAATTATTTTTAATCGTATTAAAATTTTAGCAAAAATGTGGATTTTATTTTTATCCATATTTTTGTACCTTCTTCCTTATGGTGATTATTTAGATTTTCTATTTTGTGTATTATTTCCCCATGCTGAACTTCGTTGAAAAAATTTAGAAAAAATATTGTGACGAGATATTTAATTGATTTCAGATTACGCGGATACTTTTATAAGTAATATGGATAGTGAAGCGTTAGATCAAATACCAGATGTTATCATAGATGGCGAAGGAGATTTTAAATACATTCTCCTCAAAGTAATATTTTTCTTAAAAATCAAATTTTATTGTAAATGATAAAAAATAACGATGACTATAGATAGAAGAATTTTCATTACATTATTAATACCACTTCATGCTTTTGTTAGTCCGAGTATGTTGAAAAAAATTTTATCAAGCTTTCTGTAAATTTCAGGTGAAAGGTCTCGATGGTCAAAAGAAATTCCTCGTCAGAGGAACACGTCGTCACTTCTATCACGGTAAGGAGTAGGTGATTAGTAGGATTAATTTGTTGAAAAATCAAATATATTTTTTTAACACGTTTATTGAACATAAAAAAATTACAATTAGGTACAAATACTAAAACGCTAACGAAAATTGACGACACATAAAAAAATTATTTTTAAAATCGCTCAGCTAAATATATTTGATTATTTTGGTTTGATAATTGAATAATTAACCTCTACGTGTTACATTTTTTTAAATATCTACGCAACATCGATTTCAACGTATTTATAAAATGAATGACAACATTAAAAAATATTTACATCGGTTCTAACCATAGTAAGGATATGTGTCGAAAAATAACACTCGAGGGATATTATAATTTTATCGGGGATGATGGATTGGACACAACTTACTTGGCACTTTGAGCTAATCGGTTCGAGTAATTTGAAATTGGCGTGTTCAACGTTACGTATGCAGTATGCAAATTAAGGGTGCTTTTTGTATTAACGTATTTTAATCGTCAAAATAATTAGGAAATTTTTATGGTAGCATGAATATAGCATTGACCTTGGGCACGATTACACAATCGACTTTTTTTCAAAAAAGGCAGTGAAAGTATCACTGTATCACTTCGCAATGTCGATGCTAAAATACCTTAAGAAACTACGACAAAATATAACACTAGTGAAAGGTAATGAGAAGAGTTCATCTCGTAATAAGTCAACATAAATATAAAACGAGAAAAAAAATAATAATAAAAAATTATATATACATAAATAAACATTTAGATACACGATGTTCACACTGGAAATAAGATTAATAAATAGTCCATTACACGAATTCAGTCAGACATCACTTGCCGATGATTCTATGGAAAGGGGGAATGGGTAATTGGGGAAGTTTTTCACTTCCTTCGTCTTCGGTTATTCCTTAATTTCACACAGCACAATATGTTCAACAGCCAGCTGCATCTGCTTTCATTCATATGAGCTTTTTTAATTTGACTATCTGTGATTTGATTAAAGGCGGCATTATCATTAGCCGTCTTTTGAGCTAAACGTCAGGATTCCGTAGGTTCAACGGTGACCAAGTCTCTGCTGCAACTGGCTTCCGCTTGAGTACGCTCAGGCGATCCATTTTGCGAATAAGGTTCGGGGAATTGTTCCATAAGATCGGTGTCCGTTTGAGAAGGCATCAGTGTGAATGGTAATTTGACACACATCCTAGTACCCAATAAACCTACAACTAGTTGCACTTTAACGTAATAAGATACGTAAATAGCGAATACGTTGCGTTCTTCGGTCGAATTGCAGAGAACAGTTGGTGCCAGTGATGAGGCAGGTCTTACGTACGAGTCTTCCAGAGCGATCCAGTTTTTGGTGACGCCTTTTGCCGGATATAATGAGTAGAGTTTATTTAAACGAGCCCCCGGACGTAATGGGCAATCTTCTTTGTTGTCGATTAAAGCGACGATATTTTTAAATTTACCGTTCGAAAACATGCACACGTCGACGTGTTGGATGACCAGCAACTGCGTAAGAAATGCGTAAATTAGTAGGGAATAATGAATATACTAAGTGGAAGTTGGGTATTTTTTAATACCTTTAAATGTTTAACAATTTTTTTGGTATCGTTGATAATGGATACATTGACGTGTATGCTGTCGCCATGTGAGTATACTGCTTTATCTAGAGAAGCTTCGAGTTTTACTTTGCCTTCGGTGCACCAAAAAAATCGATGGAAGGCTGCGTGCGGTGGATTTTCTTCCGGTAAAGCGAGCTGAGTTAAACTGTGAGATGGCTTGGGGGATACAGGTGCGCGTTGTATTACTCGGATCCCCATGCGTACGGTATTTCTTCGATTTAGCTTTTCGTCTGGTTTCTGAGCTGTGAAATGAAATTACAGGTGTATAATGTATTGAAAAAAAAAAAACAAAAAGAAGGATATACCTGAAATTAAGAGATAATATGTTGCTTAAAAATTACAACTTTGATTAGGTGAAGAGATGACTTTTTTTCATAATTAGCATGTATATTGTATCAAGTCAAGTATTTTGTTTGTAATGAAAAAAAAATCGTTAAACAATTATTTGAGTGCTAAATACGTTTCTTTTAAAGTAGTATTATTTAAATTTATATTAGAGTTGAATCACCATTATTATTATTATTATTATTATTATTATTATTATTATTATTATTAAAAAATTGTGTATGCTGTCAAGTTTTTTTTTTTTTTTTTTTTTTTTATATCAGCATAAGGCAACCAAATTTACTCATGACATGTTAAAAAATTAAAAAACATTTTTATGTTCAAAAAGATTTCTGCATTTATAATTTATTCTCATTTGAAATAGTCTTAATGATGAAAGCTTCACTTGTTGAGAAATAAAAAAAAAATATTTTTATTATTATTATTGTATGATTAACGTGACGCGTGCAGCACTTCGACTGAAGGCACGTGAACATAGGAGGAGGGATTACAGTAGAGGGAATAGAGGAGAAGAGTTGAGGAAAGTGAATGGATTTTTTAACTTTTGAAAACTCGTTAATAACTCTTCGAAAAAATTGCTAGTGAAATTCTAATCAATCTAATCACTCGATTGGTGACATTTTTCCGGATAAATTATTGTTGAAAAATATAGTTTTTGTTGTTAATTTTATTTCAATAAAAGAAAAATTTGTTGAAAGTTATTTTGAAAATGCCCCAACTCCCCACTTCTCATCTTGTATAAATTTTAACATTAAAACATAAAAAAAATTGATAAATTGATTATTCTTGAAAAAAAAAAAAGATACATAAATGTAATATTTTTTGTTGTCAGTTTTTTTGTACATAAGCAAGCATTGATTTTTGGATAAAACTTCAAAATCAGTGAAGCTCAGTGATTTCATAGTATTGAAAAACTCAAAAAATTCTTTAAAAAATTATTATTTCAAGTATACATAAACATATATTAATGAACTATTGGAAAAAATATACTTAGTTCGTATTGTCAATTGTTTTCCCATCAACATGAGCAAGTTTATTGTGCGTGATTGAACAAAAATAAAAAATAAATTTTAAATAATTACTTGCTTAGTTAAAATCTTTTTTTTATGGTGTTTTTAACTGCTTTGTTTAATGGGAAATCAACTGTTAGTGTAACATTTAATTTTTTTCAACAAAAATCCGATTTGTCGTATGTGGTGAAAAATCACTTTTCATAAGAAAGTATTGAAAAATATTACCTGTAGAAAAAGTGGAAATGAATTTTTTTTTCTAAAAAAAAATATGCATAATTTTAATTTTCTTCTTCTTTTGTGTGTATGGGCGTAATATAAGCCAAGCATTGATTTGAGAGTATAACTTCAAAATTAATGGAGCCAAATCATTGCATATTATTGAAAAACTTGAAAAAATTATTAAACAGTAATATTGTTGTTGGAAAAAATAGTTTTATTGTTAATCCCCCCCCTTCCATCAGTCAAATTGGTTGAAAAATGTTAAAAATATATAATAATACATTTAAGAAAACTAGGAGATGAATTATTCTTTTTTGTAAAAAAAAAATTGTTTTTCATTCTTTTTTTTGTAGCATGAGCAAAGTCACTGCATGTAATTTGTAAACTCGAAAAAAAATTATGAAAAAATTATTTTGGTAATGATATAATATATATATTTTTTTAATATTTAATAACCTGTGAGAAAAAATTGTTTGCGCAGTCAAGTTTTTCTTTCTCAGCCGGAGAAGTGTGCCTTATTACTCGTAAAAAAATCATTACAATAACAATATTACTTCATTGATTATAATTTTTCTAATTATGAAATTACTTGTTATTCGAAGAAATAGTTTTTGCTCTTAATTTTTTTATTTTTTTTACGATACCATTCAGCTCTGATTGTATGTTGAAAATGTTCTTTTTTTTTGAACTTTAAATGAAATATTCTTTAAAAATTTTTTTTAAATGCTTCTTTAATTAATTTATTTTTTTCAATGGAAATGTTTCAAACAGTCCCTTCCTCAAATCATCCGAACTGTACTCACTTCTCTAAATATAAAATAGTGCAATAATTTTCTCTCATGCGTCTCTAGCCCTGAGCTGTACAGGCGCAGAAGAAAAAAGAAAAAAATCTGTTTAGAAAAATTGTTTTTACGTTATGCCAAAATTGAAAAAGTAAGAAAAAGAAGGAGATGATATGAACCCTCGAAATTTCTACAAAGAGATTACCTGTCGAGAAGATGTCTTCTTTACTCGTATACGAATAGGTCACTCGCGTCTCACTCATTCCTATTTGCTGGACAAAAAACCCTCACCTATATGCGATACCTGTGACACCCCGACCACTATACACCACCTCATTTTTCAATGTCCAAAGTACTTTGACGAAAGGTCTTCAATCCTTACATCCACCACTCCCAAAGACACCCTCTCTGATGATTTTAACAACATAAAAAATCTTTCAAATTTCCTAACCAAAACCAATCTTCGATCCCTACTATAAACCACAAATTGAACGCCTCTAGCCGCAGTTGCTGTACATGGCGTTGTACATATATAAAAAAAAAAAAAAAAGAACAAAAAAAATGTGAACTTTTGAAGTCCCCTCCTCCTTTCCTCGGGTCCTTCTAAAATTTGGCACACTATAATAGCTTGGTTTTTTATTAAAAAATCAGCTAAGAACCTGAACTAAAATATTTAAATAATCGTATAAGTATAATGTAGAAAATAAAGAATTATTTCATAAAGAATTTTTTGTTAATAATTTTTTCTCCCTTCCCAGTATGAGCGGAGTTTACTGTGTATAATTATACAAATGTGAAAAAAGTGTTTAAAAAAGTATATGTGAAAAAGCTATTTAAAAACAAATATTCATTAATTAAAAGAAAAGTTTGAAAGAGTTGAAATATTCGTAAAATTATTAAAGTATATTATTATTATTATTTTTTTTTAAATTAAAAGTCGTGCAAGGGAAAAAAAATTCAGATTTTATCTCAACATATTTTCGAAATATCTAAAAAAATTTATCTTTTGAATTTCAAGTGTATATGTTTTCATTTAAATGATTCAAAAATTTTTTATCATCTGTCTTTTAATAATGTAGAAATCGTTTTCGTCTACGCTCCTAGCCACATGGGTATTCAAGGAAACGAAACAGTTGACCATATTGCCAGATATGCAACCATCCCATCTCCAATCCTCTCTATAATCCCTCAAGATATAAAATCGCTCGTAACACAAATAACTGAATCTATGTGGCAATCTCAATGGAACTTAAGTAATACCAAATTATTTTCACATAAAAAATCTGTCTCTCCTTGGAAGCATCTCTCCCAACTCGATAGACGAGAGGAAGTCGTAATTACCCGCATCCGCATAGGACACACCCACCTTACCCACCGATACCTATTCGAAGGTATTCGAGAGACCCCTCTATGCACCTTCTGCCAAACCTCCCCGATAACAATCATTCATATTCTCCACGAATGCCAAACTTTCAGTAATCTCCGCCAATCTTCAAACATAAGCAATACTTTTGTTCCTATAACAGACGACCCAAACCTAATCCACAAAGTCCTTCAATTCCTCAAGCGCTCCCATCTCTTCCACAGAATCTAACATTCCTCCCGGATAGTGGCGTAAAAAACCAATAGCAGTTACAGACGCCACTTAAAACTAACCTTTAAAAAAAAAAAAATAAAATAAAAAAAAAAAATATTCTTGAAGTTCGAAAATTACATATTTTCCACCTTACATTGTCTACAAATATTGTAAAAATTGCTAATATTATTAAATGATTGAAAAAATGATGAATTACACCCAATATTTTTTTTACTGTCGTTATTCATGAGTCACTGATAACAGGAGCGAGGAGAGACGAAGTTATCCCCTGTGAAAAAAAAATTTTGACTCTCGTTTTTCAATTTTATTTCCAAATTTAGTAACATTAAAGAATTGTAATAATAATAATAATAATGCAAGCAAAATTGAAATTGTAAAAATTTTCAACTATAAAATTTGGATCTCCAGATTCCATCTCAAGAAGCTGGGCCTAGAAGTACTCTGGCCTTTGCCCCTCCCACGCTCCGACTGTTAACGAAGAATTATTTTAATTGGGTGTTCAACTCGAATTTTGTAATCTTTTTTCTCATAACACAGGCACGTGATTGTTTTCAACGTAAAAAACGTATTTTTTCCTTTTTTCGCGTTAAACGAGCTTTAAAAAGGGGGAAAAATAATAATTTTCATACACCAGTGAATTTATTTTCCAAAAACGATTGCGAGACAGCGTTTTTGAAACACGAGAATGGAATGAAAATCGAAATTAATTTCCTTGCTCCTTTGAGTGGACCCAAAAAGCAAAATCGAAATGTGAAACGAACAATAGTATAATTTGATGGAAATTGATAGTGATAGGTTTCTCGACGTTCCATATAATTGGCATTTTGAAGGTTATAACGTATGATCAATGAAATGGTTCACTTGCGTTATACCATTGTCGGAAGGTTGTTGTTATTTCTCCAGTACTTGGACTACGAATTTTCGAGCTCTCAATTGCGAACTTCTTTGTTTAAAGAAAAATCATTTTTCATCTCTCGAAAGCTTGTCATTTGTTGGCTTACCTATGTACGCTCTGATGTCATAACTGGTGCCGATAGGCGCGCCGTTGTATTCTTTGGCGGGTACTAGTTGCACGCTGGGTGGCGCCATTGGGGCTAATTCCATGGTAAACGGATGAGCATTCGGACCGAGTCGTTTTATCAACGCTTCCTGCGTAACATAAAGTAATTTGAGTTAGCTAGAGAAAGCTGGGAATTTAAAAAATATTCATAATTTTCCGTTACGCCGAAACACGTGTCGGAAATTTCTGCTTTTTGTTCGGAAGCAAAAAACGTGTTTATTAAGAATGAAGTGGAATAATTAAAATACAACTTGTGATTTAAAAGCGCCTACGGAAATTCGAAAAAGTTAATATCTCGACTCAGCTATTTTGCGTGTATTTTGAGGCACGCTTCTATAAAGTTGAATTTTCTACGTTATACGACGTTCGTGAATGCGACGCGTGTACGAGTGGAACGAATAAGCCATTAGCAAAGGTATTCTCGTGTTGTCAACCACGTGTTGCCTTGGTACGAGGAAAATGTAAATCCGCGTGAAAATTCGCCCCCTCGCTCAAACAGTGGATTTAAAACGGTAACGTCGATTACTTTGAAAAAAGCTCGAATCTGTACAGGTGACGTGACATATCGAGGGGATATTTTTAATTCGGTCGAGTTGGACTTATTTCCGACTTCGTATGTCGAGTCGCCGAAGTTAATTAAGTTAGCCGGGTGTTAGCCAGGATGAAGATAAATGCTGGCTAGGGTTTATTTTTCCGTATCGCCCGATGTACCTGGCGGTCGTTAAAAACTACCTATGACATTTTACCACGTATTAAAGACCTCAGCATAATCTCCCGAGAGTGATTTTATTGTTGACATTAGCAAAACCAAAGTTGCAAACGACCTTTATCTGGCTCTTAACAACTTTTTGCTGTTCGCAGCCATCACATAAATTATTCGCCGTCGTTACTCGACCTCTAGCGGATATGTCTTTGTCTTTGAGGCGTTTCTGGTGACTTTTGTGCTTCGTGACCGAGGCTCGTACGTGACGGATTAAACATGTCGAAAATCTAGCCTGTTCGGTGGAGTGGTTATAATTTATTCAGCGAGTTCCAATTTCGTGGATCCCTTCTCTTATTGTCTTCTAATCGTAAATCACGAAACCACGAAATATTATCGCCTCGAAAGTAAATTTTATGCGTAAAAAAGAAGAAATTATTACGCTTATTAGCAATTAAAAATTCAAATCTCGTAAATTATTTTTAATCGTCGTCGGCTTTCGAACCCGATTCATATTTTATTGGGTTAAAAATGGGAACAAGATTTTAAGAATTGGGTGAATATTAAATAGTTTCTATTGTAGGGTCAGCAGTTGACGTTAATTTGAATGAAAAACATCGATTTTCACGATTAAAAAAATAATTTACTAGTTTCTTGAATGAAAGCGATTTTTGAAATAGATTTTTTTTCTATTTATTTTTCCTGAATTTATTCAATTTTTTTTAAAATTATTATTTCGAATAAGTATACCCTATGTTTGTTCAAATCACCTAGGTATTTTGGAATTTATTTAGAATCATTTAAACTGATAATTATGATTTTTTATGAAAACAGTCCAAATTCGCCAAATTTTTTGATTTGTATGATTTCATCCAATCTTATTCGACCATGATCAAAATCATTCAAACTTTACAATTTCATTTGATTTCATAAGAAATTACCCGAGTATGTACGAAATTACTCGAGTATATCCGAAATTACTCGAGTATATCCGAAATTACTCGAGTATATCCGAAATCACTCGAGTATAACCGTAATCATTCAAGTATATCCAAAATCACCCAAACATGTTCGTAAATTCCCGAGCATGTCCGAACTCCCTCGAAATTTGTCAAAATGAACAGAAATTTTCGGCTTTTGCCTAATCGAGCAGATTTTACAAATTTATTACTGTACATATTGGGAACTATTTGAAGTTACGAACTTTACTCAGAATCATCTCCCCTTTCATCTTTTATCTAAACTTAATTCAAATCATGCAAACATTTCCGATTATTTTTTAAATTCATTTAAAACTATCCAGTCTTACTGACTAGTGAAAACAGTTTCAATTTCTTAAATTTTCTTATTTCATCCATGTTCATTCGATTTTTTGTTACCTAAATTTTTCGGTACTTACTTGATATTTTAATCACTTGGATTTTTCTGCCTTCATCAAAACTCACTTGAAATTCTAAACATTCAACAAATTCAAGTGCGTCCTGGCGGGCAGAAAAATTTAAATGATGTAGAGAAACATAAAGTAAATTCGGAATCAAAAACAGTCTGGAAATTAAGAATAAAGTTGAACTATTTTGACGACTTTAAATGGTTCCAAATACGGTAGAAAAAATCTATAAAATTTGCGTCATATCCACCAAGTTCGGTTGTGTTCGAGTGAAAGTGGAAAATGCTTGTTCATTTCGACATTTATGTTGTGTGAGTTCGGACATACCCGGGTAATTTTGGACATGCTCGAGGGATTTCGGATGTATCCGAGTAAAATCGAATGAAATCGGGAAGTGTAAATGATTTCAATTGTGGCCCAATAAGTTCGATTGAAATCGCAAATCAAAAAATTTGGACTCTTTTTACAAAAGATCATGTAAGTTTGAATAAAAATTCTTGAATTTTATCAAAATCATCTGAATGTCTCCAATTTCTTCAAATTTTCTTGAAATTGTTCGAAGTTTTCTTATTCTTATCAAAATTCTTTGAATTTTCCAAATTTTGTATCTCAAATAAAATGATTCAAATTTTTAGAATGTTTTAGATTCTCAATCAAATGATATTTCTCGAAATCATGTGAATCTTTTTGCACTTTGAATAGAATTAGCTTCAGCTTCGTTAAAAATTTGAAATCATCCCAACTTCTCGAATTATTTTTGTGCTTGTGTGGAATCACTCAAAATCAAAACTGATTTGATGTTCATCGAAATCATTCAGAGGTGATAGATTTTCCTGATTTTTCTTGTCTATATAGATTTCTTCTGATTTTACTTTATTATGCCAATTCATTCAATATTTGTCTCAAAGTAATCAATACCGTTCAATTTTTTTTTATTCGCTCTAGTTACTTCAACTTACTTGACCTTCGCAAAAATCATTCAAATTTTTCAGTTTCTCCCATTTAATAAGAAATTATAATAAATCCCTCGAACTTTGTGGGAATCATTCAGATCTCCAGATTATTTCCAATTTCGCTCAAATTTTTCAAAATCTACTCGATGTTTTTTTTGTTCTTTTATCGTTGAAACTCACTTGAACTTTTTTGAAATTATTTATTTTTTTTTTATATTTTTGATTTCATTCAGAATTATTCAAACTCATCTAACTTTTGTTAAAAATGTTTGAATTTCCTAATTTTATTTGGTTTCATCAAAAATTACATAAGCTGTCTGGCCTTCACCTAATTATTAATGTTATCTTTCGAAGTGTTCTACTTTTTCGACTTCAGCCGAAATTACACGAATTTATACGAACTTTATCGACGCTCAGCGAAATCATACGATCTTTTCCGACTTTATACGACTTTGTTCGAAGTTGACCAAACTTATCCGGTATTACACGATTTAAGATGGAATTAAGGATTGATTCAATTTTACTATTTTTATTTATTTATTTATTTATTTATTTTATTTATTGAAAATTTTTTTGAAACTATAATTTCTAGCTTATATTTTTAAACTTTTCTCGAGTATCATCCAAGGCATTCGTTGTGAAAAAGAATCGAATAACTTAGTGTAAAATGTGGTCATAGATGATAGTAAAAAGAAATTTTGAAATCAACGAAAAGCTGAAACTATTCAAGCGTTTCATACTTCCGACCTTTAATGAATAAGAACGTTACTCGTATAGTGTCGTTACAATTGTACTTCAAATCCAGCATTTCGAAAAAGGGCTCTCGACTCGGCTAAAGTACGTATGTATCATTAATTATTTTTGCGAATTCACGATACAATCGAACCCTTCGTCGAATAAAATTCGACATGAAAAATCGTGTCCGACCAGGATGGTATATTTTGAATTTGTACGCTCTATACGATGCGGTCATTACCTGTAATGGCGTCAATGGCATTTGCAACATTCGTTCGTACGGCGGATACAGCTGCGCTATGAACATAACCGCTTCGTTGCAAAATTTTAATCCCATAACTTCCTCGTCCTCTCTACCATATCGAAAGGTTAACGTGATCTGCCCGAAGACCTAAGTGAAATAAATCTCGTTTTAAACGAAATATGATTAATAGGAGGGAGGTTTTTTTTTTGGTTTGTCACAAATCGTTGTAGGCGAACGGTGTTTAGGTTGTCTGTGCGGTGTAGATAAAAAACATCGGCTCGAATGATATAAAAATGAGAAAGCTTTCTAAAGGGAATAAACTTTTTAAGACTTATTGGGATAAATTTAAAACGTTGAATGTGTTCGGTGAAACAGTCGTCGGCCGATAAGCTTTCTTATTGTCCGAAGTTGTTGGTCGAAGTGGCTATTTTATGGATTGGTTTACCGAACAATCTGACTCGTTGACCGAGTTCTTCTCTAATTGATAAATACGTACCTTTTTGTCTTGCAGTTGTTCTGGGTCTACGTATATGACGCCTTGTACTTTATCGACTGTTTTTTCCGATATAACTATGTCTCTACTGCCGAGGTATAATGTGAGTTTACCATTTTGCGCGGATTTCTTGAACACTCTGTAAATAACAGTGAAAATAAACGTAGGGTGAAGTGGTTTGAATAAACGATTTTAGCTTTGCCAATCGGATGCGTAATTCGCTTAATTAAGCTGCTCGGTTCGAGGTTTATTTCGCGAGAATCCGAGTAATCAATTCACTTGTAGGAAAGTTTTGCTTTTCAGGTTTTTCCCTTAATCGTAACGCGTTTGGGGAGTTATAACGGGCAGGGGTGAACGCTGGGTTCTTGATATAGGATCTGGATTCATTAATCATCCGTATACGCGTTGTTCTCGAGTGTTCCAGTCGGTGTAGCGTTTTTATGATTTTCGTGTACCGTTTAATAAACACCCCTGCGCGTGAATTTTCGTTCGAATTGTAATCGATTGGCGAACATTTTGTTGTTTTTACGAACGACTGAGTATTTGTTTTGACTTTTAACTAATGCCGGAACGAAATAAAGAGAAATGTTGGTTTTTGGTGTTTATACGTATATAATAGAGTTTTTCCTTCAGCTGTATGGTTCGCAATATGTAATACATTGATCTGGGAAAGACAGAATATTATTGCTGAAAATGCGCCAGAGAAATTTTAGCCCCCTTTTTTTTCCAAATTTTGGAGCTTAGATAAAAACATAAACATGAAAATCGAAGAGATCTAGATCATGAAAGTTTCCTATAAACCTGAAAATTTTACTACAAATAAATTTCAACGATGGTCAAAATTCTGAAGTTATATCTAACCGTTAAAATATATATTTCACCTAATGAGATAATACCTTGAAATTTTTAGTCATCTTTAATGACTTAATGAAGGCAGAATTTCAACAGCACAAGACAATAAAATTTAGGAAGCCTACCTTATCATTTTAAGGAATTGAATGCTATGATATAGGTTTGTACAGAAAGTTATCAAGGAAATGGAACCTTAACATGTTCAGCTGAATTTTAAAAAAAAATATAACAACCTATTTGATTTAGGAAGGAGAGATCGAAGAAGAGGGATCTTTATCGTTTCAGACTATTTATAATCAAATGAAAAATGCCCAACTTTTTTGTTAATATATAGTTGTGTGTATACTCTCTACGCCTCCTCCTCCCCACACACACTTTTTAGTGCTAAGAAGTATGGATGAAAATGACTTGAAATTTGGTCATTGGTGATGCTAGTGAAAATTTAGAGTTAATTTTTTCCAATTATTAATTTTCCTAAAAATGACGATTCACTTGAAAGTTGAGAGGGGCTGCAAAGACCACATGGAAGCATCAACATGTTTCATCTTGATATCTTTTGATATTTTTTACTAATTTGAGGCTACTCAAGCTCTACTCAAATTTTGATAATCCGCCATTTTGGTTCCATTTTGACCCCAATTCAAGAGATCATATTCTGGTAACCATTTAACCCCACATACAAAGTTTAATGTTTCTAGTTTGATTTGGTGAGGAGATATGGAAGATTCATGAAATTTCCTACCGCCATAATTTCCCTTCCAAAAGCCATTTTTGCTCTTACTCCCGTCCAAATTCACTTAAAAAGCTAAAATCAAAATAAGTTATTCACTTAGACTCATTTTATTATATGACAGCACAATAAAAAATTTACGCCTTATGGTGTACCACCAACACGTTTTGAGGTCGATAACCTCTCCTTTTCTCCTCCAGTATCATGTGTGAAGGTGAATTTGGGATATGGTATACTTCTTATCCCCAACAATCATATGAGTTCATATTAATTACATTTTTCTAACTTAAGGCTCCTCAAGCTCTACTCAAATTTTGATAATCCGCCATTTTTGAGCCATTTTGATCCAAATTTGAGAGGTCATATTCTGATTTCTAACTAACCCCACACACATAGTTTGACCTGCAAAGGTTGATTTGGTGAAGAGATATGGAAGATTTAAGAAATTTCATAACTCAAGATATCCTCAAAAAGCCATTTTCTGTTCTAACTCCCCTCCTAATGCTCTTAGGAAGCTGAAATTTGGTTATGTTGTTGTCTGTTACTTGCTCTCTCATTTGAGATCAAAAACAAAAAAAATTAAGCTATTTGCCCCTTCTCCAGTCCTCCTCAAAATTTGAGTAATCTGTCATTTTGAGGTGTATCGAAAAAAAAACAAATAGTACCTTTTTCGCATTTTCAAAAAGAGTCTTTCACCAAATTTTGAGCGATTTTCATCATTACTCGCCGGTGTTGCATGTGGAGGGGGGGGGAGAGAGGAATATTATACCAAAAAGTTAAAAAGTTGAACATTTGCTAGGTGATTACAAATGGTCTGCAACGCAAAAATCTGAAGACACCACCCTCCCCAGCTTTCTCTTCCTTTCCTAATCAGGTAGGCTGTAGTAGGTATCGTTTTTATTAAAAACTCTGTTAAAAACATCAGAACACTTCACTAAACAACGAATCGAATTCATAAAAACAAAAAAAAGAAGACTCTGTAACACTTTTCCTGACCTCTCCTCATCCCTACCCAAGCTTCGGCTACACTCTTTCACTATTACTATAACATACTTTGTAATATTTGTTAGTAGTGCTTAAGACCTGGTGAAGGACGCTTGGTATTTGAAAAACTTAGTCAGAATAAACGTTTGGTGAGAGTAAGGGGCTGAAACTTTCATTGGGTCATGACTGTGTTGGTATGTAGTCACAAGTTGTCGTATTTGCATTTTTCATTCGCATATGCAATATCACGTAACATAGTTGAATCAACTGTAAGATAGCTCCTTAAGTACCAAATTTGAAACATGCCTACCTATGGATCTTGACAAAAAAATTTTCACATGAAAGTTGTAGGGAATTTAGTGTAAAACAAAATTGCGCTGAAATATTTTTGCTTTAAAATCAAACCCCAAGGAGATTTAATGTAAGAACCAGTTTTAGGATGGGCTCCAATTCCCCTCCTTATAAGCTACGCTCACCACCTAGAGAGTGTTACATATGTTGTTTTAATGGCAATACAAGAAGTTGATAAGACTTCAAAGGTCGTCCCCTTCAAATTTCATTAATACCATTAGACAAACTCGATGTGTATGTGTAGTATATTTTGCTTATGCGCCGAATAAAAGGTACGCTAAATAGACACCAAACACCCAGTATATACATAAATACATAATTTTCAAACACGAGAGACCCTCGCGTTCGAACACCACTATTAATCAAAAGCTAGGTACGTAGAGTACCGTCATTCAAGGCCGAAACGTCGAGATCGAAACACAGGCTAATGAATTTTTAAAACATCGATTTAGTTACCAAAATGACATCGCGAAAAGTTATAAGCTCGTGTTTTCGCCCTTGTCATTTTTCGTGTCGCGCGCCAAAACAGATCGCCTCTAAGCCTTTGTACTCCAGTTACTTTTGACAAGTTGGTTTTATAAATGAATTATGTTTCGATCGAGATTACTAAATAAATTATAAAATTCAAGTCGCCCAAGACGTTCGCCCACCCACAGCGTACTTAATCCGCGCACTCGAGCCTTATTTCAAACTCCCATAGACTTATTTGTTTTAATAATGTCGTCAAGCATCTCGCACGTACCATTGCATAACCATTTTTCGTTATCGTTTACTCAGCGGTTTTTCGGCAAATTGTTTTGTCGCGATGTTGTTGATAATGCGGAAAATTTTACATTGTAAATTCGAAAGGGGGATTTTTCGTCTTTTGTCGAAGCAATCGCGCCGTAGGTGGAAATATGCGCGAAAGGAAAGCTCCGAAGAAATGGGAAAGTAATCTTCATTTTGTAAACGGGTTAAACAAACAACTTTGACGGGTACAAAACCGCCGTTATAATAATGTACTTATTCGATGAAGAAAATTGAATTAGGATTGTGCTTCATTTTTGTCGCATTACGTTATGGTTCACGTTCCTTTTCGGTGTCGTGTATGGGATATAACTTCATGGTTGATAGAAGTGATTTTAAGATTGATGTTTGATGAGATATTTTGTTCTCAATTTGTATATCAGGTAGGCTGTAATAGCTATCGTTTTTATTAAAAATGTTGAAAACATCAAAACACTTTACTAAATAACGAATCGAATTCATGAAAACAAAAAAAAGGAGACTCTGTAACACATTTCCTGACCCCTCCTCATCACCACTCAAGCTTCGGCTACACTCTTTCACTATTATTAGCTGAGTTTTTAACTAAAAAACGACAACGATTAGACCTCACCTGATTTGGGAAGGGAACGTTGGGGGGGGGTTTCAAATCTTTGCGTTTCAGACCATTTTTTTTGTAATCATCTGGCAAATGTCCACGCGTAGCGCCGGCGGGTATTTATAATATACGCTCAAAATTTGGTGTGAGACTCTAATTGAAAATGCGCAGAACAACCTTTTTTGTTTTTTCGATAAGTTTCAAAATGGCGGATTACTCGAACTTTGAGGGGAGCTGGAGAAGGAGAAAATTGTTCAAATTTTTCGTTTTTCACCTCATGTGAAAGAGTGAGTCACGGACACTAACATATCAATATTTCAGCTTCTTAAGTGCATTTTGAGGAGAGTTAAAGCAAAACTGTTTTTTGAGGAAATTTTGTTTTTTGTGTCTCACGCATAGCGTCAGCGGGTGTTGATAAAATTCGCTCAAAATGTGGTGAGGAACTCTTCTTAAAAATGCGCAAAAGCACTTTTTTGACTTTTTCGATAAATTTAAAAATGGCGAACCACTCAAATTTTGAGAGAGGCTGGAGAAGGGGTAAATAGCTCAAATTTTTTGTTTTTGATCTCATATGAAAGAATGAGTCACCGACGCTAACATATCCAAATTTCAGCTTCCTAAGTGCATATTGGGAGGAGTTAGAGCAAGAAATGGCTTTTTGAGGAAGTTTTGAGTCATGAAATTTCTTGAATCTTCCATATATCCCCACCAAATCAAGTTAAAGAGGTCAAACTTTGTGTGTGGGGTTAGTTGGTGACCAGAATATGACCTTTTGAATTTGAATCAAAATTGATTTAAAATGGCGAATTATCAAAATTTGAGTAGAGCTTGAGGAGCCTTAAGTTAGTAAAAATGTAATTAATATGAACTCATATGATTGTTGGGGATAAGAAATATACTATATCCCCAATTCATCTACATACATGATGTTGAGAGGGGTGAGGGAGAGGTTATCGAACTTAAAATGTGGGGGAAGTACACGAAAGGTCAAAAATTTTTTATTGTTATGTCATATGATAAAATGAGCCCAAGTGATTAACTTATTCTGATTTTAGCTTCCCAAGTGAATTTGGAGGAGAGTTGACACAAAAAATGGATTTTACAGGGGAAACTGCGGCAGAAATTTCATGAATCATCCATATCTCATCGCCAAATCGGCCTAAAAAGGAAAAACTTCGTGTGTAGCATTAGTTAATGACCAGAATATGACCTCTTCAACTTGAGTCAAAATTGATCCAAAATGGTGGATCATCAAGATTTGAAGATAATTTGAGAATCCTCAAAAGTTATAATTTGAGAAGTGTAGGTTCATATGATTATTTCATGGCAGGAAACACTACGTTTATTCTGAATACAACTTCTCAAGTGGTTTTAGAAGGGATAGGATAGGGGTTTTCAGGCTCGGTATTGGGTGTGGTCTGTAGTCATGAAGGGTTAAAGAAGGTTATTACCAAATTAAAACAAGCTCCAGTTAAAAACTCAGCTCCAGTAATGCGGCATGGCTGCTTACGTTTTTTTTATTACATACTCTGTAATATTTGTTAGTAGTGCTCGAGACCTGATGAGTTCCAATCCCATTTGTGATGTGCAATGGTATACGTATGGATTAGAGCGACCCAAATTTCGAGTTTTTTAAATACATGTAAGGGGTGAGAGGGAAGTACATACATGGTTCAGAAACGACCTACAGAAAACATGAAAAAAATTCAACCCTCAAAGCTTATGATATCTGCAAAAATTACAGATAAGTTCTAAAAAATTTGAAGGTTCCAAAAAAATAGATTCTTGAGCAGTTTGAAACGTTATTACACTGAAAAGCTACATTTTGTGGTAAAAAAATCTAGCTAGCAATTTTTTGAAAATTTCGTAGTTTCAGGTTTTTTTTTCATTTTGTAACAAGACTGAAGATAACTTTTGAACATATAAACTTTTTAAATTTTGAAACTTTAATACTTGCATCTTTTTTGTCACATGCTCTCATCAACTTTGACGCTTGAATTTTTTGACATTTTTTTTTTTTAGGAAACATTTATCAATATCCTGACCTTCAAAAAAGCTTTGGCTCATTTTAGTGTAGATTCTAAATTTTGTATGACAAAAATTCTTTGATATTTTCAGTAATTCCGTATAGTAACGAAATCTTGGACATAATTGAATCGGTAAGAACTGGATGGTAGTTGAGTCCATTTTTGGTACTTTTCAAGAGATGTAAAAAAACGTTTTATACGAAAATTAAAAATTGGTAGAAAACATGTTTTAGGGCATTAAAAGAGGACCTCTAAAGACAATTTTTCAAGGCCATTGCGAAATAAAAAATTTTCAAATGTACCAGAGATATGGCCGCTCGAAGGTTTAGATTTAGACCCTTTGTGCCCTACCACAGTCGAACACTTTCTAGTCGAATGTCCAATTCTAATTTTTTGCTTCACCTCATTTTGCGATATTCGAACTTTAAAAGGCAAAAACCATAATTATAAAAATTTCAAAATCGTAAGCCAACATTCTCTCCGTAGTCACAGCATAAAGTTTCTTTTCATCAAAAGAAAGAACAATATATACATTTTTCACAATAATACGAGGCGTTTTGAAACAAAAAAGCAGTTTTATAATCTCAGCAAGCAGCGACGTCGCCTCATTTTCTCTTTAAATTCCCCGCCAAAAATAAACTTCCATTATTGGAAACTTTGCTATCCCAGACTATAGCCTTCGAATCCCGCGAACCGTGAATCGTGCATCATTTCGTGTAGGCTTAAAACACGACATTGAAAAAGTATAATATTTATCTCGAGCGACTCATCTTATGTGTTTGATTTCTCGCTAGAGAAAATTAAAGCGGGGTTACCAAAAAAAATTGACGCTGTATGGCTTGACGTCGGAATAGGCTATTTTACTGATTTCAAATCAAAAACTTGTATGTTTTGTATCTCGGGTGATATTTGTTCACGATAAACATTTACATAACTTTTTTCAATCGCTTTCCACATACGTATGAATTCATGAGACGAGTTCAAAGAAGGGCGAATTTGCTATTTGAAGAATCGAATTTTAAATGAGATGCGACATGTGTTTGAGTTCAAGCGTAAGTAGATTTTTTATAAGGTCAATAGCTTATGTAATAGGTGCTTACCTTGTTGAAGTTAAATTCATGCTCGTCGTGGCCCTGTAATAAAAAATGAAAAAATTATTTTATTTCGTTTATTTTGTAGAACGAAAAAAAGATTCTGAATTGGTATTTATTGTATGAAAACTATTTTCAAATCCATTTCGTTGTTCTACGAGTATATAGATGCGACGAATTTTCGGGCAAATAAAAGCCACGATTAGCTGCAGGGCGCTAACGCCGGTATGTGCACCGAGTGGCGTTATCGGTGAGACGAAAAATTAATAAATGTCAAATATTTCCCGAATTTTTATCCCTTTTCATGGGTGCCAGGAACAATATAGCGTAAGCGTTGGTATTAATATTGACGGTTACTATACATGTATTATGACGATGTTACAGTACGGGCGTTTAATTAAAACATCACCGTCGATGTAGCGAATATCTGTTGTCTGTTACATGAATAGAGTACTTTGCTTCGTAAGTGCTGCGAGTTTAATTATTCATAATTTGGTTAAAGATCGTTAGCGTATTAAACCATTTTGATAATTTTGCTCAACTGTACGTCAAAACTTGTTTATGTTAACTTTGGCGGAGTCATGAACTGAGAGCAGTGTGCAATAGAATGAGTCAGAAATCCGTGTTCATCAAAAATTTTAAACACTGGATTCCAGGAATTTCCAAATAATTTGAAAGAGTGTTTGTAAAGTGATTTTTAGCGTCGCTTTCGAAAAATTTAGTGTGTAAAATTTATTCCATTCACAGTGTCTAGCAGGTCATAAAAATGATAAAAAGATTTTTTTTATGATACAAAAGCGATGTTTTTTATTCAGAAAAGTAATGATTTTTTCAATTTTTCCCCATTTCCTTAAAATAACACATCTTATATTTTTCATTTTAGAAATTAGTGTGCTTTTTGCTATCGCAAATTTCGCTTTTTTTTGGCTATTCTGATGGCGTCACTGCGTGATATTTCATATTCACATTTTTTGATAAAGGTGCGGCGTACTCTATGGCTTCTAAAAATTCTTCAAAAAGTAATAAAAAACAAAAAATTGTCAAAAAAGGCTGAATTTCCATTTTGCAAACTTGTCAAAATTCCTTAATTTAATTCCGCTTATTAACCACTATAAACATGCGTAACTGATGTAAAGCCACATCGTCTAAACTTTGATGGACAAAATGAAGTTGTCGAAACTCCATAGAAAACACGCTTGTAGCTACCAATTCGAATATTTATTGAGAGAAAAAAACCACGCGACTTATACGATACTGTTTACAAGAGAACACCAAAACCTTTAGGTGATCAAACATTGGTGTTTTAGTTTACACAGTTTTTCATTCGTTTACTTATTGTCACAAACTTATTGTATAAAATAACTACGAACTAACCACCAACTTTTGACTAACTTTAAGCTACACTCTCGAAGCGCATATTGCATCTATCCATTTAATGAAGTTATTGTTTATTATAAATTTCAATAGTGATGTTTTACTATTTATTCATGTTTTCAATCGTAGCGTTTTGGTGTTTCTCTGTAAAAAACCGTTCGACTGGTTTTTCTCTAGTTTGTTTGATGTAATAATTTGATAAAAACCTGCACGACTGGTTAATTGTGCTTATTTTGTGGCGGTATATTCATATTTGCCTTTGAAAAACTCGTTTGACTGGTTTTTTCTCTTGTTTGTTTGACATAGTGATTTAATACAAACTTGCGCGACTGGTTAATCGTGTTGTTTTTTTTTTAGCTGAGTTTTTAACAAAACGATAGCTATTACAGCCTACCTGATTTGGGAAGGGAAGGTCGGGGGAGGGTGGGGTCTTCAAATCTTTGCGTTTCAGACCATTTGTAATCATCTGGCAAATGTCCAACTTTTTGGTATATATATATATTTTTTTCCCCCACGCGTAGCGCCGGCGAGTATTCATAAAATTCGCTCAAAATTTGGTGAGAGACTCTTCTTGAAAATGCGCAAAAATAGTTTTTTTGTTTTTTCGATAAATTTCAAAATGGCGGATCACTCAAATTTTGAGGGGGCTGGAGAAGGGGCAAATAGCTCAAATTTTTCGTTTTTGATTTCATATGAAAGAGTGAGTCACGGATACTAACATATCCAAATTTCAGCTTCTTGTGCATATTGAGAGGAGTTAGATCAAAAAACGGCTTTTTGAGGAAGTTTTGAGTCATGAAATTTCTTGAATCTTCCATATCTCCCCACCAAATCAAGTTAAAGAGGTCAAATTTTGTGTGTGAGGTTAGTTGGTGACCACAATATGACCTCTTGAATTTGGATCAAAATGGATTCAAAATGGCGGATTATCAAAATTTTGAGTAGAGCTTGAGGAGCCTCAAGTTGGTAAAAATGTAATTAATATGAATTCATATGGTTATTGGGGATAAGTTGTATACTATATCCCGAATTCACTTCCATACATGATGTTGGAGGGGGAAGGCGGGGTTACCAACCTAAAATAGTGGTGGGGGTACAGGAGGGGTCGAAAATTTTTTATTGCTGTGTCATATGATAAAATGAGCCCAAGTGACAAACGTATTTTGATTTTAGCTTCCTCAGTGATTTTGGAGGGGAGTTAGAGCAAAAAACGGCTTTTGGAGGGGAAATTGCTGCAGGAAATTTCATGAATCTTCCATATCTCATCACCAAATCGGCCTAGAATGGTCAAACTTTGTGTGTAGGATTAGTTTGTGACCAGAATATAACCACTTAAATTTGAGTCAAAATGGATCCAAAATGGCGGATTTACAAAATTTGAAGATAATTTGAGGACCCTCAAATAGTTATAATTTGAGAAATATGTGTTCGCATGATTATTTCATGGTAAGAAATACTACATTTGTGCCAAATTGAACTTCTTAAGTGTTTTTGGAAAGGATGGTAGGGGTTTTCAGACTTGGTATTGGGTGTGGCCTGTAGTGATGAACGGTTAAGCAAGGTTATTACTAAATCAAAACAAGCCCCAGTTAAAAACTCAGCTCCAGTAATGCGGCATGGCTGCTTACGTTTTTTTTTATTATTTTTTTTTTTTTTGAAAACCCCGTTTGAGTATTTTTTATGTTTGTTTGATGCAACAAGTTGGTAAAAACTAGTGTAACTGATTATTTGTATTTTTTCATAATGGTGTTTGTGTACATATTTTACCTTAAAAAACACAGGGGACCAGTTTTTCGTTTTGTTTGCTTTAACAACTTGATGAAAACTAGAATGATAAGTCATACCAGATTTTTAACCCTCTAATGGCACACATAAAAGTAATTTAAATTAGAAAATAAAAATTGTGCTGAGTCACTCAAGAAATTGAAATATAATATGTTATTGTGCTCGCTGAAATGCAGAATTTCATTACAAAAAAATTGCATAATATCAAAATTGAAGGGGCAGCATACATAGGATAGAATAGAACAATTTTTGAACATTTCTAGCTCCTTCAATATTGAAGATAGGCAATTTGTTCTTCTATGTTTTTTCTTGCAAATCTTTCGAACTACAATATAGCATGGTTTTATTTTCAATTTTTGCGACCTGAAAAATGCAATGAATAATTTACATAAAAATTCAGAAGTAAATCTGCCCCTTCAAAAATTGATGTATGCAACTAACACAGATTCCCAAACTGAAGAAATTGTGGCAGCGTTCAACTATGAAGGGTGCACAGGGATGAGTAGCCGGTTACGCCGGAGCGCAGCGAGGTTGTATTACCGATGGGTGAAATTCACCCATGTGTGCCAATTAAGGGTTAAAGCAGTATTTTATTTGAAAGTTTAATCTAACGGTTTTCTTCATTCGTCAGTGAAATGTGCCTTTTATTTAATTTATCATTTTTTCATGTTTGCAAAATATAAAATGAATGTCAGATTGGGAAAGAAATGGGCAAATATGCGTGAATTTTTATTTCTCCAACTGTGTGTTTCGTGAGTAAGAGGTCGACGTAAAATCGTTATGGTGTGGTATATACATATTCGAGAATTTTTCTTAAGGATTTAGAAAAAAGTTGTTGCATAACATCAGTGATTTTCCACAATTCAAAGAATTTCTAGTTTGAATTTTTTCATTCGGGTTCAGAAATCAAAGAATCGTTTCACCAGCATTTCAATATTGTTGAGCGTTATTCGAGCCAACTTCAGTTCGAACGTATGTTATCCTTTGTAGTGTGAAGAAACGTATCTTCCAATGGAATACTTTGGTAGACAAATGGCGTATTTTCTCACGATAAGGCGTTTCTTATGACCGGTATTTTTTACCGCGGAGGCGATTAGAGTTCGTCGTCTTGTGAATGAATATTTGAAAGTATATACGGTGCTTTTCATGCTGATAGAATTTTTTTCTTTTCTTTTTTCGAAGATAGTTGAGCTAAATCGTTTTGAAAGTTTATCATTTGGCGTCGTAATATTCGCTGGTATGAATAAGACACGATGTAGGTATTATTCGATTAGGGTTTCCTTCGTTTACGCGCTACTGTATGTTATGAAACGTCATATCGTATATTATATTTTATGAGAAGAAAGAGGTGGTGTACTCCCGGCACACTGTAGCGATTACGCTCGGTAATCTGTTGATGTGGCACGAGCGCGCTTATTTTGCGGTAAAATGTCGGTTCATTTACTAAAATAAACGGTATAGGAGGTAACTGGGTTAAAAGAAGACTATAGTCATTGTTGTAGAGTGTAGGGGCAAACGAAGCGATGCGGTAATTCAAAATAAACAATAATTCGATAAGTTGATAATTCGTCATCGAGATTCGACTATATTGAAGCAGATTTACTCAGTAAAATTTAAAAATATTTAGATCATTCCGAGTTGTAAATATGTATATTGTATAATGAAATGAGGTGTATGTGATGCTATAGAGCTAAATAAAATATTCGGATTATTTGATGTTTCCTGTGCAGTTCTATCGAGCTCAGTTTTGTCAGCTGCGTCATTCCTCGCAGTTCACACGCGCGATGATGTGAATGTGAATAAACATATTGCTATGAAGTTACAATCTTGCTAGTGTAGTAGCATCCGCGATATTCATCTTGTGAAGTGAAATGTACATTGATTGGATTTACATGTTTAACCTGTACGCATTTAGCGTTATTTAAAAAACGAACACATTCGCTCATAAGGTGATAACAAACCACGAAATTATACTACGAACGCGATTTACATCTGTGGAATATATCACTGTATAGAACTGATTCCCTCGAGCATTCGAAGGTTACATTGAATAGGCTCAAAGCTATAAAACCCCTTCAATACCTCGTTCGGTCGTCGCATCATGAGGTTTCTGTACATGAATATTAGACGAGGGCGTTTATCAATTAAACAGATTGACCGTAATGGTGATATAATATTTTAACTGTGGTATCGGTTGCGCGAAAATCAATTACATTAGCAATCTTTACGACGAAAATATGCGACAACCAATGGCCAATTGGCTATATTTTATCGGGCGTTATAAATGTGCCATTAGTTTGGTGTGAATTTTTAATTCATTTAACCAATCGCCTGAATGCAGTTTGCGTATAGAGGAGATTTAATCGATGATTGAATTTATAAAGTGTAGCCAGCCCTTCTAGTTTTATTGAGACAGTTCTTTGATGAAATGATTCAAGTTTTTTATGTTATATGTTATTCTCACGAAAGGCGAATAACCAGTAATTCAAGTTTTCACTGGTGGCTGTTTGAAAGGGAGAAACCAGCCATACAGGTTGTTTTATACAAATATTACCCTATAAGACGAGAATTACTATTTATGCCAGCTTTCACTGGGTATTATATGAAAGAAAAAACCAATCTGACAGGTTTTCTACGGTAATATTACCCACCAGCTTCTCCCCCAGTTTCTTCAAAATTTAAGGGAAACAAGGAACTTCCCCATTCTCTCTTTAGTCTTATTATTAACTTATTATATCTCTCAGGTACCTGTTCGATTGAAAACTTCAAAAGTCTATACCATTCATCTCATTTGTGCTTCACGTTGAAAACGTGAGGAAAAATACTCATTTTGGAAAAAAGTCCAAGGTTTCTGGACACTTGTAGTTGATTAGATAAGAACTAATTTTTACTCATCAATGGATAATAATGTACTACTTTATCTCCCCCCCCACCTCTTTGTAATGTAAACAGATATGCATGAAATTCACTCAAAATTTTGTTGGAGGTTGTTCTTGCGAATAGCTGCACGATTTCTTTAAAATTCATTATCTAACCTGAAATTGTGGTACAACTTTTAATTATAACGTATTAAAATATAATGGGTTTTGGTTACATATATATTCAAATTTCATTCTCCCAAGTAAACTGTAGAGGGAGTGGTTGGTCATAGCAAGAAATGAATTTTAAAGTGGTTTTGTGTATGACATTTTGGGAATCTTCTATACCACCATATGCACTCAGGAAGTTCTGTCTGTGTATAATGTTGGTTGAGAATTGAAATATGACCAGTTAAATTTTTATCAAAATGGATCCAAAATGGTGAATAGTTGAATTTTTTTTTTTAAACTTGAGAATTGAAAAATAACTTTAAAATATTAATTAATATAAATTGAAATTTTGTCGAGCAAAAATGTTTGAAATTTTCCATGCACAAAATTACATGATAACTGAGCAAAAAGGTTTCCGGTTTCCAACCATGAACTGATTGTAAGTATGAATACGAGGAGATACAAAGAATGATTTGCAATTCCGGATATGCTCATATTGAAAACTCGCCTCTAATAACGCCATGCGGCTGTTTAGCTTTTTTTTTAGATTTAATAGCAAATGAAGACTAGTTTGCTGGTTATGCTTATATTATAGGGTAATATTAGTGTAGAAAACCTGTCAAACTGGTTTCTTCCTTTGATACAATAACTAGTAAAAACTGGTATAACTCGTTATTCTTATCTTATGGGGTGATATTGGTATAAAAACCTGTCTAACTGGTTTTGTTTTATTCGACAACCAGTGAAAACTTGAATGTCTGGTTATTCGTGTTAGCATAAAAAAGGTTTCCTACCAGTTTTTTTTTTTTTTTTTTTTTTTTCGTTTGATGCAATAATAAAAAAAAACTGATGTAATTTGTTATTGAAATGCATCGACTGAAAAAATTGATTTTATCGCTTACTATTTTTTCTGTAGCGACGTTTACACTTTAGAGCATCTTTCGAATGGGGGAAATTCATCCGAGTTTGAATTACATTTAATATCACTTCGCTACTCCCCTCCCCTTGTCCTAATATACAGAGTGAAGTTTATGTAAATATTAATGCCTTCCAACCGCGTTTTTTTTTTCGTGTATAGCTTCTGTTGATTTAGGTATAAAAATTTACTAGAAAATTCTACGCTTATCCTCGATAAAAGTTCCAAATTTTAATTTATGCTTGCCGTGAATTTCAAAAATTTTTCCCCTACTAATATCCTACTTAATCTTGACTGTACCGGAAATTCTCAAGGTACATTCGCGTTGCGTTATAAAACTTTTTCAATCTGCTTAAACACATGGAAACTTTCACTTATATTGTTACTTCGTTCCGCTCCCTGGAGTACGAGCTAGAGGGAAAAGAGGAATCTCGCCTTAATAGAAATTTGAAGTGGGGCTGGTCGATATTTAAAAAAAGTCTCGCTCAAGTTGAAGGTGGCAAACTGACATCATATGGTTGACGCATTTTTCATCGCCAATTTATTAATTCCATTTTTTTGGGAAATTAAACCTTTGGAGAGGTGAGAGATAGAGGTATAGTATGTTGTTTCATCCTGCAGCGAATTTGCCAGAAATTCGTACAAATACGTTCGTATCTGATTATCTACTGAAATGATTTACATCGATAGGATTTTACTCAAACAGAGGTCTAGAAAATTTACGCAGTAAGTTTTGAGAGAACATTAGCACTTCAGGCTTTTTGAAAGCGCAGATTATTTTGAATCTGGATTTGGATATTATTCGAGGTCGTAGTGCGGATTCGTGTATCTTAATGGGCTGTTGACCCGGTTGAATACTGTAACATGAAGGGTATCGATGTTAAAAATATTCGCCTTTGAGAATATGGCATAATATATATCATGTATGTTGGAACTGGGTAACCCAAATGTTGTCCGTTTTACCATCTTTTTTAACGACTGCAAACTTCCTTTAAAGATCCGCGCTTCCGCAGCTTGGCAACGAAGAACCATTACCCTCTTAAAGTGTATTAAAAAAATTGGTATTTTTGTAAAACGTCACATCTGGGGGTTTTTGTTCATTTGTGTGTATTATTTTTTGTTTGCTCAGAATTACCCTCGTAGAGTGACGAAAATTTTATCGAGCGTTCTTTTCTTTTCGCTTTATTACTTTGCGCGAGATTTCAAGCGATTATTTTTAACGAGCGTTGGATTAATTTCCAAAACGAGTTTTACCTTTTTGCCGACGGAACGTTTTTCGTATTTTCGTTTTATTTTACGAATGGATATTTAGATTGCCGAAATTGCCGATGTAATTGTACCTACTGAGTGGAAGAATCGAACAACGCACAGTGAATTGAATTGACCGATGCGATTACTGTTTCGATTGAATAAACGTAGTGTTTTCACCCTTTTGCTCTTCACCTCCAAATAATAGGACGTGATTACTTAAAATGAAAAAAGGGGTAAAATATACTCAAAATATGCCGAAAAACCAATAAAAACACCACAAATATGCAAATTTATGCTTATTAAGAAAAAATATGCCAAAATATGCTCACACAAATTGGGCTCATTTTAAATCTAATAAAAATTTGAAAGCTTCAAAATCCAAAATTTGAATCACTCTCAATATCTATCCACTCCCCTCTACTACTACTTCTCCTCAGACCTGATTACGGGTAGAAACTATAGGTTTGTTTTAGTAGCAGATGAAAATTTTTTATTTTCAAGAAAAAATAGTATTACCAAATTTAAGAAAAAATATAATTCCTATTTTTTCAGTGTTATGAATTGTTTAATTTTTCTAAATTATCTGAGAATTTACTGAAAAATATTCTCAATATTATTCTTTTTTTTTTGTGTGTTTAAGGCGTTTTTAGCTGCCAGGGCTATTACGCCAAACTAGAGAATTTAGATTTCGGGGAACAAGAGAGTTCTTCGTAGGAAAATCAGAATTTTATCGATAATATCTGGGTCGTCTGGGATGTTGGGGCTAGATATATAAGATGATCGGCATTCCTGGAAGGCTACGCATTGGTATAATAGGTGGTTTATTCGAATGGTGTCGTTGAGGCAAAATTGGCATGTTGGGGTTTCCCGGATACCCTGAAATAGAGGGTGTGACCGATTCTAACTCTCGTAATTACCACTTCCTCTCGTCGATTTAATTGGTCTAAGTTTCTCCACGGGAGGATGGATTTTTTGTGGAGGTGAACTTTGGTACCGGGATTTTCTGACCAAATTTTTTGCCAATTTGCGTACTTTCTTCGTGAATTTTTAGAATTTATAAATTCATTTTATCTGGATTTTTTTTTAATATTTTTGTTTATTTTTTATTATCTCGATTTTTTTTTCAACCGAATTTTTTCATCTTCAAGAACTTTTCATTTTTACAGAGATAATTTTTCATGTTTTTTTTTCAACATTGTGACCCAAAGTACATATTATGTAAGGTGATTACTCTAGCAATCGGCTTATTCAGGGAAAATGAAGGGGTGTTATTCATTTTGGAAAATTTTTAAAGTATATTCTCTTATGCTTCTCTTTGATGTGCTTTTATGTCCTTTGTATGATTGAAAATCATTGCAAAGATGTACATAATGATTAAGGGTAGGATCGATTTTTTTTTTTTTTTTGAGTGGAGAAAGGAATGTGAGAAAAGGAGTAGTTTAGTGACACACAAAAAACGTAAAAAAATTTAAATTCCGAAAATTAAAGCTAAGAACATCTACTAAGTGTTGCAATAAAATTGGTTTTTGGGCAATTTGAAATTTTTGTGTTCAAAAATTACATGAAAAATTTTTAGATTTCATTTTTTTAATTTACAAGTTTTCAACTTATTTTTGATTTCTGTGAAGAAGCTCGGAGTTTTATGTTTTTTAAAAAATGAATTTGTCTCCTCACTCATAATTTCATAAAGAACTCGAATCGAACTCATATTATGCATTTGTGAACATTACTAATTTATTATTCATTTTTGGAAATACCAAAAAATTTAGTGTTTTTTCAACGAAAAAAAAAAATCTAACGTAAAATAAGTCGTGAATTCGGTACTCTCAAATTTTTCCAAAAAAAAAAGTGGAAATTGAATTTTTTCTCCCCAGTTGACAAAATGTAAATTTCTAGTGAAAATAAATTTCAAACTTTCTAAAATCAGTTACATTTTATTTCAAAACTTTGACCGCTTGAAGGCTTAATTTTTTAAAATGTATTCTGAGAATCATTTGCCGACTACTTTCCCTTGCACTGCCTATTTTACGGAAAAATCCGAAATTCGGTCTACCTTAATATATAATCTTGGAACGTTTCAGCTTGAAAGTACACTGATGTTGATGATATAATCGATTTTTGGCTTTTCTTTCCCCCTCATTCCTCCTCTTTCCGTTGGTACGTACGAATGTAAAATTCGGTAGAAATATTCATTTTTTTCTTTCAAATAGGTATTCCAGTCATAGAGGTCATTGCATCTCCAGCAAAATAAGCTTCAATTGTTCATCTTGATTTCATAAGGTATAACTTTGAGAACCACTAAAGTGGTAAAAAATTTAATACGATGCTATCTACATTCACACGAATGATGTATCACCTTGCATTATATGACATCGAGACTATAATTGTCAGTGGAGTCGGAACGGGGGGTAAATCGGTAAACATTACCCCCTCCCGGCCAAAAAAAAAATTGGAGCCCCTAAATTTGAAAATGCATGAAAATTACCAATCGTCGAAATCGCTACATGTGATGCCGTGATAGAATAAAAATGAAAATAAAAATAACCTTGTTTACACTACATAGTTTAATTTACTGAACATATCTTTTTCTCTTTGTAAGTCCTAAGTTGTATAACACTGGTTGAAACCGAAACCTGTTCATCTTTAACTTTTAAATACCTGACACCCTACAGAAAGAGTTTTGCATGGATTTTTGGAAATTGTTACCCCCTCCCCCACCAAAAAAACTTCTGCTGACATCACTGATAATTGAGATTGTTTTTCTTTATAAATTTTCAATTATTTTGTAAGATTGTATAGGATTGCATGTTGATTTAACAACATGCATAGCATGAAGTTTCATAAAGCAAGTTTGTTTCTTGTCAAGGTCGAAAGTAGCTGGAATTGGTCTCGGGAAATGGGTAATTTTTGCATCCTTTTTTTTAACTTATAAAAATTTGAAAAAAATGAAAATTATAAAAAACTAGTTAGAATTGTAAAAAAAAATTATTACCAAAAATTTGGCTCTCCAAACCCTTCATGAATCCGGATTGATGCTTATCTTCCCCCTGACTTCCCCTCGCCCTTCCTCGTGTTGAATCAACATGAAAACCCACGTCAAGGATTCTTTTCACATCACAGGTATCATCTACAACAGCTTGTAAGTAGGTCCAATAATAGATCTTACGTATTTACACTTGCCTTACGCGTAAATTACAAAATTAAAATGTTTATAGTTATTTGAAGCACCAATTGCGGAGCTGTAAAAGGGCGTTTGACCTTGAACTAATAATGCGCCCATTAATCGTAAGCCAGCACGAGGAGACCAACCGACTTTCAGCTAATTCAAAAACTCGAAACCTTTACTCCCACCGTCGAAGCAGGTTCGTCCTACGATTTATATTCCGGCGCGAAAAATCATCGTAGCGAATCTTCCATTTTGGAACATCTGTCAAAAATGTCCGTTTCCAGTTTCTCGCCCGACGAAACATAAAGTTGAAGGAAACGACGAAATAATTGGATTTTAATCCGCTGCTAAGTACCGACGACTAAAGGAAAGCGATAATTTTCATTATAAAATGGCGCGAATTATATCACGAATTTGGACGAATTTCTCGCTATCGTTTGGGAAAAGGTGAGAAATACGTATAGATTTTTGTCGACGCGAATTTAATAATGAAATGCAAAAAAATTAGTATCGCGAAGTAGAAGTTAAAATGGAAATTTCCTTTCGTAGAAGCGCGAAGAAAAGTTGATTTTTTTTCAAAGATGGCTGTTTTTTTCCTCGCTCGCGATATTCAATCAATGCCAAATTAAGAGATGGAAAAGCACGACGGTAGATTGAGACGACACATGGCTCGTGGTGACGTCGTCAGCGAGAAATATTTATCTTCTCGAGTACCCCGAAGTGGTTGGTATTAAAGTGAAGAATTACGTCGGGTAATTGTATTCGGGAAATGATGAATTTATTCGAAGTGGAACGGTTTTTCGCGAACGAGACGACGACACGTAAACAAGTATCGTATGCTCGAGCTAAAAACATCTTCGCTGTTTCATTTATTTTTATCATCGTTAAGTGATGAATAGCGCTCGAGACTTGTAGCGTGGAACGAGCGCCAGATGAAAGTGGATAAAATTTAACGACTCGAAATAGCCGTTTAATAGGACGCCCGAATGATCATTTTTTTACACGTTTAGCATAAAGTGGTTACGAAGAGATTAAGGAATTACAAGGGTGAAAAAAAAATCCGCAGAAAAATACGGAGCCGGCGAATAAAATTTTCGCGTATACGACGAGAAGGATATTGCGTGTATACGCGAAACAACGTTGTTAAAAATTATAGCCCATTAATTCGGTCTCGTGTTGTGTACACAGCGTACAGTACGTTAGCGAGCTTTTAAAGAAACCACTTCTAATTTCACGGATATTTACTTCGCAACGGAATGTAAATTATTCTACGGGGTACTGGAAATTACGTTTTAGTCTGCGAATCGATATTTAAAAAAATATTTCTGCGTATTTCGATAATACCGGTGCAGATACGCGGTATAAGCGATGGTTTCGACGACGACGAAACACCATCGTACTCCCAGAACGCGTTAAGACTAATTAATAATTCATCTCGCGCATTGCGCTCGCTCTTAGTAGTGCCACTAACGAAGATCTTATTTACCCATAATTTTTCATTATTGAAAAAACAACGTATACGGTTTGAAAGGTACCGTCGTTGTCGCATTTATTCCCTCGATGCTGGAGAAGTTGCAATTATTTTACTAAACACGAGTGTTACCATTTGTGATGGAATTGGACGTGTGCGATGTTATATTGTTCAATTTTTTATTTCCAAATCGAGCTACGTAAGAGATATATGATAGAGAAATTTATAATTTCACAAAATCAACTTTTTTTCGCTCGAATTTTGAAGTTTGAGCGGTTAGAACGCGATAAGAAATAGAGACGTGTAACTTCCAAATCGAATCTACCGTATAATTGGAAATATGACAGCTAAAATGTGAGTTTTTTCCAACTGTTGCCAGTAGTTCGTTAAAAAATGTCGTTTTGAGCATAACGTAAACAGAAACAATAATACAGGGTATTTCCTTTCGATGTAATCTCCTTCATGTATACAAGCAAAGCAAATTATTAGACGCTAAAGTGTAGTGGTTTGCTTGTTATGAAAAATGAAGGAGTCAGAATAAATCTGTTTGAATTATACATTACTATCACTCCTGATATCATGCTCAATGAAGTTGGAGAACCAATAAAAGCGCTGAAAAAGAAGAAAGCTCCTGGATGTGATGGTATTAATGTCGAAATTCTACAAGTACTGGGTAAAGAAGGTGTTATAGTGCTATGGAAGATCTGTAACGCTGTATGGAGCCGCAGGAAATGGCCTCTTTGAGTGGTGCAGATCAGTCTTGCTAATTATCGCACAATAGCACTGATACCACACGCTAGTAAAATCTTGCTGAGGATTGTGAACAACAGACTTAAGTAATTTCTCCTTTGTCAAATCCCCCCAGAACAGGCAGGATCCGTGCCAGGCAGAGAAACTAGAGAGCAGATCCTTAACATCCGACAAATTATAGAAAAATTCGGCGAGTTCAATGCACCGGCAGTAATGTGTTTCATTGACTATGCCTAGACCTTTGATTGTGTGAGATAAAAAAATTATACGAGTTGCTTAAAGAAATGGATGTACCACCCCACTTGGTAGAGGATCAGCTGCATACATAATCCTACTAGCTGCATATTTTTTTTTTGTCGAGCCGCATATTCCTACCAACTGAATTATGCTACTAGCCGCATAATCCTACCAGTTGCATAATTCTTGATTAGTTCGCTGTACAAGTCAAGTACCACGGTGGTAACAACATGCGATGGAACGTCAACAACTTTCCGCATAGAACGAGAAGTGAGGCAAGGATGCATCTCGCCACTGCTCTTTAATATCTATGGAGAGTACATCATGAGACAGCCACTCGATGGCTAAATAGGTGGAATTACAATTGCCGGAAATCTCCGATATGCTGAAGATACCACTCTTCTAGCGGCGGATGAACAGGAAATGGCTGCGTTAATTCAAGTGGTTAAGTAGGTGAGCGAACAGATGGGGCTGCATATCAACGCTTCAAAGACCAAAATAATGGTTATAGATAGGGCCGGACACCTGCAAAATGCCGAAGCGTTACAGGCCTTTGAGAGGGTTCAAAGCTTTTTGTACCTAGGATCACTTGTAGAGGAGAGCGGAGGCTCGTTCAGAGAAATCAGACGACGGATTGCGTCAGGGAAAATGGCAATGACAAAGCTACATGCTGGTACAAACAGTCGAAAAGTCTCAATAAATAAGAGGAAGAGGCTGATTCAGTGACTTGTATTTCCAGTGTTTCTGTATGCTACAGAGACATGGACGCTGAAGAAAGAAGATCGGCGTAAAATTGTCGCGTTTGAAATGTGGATGTGGCGATGGATGCTGCGGATTCAATGGAGAGCGCGACGAACAAACCAGTCAATCACAGAAGAGTTGAAGGAAAAGCAACGGCTGAGTGAAAGGGCATGATGGGATAAGATAGTCGAAAATGCCCCCGAGAGCTTTTCGAACCGTTTCTAGGGCAAAAGGTGGGCCCACATGGAAAAAAAATGTTGACAAAAATTTCAGGCTCCAGTTGCGCCTATTTTCAAAGATATAGGCAAAAACAAAAAAATGTTAATCGAAAAACTTGTTTTTGCCTATATCTTTGAAAATAGGTGCAACTGGAGCCTGAAATTTTTGTCAACATTTTTTTTCGATGTGGCCCACCTTTTGCCCTAGAAACCGTTCGAAAAGCTCTCGGGGGCATTTTCGACTACCTTATCCCATCATGCCCTTTGCGAAGACAAAATACTCCGATACTTCGGGCACATAGCGCGCAGAGACGGAGATAACCTTGAGAAGGAAATAATCTTCGGTAAAGTGCCAGTTGGGAGGGGACGTGGAAGATCCCCTACCCGTTTAGTGGACCTTTTTTTTGGAAGTGAACGGGAGCAGTGACAACTGCGGCAGCTATGGCACAAGAATAGGAAGACTGGAGAACACTCATCGCATTAAGGTCAGAACAGTCGGAATCGACTGAGAGGTTGCTACCACTGTAATGATTAAATTCTGAATTTTTATCTCATCACCTATAATAGAAAAAGGAATGTGGTTTGCACCCATTTGTTGCGAGAAATTTCCATACAAGTGTATTAAATCACCATCCTTTAAGATGTCTAACCAGTAGCTATAGGTCTCCTACTATCGTCCACAGTGTTACCAGGTTTATCATGGTTGAAGTCGCAAGTTTCGTCGACTCAACTCGCCCAAATCGCCCAAACGTATAAATAAACGCTGAGCGATTTCTACGATCATCTAAATGTGAATTAAACGATGGGAAATCCAGTTCTTTGGAGTTATTAATAATTGATGATTCATTGATTCGTACAAAAATCACGAAAACAAAAAAATGTCTAAAAATGAAACTGATCAGAAGGGTGATATTGAATGAATTTGTTATACATTTTGGCACAGTAAGAAATCTGCCAATTTGCGAGTAGTCGCCATTCCATATTTTCGATCGCAAAAATCATGTTGGAAGTCGCTCATTTTGGGAAAAATCGCCCAACCTGGCAACACTGATCGTCCACTGGTTCTATAACAGTGTAGGAGAAGTATTGTACTTTACAATACGTATATTTATTTCCATACAAAGTCTCGAAATTATGGTAAAGAAATAACTGACCTCTTGAAATATTCTTTAAAATTAGTTGTCAAATTTGATACTTCAATGTTTTCTACATGAATATGTGCTTTCCTTTTTTTGACGGCTACTGTAAATGAAAACATCTATTTTTTGAAAAAAAAAAAAAAAAAAAAAAAAAGGTAAAATACAAAGTAATTTTACTCTTTCCCTTCGAGCATTGAGAAAAAACGATTTTTGTTGTAGTATAATTATGTGATTTAAGACTTGTGTCTAGGGATAGAAATGCGCATTCGCTCAATTGATTCATGAACACATTTTCTCCCATTAGTTGTTTGCAACCATCTTCGTGTTCATGGGTTCTATTTCCGATCTTGTGTTCACTTTTTTTTTTGATTCACCAATAATTGTTAATTAATATTTACTCGTAGCTCATCTTGTCATCGCTATGTCAGGATTATGGAGCAACATTTGCTCGAAAATTTTGCCTGGTAAGGCACCAAAAGAAGTTTCATTCTGTATCATCTGAAGAAATAACAAAAAGGAATAATTCTACAGTATCCATCAGATATGTTGAACTTGAATGCGAATTCCAAGCTAATTCTATGAATGTTTTGAGAAAACATTTGGAAACTGAACATGAATTTAAATTTGAATTAATATTGTATAAGTTTACGTTAACTGTAAGTTGGTAAAATTGAAAGGTTACCAAATGGGTCACCAAATGTTAGTAACAATCATTGTAAAAGAAAGCATTAAGTTTTTACAACATGCAAGTCTAGAAATCAAAGAGTCAATCTGAATCGAACTAAAAAGTAACGAACTGAACGAGATCGAACGATGTGCATTCTTGTCCCTAGACACAGGGATTTGAAAAGGGGCTAACGTCAAAGAAGAAACCATGCATTTTTAACACTTACTAACGGCATATAATTCAAAAAGGTGGGGATCCTATCAAAAGTAAATTTATTACAATATCGAAGCATCGAATACAATCATTAATTTTTTTTTATATATTTTTTGGCGGGTTTTTACAAATCTGAATATTTTATAGTTTTCGAATGATAAATTTGTTTAATGAATTTTTGAAATTAAAAGTAAAGTGGCAAATTAAATTTTTTTTTGGTAGGTCTGAAAATTTCAAGCCTGAAGGTCCTAAGGATCGAAGGGTGGAATGAATAATAATGTAAAAATTGTAAAAACAAAAATATTTAAAAAATAAAATAACTAAAAACTTAGAAAAAAAACTTGATCAAAAATCGAAAAAAAAGACGCGATCATAGACATAGCTTGAACCCACAATCACCAGCACCCGTCTTGGTGAAATAGTATCACGATCCGCTGGTGTTCGAAGTGATCCGAACAGAACCGAAGAATTTTAACTACTTCCTATGATCAGAGGCGTATTTAGGCATGGGCAGAAAAGGCAGCTGCCCATGGCGGCAAAATATCAGGGGCGGCAAATTTTGGTTTTTCTGGCTGTTTTTTAAATGTGAAATATATTATGACGATTTAAAAAAAAATTATGGGAGTCAGATGGATGAACTTATAACATATTCAGAAATCAGTTTGAAAAAAATATTATGAAAAATTGGAAATTATAGTGAAAATGAAAACTGTTTTTTTTTTTTCGGCTGAGTTTCTGTTATATAATTTTTTTTTCATGCCTAGCGCCGGCAGATATTCACATGAAATTTGCTCAAAATTTTGTGAGAGACTCTTCCTAAAAGTGTAAAAAAATTCCTTTTTTGTTTTTTCGATAAAATTCTGAGGGAGGCTGGAGAAAAGAAATTGAATCTTCCATATATCCTCTCCAAATTAATCAACAAAAGGTCAAACTTTGTGTGTGGAGTTAGTTTGTGACCAGAATATGACCTCTTGAATTTGGGTCAAAATGGATACAAAATGGCAGGTTATGAAAATTTGAGTAGAGCTTGAGGAGCCTGAAATTAGTGGTATTGTAATTAATATTAATTCATCGATTGTTGGAAATAAGAAGTGTATTACATCTCAAATTTACTTTCACAGATGATATTGGAGGAGAGGAGGAGGGGTTACTCACGAGGGGTTGAAATTTCTTTATTATGGTGTCATATGATAGAATGAGCCCAAGTGACTGACCTATTTTCATTCTAGCTTCCTATGTGCATTTAGAGAGGAATTAAAATTCGAAGATAATTTGAGGAACCTCAAGTAGATATAATTTAAAAAATATGTGTTCATATACTTGTTGCATAGCAACAAATTATACATTATTTTGTTCTAAATTAAAGTTCTTAAGTGGTTTATGGAAGAGATAGGGCAGAGGTTCTCAAACTTTTTTTGTAACGTTAATTCTAGATTCGTAGTATTTGATGTCATCTAGTGCGTGTTCTTGCTCAACTTTGTTGGTATTGGTTGTGACCTGTAGACATGAACTTAGCAACATTATTTTCAAACCTGATCAAGCCTTAGTTAAAAATTCAGCTCTAGTAATGTGGCATGACTGCTTACATTTTTTTTTTAAATTTTAAATCAAACTTAAAAGTTTGGGTTATGTACCAAAATGAACGTCAAAAAAATATTCTGCATGAAAATTTTTCATAATTTTTTTTTGGTGGGGTAGGCGACGGCAAAAATTTACTGCCCACAGGCGGCAAAATTCAAAGCCCGCCTCTGCTTATAATAATAGGCTGCTTTTAAATCACATATACTATAATGTTGTAGCCTTTCTCACGAGTTTTTCAACTATATAATTATTTGGTTCGGCAACCACCTTACGAAACCTATATAACTGGCGTTGAAAGTGAAAAAACGCTTTTTAGTTCAGTAAATTTAGACAAGAAAAAGGGCAATTATAGAAAATATTGACAATAAAGATTTTTTTCATAAATACCTGATGAGTTCCAGAACAAAGCACTAAAATTTAAAATGCATGGAAGCAGAATATTCGTCGGTCTTTCACCTTTAAAACTCCTACCCTCCTAATGTCGCAGTCAAATCGCCACCAACTCTATACACGAATATTCGTCGGTCTTCCGCTTTTAAAATTCTAAAAGAAATAATTCTCGGTCTATTGATCTCGTTATGCCTTCAATACGTACAAAATGGCTTATGAAGTTCGTACCGCTTTGAAAATAAGGTAAAAAGTTGCAAATCGAAGGATTCGAGGGCGGTAAGAGCATTACTAGTTTGCTTTGTGGGCGAACGTACGAACGGAAACCCGTTCTACGTGGCTTACAAGGCGAGCGAAAATATTGAAAACGACTGATGTTAAAAAATGGCGAAATTGTGTTCGCTAAAGCTCAAGAAACCAAGTCCCGGCTCGAGCTCGGTGAACAGGTGAAAATGTAAGGCCTTAGTTGTCAAAGTTTATTTTACAAAGTGGATGATATATTTGCGTCGACCCGCGATGTTCCAGTTAACGAGAAATATTAGAAGTGGCATATTCCCGCTAACTTTTTCCAACGTTATGCATTCAATGCGTTCGCAGTGCAGTGTCACCAATTCGCAAATTGCACATTTAACTCGTCGCTGCGAAGGTAACTTTTTTCATTATTTATAATTAAGAAAATACTTCGCAGCGTTCAAGAAATGGGTCTCGAAGGGGGCGATGAGGATTAATCACTTTTTTTACGTGCGCGGTTTTTAACGACTTTATGGGCTCGGAAATTAATTATACCGAAGTATTTGTGATACTTTCACGAATTAGGTATTTTAGGTGTTTGTGTTGTTGGGAATTTTCGACGAGTCGAGTACTGTGTCTTAGAAGCGCGTTAAAATTCTCGAGTATTTTTTTACCATCTGATCATCTGACTTCGTCTTAAATGAGAGTACCCAAGAGGTTAATATTAATAATTATTAAATTATATATTCGAGCACTGAAATATAATGAAGCTAATTTCCCTCGTTAATTAACTTATTCCCACATACAGGTAGCGGATGGGTGTTATATTAGTTGATTTTATTTAGAAACCGATACCACACGCAGGCTACATGAACGAGCTCATGTAGGTGGAAAGAAATTGGGAGATTTTGGCGGGTGAAATTAATTATAAATGTGTTGAGTATTCGTCGATGGAAAATATTTTCTTCAAAACGTAATAAATAGAAATTTTAGTCGAACGAGTATTGTAAATTAATTTCGGCGTAAAAGCGTGTCGTCCTAATAGATTGCGTATTTATAGGAGTACAATTTTAGACGAGCCCAGAGCTCGTATCCGAAAACGAAACTGTTTGTTTATACAAATTCCTATACAAATTAAAAGGACAACATACGGTGTAGCATTGGCCATTATAGCAATTTGCGGTTATTCCATATTGGACGTGGCTGACGATAATTACACTAATGGTAGAAATTTTCAGCAGATCCGTGGTCTAGTCTACGATACGACGATAAATTATTATTGTAAAAATTTTATCGTCTAATTTTTTTTAAAAATCGTATTTTATTACACTATAGCTTCAAGTGTAGGCTGTATTGTAATTGACGCTGTTCTTTTATCTGCGTATACAGCCATCGTAAAATTCCAATGGTAGTGTTGTAAAGCCAAAGCGAAGCATCAGTGGTGGAGTCTCTATTGCCAAATTGATGCTTACTATGTATACGATTTGTTTTCGTTTTTATTGACGAGTATATGTAATCAGCGATTTTACGCGTTTTTTCATAAAATCAGACCGGCATTTTTATGACCTATAAGTCGACATTGAGGTGTTCCACTTGGGACTGTAAGTATCCTCTGCCAATGAATGCATTGCTGAGTTGAAGGTTACTAGAAATTAGGAAATTTTTGACCTAGAAAACAATCGCGTATTTACGTATTTGATTCTCTCTTATCTGGTATTCTTTGGGCAAGCTTTGAAATCCGGCTTAACGAAAGCTTTTAGAAAAATTATAAGTACTTAATTTCGTCAAAATTACGGAGATGAAGGAGGAAACGGAGTCCAGCAGGCGTATTTGTCGGATTAAGGAGTTGTCAAACTTGATTCGTACGGATTTTGCTTCTAAACTTCTAGTCTTAGCTTACCAGACAGGACTCGAAATTTCCATAATCGTTGTACATAAAGATTATATTAAGGGTAAGCAATATCATAGGACTTTAATTTTCATGAGATGGAGTGCAAAAAGTTCAAGGAGTAATCTGCATTACAATGTAGGCGATTTTTGAGTGGCAGAAGTGGGGCAGCAGGAAATTATTTCGAGATGATTTTTAACAAAAATAAAAATTTTAATTTGTTTGCTCTTTTTCTTATTTTAACTTGAGTAAAAATTTTTAGCTGAGTTTTTAATAAAAACGGTAACTATTACAGCGTGCATGATTTTTGGAGGGGGGAGGGGATCTTCAAATCTTTGCGTTTCAGGCCATTTGGGACACATATAGCAAATGTCGAACTTTTTATTATACCAAGCGTCCAATTGATTCGGGTACAATCAGCGAAAAAATCTCTTCTTCATATTATTTAAAATTGATTTTTTCAAATGCAAACAAATTATAATACAGTTTAAATGAACTTATCAGCCTTAAAATTCATTAAAGTAATTTTAATAATAATTTCTGATTTAGAAATTGTAGTTTAACCCTTTTTACGTTATCAACGAACTGAGATTTTTGCGATGATTGTACCCGAATCAGTTGGACACACGGTATATATAATATGCATTTTTTTTTTAAATTCGCTCAAAATTCGGTGAAAGAATTTTCTCGAAAATTCGAGAAAGATCCTTTTTTGTTTTATCGATACATCTCAAAATGGCGGATCACTCAAATTTTGAGAGAAACTGGAGAAGGGGCAGATAGATCAAATTTTTCATTTTTGATCTCGTGTAAAACGATGAGTCACGGACACCAATCTACCCTAATTTCAGCTTCCCAAGTGCATTTGGAGGAGAGTTGGAGCAAAAAACTATTTTTTGAGGAAATTTTGAATCATGAAATTTCTTGAATCTTCCATATTTGCTCATAATATCACTCTAGAAAAGTCATATTTTCTGTGTAGGGTTAGTGGGCGATCAGAATATAATATGTTGAATTTCGGTCAAAATGGATGCAAAATCAGTCGCTCATATTGACGTCGTCAATGAACAATGCACTCGGAGGAATAAAGTTGAAAATTTTCAGTCTCAAGTGATGTAGTCTGTTAGGAAAAAATAAACGTCGAGTTGTTGCTAAATTGTCAACCTGTGTTGTTTGGATTATAATTTAAGTTTGTCTTCTGATAATATTATTGAATAAATTTTTTTAATGCTATTTCTGTTCAGTGGGCCTTTCTCTCTATTTAAATTCCCTTTTGGATAATTGCGATACAAGAAACGAAGTATTCACGACGTTCTGCGCTACTGAAAAAATTCATATAATTTTTTTCCCAGTCGTTTGGGAATTTTTGAATGTTTTAATAAACTCGAGACGAAGAAAAAATAACGTAGCTTACGAACGCACTTTTCGTTGAAAAAAAATGACAAACTGAGGAACAAAAGCGGAAGTTTTCATGAAAACTGCTGCGACAACTATATAACGGTGGGCTTGAATCTAATATAGGTATTATGTCAGTTTCAGTTTTTAATAACGCATTAATCGATTTTCGGACAAATTTCACGGCGGGTCGTTGATTTCATTTTGAAATGCTCGCTTGACTGGTTCTAGCGCGTGATGTGAAGTTTCATACATTTACATTTCTTTAAGAGAAAAGCGCCATTTAAAATGACTCATTTTTTATTTTCAGTCACGTTTTAATTCCATACGAGAGCTTTATTATGTAGGAAATGCATTCGTCGAAATTCCTCCTACGTGAAACTCGAGTCTTTTTCGCTACCGGCGAAATTTCTCGGCGTTAACGCCATTTGATTCTAGCGAACCGAAAGGGCTCGCTTTTTGACGCGACGTAAAGGGAAGAGGATTAAAGCGAATAAGTTTTAGCAGTTTTAACGGCGTATTAAAATTTAAATTTTACATATGCAAAGTTAAGTAGAGAGAAAGTTCTCCGACAAACGAAACGGTAATACGAGCATATCGGAGGAAAATTTTAACCCGAGTTGGAGCGTCTTTTTAAACGTGTTTTAGCCGGATAAGCGAGTAGGTGAATTTTTAATAAATTCGAGAACTCGGCGAAAAGTTAGCCTAGCTAGAACTAAGTCGAGGTAAACGAGCGTGTTGTACTCGTCGGAAAATTATTTGCGTGGGAAAAAAATAACACGAGTAAGACGTCATTTGAGGCGTTAGAATTAAACGGTGCCTAGTATCGAAATATCGACTGTCAGATGTTACGTTCGTAGACTGGCAGCGTATCAGTGAGTGGAAAATGAAGCGAGTTATCTTAATTATACGATTTCCTCTTATAAATGTTTGAAAACAAGCGACATAATAGTTACTTAAGCCGAGGCTGGAAGGCGAACTTTCGTCATTGTTATTTTAACCTCTGGTTCGAATATTTAGACTGGCGCGTGAACGGTGTTGTCATTAATTCGATGTTCTTTGTGTAGAAGTTGGAGCTCTGACTGCCGTTGCGGTTTATCAAACATAATTTAAGCACTTTTAGCGGTTAAACTTTACGCAACCTGGTTTTTAAATAATTCTCCGTTTGTTTTGTTTACAGGTAAGCCACGCCACCTTCTACGAATTGTATCGAAATTAACGAACATCGATAGCGTTTCCGAACGCCAGTGACGTCAAGGTAAAACTTGTCACGGGGAGAAGTAACGAAAGAGAATAAATAATAATTTGTACTTATTAGCAATTCCACCGTTTGGAGTTTTAATCGAAAAAATCCTTCGTCGTGATTATTACTTTTTTGACAGTCTTTTGTGGTTCCCCGCTCTGCCATGGGTTGAGCGACGTTTTCTTTTCGTCTTACTCTTCTTTTTCGACAATTTGGATGGGAAAATTAAAATTTTTCTCGACTCGAAGGATTAATTGAAATTTGCCAATTTATATTCCTTATTGTGAATTATGCAAATAGAGTTTTTTTTTTACCCTTCGTAGTCTAGTTGGATGGATTAGGTGCGGGGTAGGGGGTTGTTTAACGTGGAGTTAAATCAATGTTTTTTATGAATTGTGTTGTAAGCGTGAAGTTTCGTTTAGTAGAATGGAATATTTTTATTTCTGATTTTTTTTCCTTTTTTAAAAGTCGAGTCACGACATTATTTTAATTGATTTTATCATCATGGATGTGAGCTCTTTCGAGAATAAAAATAGGCTAAATTAAAACTAGATGCTTTTACTCTTAATAAGTGGACTTTGCTATCCGCTACACTGAATAATGAATGAATAAATCGTTGGAAATACTTGAAGTAATTGGATTATCGACGATGAAATCATTGAATACTGGTACATAATATTGTTTACTGATCCTTTTTCATTCAATCATTCGTGAACAACTCGTTGTTTCAACTTTGAATGTAAGATTAGAATATCGAATCGTTCGCGAACGGGATCATATCAAATCGTTCGAACGAAATCTTAAATTTAGATAGGTAATTGATTATTAGTTCTTTTCTTATTGAATCATTCGTGTATGGGTGTATGGCTAATTCTATGAATTTCGAAGGCTTACTTTGAGATATCGAATCATCGAAAAAAGAAATAATTATTGTATACAGATTTATGATTTTAGAATCTAGAAAATTCTTTATGAACGGAATTCTGAATACAGATGAATAATTGGGACTCGAACAACCGCTTGAGCGCTAGTGTTCTAGTGAGGCTCTATGGGGTATGTATGATTCTATCAGTAATTTCCACCAATCAGACCAAGGTTTATAAATCACTTTAAACACGTAGCGAGCAAATTTTTCTGAATACAAATTAAATACACAAGGAAAACGAACACAATTTATAATAAATTTTCGTTGTTTACATTATACATGCCCCATACAGCCTCATTTGAGTAGTTACACTTTTCACCACCAGATGTCAGCCACTTTGCGTTCGGGTCCCCATTGATTGCTTATTATTTTTCAATGAATCATTCTTGAATAATCATTCCTATGAACTTGAAAGGTTCGCTTCAATATATTGAATCGTTCGTGAACGAAATCAGTGTGTGCAGATTTAGGATTCTTGGTTAATAAATCCTTTGCGAATTGAATCTTAAATGTGGATATATGATTGATTGCTGATTTTTCTTCATAACGACCAGTCTTTTGGGCTATGATAGCTTACTACTTTAAGTAATGAATCATTCTTGAACGAAATAATTGTATGCAGATTTACGATTTCAAAATATTAAATCGTTTGGACGAAATCTTGAATGCAGATACATGATTAATTGCTGATTTTTCTTCATTGAGTCGTTCGAGAAGGGCTCGTTGTTCATCGTTCTTGAACGATTATAGTATATGCAAATTTGCGAATTCAGAGTATCGAATCGTTCGCGAACTAAATCTTGAATGATTGATTGCCGGTGTTTCTTCGTTTAATCGTTCGTGAATGATTCACTGCTTGTGGTGAGGAACGAGTGAAATAAGGATTTTAATAAGCGCGTTATGTAGATGCACTGCTCGGCAACAGTGGCAACACTGCAAAGTGAACACAGAACCAATAGCACTGGTTACAAAATATAGGTCAAGGACAAAGAGAAAAACTTGACGAACCAATACAATAAGTTATCTTCCCCTTGGTATAGTAAACAAAGTACTAATAGCAGTAAGTCATTGCGCATTACCGTTGCAAAGGAGCCAGCAATAATGATTGTATTGATTCTTCGTCGTCAGATCGAGTTTATCTTTGAAAGCATTTTTTGAACTTCGGCTACTTGCTTCAAAATATCGAATCTTGGGCGTGGAGGACTAGAGGGGTTATTTTTTGAATCACTCTTGAAACTTATATACAGTATATGTATGTATTGTATATGTATATTCAAAATGCCTGAGTCAGGAGATTCTGACCTTTTCAAAAATTTGTAACTTCCAGTGATGGATTTATACTAGATTTGCCTTCCCCAAGTTTAATCAGATTGGTTGCATTGGCATGTAATTATAGCCTGTTCAAAATAAGCAACGCAAAGCCACGCTATACTTCGTCGTCACTTTTCCCAGTTATAATTATGTTGTATCTTGCGTATTTCGTTACAGTTTGTTTTTTGATTTGAAAGTCAAAAACAGGTTTCAAATAATTATTTCAATGCAAATAAATAATAACCCATCCTTCGGACGGGGTGTTTAAGCATGTGCTTCTTTATACACTGAAAGGGTTTTTTTTTTTATCTTTATTGTCAACTTCTTCGATGGTAATAGTTCTTCTTTGCTTTGTTTTGCGAATTATTAAAGGAAAAAAAATTTTGAAATCACGATGGTAGATTCTATCATTTCTTTAACTAACATTTTTAAAAATTAAAACTAAATTTTTGTCAATGTATATTTTAATTTTTTTTTTTTTTCAAAATTTGTGATCACGTTCAAAAGATAACTTTTTGCTTACTACTTGTTTAATGAAAGGAGCAATTGAAAAATTAAATCGATATACAAAATTTTATATACATGCATAAGTAATGTTATTATTCATTTAAAAAAATTCTATTCATTCAAATTATATTCACGACGTTAAAATTAATTTTTTTTTTTTAATCTCAGTTAGCCACAAATAAAATTACTTCAAAAAACAAAAAAAAACATTGATACATCTACATCGGAATTCGTTGAATTATTTCAAAACATAGACAGTGAAAAAATGTCTAAAATAATAAATTTCGTTAGTCAACCATTCGGCATAAGATGCCATTCGAATGCATAAGTTGAGGTTTTATTTCGTTCGCTAACCATTCAACGTGAGGTACCATGAGGAGGGATCCTTATGCTTTTTACTCCATATTACAAATGACCACACCACTACTTTATTACAACTCCAGCTGGTTCAATTAAAGTGCACTCCATATTAGAACATGAGCTGGTTGAATGAAACTTGAGGACATCCTCTCACCTCCTGCTACATTTATAAAATTTTGCTCCATTTATCACGTGGGAACTAAAATACCTCCACTCATGCTCCGTCACGCCAACTCACAGTTCAATGAAACGTGAGGTCACAAAAACTCACGTTCCGTGCAAACTAAAAGACCTGGACTCATGCCCCATCAAACTAACTCACAGTTCAATGAAATGTGAGGTCACGCAAACTCACGTTTCTGCAACACTAAAAAACTGCGAACTAAAAGACCTTGACTCATGCCCCATCACGCTAATTCACGGTTCAATTTTTCCGTGAGCTCACACAAACTCACATTCCTACTACATATATAAAATTTTACTCCATAATATTGAAACGTGAGCTGGTTCAATGAAACGTGAGGTCACACAATCTCACTTTCCAAGTCCAAAATTTAAAAATTGCGCACATCATAAGGAGATCCTGGTGGATAATCTATTAACTACTCTTCGGGGCTGTGGAATGACGTTTGGTCGAGCGTCATAGATATGTGTACAACTTCTTTAGCCCATTTACTGGACGTTTCTTTAAAGCTTTTTTTCGAGCTTCATGGAGCTTTCCTGCTACATTTATAAAATTTTGCTCCATTTATCACGTGGGAACTAAAATACCTCCACTCATGCTCCATCACGCCAACTCACAGTTCAATGAAACGTGAGGTCACAAAAACTCACGTTCCGTGCAAACTAAAAGACCTGGACTCATGCCCCCATCAAACTAACTCACAGTTCAATGAATTTGAGGTCACGCAAACTCACGTTCCTGCAACACTAAAAAACTGCGAACTAAAAGACCTTGACTCATGCCCCGTCACGCTAATTCACGGTTCCATTTTTCCTTGAGCTCACACAAACTCACATTTCTGCTACATAAATAAAATATTACTCCAAACGTGAGGTCACACAAACTCACATTCCTACTACATATATAAAATTTTACTCCATAACATTGAAACGTGAGATGGTTTCACAGTTCAATTTTTCCGTGAGCTCACACAAACTCACATTTCTACTACATATATAAAATTTTACTCCATAATATTGAAACGTGAGCTGGTTCAATGAAACGTGAGGTCACACAATCTCACGTTCCAAGTCCTGAGTTGGTTGAATGAAACTTGAGGACATCCTCTCACCTCCTGCTAGATTTATAGAATTCTGCTCCATTTATCACGTGGGAACTAAAATACCTCCACTCATGCTCCGTCACGCCAACTTACAGTTCAATGAAATGTGAGGTCACGCAAACTCACGTTCCTGCAACACTAAAAAACTGCGAACTAAAAGACCTTGACTCATGCCCCGTCACGCTAATTCACGGTTCCATTTTTCCGTGAGCTCAACAAACTCACATTCCCGCTACATAAATAAAATATTACTCCATAATATTAAAACATGAGCTGGTTCAATTTTTCCGTGAGCTCACACAACCTCACATTCCTACTACATATATAAAATTTTACACGTGAGCTGTTTAATATTGAAACGTGAGCTGGTTCAATGAAACGTGAGGTCACACAATCTCACGTTCCAAGTCCAAAATTTAAAAATTGCGCACATCATAGGGAGATCCTGGTGGACAATGTATTAACTACTCTTCGGGGTTGTGGAATGACGTTTGGTCGAGCGTCATAGATATGTGTACAACTTCTTCGGCCCATTTACTGGACGTTTCTTTAAAGCTTTTTTTCGAGCTTCATGGAGCTTTTCGTGAGTGCTTGAGGCGTTAAGAACGATCTCCTCGTTTAGCCCTATCACATGAAACCACTCGCAACTTCCATCTTTGCGCGTATCTCGACTTTACCTCGGACAAACTTTTACCCTCCTCAATTATATAGTAGATAGATAATGCTCAGAGTGGCTGCTAAAGTTGAATATCTTTTCCCGCCTTTCCTCTTGACTACCGTAGCCTCCAAAATTGCTTTGTTATGCTGGCTATGTTTGGCATTTCTTATTTTGAACAGAGTGTAGATATCATAGGTATGATCTCAAGCTCTCCACCCTCTCCTCGCCTCTTCTGAAAAAACTTACTATGTTGCGTATATAATACAAACTATATTTCATTATTTTACGAATTGAAAAAAATTACCTATAATGGAATGACATGAAGATCTCATCCTGCACCGTCCTCTTTTCTCAAATCAGGAAGGTTTTTTCTTAAAAATTTAGCTGATTTTAATTTTTGTTTCCTTTAGTAAGTAGATCATTAAAGTGAAGGAAAAAAATCAAAAATTCATATAAATGTTTTTTTGACTTGTGGAGCTTAAGTTACAGATAAGTACGAGGCTCATAAATTTTTTTTACTTAAAAAAAATCATTTAAACATGTATTTAATTTTTGGAATTTTTTTTTCATCATGAAAAATGAATGAAACACATTTCTTAAAAGTAGTAAAACTTTTTAAAATTAAGAAAAAAATCTGTTTGATTTTTTGGAGGCAGAATTGCCATTTACTTTGGTACAGACAGAAGACACATGTGAAAAGTAAAATACACAATTACTACATTCTGAAATAAAATTATAAGGATAGACAAAGTAGGTATCGATGTTTTATTATTTATTGTTTGAAAAATGTGCAAAAAATCTAAAACCAGTAGAAAAAATGTTTTCAAAAAATTCTAAAAAAAAAGTAAATAAAATAAAATAAAAAATGATAGACTTTTGAAAACACCCAAAAAATGTCTGAAAAATGTAATTTTTAGCTGATTTTTAAACTTAAAAACGACAGCAATTACAGCCTACCTGATTTGGAAAGGAATGGTCGGGGGAGGGTGGAGTCTTCAAATCTTTGCGTTCGTTTCAGACCATTTTAATTTCTTTCACAATTGCTTCTAAATATTTTGCCATTGAAGGCTGCAGCCTATGTTACCCCTGTGCCTGCATTCATATGATGAGATTTTTTGTGCGTATAGTATATGTTAATGTTGTTCAGCTGGGGTGAACTTTGTTTTTTTTTTTTTTTACAGCAATTTAAGTATTATATTGCAGCATTCTTGGTGTAAAATACGAATATCTAATTATGTTTCAAGTAGTTGTATCTAAAATACTTATGTGATTGTATTGAGAAAATGAAATAAAATAAAAGCCGTAAAGGTAGAAAGGAACATATTTCGTAATACATATTGGGGCAAATCAATTACAAATGATTGGAAAAGTGGAGATATGATAAATTGTAAATCTTTAGTAGTTCAGTTTTTTATAAAAAACTCAATTAAAAATGGATGATGAACAGATCATTCTACTGCAAAGATGAGTATCTAGCTTCATAATAATCCTTATGTATCTTAGTTTATCATGACTATATCAACAATAATTCACTAGTTTATGACCAGTGCACAAAAGTTCGAGACTTCGATAATACAAAACTATCCCAAAGCTCCAGACCGATTTAGAAAGGGCAAACGGTCAAATCGGCTTTCGCAGTTTTGCTTCAACGAAATGAAAATACGTGCGAAAGGCGTTCCAATAGTGCCGAACTCGAAGAGAAGAAAAAACAAGTTCCGGAAATGAGGTAAAGATTTCTTTGTTAACCTGCAACTACGCACGGTACATTAAAATGGGAAGATTTCTTTCACCGAGTGTCAATGAAAAGGAGAAAAAGCGAATGACGTAAATGAGAAAATTAAGATCGCAAAGAATAACCGTGCACGAGTTTTGCCGCTGGAGTTCGGATATTGCGTTTCCGGCGACCACAAGATGGTGAAATTTTCGTCGAAGTTTTCAGATCATCGGTTTTCAGCTGATGGCGCGATATTTCACGGTGAAATTTTCCTTCTGGAGGATGTCGCTTTTGTATACCTCGAGTATAGAAAACATTCAAGATTTCGAAGACTTCTGCGAAAGGCAGAGCCGAAAGAATTCCCAGATTTCAGATTTTCTATATTCACCTTACGACATTGTAATACCATTTTTTGAATCCTTTCGCTGTTTGAGCTACCTTGGAGAATACTTCGCAACAAATCGATCAGTCGAAATTCACGAGACGAGCACCATCACCAATTTCGAATTGAACTTTGAACTTTGGCGAGGATCAAAAACGTATATGCAAAACTATATTTACCGATTGTTTATGTTCGACGTCAATTTTCGTGACGTGTTTTCTCGTCAGTTGAGAAATCAAATTATTAAAATGCTTTCGATAAGATCGCGTTTTTCAATCGACGATAAAAGTTTTTCCTTACGCTGATTTAATTGCGTGTGAAACACGCCAATACGATCATGCGAACGGAGGTAAATTGAAAAAGGGGTTTATTTTAGGAATTGGCTGAGCGGTAAAACGCGAATTGTGCGCGTTTCGGGTTGCTGTTTGGATATTGTATACGAAGATTTGTTATCGAATCGTACATGTAAATCGGATAGAATAGAAGGATGACGTGTCTCGATCGATACGAATATATTCCAGTTTATCATATACTTTATCGTTCTTCCGATGTGTTGAATATATTCAGTTCGATTGGTATCTTTAATAATATTTTTTTCTCTTGGTTCTCCATAAAATGATGGTTGAAATTCTCATATCATGTTTAACTATCGATACTGAGTGTTTCAACGCATTGCATGTTCCTTCATACCATATGTTAGGCTATTCTTTTGGCATTCATGTACGTTAGTTTGTCTTCCATTAAAATTGAAGTGGCTGTGATAGGAATTCTGAAAATATTTTTCGCTTTGTTAGTGTCTAACTTTGAAAAATTTTTTATTTTATAATCCAAGATGGATGAAATACACTGTTTGTGCCAAAATATAGAGTATGCCATGTATCTAGTACTACTGATAAAAACATTGATAATGAAAATAAATAAATCGTAAGTACTAGTAATTACATTAGAGAAACATAATTATGTATTCAGGCGAAATAACGTAAATCGGAATTACCAGAGAAATACCGTTGTAATTTTGGTAATTTTCACCATAATGAGATGCGATAAGTATTCGTACCGTGCACAGTGGTTGGCGCGCTAGTGTCGTTTCCTGTATCAATAATCATGGAAGAAATTTAACGCAGGATTAAATGAAAGTGGTTCAATTTTTTTGATGTTGTGAGAAAACTGTGATATTTAGAAGGAAGTTTATTTGAACTTATTTTTACAAGAATGAAATTCCTTACCAATTATGTTGACACATTTTTATCTCCTACAATGCTAGTAGCGTAAATGTATTTTTTTTTGTAAATGTGCCTAATACTTTTATTGTTTTTTTATGTACGAAATGTAATGTTTTCGAAGTTTTCAGTAATTAGATGTGACGTTGATAGTAAATTGATAGTTTTTGGAAAAGAAAAAACGTAAACAACTGTAAGAAAAGTGAAAAACATTGATCACCTTTTGTGAGTAAATCATATTTACATTGTCACTCTAACACGAAGCATTAATATATTTACATTGTTGTAAAAGAAATTTGTTCCTCTAAAAATAAGTTCCAACAAACTTCCTTCTAAATACTACAGTTTCTGCATAAAAATCAAAAAATTGAGGCTCTTTCATTTAATCCTGTGTTGAATTTACTCCATAATCACTGATACACGAAGTTCCTTCGTGTGGTGTTGATGTATTATTATTACTTTAAAAAGGAATTCCACCTAAGCTAAATTCAATTTGTTGCTTTTACATGTGATTATATGTATTTTTACACGATTTAGGCCCCTTTTCCTGCACCCTCACCTATAATACACCTCCTGTTAGAGTCTAGGATCAAACTTTGATTCAATTCTTGATCAAATAAAAATTATATTTCGAAAAATTCAAAAATTTCTTAGATCCTTCGTAGACTCTTGAAGTGTAGAGTACATATAAATAAAATTGTTAAATATAAATTAATTATTAAAATAAAAATATTATTTGAAATTATAAAAACTATAATTAAAAAATAATAAATAAAAAGAAATTTTATTATAATATTTTATTAAAAAATTAATTAAATTTCCTTTAATTTAAAAAAATTAAAATTAATAAAAAATTTTTAATTAAAACAAAAATTGGTTCTAAAAAATCATTAAAAAATTTATTCAATTAAAAAATGTTTTTTCTTCTTTATGAAAGATGAAATGAAAAAAAAAGGATCATAAAATAGAATCGGTTTAAAATCCAAGAAAAAATCCTAATATACATATCATGAACTTACCTAAAAAATTAGAAAAATCACTTCAAATTTTTTAGAGGCAATAAATTTTTAGGCACATATGAAATGAAAAATACGCGATATTCTTGAATTTGAAAAAAAAAAATTATGAAAATAAAAGTATTGTAGCGTGCAGGTAGATATCAAGATTTCTTTGTTGTCTTTAAAAAAAATGGAAAAATTCGAATTATGAGGAAAAAGTATGTTTAAAAAATTTCAAAAAATTAACAAATGATATATGAATAAAAAAATGTGACAAAAACTTGGAAAAAGATCTAAATAATGTAGCCTATATTGTCCGTGCCCAAATCCATAAATATGTGCCAAGCATAAGTCAAATTACAAAAAAATACTAATTATCATGATAAGTAAGAAAAAATGCGTTTTTTTTTTTTTTTTTTTTTTAGAAGTTTCTTCTTCACTAAATTTTAGTTAGATTACATGTCTTTAAGATGTAAGATGTATGATGACTAATGACCTTACGATGCCAGCAAAAATTTTTTATCATGCGAACAAAAAAGTATTTTTTGACGTTATCTGCAAAATAATTGAAAAAAAAATCTTTGTCTCAACTCTTTACACTTTTTAAATTATTTCTCCTCATTTTCTCTTTTCCGTCATTAATTTTGTATTTAGCTTAATTAAAAATTAGTTACCTAATTTCTACTCAATTCAAAATTAATATAAATTTGATGGAATTAATAATACAATAGGTACGTTTTATTTCAATACATACTCAACATTTACGTTCATAATGCACATTTTTATATAGCTTGAATTCCTAAATGAAAAAAATGAAAAAACAAAGAAAAATTTGCGTGCATTTTTTGTTGCCATATTTAAAGCTAGCAAGGGCATCCATATAAATGATGTGTTAAGAAATGAGGACAGGCTCCTTGGTAAATTTTAGAAACCTATGGTCAATATAGGTTTTTTCTATGTTCCTTAAAAAAAAATGTGAGAAAGTGACTAGTTTTCCTTTTTTTTTACACTTTTCTTATCATTTCTTTCAATCTTCCCTCTTTATTGCTAGCAGTTTTTGTCAATTACATTTTGGCATAAACATCGAATTTCAATCTATTTTACATTATAAAATAAAAATGTTCCAAGTTGATCATTACCAAGATGAAAAAAAATTATTTCAAATTTTCATATCTCGACTCCTTCAGCTAGAAGGATAAGCAAATCATCGTACATGAATATCAAGCGTAACCTCGCATATGGTACGAACAAGGATCTTATATTGAAGTAAAACACTCCATTGATCTCTTTGATGATTTTTCAAATATTTTTCCCCTTAGTTCTTAAATACCGATGTATTGAAACTCATATCGTAACAGTGTACGTATTCTTGCGCTATACCTCATAAATATACATTGCTCGTATAATCATAACAGCGTGTAAACCAACAAGAGCTTTCATTCACGGTACATTTACCTTTATTTGACAAATTTTACATCGCCAACGAAATATGAAAGCCATTCCTATAGGTCTATTTTCCACGCTATAACGACCTCGGCTTCAATCAATCCGGCCGATTTGATTTTTTCTCTCTTTCAGAATACTTTTCGGGAACAAATTTTCTTGCAATCTCCATTTTATATTTTCTTCTTCACCTTTACTCGGACACACGGTCATAAAAGTTGGAAGTCGATGGAAAGGTTAGGCAGACGGAGACATTAATCTTAATTTTGCAGCCGATACAGGAAAATATGTGACGCGCCGATGGTAATACAAAACCCATATAACATCTTTTTTTTTTTACTGACACGTGCTAGATTTAGAGAAAGGGTACGAGAAGTTAAAGCTTTCACGTCGATGACTGGTCCCAAGATTAGGTCCTATATGGAAACGGTAGGCGATTTTTCTTCTCCTTTTTTCTTTATTGCCGCCCGCTAAGAAGACAGCTGAGGATGAAAAATTTACGCTTTGTAAATAATTTTGTTTACTTCGAAAGCGTACAAATCGGTTGCGGTTACGTGTAGGCGAAGAGTGGGTCGACGGATTGGTATACGAAATTCATGCGTATTGTGTGCTATGGTATGTAATGCGGAATGGGTTATTCTTCGACATCGAGAATTTTTCTCGTTTTTTTTTTTAATTTATTTTTAATTAATTAATTAATTTTTTTTGTCAAGTCAAATGGTTTGTGGTCAATTATACATTTTCAAATTTTTATGCAAGATAATAAATATTACCAAAAAAAAAATCAGGAACAAAAATAAAAGAAAATCCGTTTCACAAAAATTGTGATAAAAAATAACATTTTTTTTTTTTGAGCAAAACAATGGAAGTGGAAAGAATGTATAAATTGAAAAATATCAAAGAAAAAATATACAAAAATATAGAAATTGAAAAAAAAAATGATAATGAAAAGTTTTCATGATCTTTAATTTGAAATATATAAAAATCATATTTTTCCATGGCTCGACGTAAGAAACGTGTCCATAAAATATCCCACTTTCTTCATCGTCAAACGCGGACATACTGAAATTGAAACGATTGATAGTGCAATATAAAGGTATAAATACGTAAGGCCATTAAACTCGATGAAAAGGGGTAACAGCATACTTCCTCTCTTCGATTTCTCGCTCGCCTTAATAAGACGAAACAGCGCTAAGCTAAAGGGCGAATTAAGCTATAAAAAAATCCACCATTTACGTTGCTTCGCTGGCCATCATTAATGCAAATAACATAAAATTCGCATTATAACGTTTCCAGCCAATAATCGTATTTATCTGCCACATCAATTTCTATTAAATTTCGTCCTAAAATTAGGTCGGAACATAATATGTAGTCTAGAGATACTCCTTTGCGTCTATCCTCGTTAGTATTCTCGCAAACGAAACCAATTAAGTGAATTGTTGAATTCGTATAGTATGAAAGAACTACGTACAAAAGGTGTTCAGTATCCGGCAAAATTAAAGTAGGCTTAAACTCTTGAAAGTGTTTGCAAAAGTAGTCCCGACAACGTGGATTGGAAATTATTCGCGCATATTGTTGTGTTCGTTATTCGACACGGGTAATATTAAACACCATTCGCGACAGTTTGGGGCAAAACTTTGGAACGAATATCCTTCTCAATTTTGGGTTGATGTATGTGGTCACGTTGTGAAGTATAAGATGATGATCCATTTTTTTTTCAACTTAAAATTTTTAGTAAAAAAAAAACCTATCATTAAAAAAAATGGTAAACATCCAAACTTGTTCAATTTTTAAATAATATTGTTAATCTCCTTACACCCATACCCATTCAGTACGAATGCTAAAAACATCACTTTTATCCCCTTATGAACCAGTTAGATTGGTTTTGATTGTTAAATTTGTCTCGTAAAGGTGTTGCTGGTGACTCGAAGATCACAGATTCTTAATCAATGAATAGAGAATAGAGCTGTAATCTCTGCTGGAGTCAACACACACCGATTCTACTTAGGATCCAGTTACTTCGGTGTAAATGTTGGACCTACAGAGACTGAGTCCAACTAATGACGAAATCACCAACCCACAAAGAATTACAAACGTTTTTCAAATTGAACTGAAAGATTAATCATACGTTAGAGAAATAATGAATTATCAAATAAATCAATTAATATCGCGAAGATCCCATTTCTGGTTATTAACTAGAATGATTTAAACAATACAAAGATGGCGAACTAAAATGCCTCGTCGAACATATAACTTTATAAGGTAAGTAGGTATAACAGTGAACTTCAATAATGTGCTTTCAGTACTTCCAATACTGTAGAAAATCTTGTTCGCAATGACACATGAGCTCATATTTATCAAATTTTGGCCATTTAAATTTTGGATACATTTTGATAGAAATTTAAAAGCTTTCTAGATTGATTTCGTGAAAGGTATGAAAAAGTCGAGAAATTTTATGAGTCAAAACTTTCCCATAAATCATTTTTGTCTGTAACTACCATCCAGTGACAGGATCCTGTTCTCCTAGAGAATGAGTGTAGAGCAAAGACAATGACATGGCCATTATTAGTGATTGACAGGTGCGTAGGCAGAGCCGGCGCAGCCAGCGGCTGGAAATGTAGCTTTCCCCGGCTAGCGAAGTCCAAAAAAAAAGCAATTGGAAAATAGAATATGCTGTTTAGCCGAGAATCAAACTTGACAATTCTACCGTATGAAAAAAACAAAACTGAAGCAGTTACGCCTGAAGAATTATGAAAAGAATTCCACAATAAATCGAGTGGGAAGTATGGTGACCACAAGAAAGAATAGAGGTGCTTATCCAAACTTTCAGCTGGGGAGAGTCATACATGCCTGTGTTGCCATGTTGTGAACTTTCCTGGGGGAGATGTAGAATGAGTTGCTAAGGGGGCCCTTGGATACCTGGAAGTAATACTAATAATATTTCCAGACATTCAATGTAGTATGCTCTCCATCTGCGGACTGAGTAAGCCACAAGAGGTTGAAAGGCACCCGGCTGCGAATCTCTGAAATGAGGATGTACTCGAGAAGATATGCGCATGGTGTAGATATGGCTAAAGACAGCAAATGGCGTCGAAACCCACCAGAGGGAAATATGGTGACCATAAGAAAAGAAAGGTGTGACAGCCGAGGTTTCGATGTGGTGGAACGAGGGCGGGAGTGTTTGCCCATCTGAGGAAAAGCCGATCACCAAGGTGCCTCTGCCTGTCTAAAAGTAATACCACAAGCGGTTCTCAGGCAGGTAGTGTTGCATAGGTTAGAGAAACACCACAAAAAAAAAAGTGTAGTGTGCTCATGAAGGAAGCATATATTTATAGCCTGAATATTGAATATGAGCATGAGTGAGAATAGCAACATTAACTGCAAATTTGAGTGAGCTTTCATTGAAAATTCAGCTCCAGTAATGCGGCATGGCTGTTAACATTATTATTTTTTTTTCTTTTTCTGAAATCACTTCCACCTGTTTTTCTCGTGGGTTGCCTAATGTGATTTTGAAGGCATTTTCTTCGAATAAGTATGTTGAAAGTTTTACGTTACTAAGGAGGTAAAGAGGGGAATCTGAGAAGTTTCCTTTCTACTGTACATTAGTAACGTTTTTGATGGTATACTCAAGTTTCGAAGGAAGCGAAGTCGGTGTCCTACGATGAAATGGAATTTTAAATTGAATTACGTCATACGCTCAAGGAAATTGATACCTTAGCGTCATCAATAAATACATAATTGACAAATGACAGTCGTATAGGCCTTCCTGTTCGTATTCGAAAATAAGCACGACATCGAAACACGTGTAAAACCACCTTGAGGTAAGAACTGACCAACGATTCAGTTTTAATTAACATTCAGCAGGCTTAAGATTTTAATTAATACCAACTCAGGAGACTACGAAGGTGCTAGTTGAAGAGTTACTATGCTAATTAAGCTTAGACACGAGAAGATGAATTCGATTTTAATTAAATAGAGATTTCTAATTTTATTAATTAATCACCGCGAGTAGCGTAGCGGAAAACGTTGAGGGATTTGAGACGGATAGCTAATCGGGCTACATATCGGTATACGAGGATGGTTCGAGGGTAATATCCCTGAGTAGACTAATTACCCAGCAAACGTTTTTGCCAAAGAACGACTGAGATGCTTTTAACGTCTTTTGTATGCGACAGTGAAAAGGCAAATTGGCGAAAACGGGTCGAAATTGTGGTCATGTGTCGTTTAATGCTCGAAGCATTTTTTTAAATTTATCGCTTACGCGTTGATGCACGTTTTAACGCCTTGGTGGAATTTTTCAACAATGCTCTGTGATTGAAGAGGGGAAAGGAGGAGCTAAAAATGTTACTACCAAGTATAAGCTTCGAGAAAACGAAAGCGATGGAAGCACGGTATCGTTACTAGTTAGCGTTCGAATAATCTTCATAAGTACTCAATCGTGTCGATTAAGTTGCCTAATCGAAGCCCCATGTACATCCAGTAAATTGGAATTCACTATAGGCAACTTTATTAACGCGAGTGTTAATCAGGTTAAAGGATTATTTGTATGATGCCAAATACACGGTAAATTCTATTCGAGTATGAAGTGCGATTTTAATCTGGTAATTTGCGTGTTGATTGGTATTGTTGTATTCTTTGTCGATGCAGAATTAACGTAATGAAAGTTGAATCGACTATTTGGAGTAAATTGAGCGATAAGACAGCATCAAAAAAAAAAAAAAAAATATTTAAATAAATATAAAAAATCTTTGTTTACTTTATTGAAACCAAAAACAACCTTTTTCTGTTATTTCGCTTTAGCCAACAAGCCTAAAATTTCTCATCATTCCCTAATTAAGATAACTCTTTGAAACTTTTCGCCACGGTAAACAAGCCTATTAAAGTAACGAATTCTAACTAACCTTATTTTCACTCTAATATTGAGCCAAAAAGATTTAAAGCACACGAAGATTTTTTGTATGCTTTATAAGTAAGTTTGAGGGCTGTTCTAACTTCAATTTATGTCGTAGAAACTTCGAACTCTCATGCAGCGTTGGTAATTCGATAATCAATCGAATTACTAACCGGTGTAAATAATCTTCGTCGGGTCACGGCGACATTAGTAAATGGAATCGGACCGTAGTGATATAAATTCCAGACCATGGGATAACTTAATTAAATAACCCGTTTAAGAGCCCTCGTCTCACGAATCTGGCGACGACACATCTCCCAGTGAGATGGTTGGTGATATGTATAAGGGTTTATTTCGCCGGAATGGCTTTGCTTTTCCGGCGTATCAGGTCTATGTAGTAACTTCATTTCCGTCGTCGTAAATTTACGCGCGAATAAATTTCAAACGGTGAAAAATTTCTTCACTATCGATGGCTGTTGAAATTTATGCTCGATCAAAGGTTTCGGAATCAGGTCCTAGAGGGGTGAGTTCGCGAGACGAGAGATTTATGGGGCTATTTTTTCATACGTATCTAACGTCGAGTAGTAATTTTTCAAATTCTGCATTTTAAGCTGATTTTTGGTTTTTCATTTCCATATTTCGTGGCACGTGAGACGAAGATACGAGTAATATTTTCTGGAGGAAGAGTAGTAGTCGAAAATCTCGGAGGTAAAATAAGTCTTTTATGACTACATGGTATGCTATTAGTATTCTTCATTTCTGCATTTCTCCTTGTATTGACTGTAGTATCAGATTTTTTTTTATTTTTGACGAAGGAAGTAAAAAAAAGGTCTTGAAAAATTCCCAAATGTTATAAAAACAAGAAGCAGTCCATGGGAAGTTATATGATGTTAGACTACAAGAAAGTGAGCTCTATTTTTGAAAAATGTTCAAGTTGGGTCGAATTTCCACAAAGTGAACTACGCAGAATTGCAATGGCTTTGTAACGTGATGAATTTAATTATCCAAAAATTCATTTTTTTTTTTTAAATAAAAAATTTTTTTATTCTGAATTCATTTTCGGATTGGTCTGAAAATTGGGTGAAGAGGCTGAAATTTTTATGAATTTTTGAGCTCATTAGCGATTATTGTGACCTAACCCTTTCACATTCTATACAATACAAAATTCATCCCACCCTACGTACCTCTGAGCTATTCATAGCGTATTTAGATCTGCTCTTACATTTTAATCATTGAATCAGAAGGAAATGAAGGATGATGGACGCCTACATGAAAACATACTCATCTCAACGTTCTTGCCTCAGTAAGCTAGTACATCGAGCATTTAATGTAATTGCTACGAAATTACCTAAGCACAAATTTGTAATTCTCTTTTTATAAAAATCGTTTTTTTTTTCTCTCCTTCGATGTGCTCTCCGAACCATTACACGAGTACTAACGCGAGGACGTTATAAATTCTTTATGGCTCCTTTATTCGAAAATCCCTTCTCGCTTACATTCCCCGCTACCCCTCGTCCGCTCTTTCCATCGTATATCTAATCATTGTTTTCTCATGAAATGATTCGACGACTCGTGCAACGTAAACGCGAGCAGATTAGGGGTGAAAAAAATGGAAGTTCGCTTTTTACTTTTAAATATCGGCGTCAGATATGTTTATATATAGCCCAAGCAACAGTTAGCTAATCTTTCAAAATGAACTCGCAGTACCCTCGCGCCGAGCCCGTAATAAAATAAAAGCTAGCCGGGTATTCGTAAAGGAGAAATATGGGCTGACTTAAGAACTTGTTAAAATATCGTTTTTTAACCTTAAGCGGAGCAATTTCGGAAATTGCTTTGGAAACGTGAAACGCTATTAATTCGGATCCGGCAATTTTTTTTCAGTTTTACACGGTTCGTTCGGTAGGTTTAGTTTTGGCTAGGTGTTTATTTTAAAGAAGTCATTATAAAGAGATGTGTGACGTAATCAGTGCGAAAGAAGGAAAGCTCTGGGTTTAATTTAATCAAAAATAATTTATAAACAGCCGAACGAATGAGTACATAGTATAAAACGTCAAGACGGAAGAACATAAGGCACAAAATAGAACCAAGTTCGATACGACGCGTCACTCACTCGGTAGAATGAAATTCGCTAACAATGACACTTATATTTGATTTTCAATTCGTTTCGTCATTCGCGAAAGTTCCACTGTACACGATTCTATACAAAATAAAACGAAGACGGGTAAACAAAGGTATTTTGAGAGGATTTCATATTTAGGGAGATGAAAAACGTCGTGTTTTGTATTACCAAATTCTCGAAGCAACGCGTTCACGGGGCGACGAATGTAGTGGGGGAATAACTGGCGTCAGTAGCGTAGAGTCGTTGGACGCGAACAGTCGTGTGCGCTGGGATCAAGGTTAATAATGTAGAAAGTTATTTTAATCCGCCGTAACGAAAAATTACCTCGTGATACGAAACCATTAAATAGTAAACGTCGAGATGGGCGGGAAAATACGATAGCATTGAAATACAAACCTTCAAAAGTACCATTCATTCCGTGACCGCTGAATAGGGGCATAAGTAAACGAGGAAGTGACGAATTATCGAACCACATTTAATAATTATTTTTGCGAAGCCTTTTTCATTGAAAGAATGACGAAGGACCTACGACGGATAGGGCGGACGTAATTAATTTTTTTAATCGATACAAATGTTTTTAACACGATGTAGCGATTAAAAACGGTTTTCGTGTTTCGAATACGATTTTTCAGCCTTTCGAGTGCAATTTAATTGAGATGCGGAGAATGGTAATGTAAATTAAATGGTACGCGAATCTTAACCGAATTTATTTCCGCATCCGTGGATTATCGGGACGCGAAGCTTTAGCTAATCGAAATTTATTATCGAATACGCTCTTGATTATTCATCGATTTTGTATAAATTGTAATTTACTCGCGACCTGGCGTTTATAAAGATTTAATTTCTTTCGTAACCATTGCGCATAATTAAAGAGTTCGGTGAAAACGATGCATTAGGGATGGTATCGTCTCGATAACGTATTGTTGGGGAATTTTTCCAGTATCAAGGTTTGTTTTCACACCTAACAAGTGAACCTTCCGAGTTGTGATTTCTACCAAACAAAATTTGATGGAAGGTTTATTATCTGGGAAATTCTCCACAAAAATTAGCTGTCAGAGGTAATATGGAGGGATGTAGGGAGTTCAAAAAAAAAAAGTTACAATCATGAAAATCATAAAAATTATTTGAAAAAAAAAAACAAAATGTAGTACGAAGTAAAGGGAAATAAAATGGATTCAGGGTGGGGGACGGATTTTTTGAAAAATTAATTTTAGCACCTGAAATTTCTTAGATCCTTTAATTAGACGATATTTCACTTATCTAAACCATTTTCAAAGGATTTTAGAATTCACACCTCGTACTTGTGTTTTGTAGGGGCTCAGTTTGAAAAAAATTTTATAGTTAACATGGTGTGAATTCCAGAATCCTTCGAGAATGGGTTAAATGAATGAAATATCGTCCTAATAAAGGGTATAGGAAGTTTTGGCTGCCAAAGTTGATATCCACCTGAGTCATAATATTTTTCCAAAAATTAAAAATTGAACCCTCCCTACGTTGGGTGATCTTCATGGTCTGTTTTGGTTATGGTATGTTTTCTGATTTTCTCTTAAATTTTTATAATTATCGTGATTTTACCTAGTTTTCAAAATGTTGAAACCTCAGACCTCCGCTCCATATTACCTTTGGCTACTGAAACTTTTGTGATGAGGTTTCGAGATGATGTGCGTTCCGTCAAACTTTATTCGGTTGAACCTTGTGAAATCTAACACGATATAATGAGCAAGGACGAAGACGACGATTTTCCATATTCTAGACGTTGACAATGCCCATAAAAGTGTACTGAGCTTGTTATAGCGAGCTTCGAAAAGTGACATTAAGATTTTACGTTCGAGTCGTATAAAGTATTAGGTCACCGGTGTATTCGCCATAACACTAGGTTACGCGTGACGGTAAGTATTTTTACATTCATAACTTTTTGAACTCTTTCGGTATGAGCAGAATCGTATTTTAATTCGAATCGACTTCAGCTACTTCGTGATTCATCATTCGGTGACATTTGTTTAACAATAAAAATGTTTCGTCGACAAACAAGCCGTTGGTAAAATACAATGAAAGAAGGGGACGTTAAGCGACAATTATTCCGGAATGTTGAATGAGGAAGCGAGACTCTTCTGGTAAAAAATATCCTCTGAAAATTTCGTTTCAGCTACAACTGCCTCATTTGTACGAACGTGATTTTATTAATGATGACGGCACCTAAAAGACTTCGGCTTTGCTAGACGGATGATAGAAATGAGAAAAGATGATTTATTTCGCGGTTTTTCCAGCCTGTTTTCGGTCTTGTTTTCGAATCGTTCCGCTTGTAATGAGAAAAATGACTGAAAATTGGAGTGCTGATTGTTTTGCGAGTGATCGATATGTTTTTAACGACTAACAAAGCTTCAAAGTTCAAAAACCCAACTTTCGGCGAATTTTCATGAAAAATGGATGCAACCAAAGTTGTAGAAAATGAAATTTCCTACAGCTTTGTTCCTATAAATTTTTTCTTTACGATCTTCATTCATGAGATATGTGCCAAAAACTTAAAAAGCTTCAAATTTTGAAAGCTTAACTTTCAGCTGACGGATCGACTTCAAAAACAACAGAGCTTTTAAGCTCCACTTCTTCTACCTATCCTCCACATCTGGAGTCAATCCATCAACGGAAATTAAACGAAACAAAAAACAAAAAAACCATAGTGAACGCTTAAGTGCATTTTACTTGAAAATAAAGTCCAATAAAAAGTAAGAAAAAAATCAATAATTCAAGTTGGAAAATTGTAATAATGAATACGAAAAATTAATTAACTCAATTTAAATAATAATATTATTGTCACCATAAATTAGAAATAAAACAAAAAAGTGGAAAATTTTTTTAAGATTTGAAAAATGTGCCCTCTTTCTCCCAACGCGGAAAGCCAATCGTCGATTTGATTTTTTTCTTTCAAACATGAATAATCTCTTAATTACTTTCTCTTCGCGAAAATATTGATGGTGTAGAAGGAAGATAGTTTTGGAAAATAAACAACTATAAAATTTTTAAAAATTCCCAAGTTGACTTTTTCTTGCCGCTGGTTAAATAATTACAACGTGTAAGGTATAATTTTACACGATATCTGAACAAGAGAAATTTTTACACTACAAATCCGCGTTCAGCGATATAATATAAATCATAAAGGTTACCAGCTCTGCGTTTTATCGTCGGATTTACCGGGAGAAAAAAGCGATCGGTAAAGTTTTTCGGTTTTATAAAGTTTCGACGTTATTTTCCTTGTGGAATGGGATAGGAAAATATTAAAATTTTAATACAAAATCGCTATACCTTGTATAACTTTGGTTGTTGTATAGGAAGCATTTAAGGGGTAATAAGGGGAAAAGGTATAGTCATTTTGTTGGCCTCGTTGTTAATGAATTTTCGGTTGTTATTTCATTTAGAAAGTGGTTATGTTATTTTATCGGATCGACAATGGACGTCGGTTGGCGAAGCTGCGCGTTATTCATTTCGCGTACCTCGTTCGGTATAAAAACCATATGTGGAAATTTTCGACGATCTGTAACCGTGTAAGGCCATGAAGGGTTACAAGGTACCTGCTATATAAAAGATTTGTACGAGATGATGAAATATTCAGAGAAAAGAGGCATTTTTTTGGCGAACCTTGTGTGTGCGCGCGCCAAACCGCCAAGCCGAGGATTTCAGACGTGATAAACGTATAGTGTTTCGATGAAATTCGGTCTTCCATTGGGTTCATAAATAATGCATAAAATTCGCCTCGCATCGTTTCTTAACGCGAACCCATTGTTGCGGTTGTGGCGAAATCAGATGAAAGTTTCAAATGTGTTTCGATAAACGGTTAACACGCGGTATCGGAAGGGTTTAAGTGTACTCGAATGGCTTGTAATTCTCGTGTATGTTAAAAAGTCGTTAAATTTGAATACACGATGGCAGGATTTCGCGAATCGAACAGTAATTTTTTATTATAGAAGTGTAAACGGCGAAATTGAATTTTACAATGTGTAGAAGTGAAATTTGACTTTTCATTTCACGAGTACAATGGGGAAAAATTACAAAATAACATAGTGACAATGTAATGTAAGATCTTGAAATGTTCAAGTAGTGATAGTATCATAGTTTTTGTGAGCTTTAATGGCGTCATTATGTATTTGCAACGTAGCAATGTTATTGATGTCGCATTGATATCACCATGTTGAAACATTTTAATGATTTTGTTACTGGAGTGTAATATTGGAAAAAATAATTTTTTGGACAACTTGGAATGGAATGGAATAATTTCAAAAAATGAATAAAATAGAATGAAGCCAAAAAATCAGAACTTAAATTCGGCGAAATTTTATTTTAAAGCTACTAATAGACTTCCAAAGGAAGAAAACGTGAACGATGGACAAAAGGGACAAGTTCTTCGAGTCATACACTTATAAAGGTCTTTAGATGTGAATTTTTAATTATGGAAAAATACTTATAAAAATAAAAAATATTCAAAAATTCAAATCTTGTGCTATAATACCGTACCCAACAATAGAAAAAAAAACTTGTACGCGACAAAGGAATAATTTGCTAGATTATAAACGAGTAAGGAAGTTACAGCACGAGCCGTAGACAAGGCTGTATCGTATAAATTTATGATCAAGCACATCATTCCCGAGTCGCGTATACTATTTTATTCAACTCATCACACAGTTATGATAAAACTCCTAAAAAAGACTGAATAAATTCAAGAATACAAAAGAATACACAAACAGGTCCAGTAAACTAATAAACATCTCACGAACTGTACACATTATTGTTACTCATAATAGTCGCATTATTCCCTACGCAGGTCATTATTCCCTCTAAATAAATCGCTAATAAGACCCTATGTTATGCGTGCGAAAGTGTTTGAATAATGATTGGATTACACTATATAATTGAGGAGGGTAAAACTTTGTCCGAGGTAAAGTCGAGATACACGCAATGATGAAAGTTGTGAGTGGTTTCATGTGATAGGGCTGAACGAGGAGATCATTCTTAACGCCTCAGGCACTCACGAAAAGCTCCATGAAGCTCGAAAAAAAGCTTTAAAGAAACGTCCAGTAAATGGGCCAAAGAAGTTGTACACATATCTATGACGCTCGACCAAACGTCATTCCACAGCCCCGAAGAGTAGTTAATAAATTATCCACCAGGATCTCCCTATGATGTGCAATTTTTAAATTTTGGACTTGGAAAGTGAGATTGTGTGACCTCACGTTTCATTGAACCAGCTCACGTTTCAGTATTATGGAGTAAAATTTTATATATGTAGTAGGAATGTGAGTTTGTGTGAGCTCACGGAAAAATTGAACCAGCTCATGTTTTAATATATGGAGTAAAATTTTATATATGTAGCAGGAATGTGAGTTTGTGTGAGCTCACGGAAAAATTGAACGTGAATTAGCGTGACGGGGCATGAGTCAAGGTCTTTTAGTTCGCAGTTTTTTAGTGTTGCAGAAACGTGAGTTTGCGTGACCTCACATTTCATTGAACTGTGAGTTAGTTTGATGGGGCATGAGTCCAGGTCTTTTAGTTTGCACGGAAGGTGAGTTTTGTGACCTCACGTTTCATTGAACTGTGAGTTGGCGTGACGGAGCATGAGTGGAGGTATTTTAGTTCCCACGTGATAAATGGAGCAAAATTTTATAAATGTAGCAGGAGGTGAGAGGATGTCCTCAAGTTTCATTCAACCAGCTCATGTTCTAATATGGAGTGCACTTTAATTGAACCAGCTGGAGTTGTAATAAAGTAGTAGTGTGGTCATTTGTAATATGGAGTAAAAAGCATAAGGATCCCTCCTCATGGTACCTCACGTTGAATGGTTAGCGAACGAAATAAAACCTCAACTTATGAATTCGAATGGCATCTTATGCCGAATGGTTGACTAACGAAATTATTATTTTAGACATTTTTTCACTGTCTATGTTTTGAAATAATTCAACGAATTCCGATGTAGATGTATCAATGTTTTTTATTTTGTTTTTTGAAGTAATTTTAATTTGTGGCTAACTGAGATTAAAGAAAAAAAAAATTTTAACGTCATGAATATAATTTGAATGAATAGAATTTTTTTAAATGAATAATAACATTACTTATGTATGTATATGAAATTTTGTGTAACGATTTAATTTTTCAATTGCTCCTTTCATTAAACAAGTAGTAAGCAAAAAGTTATTTTTTGAACTTGATCACAAATTTTGAAAAAAAATTAAAAATAACATTGACGAATTAGTTTTCAATTTTTAAAAATTTTGGTTAAATAAATGATAGAATCTACCATCGTGATTTCAAAATTTTTTTTCCTTCAATAATTCGCAAAACAAAGCAAAGAAGAACTATTACCATCGAAGAAGTTGACAATAAAGATAAAAAAACCCCTTTCAGTGTATAAAGAAGCACATGCTTAAACACACCGTCCGAAGGATGGGTATAGCTTACTAGTTTTTAATAGTTGCCACGTTTTCAATTTTATACAGTGAGACATGTCTATTTTTGATCATTTGATTACAGTGTTACCAATATATTTTATTGTTTTCCCTTCTTAGTTGCTTTGATACAAGAGAATAACATCGCAAGAATATAACGTTATGGATTTTTTTCTGTTTCAACATGAATTCAGCGAATCAATAAAAAAGTAATTTTTCTCCGAATAAATTTCATTTCCCATTTTTTACGATGTACTGTATTTCTTCACATTCATTCATCATTACGCAAGATGTACAACTTGTAAGAGGCAATTTCACGTTTCCAAATGTTTAACTGTAGGTTTTTTACGCTGTAAAATTAAATAAAACTTTGGGCGTAATTTTAATGTATTTATTTAAACAAGCAGCTAACTCTGAGGAAAAGTTATTCGAGAAAAGTTATTTAAAAGCGAACGGGAAATGATTTCAGGCTAGTTGTAACTTTTAAATGTACTTATTTCAAATCGAGTTTTGCGATTTTTCAACTTTCAGCTGGCGCGGAATTGTAAATGCTGACTGAGAGATGCGTTTTCATTTTTTTCATTTTGCGGTAAATTAATTGAAACATTTTCACTGGCTAATAAAAAACACGATGTTGAAACAAAGTTTTGTTATATCGAAGGGGTTTTATTGACTTGACTCAGATGATACCAGGTTATTACGAAGGTACGACTAATTTATAGTAGAATGATACGAAGCCCGGATTCCAATTAGCAGAAAATTCGGGTTTCCTTTTAATCGCCACGTTTATACGTGAAAGTTGCGCACTATAGAGGAGTGCTGTGGAGGATATATCGTGAATACCAGTGGCTGTATCTTTTGTAAACGGTAGTTTAGAAATTTTAGACAATAGCCAGGATGATTTTTAAAGATAATGATACCTGTGGATACGGTATCACGTTTCGGTCGAAGCTGGTGTACACGACTGACCCTTATATGGGTCGCCAATAATACTCGCAGTTTTGGTGTAGTTTTACCACGCAATGGGTTTGTACATAGCGTGCATATGTACGAATGAAAGTCGAATCTGTACGATTTGGTTGAACGGGAAACGATGTGTGTAGAAGTCTAGCGAAGGTGACGGTTGTATTTAGGAATTATTCGACAAAACTTCGGCGTTCGGTAAACTGGTAAAGTTTGCGAAACGTTGCAATCAAACGACAATTCGTAATTCAATCTGGTCGTGAGTACAGTCGCGGTCTATTCTCTTCCGTAAACTTGCGCAGCGTAAAAAAGTTCTGTCTGGGGAAAGCAGGGTGTTAAATTTCTTTTTTAGTTTCACCAACAAAATCAAGTTTCTCTATGTCATCGTCTATATTGTAAATCGATGCGATTTAAATGACATCCGATTCCGTTTAGATTTCTTTTGCCTGAAATGAATAAATTGTGTTTTTTTTTTCACGACTCGTACGAAAGAATAAAGGGCTAGGCAGTTTTTGTACTGTTAGATGTTCTTGACGCGCGTCCTGAAGCTGATATTTATTTTTTGCGAAATGTTTCTGAAAGAATCGGCTATTGGGCTTAGGAAACGGTAGTGAAAAAAGGTTCCTTTGTAGGTTTTTTTTTCTGTCGCTTACTGCGACACTGGCACGTGTTTAAGGTTGTCTATACTACGAGCGTTGGCATAGTTGGTGAAAAATTCTCTTTTAAGCTTCAGGGGTTGACACTTCTTTTTTTTTTCTTCGTCGTACGGTGTATCGATATTTATATTCACCTTTTTAGCGTTTTACTCTCTTCGGGTCGTTTGTCTGTTGGTTTTTGTATCTCTTTGGGAGTATGGACTCGACGTGACGTGAAAATGGACTAAAATGTGAACCTACGTACTTTGTATGGTGATCTTGTGTACATGATGAATGGTCTGGGTTTCGAAATTTTTTTTTGAATTTTCAGTCTTTTTTTTTTTTTTTCGTTTGAGTGGAAGTACTTATCAGTGAACATATTCTTGCGGAGAGTGACTTTTTAATGGAATCAGATTTTTTGATTGCTTGTTTGTTAATATAAAAAATATTGTCTGTTAAGGATTATGTTGAATGAATTTTTAACAGTGTTACAATGAAGTAAAAATTCAATTTTTTTCCAACTCATCACAAATGCAATAGTATATGAAAAATAAACTAAAAATTAATTTTCTTAAAAAAAAAATGGAAACCTGTCAAAATATTTTTCTAAAAATAAAATAATAATAAAAACAATAATAAATAAATTAAAAAAAAAATGCGAATCGAATAAAATTCATAAAAGCCCCAAACTTTTCGGAATGGATTTATATCCATGCTTTTTTTTCGATAGTAAAAATACATTTTCCTAGAAACATTGTCACCTGCCATCGAAAAAGAGTTGAGATAATTTTACCGTCTCGTTCTATTTTTATTTCATTCCTTAGATATTCCCCTAATGTTATCTACTTCTTCCGCCTTGTAACTATTTTCATCTTACGATAAACTCATTCGTATGGTCTCCTTTTCAGTACTACTATTCAATTTATTCGCAAAAAGTATCATTTCATCAAAGGATGAAATAGATTGAAGAGAGAATTTCATTAAATTGTCAAATTAGATATCGCAGATCACGTTGCATCGCCATCTAGTGTATTGCTAAACATTCCAACTACGGGGTAGCAAAGAAATCTGCGTATTTTCGTATCAACGAATTTTGACAGAAAAAAAGTACGGATTGCGGAATCTTCTCTTTGTTGCGATTTAGTTTTGAATTCTTGAAATATAAATTTTTATTTAAGTTTAATTTCATCTTTCATGTTCTCAGTAGTTGATTTTTCGTTTTAGCTTTGGTATTTAAGAATTCGACCTTGAAGGTTGAAAGAAAAGGTGGCGTTACTTTATAGTTGAGATATTTTCAAACAACGCTGATGTTTATTTCTTTTTGAAATTTCTTTTAGGTTACGTAGTTCTGGTAAAAGTTTGGAATTAGTTGTGACGTCGTATTGTGCCTTTCTCGTTTTCTTAATTTCACCGAAAAATTGGCTTTAAAATATAATAATAATTTTACTATGTATTTTCAATCAGTATTTATCATTGATCATACACATGGGAATAATAATTCGTAGTCGTGAAAATAAAATAAAAATAAGTGCTAAGAAAAAGTGATAAAGTACGAAAACGTGGAAGTCTTCGTTTCAAGAGGATAATTTAGTCCTAAACGAAGCAGTATAATTTAGAAGAGAATAAAGGTTTTATCAGCGAGCCGCGAATAATATCCGACGCATATATAAAGCAGAAAATTACAAATTTCTATCGTTGCAAAGGCGTATAATCGCCTATTTATGGGCGATACGGGCGAACAAAACAACCTAAAGTATGCCTCACCGCTTTGATTTATCCGCTAATGCGAATACACAGAGACATTCTTGAAGCTAAGCTTTGCGTTATTTTTTACGCGACCGAGGTTCCACGAATTACGAAAAAGACGAGTCGACGATACAATCATAAAGCTCATTCGGTATCGTAATTAGTCGAGGGTATTTTTCGTATCGACCCAGTCACGAATCCGAGTCTCGTAATTATGCCTTCCACCAACGCTGTCCATTTCGTGACCAACATAAAATAATACTCATCGTTGAAAATTTTTTCGCAATTTGGTTTTATCGAATTTTTCTATAAAAAAAAAATCCAATTGTAGAGTCGAATCGTCGAACCGAAATTACTCGATTGCGAAGTCTGGAGAGAACGACGAGCCCGCCGAAGACTTTGTTATCGAATAATTTCAACCGCTTCTGGCGAAATTTTCTCTATCACGTTTGAGCGAGAATGAAATTTAGTATTTTTTTCGATCGGTAGGACGCAACGTCGACGGTATTATAACAAAGATGGTACTTACTCTTCGCGTTGCGATTGCGTGGCCTCCGCTTCTTCATCGGACATTGTGCCTGATGTTGTCATGGCTGAGCGTGTGGTCTCCGATTGCACCTGCGAAATAAAATCGTATCGTTAGGCGTCGTTAGTTTAAAATTCCTCGCGTACTAATAATCTACAAGTGATTTGAGGCATGTAAATCGACAGTGGCACATTTGTAAAAGATAGTCGACGATCGAATCGATTTCAAGTGCTATAAGGAGGGTGAAACCGTGAGATGTGAGCAGACGATTCGTCATATTGAAGTCGATTAGAGTTTGTCGTCTAGATGTGATATTCTTCTAGAATAGTCGATGTGCATAGAAGAATGAAAGATTTTTGAGCTGTAAATGAATGTAATATTCTGTGCAAGGAAAGGAATTCTTTCTGTTTTTATTTAATAACTTACTATGTATAGTAGGTAAAAATATGAACTCATAAAAAATCCAAAAAATTATTAAAAATTTGAAAACTACATAAGAGCAATTATTATTAGATGTTAATTCATGAAAAGTTAATCATAAGCATGGTTGCTTTAGTTTTCAAGTCGAAATGACTTGAAAGCGTTTGCTTTCGTTTCAAACTGTAGTCAAGAGCAAACCTTAGAAAACCGCTTTGAAATTAAATAAGGAGTTGAAGTTAAAGTCAAGAAGTAAGTTGATTCCGAATTTGAAAATTGCTTTTAAATCAATAGGTGAAGTCTGTGTATAGTTTAAAAGTGCTCCGAAGTTAAGAAGTAGAGTTGGTGTGAAGTTTAAAAATTATTCTGCATTCAAAGTAGAGTTGGATTTGGATTTAAGAAATGTTTTAAAGTCAAAAGTTAATGATGAAGGGTTGAAAATGATTCTGGAGTTAAGAATGAAATTGTTGATAAGCTTGAAAACCACTTCGTAGTCAAGGTAAATTCGGAATCAGATTTGGGTTTGAAAGTTGCTCTGAACTCCAAAATGCAGATGGTGTAAAGTCTTAGAATTGTTCTAGAATCAAGAGGTAGAGTTTGTGTCATGTTTGAAAATTATTCTATCCAAGAATTAGAGTGAATGTCAAGTTTAAAAATCACTCAAAGTTGAAAATTGACATCGTATAATTAAGCTGGAAAACTACTCTTCAATCAAGAAGTAGAGTTGTTGTCAAGTTTGAAAACAATTAGAAGCTAATGTAGAGTCTTTGATAACTATTCTAGAATTTAGAGGTAAAGTTGGGGTGAAATTTCAAATTACTTGTGAAGTACGAAGTAGAGTTGGGATAAAGTTTGAAAATTACTTTTAAGTCAAGTTAGAGTTGGTGTCAAATCTGAGAATTGCTCTAAACTTAAGAACTGGAGTTGGTGTCAAGTTTGAAAATTATTCAGTTCAAGAATTGTAGTAAACGTCAAGTTTTAGTTGAGTTTGAAAACTACTTTGGAATCAAGAAGTAGAGTCGGTGTCAAATTTGAAAATCAGTTAAAAATTAGAATTCGTGTCAAGTTTGAGAATTACTCCGAAATTAAAAGGTGGAGTTGGTGTGAAGTTTTCAAATTACTTTTGAGGTAAGAAATGAAATTGGTGCAAAATTTGAAAATCACTTTCGAGTTAAGGTACAGTTGGTGTCAAGTCTGAGAATTACTCTGGAGTCAAAAAATAGAATTGATGTCAAGATTAAAAATTACTTTGTCCAAAAGTTGAAGCTTATATCAAATTTGAAGATGACTCCTTTGTGGAAGATGATGTCGTTGTTAAGTTTTAAAACTACTTTGGAATCAAGAAGTAGAGTTTGTGTCAAATTTGAAAATCGCTTCGAAATTAATGTAGAATCGATGTCAAGTTTGAAAATTACGTTGGAATCAAGGATGGAGTTGTCAAGTTTGAAAGTCAGTTCAGAGTGAACGTAGAGTCGATTTGAAATTTGAGAATTACACTGAACTCCGAAGTTGAGTTAGGCTCTTCGTCAAGTTTGAAAATTACTCTACAGTCGACAAATGGAGTTCATGTCAAGTTTGAAAATCACTTCTAAATCAAAATAGAGAGTGGCTTCAAATTGGGAAATTACTCTTAAATCCATAGCTGGACTCGCTGTCAAATTTGAAAACCACCCTGGAGTCAAGTGAATTTGGAGTTGCGTTTAAAAATTGATCCAAAGTCAAGAGGTAGTATCGGAGCTGAGATTTAGAATTACTCTAGAATGAAGTAGTGGAACTGGTTGAATTTGAAATAAAGTTCAGTTTACAGGTAACTCGAAATTTCTTGACCAAAAAAGATAAAATGAAAAAACAATGAATAAATGTATTATGCAAGAAAAGTAAAAAATCATTTGTAAGAATTATTAACAAAACAATAAATTATTTAAAAAAACGTAAGCAGCCATGCCGCATTGCTAGAGCTGAGTTCTCATTTGGGGAAGAAGTAGTATTTCTTGCTATACAATAATCATACGAGCACACACTCCTTAAAGTATAGCAACATGAGGCTCCTCAAGTTATCCTCAAATTTTTGCAATCCGCCATTTTGGATATACTTCGACCCAAACTCAGGAGGTCATTTTTTCATCCCCAACTAATTCCACATACAAAGTTCGACTTTTCTGCGTTGATTTGGTGATGAGATATGGAACCTTCGAGAAACTTCATAACTCAAAACTTCCTCAAAAGCTGTTTTTTGTTTTAACTCCCCTCCAAATTCACCTAAGAAACTGAAATTTGGATATATTGGTATCCGCGACTCTCCTTGTCATATGAGATCAAAAACAAACATTTAAGCCATTTACCCCTTTTTCACCTCCCCCTCAAAATTTGAGTGACCCGCCATTTTGAGGTGTACCGAAAAAACAAAAAAGGTACTTTTTCGTACTTTCAGAAAGAGTCTCTCACCAAATTTTGAGCCAATTTCGTGAATACTCGCCAGCGCTACGCGTGGAGGAAAAAATTATATATAATGTACCAAAAAGTTGGACATTTGCCAGATGATTTCAAATAGTCTGGAACGCAAAGATTTGAAGATCCCATCCTACTCTTACAGGCTTACCCCTTCCCCCTCCCAAATCAGATAAACTGTAATAGCTATCGTTTTTATTAAAAACTTAATTAAAAATAATGGAAAAAATGTTGGAAAAATCGCGAAAAATGGGTGCTGAAAATTTGAAATGATGACGTTAAAGGAAAAAAAAATATAATAATAAGATCAATATTAAAAAATGAAAAATTGAAAAAAAGAAGTTTGCATAAAGTAAAAAAATGATTGTACAAACCGAAAATGGTGGTAAAAAAAATGTGAAAAATGGAAAGTGATGAAAAACAGTATTTAAGAAATCTGAAATTGTTCAAAAACAAAATTCTATTTTCAGTGTGAATTTTAAATTTTTCGGAAAAGTTTTTTTTTTTTTTTGATATTTTGTTTTGGAAACATCTAATGAAATGATAGAGTGAAAAATAAAGAAAAAGAAATCTCCTCCTGATACAAAATTTGTAAATTTCTTGCCATCCGAACGAGTTTTTTTTTTTTTTTTTCAAGTATTTTGAATATTTTTGTATGAGGGTAAAAAATTTTCGATTTTTGGTCGCCCTTCCATCGAAACACAATACACGTAATGAAATTCGGAACACGCATCGGCCATAAATGAAGGTTCGGCTTGTATTTTACAGATTTTAACGCGTTCGAAAAAAAAACCAAGGGTTGAAAAAAATTTCAATATGCAAATCAATCTGTTACCCGTGCGCAAAGTATTTTCAACGCGTTTACATTCAACTTTAGGCCGATATAAAGACCTGGTGGTGGGCGTGATAATCTACGAGTAGAACTTCGAAGTGAATGTAAAGTCCCGTAAGGAGTTGGTCAATGAATTGGTCCATGGTGAGCGATCCATCTTGCGTACATTAGTGAGTTATTCGTTTTATCAGCAAGACCCAGAAGATCGGTTTTAATAACTCGATACGTGATAACGATTTAGAAACCAGTCGCGTTCAAGGGAACTCGAACGTGTTATCAGAAACGTTTTATTTTTTCTATATTTCGTGTATGATTGGCTACGAAGTAGTTAAACGTATTGAGAAAAGTTTTCTTCGAATTAGACGTCGTTAAAGGGGCCAACTCCTCGGGGATGATGGGAAAGTTGTGTATAACTGAGGCATAAATATTGAAGCAACATCGCACCCTGCGAACACCTCTACGTGTTGTCTAATCTGTACTAATTTGTTATAGCAGCCTTACAGTAGCGAAAATAGATGTTAAGTTAATTCGCTTCGGGGTCTTTTAATCCTACGTGAAGGAATATTTGATCTCGGTGTCGACTAAATGTTGGCGAAGTGGAGGTAAGTTCGATGGTGGTTTTTCAATCGATTTTTTAATTTTTAATCATTCATCGTTTCTAAGTTCACGTGCCGGCGGATTCGAACGAGAATTTCCGAGCTCGCGATAATTTGGTGATTTGCAAACTCACGCTTGTCGAGTTTCGTCTTCGTGTGTATCCGTTGCCGGAGCGAGTACGTGTATAAATTAAGCTTCAGCGAAACTTTCACTGGTAGCTGGAAGGCGTATTGAATGAAAACTTGGAAAATAAAATATCGTAGCTCGAGGGTGGGTTTTTTATATTTTATTTTCGTTCGTTGTTCGTAGTACGATGGTATTTTTAAAGTGTGAATTAAAAGGGACCGTTTGAATTTTTAATTCGTGCTCGTTTTTAATGAATATTTCAAACGGTAGGAAAGTTTTCGATATTGATTTTACTTTTTTTTTTCGAGCAACGTTTTCGAAAAGTTGCTTGGAACTGTTGTTTAATTTAGCCAGCTGGTTGGAAGGACTCGGGGGTTGTAATTAAACCGCGATATTTCGGTTACCTACGTGGAAATGAAAAAGCAGCGAAATAAAATCCGCTTTAAAATTGTCGCTGGAGGGTGCAAAGTATCGCCAGAAATGCTTTCGAGTAATTCTTGAGGTGAAGTTTTTCCATTATTTTTGGTCATCCAAGTCGACGGTTTTAATTCAAAAATATTATTAATTTTCTCGCTCGAAATGGTATCGTGGTGGTGAAATGCAAGTGAATCGGTTACTTTCGAAGTTTCAGTCAGTGATGGAGTAAATCGCCGCTAGGTCTGTTTCACTATCAAGGTCTTCGTTTCGATGTAATTGCCAAAAACGCTTAATACTCGCGTTCCCATCACGTACCGACGACACCACTCTCATTACTTTTCCTTCGCCAGCCCACTGTAACGTTAGCCTGTTGCTTTATCGTGCAGGTTCTTCTGTCGGACTCGTGAATTGAATAATTCGTACGAAACTTTTCACCTTTATGGTTTGTGCGTGGCTGTACCCGAGGGTAAGATTATAGCCGCCTTCTGCCGCCTTACCGCTTTCTAATGAGTTGAACATTTCGACGGCGTTTTTGGAAACGCCCGCCGCTACGCCGAATTACGGGCTATCAATCATTCCGAATAAATGGCTCGCTTTATTAAAACGAAGTGGATAAAATTTTCGTTAATGGATCGCCCGGTTCGCACCTTCATTCGAAGCGTTGCTTTCGTCGGCCAAATTATACGTCGAGTTTAACCGGTATTTGTAGTCGCGATGTGGGGAGGTATTCTTTCATTTTGCATTTTTGAATAAATAATCCTCATTTATCGCAACGTCAACGTCATCTGCATCCAAATGATGTAATGAATGTATTATTCAGAATTTTTAACGTTTTTGGAGAGTTACTCGAAGAATAATGGGGAAATAAGGTACTCATTGAAAATACTCATTAGTCAGTTCTAAATATCGATCATTAATCGTCGATTTTTACTTAGCATCTCGATTATCAAATGAAGTATTAGCATTAGAAAAATTCTAAAATTGAATTTCTATGTATAAAAGTACATTGATATGTCCATGTTCTGTTACAAAAGATTCCCAATTCTCGAAACTAAAATGTAGCATTATTGGCTCCGAAAATTTGCATTTTCTCGTCAAAACTAACTAAATAACTTTTTTACCCTCAAAAATTCAAAATACCCCTTTCCCCATGCCTCCATTTTCAAATACATACTCTTCATCACAGTAGAAAATATTATATTTTCTAATGGAAAAATTCAAGCATATTGAAGCAAAAAAGATACATTATTTTATTTCATTTCTTTATTATTTTTTCTCTTGCCTCCTTCTCTATAAAATTAATTTTTAAATTCAAAAGTAGTACTCAGAGAAAAATCACGATGAAATGAAGAAATGGTGACAATTCGAATAAAAAATTATTATTAGAAAAAAATAGCTACTGAAAATGAATAGTATATTAGAAATACTAATTTTTCAACAAAGAAAAATTGTATTTTGAAAATTTCTGTAGTCAACGAAATTCTAAAATAACTAAAAAAGCCAAGAAATATCTGGAAAAGCTTACAGAGCATAAAAATCTAGAAAGTCGAAGAAGAGAAATTTCGAGTGCTTAACAAGCCCACCTATCGCCGCTTTTTAAAACTCCTGTGAATTGTTTTTACGTGCCATGTACAGCAAGAATGGCTAGAGGCACGAAAACAACTTGAATTTTACCTTTTAATCCAATAATCTATCAACCTGTGCTTGATCATGAGGACATTACAAGGGGTGCCTATCGGAGGTGGTTGCCTGATAAGGAGGTGTTAGTGAATTATGAGGGAATGACCAGTACGAAAACGAGTAAGAATGGCAGCAGTGAACTAGACTTGCTTTTCAAATTTTTTCAGATGAGTTTCCAACTTGAATACAATAGCTATTACAGCCTACCTGATTTGAGAAGGGAGGGTCGGGGAGGGTGGAGTCTTGCAATCTTCGCGTTTCAGACCATTTGTAATCATCTGGCAAATGTTCAACTTTTTGATATGTATATTTTTGTAGTCCGCGCGAAGCGTAGTGGATTATTTATGAAATTTGCTCAAAACTTAGTGAAAGACTCTTCTTAAAAATGTGACAAAACTACTTTTTCGTTTTTTCGAAAAAATTCAAAATGATGAATCACTCAAATATTGAGGAGGGCTGGAGAAGGAGAAAATATCTCAAAATTTTCGTTTTTGATCTCATATGAAAGAGTGAATCATGGACACAAACATATCTAAATTTCAGCTTCCTAAGCGCATTATGAGGGAAGTTAGAGCAAAAACCAGTTTTTCAAAGAAGTTTTGAGTAATGAAATTTCTTTAATCTTCCATATCTCATTATCAAATTGAACTAGAGAAGTTAAACTTTGTGTGTGGAGTTGATTGCTAATCAGAATATGAGCTCTTGAATTTGGATTAATATAGATTCAAAATGGCGGATCATCAAAATTTGAGTAGAGCTTGAGGAGCCTCAAATTAGTAAAATTAATAATAATATGAACTCACATGATTATTTGGAATAAAAACTATACTATATCTCCAATTTACCTCTATACATCATCTTAGAGGGGAGAAGGAGGGGTCATCGCTCTCAAAATGTGATGTGGGTACACGAAATGTCGAAAATTTTTTATTGTGTTGACGTTTCATAAAATGAGCCCAAGTGAATTATCTGTTCTAATGTTAGGTTTCCAAGTGTATTTGAAGGCGAGTTGGAGCAAAAAATGGCTTTCGGAGGGGAAATTACTGCATGAAATTTGAGGAGCCTTAAGTAGTTATAGTTTGACTGTTTGAGAAATATCTGCTTATATGATTATTGCATGGAAACAAATACTATATTTTTGTTTCAACTTCAACTTCCTAAGTGGTTTTGGAAGGGATGGGGGTAGTGGTTTTCAGACTTGGGATTGGATGTGGCCTGTTGTAATGAACGGTTTAACAACATTATTAATTCCAAACGTGAACACGCTCCAGATAAGAACTCAGCTCCAGTAATACAGCATAGCTGCTTACGTTTTTTTTTTTTCATTATTGATCACTTTTTCTTTGCATTATATCATACATTAAAGAAATATATTTTTTCTATTTTTATGTTTGTAAACATTTTTGAGTAATTTTTTATCAGAAGGAAATCTTTCAAAATTGATTTTTTTTCATTTTGTTGACATTTTAATTTCAAGACTTTCAAGTTTGATTCATTTCTGAGTATTGTTTTTTTTTTCAATATTTTTTATTATTTATTATTCAGAAAAATTTTTTAATTTTTAGACACTATTTCTGTTTTCTAATTGTGAAACTTCATGATTTTCGAACTTTCTTGAAACATGCCTTCTGTTTCTCCCTTTGATTTGTCCTATTGTGCGATGTAAGAACTTGAATATATTTATTTCATAATTTTTAAAATTCTATGTATGTAAAGAGTTGATATATTTCGGGAGGAGGGGGTGAAATTGAAAATTTATGTCGAATTACGCTTTTAGTCTTCTTTTTTAGGAAATCCAGGCCTCACCATACCTATTATTAACAATTTATAAAAATTCATCTTCTACAGATTAATGATAGTAGAACATCGACCATTTGTGGTATTGAATAATCCAGAATATTAGTAGATGCCTGCACGTGTACGCCATCTTAAAGTATTAGTTGATTCAAATAGTATATCATTTCGAAAACGAATAAACCTACGGCACGCGATCGCGTCAAAAATAAAACGAAGAAAGAACCTCAAATCCCCGATCGTATACGTCTAAGTTACTCGAGTTTACAGCTCATTTAACTTCGTTATAAACGTCATTACGGAGTTTATTTTATAAATTTTATTTTCATTCGAAAAAGTAAATACGCGATTTTGTAGAAGTACTTAAAAACAGTGGAAAAGAAAGAAATAAGAAAAAAGAAAGGAAAAAGGAAAAACCCCTTATACTTCTCGAAGTGTTTTTATTTCGCTCTTTTATGTAATACTCGAATATAGTATTGCGAAATTTTGGAATCTCTCGTCGACGAGCGTTCAACTTTAATCGAAATTTATACACAATGATTCGTTACATGAGAAAGAAAAGGAGGAGGAAAACTCTGAAAATCTAGATACGAAGAGTATATATTGGAAAAACGAAACGCCGAAACTCGCATTTCGTTGAATACGATCAAAAGACTCGTACAATTAAAATTTCGAAACGAAAATACACAATTTTTACTTCGTTCAACGCGAATAAATAAATACGAGGAAAAAATCATCCGATCTGGAAGATGTAAATAATGAAGTGCGTGTTTGACGCGCTGGAGGGAAAATACGAAAGAATGTTTTTTCATCGTAACAACTCGAAATAATAATAAAATAAAAAAAAAATTCAATACTGGATTGTTGCTATTGTATAGCGAAAAGTTACGATGAATAAAGTATTGATAAGAGAGACGAAAGCTCGCTTATGTTAAAATTCACGAATCGAAGAAAGATATATTATGGGAAAAACGCGGTAGCTACTACCTCTTCGTATCAGGTGGAAAGCGGACGATGAGAACGCATTGCGCCTGTTCGTGATATTTACTTTTGCTATGTTTCAATAACATTTATCAGGTATAAAGACGCGTCACGTGAAAAGTCAAAATATCCGTGGAAGGTTTTAAATTCCACTTTAATGTATCCGGCGAATTAAAGTCATCGAGGTTGCGGATTTTTTTATGTATTTGGAACGAACGGCGAGGTGTGTATGCTCGAATGATCACCTGAATGGTAAATAAGATCAGAAAGTAAGATGTTTGTTTACTTTGTCGAAAAAACAACCACTAAGAGTACGAATCCCAGCATACAGACTCCACTGTGACTAAAAAGAGATCCTCGAATAAATAACTCGTAGAATGGAAGAGCAAATAAGAAATTCCAGAAATCCACGAAGCACAGGAAATTCTTTTGAGATGATATCTTATTCCACACGCTTACATTTCGATGTCACAAATCTCTATATGATGGAATAAGAGCAGAAATAACGAAAAGAAAAAATACTGGAATAGTAGGCACGATATTACGTGCTATCCAGTTTAGGTATGAGTAACTCGTATTTCGTGGCACGTAGTTTTAAATTATGCCATGAAATTCAAAATCGTACCTACTTCGAATATGAGAAGGCGAGAAGAAGTATTATAAAGGAGATATTGTTATTCATCCAACCAATGTCTATAGATATTGGATGAAGAGAATATTTTGATTTAAAATAAAAATGCTACATATATACCATATTATATTTTCCATTGTTCCATCGGTACGTTGCCATTGGAGGAGTGAACAATCTTCTGCATAGAAATTGTCTCACAACGCGGTCGAAATTCGCACACCTGCGATCGAGCCTCTGCGCTTTGTGCTTTTATAGAAGTCGATGGAGTGATGCAGAGGGAAGAGATAGAGGAAAAACTGACATAATGTTTGTATGCACTGATATACGTTGCTCGTCATTCTGTGTGTGGTGTATCATAATATTGTTAATGAATAAACTAACATGTTCGTTAACACGGTATTTCGAGGGTAATGTCTCTCCCCTTTCTCCTCTCTTCCACGTGAAGAGAACAAAGAGATAGTCGTATTTTAATTCGGAGCTTTTGAAGCGGTTCACAATTCTGAGTATGGTAATTTGATATGTATACTGTGTGTGTTTATATGAAAGTAAAACCTATTTCCTCGTACTGGAATGTATGAAAATGATGGAGGTATTTTATACTAGAAACTAAGCTCCTATTAATGGATGAGATTTCGCATTCAAGCTGCATCTTGTGTTTAAGTATCTATGAAAACAACTTTTAACGGTGATTTAGTCACGTTTAAAATGTAAAGTTGTTTATATGAGGTCGCACAGCGAGTTCTTCTTGTTATTACGATGAGTAAGTGGCCTAAGTCATGTGTATAAAGGACCATTTACCTTATTTTGGTATCTATATATTTTTTATTTCATTTGAAGTCGTAGACATTAATTTCTCAAACTTTAAAGAAAAATAAATTTTTTGAGTGAAAAGAGGAGAAAATGAATCCGAACAATAAAATTAGTGCGTGAAACTTATTTAATTCTCAAGAAATTGATACACGCATCTTATTGAAAACAATTGAGATAACTCAAAAAAGTAATTCTAAGATGAAAATTTAACTAAAACTGGAAAAACTACTACAGGAAACTATGAAAGTCTGAAGCAGTAAAAACCCATTAATAATAAAAGCAAAAAGCTGTATGAAAATAAGAAACATAAGTGAAGTAACTTGAAAAATTCGTTCAATGATAGCGCTAACCTATTTGAGAAGTAGAAATATTAGTGAAATAATCAGTAATAACCAGTTAAACGGTAGCGGAAACCAAAAATATCGGTAATGTAACCAGCGAAAACGTGTTTAAAAAGCAGGAATATTAGTGAAATAACCAGTAAAAACCAGTTTGACAACATTGAAAACCAGAAATATTAGTGATATAACCAGTGAAAACTGGTAAAACTAGCGATGTAACCAGCAAAAAACCCGTTTGAAGATGGTGAAAAATCTATATTTATACGAAAACCAGAAATATTTGTGAAATAAGTTGCAAAACTTCGTAATAGGTTTAAAGTGCGATTTTATATTGGAACTATTTAACGTATTTATCAACGTGTTCTGGCTTCTTGTGAAGCGTCCATGCTTTTACTCTTTACGCACCATCTTAGGTATAATGAACAAAATGTTTTCGTTCATCATTATTAAACGTTGTATTTTTGTATTGACGCGTTTTTCATTTAATCTCTCTATATATTATAAGTTATTAAATTTACCATGGTTGTCTACTTCATCGTGATAAGGCTGTTTATGTCTCGAAGATTCGCGTTTTTCCAATAAATTTTTAACGTGTCCGTAGACATGGGTAATAGCCTATAAAATGATCGTATTGACCGAATATATTTTTATAAACTACTTGCATTACGAGCGATAAATATCTACGCCAAAAAATTTTGTACTGTAACGCTATTACACGTGAAACAAAAGGCGTCTTTGTGGGTAAACTACAAGCCACGTGTTTTCAATACTTTTCTGCCAATTCATCGAACTTTCAGATGGTGATAGTGTTGTCGGGGAGTTGAGCAAAAAAAAAAAAAAAAACTACCGCGTCAAATTTTACCGCCTATCTGAAAAACCCCTGTCGTAAAAATATCGAGTGTGGATGTGAAATGAACGAAAAGGTACCTAATTCCATAAATATAGGTGGTTTTCCTGGTGTTTGTTTTATAAAAACACAACTTTTCCGCAAAATCATTAAACAAGTCACGTTCAGTAATATTAAAAACGATACTAGGTTTAGCTCGTAATCCTCGAGATGTTTACGTTCCAATTTTCCTCTTTTTTTCTTCGTGATGGAAGACTAAAGGGTACACACTTCGCTGATTGGTTCCCATAGTAGAGGATGAGTATTTAATAAAAACATTGAAGAATTTAAATATGTACTCTAAACATTGCAGCGAGAATATTTACTTCATCACTTCATACTGAGCAAAGTATTCTAGATTTCGGTGTGATTCTTTTTCAAGAGCTCTCGAATAAATTGTTTCTTTTTATCATATTTTTTCTCCTCTGTATATTTATGTAACTTGTTGATGGTATTAATGGGCGTGTATATTATTTTGGTAGAATTAAGTATCATTTTTAGCTAAGCTTTTTCTTTTCTCCCCCCCCCCCCCGGATAAAGAATGTGCTGAACTTTTAGTCTGACGTAAGCTCTCCAACTGGTAATTAATTTTTTTTTTTAGCTGAGTTCTTCAGTAAAAAATCAAGAAATCAAGTTTATGCAGCTCTCTTGATTCAAGTAGGGTAGGTTTTCGGAGTGCGATTTTACATATTTGTGTTTCAGAGTAATTTATCGTTAATTGATCGATGCCTAGCTTCTGAGTAAATTTTTCGAATTGGTAGCGCAACCAAGTATGCATAAAAAATCAAAATATGGTCGAAGTATGTCTACATGAATACCTAGAGGTTCATTATTTCGATTTTTGATCCAGCTTGAAATGACGTTTCACTCACATTTCAAAGGGAGCTGGAAGGACTTAGAATTCTCAAAATTGAAAGCTATAATCTCATATGATACAGCAAGTTAAAGATGCCAGCGTATCCGAATGTGAGCCTTTTGTATGAAGTTTGAGGGGTGAGGAGTTGGAGCCAAAAAAAGAGTTTTTTCTTGAATCCTTTATATCTCTTCACCAAATCTACGTGTAAAGCTCAAACATTGTATATAGGATAAAAATTTCAGCATCTTGATAGGGACATGGAGTATTTGAAGAGGAAAATGTTTTTCAGAGGATGGAATGGGTCATTCAGTTTCTTTTTGTTATTGTTGTTGTTTTTGTTGTTGTTATTGTTATTGTTATTGTTGGCGACGGTGGTGGTGGTGTTGTTGTTGCTAAATCGCGATTGTTGTATGTACCAAGGAATAGATATAAGGTTGGACCAAATCTCGATCCTTTATGAGAAGTTTCAGGCCCGTCATGCGTCACCTTAATAGTCGCCAAATGATGCAAAAAGAAGTTGAGATCATCTCCCACAATAAGGATAAATTTTACAAAAATTCCAAAAATTTTATGCATCCGGAAGTTTTATTCTTTCATTTAAAAATTGCGCAAATTTTGGGCTGTCATTTTTTCAGAATTTTGGGGCTTGAACTTTTTGATCGTTTTTTAAAGAGTAGCATTTTTCAGTATTTTCAAAAATATGTAAGAAATGGTTAATGACTTGATTGAAATGTTTTAAGACTCCGGAGATGAGCTATATCCAACTTTCATATTGTAGGGACTCTCAGCATATCAGGACTTTTAAGGAGCTGAAATCAATATCATTCTGCGCCGCAACATATAACTCAACCATTAGATACTCATTTTTTAAAGTATCCAAAATTGATGGTTTTCCAAAAAAATGAAATGATGTTTAGACACTCTAAATTTTGAAAAAAAAAAAAATGATGGCTAAAAATTGTTTCAGCCTTTATAATTATGTACAACAAAATGAAACGACTTATTGGACAATTGATTTTTTTTTTAAGAATTATTTCCATTACTGGACATGTTCCAGTAAATTTGAAACATAAATATGTTGCATGTACGTCCTTTTGGGGTCATTTTGGCTCCTATTATGCTAGGCACCTTCACATTAAAAAAAATCATGTTGGTTGCGCACGTTGTGCTTCGAGTGGTTCATTTGATAAAACGTTTTGAAATATAGATTCGTATTTCTCCCACGCAATTCTTCCCCTCTCCTATCACTTATGAAATAAAAAACCGATTCCTACCATTCCCTCATCTATCTACCCATTCTTCTCGAAATTTATATTTTTCATTATTATTTCATGGAGCTCGTAGAATTCGAAATATTAAATTAAAATATTCGAGCGTCGATAGCTGCTCGAATGGAGAGCCAGGTGGAGTTGGAATATTTGAAGTCGACTGATACAAATCGAGTAGACATTCCGCTCGACGTATTTCGTCGATGATGGATTTCGCAGGTAACGGTTCGTTGTTTAATTTCGTGCGTCGCTAGGAATGAAATTTCAAATTTTTCGGATATCTATAAGATTTTTTTCAACCGTAGAATGTTCGACTCGAAAGAAGCGTATATTTCGGGACCAGATGAATTCGCAACGATAGTGTTTTTTTATCGAGCTTTCTCCGTTATGGCGCAATACGCAGACAAAGAATTTAATCGAATGATTGACGCGAGATGAAACGATACCCAGGTACGCTAATGGGCGAAATTGTATAATAACCGATTTTCAATTAGCAAAACATTATAGCGTTAGCTATGCGAATTCCGATAAATTTGCTTTTAGTCAGTGACAAGGTCTCGTTAAGGGTACTTTCGACCTAGAACTTGAACGTAACATCAGCTCACCATATTGTCGACATTTTCCATGCCATCGAGCTGCAGCTTGGCGTATCTGGCTTGAAAATCGATACCGGAAAAATTGCGAAGCTAATGATAAACCGAGAATAGCAAGCGGCTAATTTATTTTTATTACATTTTTTTTTCCTGCAACAATTTCAATTTCAATGAAAATGTAAATCAGTATCCTCTCGTTGAATAGCGAGGCTCGGCTTCTATAGGAAATGTAGATAATTTACGTTCGTTTTATTACCCAATGAAAAGGATTGCAAATAAGCGCGAATGAAAGAACGAGCGACGCGAGAAATAGCTTGGCAAGAGCTTTTTCTTGTATTATTTTTAATTTGTCACGGCGCCGATTTAGTAGTGCCGAAGGTTTTTTTGCATTTTCATTTTTCGAACGCCGACGACAGTCGCTCGAGTTTGCCAAGCAACAGGTGTGTGTGAAAGCGTAGGTACTTTGGCGAGTCGTCGGAATTAACTCGGCTTACGTGATCGATCAACGTTGTTTTTATTGCTCGCTTTTGACGTATAAATGCGAAATTTCTTTTTTCGCTGAAATTCACCTCGCGAGGTATTATAATTTTACGCGAGTTTAATATTATAAGAGACGTAAGTCGTCGTCGGTGTGAGTATACTATGGGGGAAACGATGTATTTATTTTTTTACGACGTAGAAGGTTTTCTGAATTTTCTTCTCATTCGGCACGCGTGCAAGATTTTGTAGCAGTGGAAAATTTTATAACGAATTTTCCGAGTTGCTGCGTCAATCTGATACGGGCGATTGTTGCGTATAATAACGAAAAAATGTCCTTTGGCCCTCACCATGGAGTGAAAATTTTCAGATGTGCGAGGACCATTTCTTATTGATTAGGTTTTCTCATCCAGCGTTTTCTCGGTGATTTTTTTTTTCATCGAGTGTTCATTTGATTTCCAATTTTTTCTTTTTCTCTTCTTTAAAATTACATGATTGATTTTATTATTTTAATTTATCATTTCAAAATGTACGTCATTTTTTATTTTTAGTTTTGTTTTTGAATTTAAGGCAATATTTTAATTTTATCATTTTTTCTTTCTCATTTTTTGCTTTTGTTTTGTGTTTTATTTTTATCTCATTTTTTCTTTTATTTTGATTTACTTTTGTCTCTTTTTTTATTTTTAAATTGAATTTTTTTGTTTATTTTTATTATTTATTTTATTATATTTTTTTTTTGTTTATGAATTACCTTTTTTGTTTATTTTCATTTTTTGTTTATATAAATTTTTCCTTTTATTTTGTTTTTTATTTTTGTCTCTTTTTTGTTGTTAAATTGATTTTTTTGTTTACTTTTATAATTTATTTCATTTAATTTTTCCCTTTTCGTTTCTTCTCTTTTGTTTTGTTTTTTTAGTTTTTATTTCATTTTTTTCATATATTTTGTTTTTTATTTTTGTCTCTTTTTTTCGTGGCGTATTTAACTGTTATTGATATGTATCACCTCATCTTTTAGCGGGTTTAGAAATTGTTTATTTTTTTATTTTTTGCTTTTGTTTTTTATTTTTTTCAAGTCAGTGTAAAAATGTATTTTAACAACATTTTTTGATAAAAAAAAAAAAACAAAAAAATGTTGAATTTGGTATTACGCTTTGCCTAAGAAAAATTTGTAAATTTCTATTATTCATAAAAATGGGAGAGGGGAGTGAAGTTAGATAATTTAGTAGATAGTTACGCAAAGAAATTCACATGGGCCAGAATGTTCTTTCTAGGTTGAAAAATACTCTCAACTCAACTACATACCTGATAGTTAGAATAAAAACGTAAAGAATAGTTTTTGAAGAGAAATGGAATAAATTCAATGGTTCAATGGTTTATACAGCTAATAGTAAAACGACTGAATGAGTTTTTGCAATTTTTATTATTTTTATTTTTGGTCCCTTCGTGCATTTTTTTTCATAATTTTTGAAGCTTGATGAGATGAAGTTTATGAAACTTATTTTTCTTTTTTTTTTAGCTGAGTTTTTATCTAAAAAACGGCAGCTATTACAGCCTACCTGATTTGGGAAGGGAAGGTCGGGGGAGGGTGGGGTTTTTAAATCTTGGCGTTTCAGACCATTTGTAATCATCTGGTTTTATTTTACAACATGTACATATATAATTATTGAGGAAGGAGGGGGGGTGGGAGGAAGGATGAAAGATAATAAATTATTATCGTTTTTTCTATTAATCGCTTGAATATTTTTTCATTACTCTCTTTACTCTGAATTATTTTTCTTTTTCATTATTTACTAGAATTACCGAAAGCTATGATTGACTTGCAGTAGAATTAATTTTGTTTTGGAATACTTGTACGATATATGCTTTTTAAATTCTTTATTTTTGAGTACACTTCAATTTTCTAACATTTTAAAATTTTTTTCACTTTTTTTCTACATTTGATATTTTTTATTTTTTTAAAGAAATTTTTATGGGATATTTCATCATTTTTTGGATTTATTTCTTATTTTTACGCATTATTTTTAACTGCATCGTTTTGTTATATAAACTTTTTTGGGGTAGGTGCCATTTTCTAATTATTTTATGGTTGATTATTTTTTTTTATAAATAAAATAAATATAATTTTTTATTTAAAATTTTTTTCAATTGTTACTATCTTTTTTAATTTATTTTTAGCGACGTCCATAACGCAATTATAACCTCCTCTCGCCTGTCAAGATAGGACAGGTGCTTTAAGTAGAAGATTAATTTTTTTTTAGAAAAATAATTTTGCTAATTGCGCAAAGGAGGATTTCATAATCCGAGGCATTTTATCACTGCTACAATTTCCTTACAGGGAAAACTTCGAATTAAAAAAAAATCTGATATGCACGTATCTACGACTCTACTGCCTCCAGGCATTTAAAAATTTTAACAACGAACATGAAACGCACCCCGTAGGTTAGTGACGAGATTAATACGCGACAGAAACGCCAATGTATTCTGCGTATACGAAACTTTGCCTCTATATACCTTCTCGATACATATTAAAATACAATTATTACGTCGGTAAACTTGGTGAGAAATTTCAAGCGTCGTCGAAATCTTCGTCGCCTCGTTAAGGATTAAAAACCGCGCCTCGAAGACAGTTGAAATTCATTTGGCCATGCGACGAAAACGAAAACGCAGATGGAAATTTATCACACCGTCAGCGAGAACCCAAGGCTCGGTAATTTCGGCAGAGGCTTTCGAAAGACGCGAAGGTATGAAAAATTTGAATTGTGTGTCGATTGGAAAACTGTAGAAGCGTCGATTAAAGTGAATTCAATTCAAATGGCGAAATGCTATGATACTAGATGATGAATTTGATATAATGAAGAATCGATTATTGTCGTGTGCAAGTATCATGCAAATATCCAGTGTGCTGGAAACACCTTTGGTGCTTTGCTTTAACGAGTTTAAATTGGTCTTTGTATTGAATTCGATCAGTTTCGAAATTACTGTCTGTAATGTACGATATGATCATAAACACAGATACTAGATAAGTATACGATTAATAAAACAAATAACGTTATTATCGAGCCTAATAATTTGACATTCCTATGATGGATGAGTTCATTATTATTGGCAGCACAGCGAAACGTGGGTTCTCCTGCGTAATTTTTGCCCGCCAACGGTAATTTATTAACGCGCTTCGACAAATCTTATTCGCGAGTTTTGAAATTTCACCGTCGAAAGCGTTGTTTGCGTACACGCTTGTTTGTTTTTTTCATTATTCATAAGGTTTTCTTATATCGACGCAACGTCGCTTAGAAAGGTCTTTCACTTTAGCATCGTTCAGTTTTAAATAGGTAAAGAATTCCTGTTCACTTTTACCCTTCGCGTTTCCAAGTAAAAACTCATTTATTAAAGAACTATTCGACCATCGAATGAATAAGAAATCAACGAAAGAAGAGGCAAGGTGAAGAAAATACTTACAGAAAAACTGACGTAATAAAAAACGTCAAAAGAGAGCACCAAAGAGAAATAAAGACGAAACTAAATCAACGAAACGTGATACGAAGAAAAAACGTGTAAGTATTTTCCTTTTTAAAAATAATAGAAATTCGCAAACAATACGAAATTACATATAACGATCGATTATACTCGCGAAAAGCACAATGAAAACGCATTGACTTCGAAATGACGTTATATTGAAATTCAAACAGTTCATATAAAGGATTTCGTTTCACAAGATGCGCCTTGTAGAACTGCTTGTATGGAGAAGAAAGTCGTAAAACCAAGATACTCGAGAAATGTCAAAATGCTGACACATTATTGTGAGATAAATGCTTCCAGACTTGGCATTTTCGTTTTCCTCTTTACTACTGACGTGAGTGCTGAATAATTTAAACAAGATGCAGCCTGTTTTGCAGATGGTATATTTATTGGAAAACACGCAAATCGTTGGAACTTGACGAATTATTATTCCGTGTTAGGGTCGTAGTAGACGCATTTTTTGGTGACATGAAGTGAATTCAATTTTTCAAACGTTGCATCCTGTGATGGTGCAGAATATCAGGAAAATTATTTTCTTCAGGTATGATGTTCACATCATTAAAAAAAATTTATGGTAAAGATAATAAGTAAATATAATACAATTTAGTCAGACTTGGTGCTTTTGTTCATTTCATTGAAAATGTGTTTTATATATTTTTTTTTTGATATCTTGATTGAAGTTTTTCATTTTGTGGAGTATTTTTTGTTTTTCATTTGTAATGATGGTTTTTCAAGTTCTTACTTTTATATTTTCATGTACTTATTCTTTAATTTTTTTTTTTGCAATTTTAGTTTATTGTTTTCATTTTCCAGAATATTTCTTTATTTTTCACATCTTATTACTTCTTTGAATTTCTTTCTTATATTTTTGTGATTTTTCAGTTAATTGTATATTCTTGAAATACTTTGCTTATTATGTTTTTTTCTCAGTGCATTTCTAAGTTCCTTATATTTTCATTTGATGATTTTTAAACCGGTTTTTTTCGATTTATGTATTTCTTATTTATTTTTGTGCTTTTTACATGTATTTTTAAAATATAAATATTGTATGTACGTATATAAACGTATATGTTTTTTTATATTATTGTATTCTTTCAATTCCGAACCAATTTTTGCTTAATATTAATGGCTAAATTTTGTTTTTCAAATTTTGTATTTGTCAATCGAAATCCTTTTTTTTTTCAAGGAGAGATGGGAAGGTAGTACCTGTTATTTAAAAAAATTTTTTTTTTTTTTTAATTAACGTGCCATTTACAGCAACTTGGCTAGAGGCACGAGATCAGTTGGGTTTAGAGTAGTGGGAAGAGGCCGGTTTCTTCAATAAATTGAAGAAGTAAAGAAACAGTCACTTCGTTATCTAGGAGAAGGTTGGGAAGAGTTGGAGGAAGTTTAAATTTGCGACGTGAAGAGATGTATTGGGGGCAATCCTGTAAAATATGGCTCACAGATAGTGGAAGTGTGCACTGGTCGCATGATGGTGGTAGGGTACGTGAAAGCAGGTAAGAATGAGTAAGATGAGTGTGACCTATTCTGAGTCTACTCAGAAGGACCTCCTCTCTTCTGGAATCACGCACTGAAGTGCGCCAGGAAAGCGTATCTGCTTTAACATATCGCAGTTTATTAGAGGTAGGAGTACGTGACCAAATGTTGCACCATTTTTCTGAAACTTTATGTTTAATCAAGGTTTTGAAGTCTGCGATCGGTGTTGGTACATTGGGGAAAGGAAAAATGGTGGAAGCTTGCTTTGCCGCAGTATCTGCAAGTTCATTTCCAGTTATGCCTCTGTGTGCAGGCACCCATGCAAACTGTATTTGATTGGAGGTCCTTGCGAGGAGAGTGTCAATCTCCATAGCTATAGGGTGTTGATTCCTATCATGAAATTTTTTCAAGCAGGTAATGGCGGTGAGAGAGTCTGAGCAAATGAGAATTTTTGGATATACATATATTGCGGCGTCGAGACATAATTTTATCGCAAACAATTCAGCTGAAAGTATGGTGAACGCAGGTGGTAAGGAAAAGCGCAGCGTACCAAAATCAGGATGATCTCCATACACTGCACATCCCGTACCTTCCTTACTTTTAGAGCCATCAGTGAAAAAGATATCATATCCAGGGTATTTAGAAATCATTTCAGTAAAAGTGGAGGAAATTATATAGTTCGGAGTGTATTTTGCAAGTTGTGTCAGAGATAGGTCAATTGATAGGTCAAGGTTTAGCCAAGGTGGTAGGATGCTCAAGTGGTGTGATGTGGTGGGAACTGGTGGTAAGCTCATTGATTCTAAGATATTTGATGTATAATGATTGATGCCTTATTAATTATCACTTATTTCTTTTTTTCATTAATTTAAATTTATTTTTCTATATTTTTTTTTTGTTTTAATGTTGTTATCTACTTTATGAATCTGCTTTTACTTTAGCTTCTTTCTCAATTATATTTTCCATTTTAGTCGATTATTCTATTTTTTTTTTTTTTGCTTCATTGATATTATTTGTATTTTTTTTTTGTGCTATGTACAGCAAATATGGCTTTTTTCCAATTTCTTGATGTTGTTATTTATTTTATACTCTTGGTTTCATATATAATATATATATTTTTTAATTCCCTTAAGAATAATTTGTTTTGTGAAATTGTAATCTAATATTTTTATTTCATTTTTTTTTTTTTTGCTTTTTCATTTTTTGGTTTTCATAAAGGCTTTTTGTTTTTCTACAAATCAATGGAAAAGCCTAATTTTTTTTCCTTTTTACTATACTGGGCGTGTATAATTGCCAGGATTGTTACGCCCAGTGTAGAGAGTTTAATTTATATTTGGTTTTTATATTTTATTTTGCGTATGAAGGAAAAGCCTAATTTATTTTTTATATTTCCTAACTTCTTAAGAGTAATTTTTGCTTATTTTAAGTTTAGTTCATATTTTTTTGCACTGATTTCTTCACTTTATAGTATTTTTTATTTCCTTTTAATGAATTTTCCATGTTTATGTTGTTTAATTTTTTTTCAACTTTCATTATTTTTCACTGTTGATCTTATTTACCTACTTTTATGTTGTTAGTTTTTGCTGAATTTTTAAAATTTATTGTATCTTTGTGTGTGTGTTTTTAATTTTTTTTTTCAACTTTTTTTTGAACTTTTACTTTGTACTCTTGATTATGTTTTCAATTCAGATTTTTTCGTTTGTAATTTTTATGAATTGTTGTAAAACCATTTTCCTTTTTTTCCTTATTTTATCAAATTTAAAGTTATGTTGTGATTAAAAAAATAAAATTAACTAACGAAACAATCTGGAGATCTTTGACCATATTATACTCAAAGCTGGAGATACTGTACACGGTTAAGCTAAGAGGGAGGCGCACGCATATCTAGAGTCTGGCGAGGGTGTAAGGGGCGTTTCCAATACCGGTTTTTTATTCGCATCGCGTCGCTTATGTTGTTCTGTAAAATAAGTTGCGCTCTCGGACCCAGTTTTAGACATACTGGCGATGTAGCTAAAGTAGACTTGGTAAATTTATTCTTCTAGCATTATCGCCGTTTTCCAGGGAATTCACCCTTTTTCTGGAAATTTCAAAACCGTGTTTAAAAAAAAAAAAAAAATCGAAGTTTTTTTGACTTCTAGGATATTGGGAGCGCTGAATTCTAATTTTTAACCTTGAAATTTACTCACGATTTCATCGGTTTCTGAACAGAGGCTTTCATATAATTTGTTGGATTGTTGACTGCTTGTTTTTATAGGTTACACAGAGAGGGGAAGGGTAGCAATCTTTTTTTGTCCATGGATTCGGCATCGCATATCGAGAAATGAAATTTTCGTGATTTTTTTACCTCTCTTTCTTTCGATGTAGCTCATCGAACTGCTGTTATATTTGAACAATTTGTAAATCGTCAGTTTTGTTTGCTCATTTGAGCTATTGGAATATTACGCTTCGATTTCGTATCGTCTAGCGAGTTGTTATTTTCACATCGAAATATTTGATTTGAATTTTTAATAGATATTCCCTTTTTTGACATGAAGTACGCTGGTTAAATGAAGTGTTTGAAGTTCTGTTAACCATCTGGCAATTGAATGGTTTGATGGACCTAACAGTGAGAAAGCTTTTTGGTTCAGTTGAGCGTGAACGAGTACACGAATTTTTCGTTTATCCTGTTAAATAATTAACGAAGCGGTTTCATTTGGATTATGAACGTTAAATATTCTCAACCACGTAAGTTGGCGAGGAGTGCAAAATTTTCAAAGGTTCAGTTTTGGTCTTTTTTTTTTTTTTTTTTTTTTGAAAAAACTAAATTAACGTAATAGGCAAGTTGATTGGCGCTGAACGCGTCCAAGTGATTATTTTGTGTACCATAGGCGTATAAAATATCCAAAATGTCTTCGTCGAATATTTATAATTAAATTTCCAGTGTCGACGTAGACTTTGGAAATTTTAAAGAAGCAAAGTTTCGCCGGTGAATATTTCTCCGTTCGTCGCTTCGTGTAATTGCCAACGAAATGGAATTACGTTAGAAGCGAAATTTCATCGTATTAAAGGAAAGCTGGATTTTTCGGTGAAAATACTTTTCATTAAGTATTTTACGCGCCTTCCGACTCGCTAATCTGTTCAAGTGAAATATTTTTTTGGAAACGGTGTGAAAAGTGTTTCCAGTAGTATTTCGTCGAGCATGCGAGCTGTGCTTGACTGACTTGAGTTGTGTCGTTGGTTTGACTTCGGCTTCGTTCCATTGACGACTCGGCTTCGCGATAACATTCGTAGTCACTTAAAATTGTAATAAGTGAAAACGTAAGCAGCCATGTGTATTATCAGAGCTGAATTTTTAATGGAAGACGTGTTCAGACTTGTAAATGACATTATTGATATTATTATAGTTTAAACCCACACCCACTATTAAAACTGGAAATTCGTGTTAGCTGCGTTGTGGGCGGTATAGCGTGGTCATGAAGGAGCAAAGAGCTCCGTATTAGAATATCCTGGCGTTTTGAGCGATAGGTAGGTTTCACGGTGTTTTTCAAGTGAGCGGTGTAATACTAATGCCTAAATTATCAGAAATATCGCGAATATTTACTCGTCAGTCTTCCAAAAGCAGATGTTTGACTTTGTTGATGTTCTCCTCTATGATGCTTGTTTGAGGGCGACGCTGAAGCGTTTCGTTTTCGACTTAATCATGCCCGTTGTTGAAAGAGGTGCACCATTTATACATTTAAGCCTTCGATAGGCAATCGTTACCGAACTGAACACGAAGTCGGCGATAAATTTCCCTCGATTTAACTTTTTTTTATATTAGAAATCGAATAATAATGCGTTGCGCAATGGCGACCGGAGCCTCGTTTTTATTCATGTTAAAAATTCACTCAACACGTGTTTCTCGCTAGAACTCCTGTGCCAGACAGTTGATAATGAGTCAATCTAACCCATAACCTTCAAAGTTAAATTCTTTTTCGTCAAAATGAAAATTCTCATTTATATTTGAACCACCCTTCTATAGCAGAATTTAAAACTATTTTTGGTACGTCTGAATGTGATAATTTTTTTGTATCATGAAGATGAAAACAACTACTTTTGGAATTTCTTAATATAGTGAATTTTTCTTGTATCAAGAAGATAATTTACAAATATTCTGTTGAAAAAATATTATTTAATTAAAATAAATATGCTTTGCATAAAATTATCCAGTAACTGGGAAACGTAATATTTTTGGGAGATTTTATGCGTTTTTAAAAATATAATTTTTATGTGAAAAATTTTCTCTTTTTTATTCGCATCTTAGTAAATTAATTTTTAGCTGAGTTTTTAACAAAACGATAGCTATTACAGCCTACCTGATTTGGGAAGGGAAGGTCGGGGGAGGGTGGGGTCTTCAAATCTTTGCGTTTCAGACCATTTGTAATCATCTGGCAAATGTCCAACTTTTGGTATATATATATATATATATAGTGATCTATGGTCAAAGTGGCATCAGTTTGCACATTCCTCAGAAGTGCATCTAATGTCACGTTAACGACACCACAATGGCGAACGGAATGTATAATTCATAGGTTTTCTTGGAAACAAATTTTTAAAATGATGCCACTTTACCTGTAAACATCAAAAAAATGAGGCTACTACGACCGTAGACCGAAAAAAATTTTTTTGTATGAAAAATAGAATATTAGTGGTAAAGTGGCATCACCCAAATAACCACACCAGTGACGTCATGACACAAAGCTGAATCGATGAGCAATGTGATGGTAAAGTGGCATCAAAAAAAAGATGCCACTTTGTAAAAAAGATGCCACTTTACCTGTAGACGACGAAAAATGATGCCACTTTATCCATAGATAAATCTATATATATATTTTTTCCCCCACGCGTAGCGCCGGCGAGTATTCATAAAATTCGCTCAAAATTTGGTGAGGAACTCTTCTTGAAAATGCGCAGAAGTATTTTTTTTGTTTTTTCGAAAACTTTCAAAATGGCGGATCACTCAAATTTTGAGGGGGGCTGGAGAAGAGGCAAATAGCTCAAATTTTTCGTTTTTGATCTCATATGAAAGAGTGAGTCACGGACACCAACATATTTAAATTTCAGCTTCCTAAGTGCATTTGAGGCGAGTTAGCAAAAACCTGTTTTTGAGAAAATTGCGTTTTTTGTGTCACTCACTTTGCGCAGGCTGGTGTGGATAAAATTCGCTCAAAATTCGGTGAGGAACTCTTCTTGCAAATACGCAAAAATAGTTTTTTTTTTTTTCGATAAATTTCAAAATGGCGGATCACTCAAATTTTGAGGGGGCTGGAGAAGGGGCAAATAGCTCAAATTTTTCGTTTTTGATTTCATATGAAAGAGTGAGTCACGGATACTAACATATCCAAATTTCAGCTTCTTGAGTGCATATTGAGAGGAGTTAGATCAAAAAACGGCTTTTTGAGGAAGTTTTGAGTCATGAAATTTCTTGAATCTTCCATATCTCCCCACCAAATCAAGTTAAAGAGGTCAAATTTTGTGTGTGAGGTTAGTTGGTGACCACAATATGACCTCTTGAATTTGGATCAAAATGGATTCAAAATGGCGGATTATCAAAATTTTGAGTAGAGCTTGAGGAGCCTCAAGTTGGTAAAAATGTAATTAATATGAATTCATATGGTTATTGGGGATAAGTTGTATACTATATCCCGAATTCACTTCCATACATGATGTTGGAGGGGGGAAGGCGGGGTTACCAACCTAAAATAGTGGTGGGGTACAGGAGGGGTCGAAAATTTTTTATTGCTGTGTCATATGATAAAATGAGCCCAAGTGACAAACGTATTTTGATTTTAGCTTCCTCAGTGATTTTGGAGGGGAGTTAGAGCAAAAAACGGCTTTTGGAGGGGAAATTGCTGCAGGAAATTTCATGAATCTTCCATATCTCATCACCAAATCGGCCTAGAATGGTCAAACTTTGTGTGTAGGATTAGTTTGTGACCAGAATATAACCACTTAAATTTGAGTCAAAATGGATCCAAAATGGCGGATTTACAAAATTTGAAGATAATTTGAGGACCCTCAAATAGTTATAATTTGAGAAATATGCGTTCGCATGATTATTTCATGGCAAGAAATACTACATTTGTGTCAAATTGAACTTCTTAAGTGTTTTTGGAAAGGATAGGGTAGGGGTTTCCAGACTTGGTATTGGGTGTGGCCTGTAGTGATGAACGGTTGAGCGTGGTTATTACTAAGTCAAAACAAGCCCCAGTTAAAAACTCAGCTCCAGTAATGCGGCATGGCTGCTTACGTTTTTTTTTTTTTTGTAAAATAAAAAATAAATAAATAAATTTTGCATTTTTTGAGCATACTATTGGGATCCTTTGACCATTTTTCTCACTCCGCTACTATGGATTTTCGAGAAAAAAATATTAAGATCGATACGCCTCGATGAACACCCCTCCTTCCACCTCATTGTTTCCATTATAATTGCTATTCATTTTTATTAAAAACTCAGCTAAAATTCGACAATTCGGAGTATCCTCTTTCCTGTCGCAAAGCAAATAGTATAGGTCTCCAGGTCATGTTAACTAATCACTTCGTTTAAAATTTCTTTTCTCTGTGGGCTGAAAGAAAAAAAAAATCATTTTAAATCGTTCGGGGTATAAGAGAGCTACATAATTGCTTAATTGAACGATAAAGCGAGCTATTAAATCCGTTCAAAGGGTCCCCTGATCATGCGAAAGCATTAGTGTGTTCAACGTGCAAGAATGATTTTCGTCGCTAAGTGCTCGATAAATAAAATGCGAAAGTTTTCGTCGTCGAAGACAAATACGAAGGAAATTTCGACGTACCGTAGAGGCCTAAAAGCATGAGAGATGTATTATAAATTCATTTCAAAAACGAAAGTAAAATCATATACGAAAAATGTAACGAATATTATATCAACTCACCGATTACCCAAATGAGGAGCACCTCAGGGAGAAGCTATGTCGATAAGAGTCAAAGGTACTATTACAACTTTCATTCGACTAAATTAAAAACCAATTAGCTTCGGTTGGAGTCAACGATGAGAATTAAATTGGCGCAAAAAACCGCGAAAAACCAACAACGGAAAAAAGTTTTCATTTAGCTATATTTGTTCAGAGAGCGTATACGCTCGGTTTGATGTTCGTTGTGGGACACGAACGATGGTAAGAAATTGCGTCTGTACGCTCGACGCAATTACCGCTTCAAAACGAACAGCTAAATTTTTAATCACGCTTTTACGATAAGTTTGGCTTTTTAATTAACCTTATAATAGTGTTTGGTAACATTTTGTAAATTTTATTTCGGGCATTGTTATATTTCGAGATTATTACGTAATTAGCTTGATATCAGAATAGAAATGGAATAGTATTATTTAATTATTTACGCGGTGGCTTTGTGATTTGAAATGTCTGAGGTGGAAGATACCTTCGAAGGAACTCGTAAATAACCGTTTATTGTCCGACAAGAAGTTGATGGAGTATTTAATGAAAAAGGCCGCGAGAACGCTAAAGAAAACCGTTATAGAAATTCTCGTTAAAGACAGAAATTCCGTACCTTTGATGCGGTCCTAACGTCTTCATCGGTGATAAGATTATACGACTCATTTTCTCGGTTCGCTTTGTAATAGGAAAAAAACCTTCCATTAAGTGTGAGCGTATTCAACAAGTACCTCATTTAAATCTGCAAATCGATTCGGTTTCTGTAACTTTCGGCGGTTTCTGATAAAGCCGAGATTTCAACGAGTCCATTTTGATTGTATTTGACGAGATTACTGGGGCAACTTCAAATTACGACGACGCGTAAACAACGAACGAAGAAAATGTAAATTTGACGACCGAATAAATGGAGGTGCAGGATTCGCCGAAAACCGAGAACTAATTGCCGAATAATGATCGGAACGAATGAAAAATTATACCGAGATGGTGGAAATTTCCTTTTCGACCTTGAAAAGGAAACGAAGTTGGTATGCTGAATTTACATATTTATCGGTTTTCAAATGTAGGAGCTATTGAAGCGCGAACGTTTTTCCGATAATTTGAGAGAAACGTTCAATATGGCGCAAAGAGCCTGAATTGGGAAAATTGCTTGAAGTGAGAACGATAACTCGTTTGGTAATTAGTCATCGGAGCTGTCAGTGTGGGATGAAGTTGTTTCATTTGTGTACTCGAATATTGTATTCTACGATTACCAATGGCACGTGTTCGAAGATTCGTTTATCTTAAGTAAACTCGTAGTGGGCATACGTTCATAATACGAGGTAATTTATTCATTTCAATTACCTTATTTTAAGTCTTGAGATTCGAACATGCAATTCATATGGATGATGTAATTCCCTTACATGTCTATTCGGCAACTTACCAATGCTACACTGTATTCCAGTTTGTAATTATTAAATTTGGAAGGAGAATAAACAAATTTCGGGGAGGATAATATTCTTCATCTGTGTATCTGTGTGCGATGTTCTGCTTCCATTTTCTTTGTAGGATTTCAGAGTGAATGACAGTAAACAAAAGTATTCCAATAGGCAATGCTATGGAGTGAATTTCGTGTTTGAGAACTGAAAAGGTCATTCGGTTCATTTGAAAAATAAATTCAGTCAAGTTCAAGTTCACTTTGAAAACAATTAAAGTTGAGTTCAAGTTTAAAGTGCAGGTGTAAAAAATAAAGTTCAGTTCAAGTTCAAATTAATAAATGAACTTGAATTGAACTATTCATTCAATTCGGTTAATTTAAAAAAAAAGTTCAGTCAAATTCAAATTTATTTTGAAAATAATCGAAATTCAGTTCATTTAGATTAAAAATAAAGTTCAGCAATAAATCAGTTTGAACTGAACAACTCCTTCAGTTCAGTTCATTTACAGTAAAGGTTTAGTCAAGTTCAAGTTCATTTTGAAAACAATCAGCTGAGTTAAATTCAATCCATTTAGTGTTGAAACTAAATTCAGTTCAAGTTTAAAGTTCATATGTGAAAAATAAAGTTCAATTCAAGTACAGTTTAATTAGTTAATGAACTTGAACAGAAGTAGTCGTTTAATTTAGTTTAATTAAGTTAATTTTGAAAACAATCGAAGTTCATTTTATCACTAAAAGAATTTGAACTGAACTAATCGTTCAATTCAGTTCATGTTTAAGAAAGGTCAGTTAAGTTCAAGTTGTTTTAGAATAAAAAGTAAACTCAGTTCATCAATAAATCAAGTTTAATTGAACAATTCGTGCAATTCACTTCATTTTACAATAAAAGTATAGTCAAGTTCAAGTTTATTTTGAAAACAATCAGCTGAGTTAAATTCAATCCATTTAGCATAAAAACTAAGTTCAGTTCAAGTTTAAAGTTCATTTTGAAAACAATCCGTTCAGTTCATTATTGTAAAAACTAAATTCAACTCAAATTTATAGTTCAGGTGTGAAAAATAAAGTTCAGTTCAAGTACAGTTTAATTAGTTAATTAACTTGAACTGAACTATGCGTTTGATTAAGTTGATTTTGAAAACAATCGAAGTTCACTTTATCAGTAAAAGAACTTGAACTGAACAACTCGTTCAAATCAGTTCGTGTTTAAAAAAGAGTCAGTTAAGTTCAAGTTCATTTAAAATAAAAAGTTCAGTTTAACAAATAAATCAATTTGAACTGAACAACTCGTTCAATTCAGTTCATTTAGTGTTAAAACTAAGTTCAGTTCAAGTTTAATGTTTAAATGTGGAAAATAAAGTTCAGTTCAAGTACAGTTTAATCAGTTAATAATTTGAACTGAACTTCTTGTTGAATTCATTTCATTTTTCTAAACGAAAAAAAGTTCATTCAAGTTTCAGTTCATTATGAAAGCAATTAAACTTTGGTTTAGTTCGGCTTATTTATGATGAGAATTAAGTTCGATTCAACTTCAGTTTATTGTTAAATGCACTTGAACTGTGTTTTGTTAAAAAAAAAAAAAAATACAAGTTTGAATTAATTTTGAAAGCAATCAAAGTTCAGTTCATTTCATTTTTCAAAAAGAAAAATTCACTCAAGTTCAAGTTCACTTTGAAAACAATCAAAGCTGAGTTTAATTCAATTCATTTACTATACAAAACCTTTTCATTGAAGTTCATTTTAAGTATCTTTTAATATTTTCAAAATGCCTCCGATATGTCAAATGTTCTAAAAATCAAAGTAAATTTCCAAAGAAATAAAAAAATTTTTTTTTAAATTAATTAAATTTTCAAAAAATAAGTAAAAATATGTATAAAAGTCAAGATATCTAAAAAATAAAATGTAAAATATACGAAATAAATGTTCAGAAAAAATAAAAACGCCACTATCTATACAGAGCTGTACATGGCGTCAATTAAAAAAAAAAATAAATAAATAAATAAATTCTTTTGAAAAGTTTCCTAAAATAACAAAATAGGAAATGTGAAAAAAGCTTTGAAAATTTTTGAAATGCTCTGTAAAATGAAACACATAAAATGCATGAATTTATTGTAAAGGTTTTAAAATCGAAAATTCTTCAACAAATTTTTTTATGATTTTAAAGTATTTTTAAAATTTTTCCAAAATAAAAGAACGTCTAATAAAACATGAAGGAAAGTAGCTGAAAAATATTTTAAAAGTTCAATAAAAAAAAAAATATATGATGAGAAAGTTATATTTTTAATGTTTCAACACACATATCTAAATCCAACATATCGATGCGCCTCTAGCCATAGAAGCTGTACATGGCGCGTAAATACATAAAAAAAATAAATAAATAAATAATAAAATAAAAAAATTCAAAAATGACAGAATATTCAAATTTTGAAAAAAAATTTAAAATATTTCAAAAAATAAATTAAATATTGAGTAAATAAATGATTTAAACCCTCAAAAATAAAAATAATGAGGTAAAACTTTTTCTGGCCTTTTAGACTTGACTAGCTTACAAAATGTTGGTAAAATAGAGTGTTAAGAAAAATGAAAAGAAATAGTCGGGTAACATAAAAAAAAAATATGGAAGATGTAAAAAATATTTATTAAATTTTTTGAAAAACAGAATTTAAAAAAATATAATCACGTATATACTATCATGAAAAAAAATCATAATCACAAAAAATAAAAATAAGCAAATATGTATTTTTTAATAAAAAAAAAAAAAAAAGGTCGAAAATACCTACTCTTATGTATTACCGAGAAGAAAAACTTGAATCGGAAATATCTCCGCCCAAAACATGTTGACCTTTCAAAGGCTCATTTTCACCTTGACGAAAACGCCGGCGAAAGTATAGCAGGAAAATACTATCGTAACATCACCCACCATCGCACCACCAAACCTTCGTAGTGCAGAATATGGAAATAGAGTTTGATGGACAAATTACAATTTTCCCATCAAGGTGATACAACCATTGGTCATATGGAATTTTACTAGGGCAATTTATCGACATGACGTTTATCGTTCTTATAGCCGAACGATTAGGTGAAATTGTTGGCGTTCGTCAACGATGAAGTTTTATCGTACCGTTCGAATGCCGATTTATTGGTTTCAGTAGTTGCGGAATTGTTGGCGGGGGATAATTGATTTATGAGCTCGGTTGATAAACCGAAATAGAGAGTTCGGTTGAGCGGATTGGTATCAACGTGATTTGAATTTAAATACTCGATTTTAGGCCACAACGTTGGTTTAGAATTTTAACGAAATACATTCCAATATTTCGGCGCTATACGAACTCGTAATTATTTTGCAGCGAATATCAAAAACTCGCTTGTCTTTTTTTTCCACCCCCGAAAAGGGGAGAAGATTAAAAACGAAAATAAAGCTATGCAGTTATAAATAAATTCATTTCGTTGTGAACTAAATGAAAATAACGAATACAGAAGAGACAAGAACGAGCTAACTCGACGTTGTTTTTCGCGTTTTATTGCGGCTGAAAAAATAACAACGCGTGAAGTGCTCGGTGGAGGGGGAAAAGTTGCGAAACGAATCGGCGAACTTCTATCGTTTCGGGTTTTCTCGAAATAGCCACAAAGCTCTATGAAGGGAAACGTTTCGTGCAATAAGTTAATTTTCATTATGGCGGTTATTCGAAAGTAATCGGGTGCGTTTGATGTTACTGACGCAGGTAAATAAGGAAATACAAAGGGTTGTGGAGTGGTGAGAAATTTTTAATTAGTAAATTAAACAGTAAAATGCATTGTTAATGGAGTTTAGAAATGCAGCTCAATATTACAAAGTGCGGTCGTTTCTAACGCCACTAGTCGCGGTTTTATCAGCCAGAAAATTCGCTCGACGAATCATTAATCACTCGGAGGCGGGTTATTCGCAGAAGGTAATTTCACGTTCGGACGAAGGTTTTTTTTTTTCTAATAAAATTCGCGCACTTTTTATAAGGCCACCGCCGGTGTTATTCGTCTCACGGTCGTGAAAATTTTATTTTCGTGATACGGTCGCGTAACAGGTGTTGAGGGGTTTTGTATAACTCGGTCCTTTTTTCGGACGACGCGTAGACCGCAATTAAGAGGAACTGCGTCGTGAGAAAGCGACCGCAGAACGCATTAATATTCCAGTAATAGAATACGAAAGGAAAAATACGAGTAACTTGGCTTTTTGTACTTTACGCTTTTTGGTAAATGTATCGGTGTATTCGTCGCGTGTTTCGCCGCACGTCTAACCGAGTGAAATGGGAAACACGACGTGTACGTCGAGAGTTGTAAAAGCGAACGAATGAAATCCGCCACCGTGTCTCTTCTCGTATACGTCGGTAAGTTTTCACCTTTTGATGAATACAGACGCCGGTTATGGCTGGTGTATCGAAAGTACCAAACCACACGCGACTCGTTAATACGTAACGAATCCCGCAGTATATATTTTCCACGACCATTCTACATCAGGTAATATTAAGCCCAGAACTTACGTACGTTCGATGAATTCGGCCGCAAAGGTTTCATATAGATGAAAAAAGCTTCGCTGTATTGACATTCATTCACCATATGTCAACCGAGGTTCAAGTACTCGTAGAAAGACGAAAATAGTATTTTTTTAAACTTATATTCGACTTTTCGACTATATCAAGTTTTTCCTGAGAGCTCGATAACTTCAGTTCGAAAGTTTCTATCGTCTCTGTGATTCTACGAAATTCAAATGAGAAATGAAACATTAAGTATGAAAAATCGCCAGCCTACGTAGTCGATGAATGATTGCTTAAGGGGTTTTACAACTTTTTCGAGACATCGCGAATGTTAGGCTGTTGGTGATGAAAGATTGCTTGGAATTTTTTCTTAACTGTCCAGAATCATTGTAAGTCATTTTAATGGAAGTTGAGAACATTTAGATTGTATTTGGCCCATTTGTTTTTGTGCTGGTCTATAATTTTCAAAGCCCATAGAAATGTTGATTCTAATGATTCGGTGTTTGTTAAGAATAGTACTTATTTTGGTAATTCAACTATAAAATTTTCAAATCATTTCGATACTTTGCTGAAAAAATCAGCTCTTCCTGTCGCTAGTTATACCTATCACATTAAAATAAAAATTGGTAAATTTCATTTTTTTCTTTATTTTTTTTTATTTGTAAAATTAACGAAAATATATTTTAGGTTGGATCGAATTTTTTTGTCCACAAATGTGATACTTCATGGTTCAAAGACCATACATAATTCGAACTGTAAATTTTTTTTGATATTCGGAAGCCCTAAAAATGTTTTCATTTAATTTTGAAAAACTTATAATTTCACGTGTTTTTAAAAATAACAAATAAAATGATGATTTATGAGTCGAATATACAGGGTGTGTCACCTCAACAGCATCTCCTTCATACCACATGTACAGCAACTTATGTGGCTTTCATGTAAAATGGCTTGCCTACCATACTCGTTGAAGGGACCAAGATATATTACTTCAAAAAATATTTTTTCAACTTCGTGATGATAAACTTTGAAATTTTTTATTTCATCATGTAAGACGAATAAAAGTATGCTGATAATGTGAAAATGTAGAGTATGCCATGTAATGTAGTTGATGATAAAATTAAGTCGGAGGAGGAGATGGATTGAAGAAGTGATGAAATAAGTGTGGAAAAGGGTGGAAAAATTAGCTATTTTTACCTTTTTTTTTTTGCATATACAGCGGGCACCACTTAATAGAATTGCGGTTATTAGAATAAACCGCTTAATAGAATGGAAATTGGTTGGAACAGAACGCTTGTATCTTTTCATGTACAAAAATATTATCGCTTATTGTAATGAAAGGAGAGTACTTGATCGTTCAATAGCATTCATTCACTTCGTGATGTACGTAGATGTTTCGTTGTGACTCTTATATTGGTTCGATGATGAAAGCGACGATGTACTCCCTACACTCCCCTCTCATAAGGAAATTATTTAAGCAATGGAAGTTTTGACAAGAGGCGTACAGCGTACAATACTATGGAGAAAATTTTGGCTTGCCTAACAAATATACAACCTTTATTCATGAGATGTTGGACCAGAATAAAAAACAAACCAAAATTGAAGATTTTTTTAAGAAAGTTGATTAAATGACGTGTTCAATTCGGAAAAAAATATGCACCTATTTATCTATACCTATATTCATTTGTAGGGTCTATAAATTTGACTAGTCAATTTTTGAATAAATTTTTCTGTTTTTCCATTGCTCTCTTATGAGAATAGACCGCTTAATAGAATTAAATTCTGTTGGTCCCGATGCGATTCTATTAAGCGGTGCCCACTGTAATTTAAAAAAAATTCTATCAACTCCATGTTTTTATAATTTTTTTTTGACCGCCACCCCACTCCTTATGTAGATACATTTGGATAGCTTTAAATATGGAGAAAAAAATTATCCGCAAAAATTTCATGTAAGTATTTTTATTTGAAATTTTTCGTCTTAAACTCAACCTAAGTAGCGTTTGCACCAAAATGTACAGTATGCAATTTACCGTGATTGCCAAAAAATTGGTGGTAATTGAGGGGGTACTTGGGGAGAAATAAGAAAATAAATGTAAAAGATTAAGGAAGAAAGATGCTGTTTCCCACATTTTTGCGGGTAATTTAAAAAAATACTTTATTAAACCGTTTTTTCCTCCCCCACTCCCTCCTCTTTCACATATTTTTAGTGGATATTATAATGAATATTGAAAAAATCAATTTTTTTGGAATTTCTTTGAATGTTGAAACTAAACAGATATGGTGAGCAAATTATCATACTTTTAGTGGTGAGTATGCTTATTAGTTATTACAAAAAAAAAATTTATAAAAAAAATGTATGGGAGCTCGTTGGGATTTTCAGATAAAAAAATCGTCTTTTATCTGCATAGCTACCAAAAAACTTGAATTTAAGATTCGTAATACTTCCTGCCCACAAGAATCACATGAGGTCATCGTGTTTACCAAATTTCAGCTTTTCAAGGTTCCTTAAGCGTTCTTCAAATCAATTTTTTTTTTTTTTTTTGATAGATGGATTTTAGAATGTGAATCAATTTTCTTATGTTTTCACCATCCCTCAATTGACTCGAATATATCCCGTGCGTCCCATTGATTTTCGACCCCTTCAGCGCAAAAACCTCTCTCAAATAAAAGTATTCTGGCTTCGCTGTGTGGTAACGCTAAAGCCCTATAACCAGTACGAGTGGTGACATACGTCATTTTCTATCCAGTCTATTTTGTATGCAACCCAATGCAAACATTATGTAAAATAATTAAAGATATAGAATCTAAGAGTTGCACAAACTATATGATAATTTTTGAATTTTTCAGGGGAAAATAACGTAAGCACAATTTTAAAAAATTTTAGAAATTGAAATGTATCAAGTTAATCGAGTTATAAAGTTGCATACAACTCCATCTACTCCAATGTTTACATTTTTGGAGAGGATAGAAAATGGCGTATGTCACCACTTGTCTTATTATAGGACTCTAGTAACACTTATTAAAACGTAGGGATCTTGAATCAGTGTTACCACACAACGAATTCAAAATACTCTTGTTTAAGGTACTTGAGATTTTTGCGCTGAGGGGGTCGAAAATCAGTAGGACGCATGATGTATGTATGTGTGTATCTAAAAGTCGGGCATTTGCCAGATGTTTAGAGATGATTTGAAACGAAGACCGCACCCTCTTCTGACCCACCTTCATAAATCAGGTAGGTTGTAATAGCTATCATTTTCATTAGAAACTTGCTAAAAATTTAGTTATAAAATAAGATGAAATAAATGAAAATAACGATATGGATATTAATACCTTTGGTGAAATAATTCATTAATAAATTAATTTCAATTCGGTCAAACGCAGCAGCAACTTCACGATCTCATTAACGCACCAGACGAAGACGTCTTTACGTTATCGCATTTATCAGGCAAATCGAGTATGCAATTTATTCGACAGCTATTTCATCGCCTCATAGCATTGTAAACGGCGTAAATAATTCGCGTGAAATGTTTACTCGCGATCTCTTTTGTTTATTCTCAAGTCAGGGAAAAATTCGAAGAAAAGTCATCAGGGTTGAAGGGGTAGGGAAGAGGTGCTTGTTAACTATTCGATATAGGATAGACACGTATCTAGTGTCTACAACGGAAGGACGAGTTTAACGCGTGATTTGTCTTAAGCGAAGCGTAATGTAGGTTGGTAACCGCGTCGCGAAACACATTTCCAAAGTATCGATTGTGTTACCAAATTGTTATGAAATAACGTTTGTTAGTAATGGTCAAATTGGTGAAACGGCGTTGGTCATGATAAGCGGAGGCCAAAGGCCATTAATAAGGCAGCGGACGTTGGGCGAGTTGATGTTGATTTTTCTCGTGTATAACGTTGCGATGCAATTTTCATCAATCAATGTGTCAGCTCGAGCCAACAAAACTCTAATTTCCTGTATTCGGATGCATCGGTGCCCGAGTCTGGCTGGTGTGACGGAGACGGGTAAACAAATCGCGATGATTTCACAAATAATAAAACTCGATTGGAAATTTAGAAATGGGAAAAGAGTAAGAGTTGGCTCAACGGTAAACAACATTGATTGAGGGCGCCCACGCGAGGTTTAAGTAAAAAGCTTTTTTTAATTTCTTCCTCGTAAGATTACTGACCGCGTTGGTTCGAATATAGACGCGCAGGTATTTGTAAGCAGTCACGAACGATGGCGGATTACAAATGGCGCGAATTAATTCAGCCCTTCGAGTCGTGAGAAAATTCGTCGCAAATGTGTTGTAAAAGTTGGAGAATTTTATCAAGTCGTATTTTCGCCTCCGCTTCTACAATGATATCGACGTATTTCATTTAGCCTATTATGTGACTTCGCCGAACGAATATTACGAGCAGAATAAATTTACCATCGAGTCGCATAGTAGTCGCGTAAACTTTAACCTAAGGACAATATTTCGTAAGTTCTTTATTTATTCAGCCATCTAATATTCGCTGCGTATTAAATTTAATCATCGAGTCGTGTAAATAAATGATTCCGAATACTAAAGTACTTCTTTGTTTTCTTGTGCTTTCAGGTGAGTGCGAATCGCTTAAAGGCAATCGGTGTTAATTTTTGTATTTTCCAAGGCGTACGTATGAACCGTATAACCCTATACATAATTGTATATAACTCGAAACTGGAATAATTTATCAAATCAATATTCAGCGCGAGTAGTTGACGAGAGAAACGTAAAGGTGTTAGGTACTCGTTTTTCATTACATCTCGTGGAAATGTACTCTCGAGATTCGTTTAAAAAGCGAGATAATTTGTTTCGCGAAATTAATTAAAATTCGCTTTGTACTTGGGTGATAGAAATTCAATTCCATGACGAGATTTAATTACTTTATTCCGAATGACTTATTTAATCATTGTGTGATAGAGGAAGATTCCAATGAATGCTTTTATCCTTTATTATTGATTTTTTGGTTTGTTTTCAAGTTTGAAGTTACTCTGTTTATATGACGATAATAACAATGAAAGTTTTAATGAAAAGTTGAAAACACGTGTATGAAAATTAAATTATCGTTATCAAGTGTGTAGTAGGTGACTCCATTTCTTATTTTTTTCAACCTTGGATTGGTAGGATGAACTCTTTACCTACCTCTAATAAATGAAAATTTAATTTTATAATTTTTTCGTTGCATGTATTCGATTACACTACTCGACAAAGGGCATAGGTAGATAAGAATTGTAAATTTGCCCTGCAACGATTTCGAGCGAAAACTCGGGTGGTAGGTGTAGGTCAGCATTCGGAGGGGGGCGAAGGGGGCTGCAACCCCGAGAATTTATGATTTTTTGCTATGTAATAACTTGATGCATCAAAAGATATTCAAAATTTTATTCAAGTGCTTTACTTCCGTAATTTTCCTTTATTAATTTAAAAAAAAAAAACTTAAGCAGCCGTGCCGCATTACTGGAGCTGAGTTTTTAACCGACGCTTGTTCACTTTTACAAATAACATTGCTAACCGTTTCATGTCTACAGACCACATCCAATTCGAAGTCTTAAAACCTAACTCTATCCTTTCCAAAACCACATAAGTAGTTAAACTTGGGACCACATATTTCCCAAATTATCAACAAAGGGCATAGGAGGATAAGAATGGCGAATCAGGCCCGGAGCCCAATTTCGATGAAACTTGGGTGGTAGTTGGGTACCTTTTAGAAACTTTCATGGCCAAAGTTTCAGACCCTCCGCCCCTCTCGTTTTTGAGAAATTAATTTTTAATTGAAAAGCCAATTCGAATTTTTCTTTCACGCTATAGCTGACTGATTTTATTAAAAATTTAGTATGTTGTACTGTTCCATATGTGGTCTTCTGGAAAAAATCAGTAACCCTCCATCATGATTATACCCCCACCAAGACCGTTTTTTAACTTTATTTAATTTTTTTAACCCTGATAAAGCTTTGGCATAATTATGAAATTTATATTTTTAGATGCCCCCTTGACCCCAAACCACATGAAATTTTTTCAGATTTTTCACTCGGGTACGCCATATTGAAAAATGGCTAAAACTGATTATGGTTCACATGTTGGTATAGTCTAAGAGCCGAACCTGTCGAAAATGTGCCGAAATAACTGAAAGTTGGAACCGGTTCCAAAAGTTAGTGTATATACCCTTACTTCTAAAATTACCTGTCTGACGATCCCCAGCTACTGCTTTTAAGCATAGAAAAAGCTCAAAAGTTCACAATTTTCATGAACTTTCAGCCGAAAATACTGAAAGTTGAAATTGGCGTCAAATTAAAGGATTTTTTGCGCTGAATCCGAATATGTCGGTCTGCCAACCCTAAAGTGCTGCCAAAGGCTCGGCAGAGGGGATCAAAGGGGGGAAAACTAGAAAAAATCACGTATTTTTGATGAAATTCACATAAAAATCGGAAATTAATTTAAGTGCGTTTAATAAAAAATGCTTTTAAGTTTTTCTCATGAACTACAATGACTGCTTACTTTAAAATTTTTACAAAATTTCACATTTGAAGGGGCTGGGGCATAGGAAAATATCTACCATTCGCCATTCTTATCCTCCCATGCCCTTTTTACGATACGTCATGTTGGATCCATTTTGGCGTGAATTGAAGGGATCATATTTTGGTTATCATCTAACCCTACACACAAAGTTTGACCTTTCTAGGTCAATTTAGTGACGAGATATGGAAGATTCATGAAATTTCTTACTACAATTCACACTCCAAAGTGGGTTTTTGCTCCAACACCCCTCTAAATTCACTTTGGAAGCTGAAATCAGAATAATTTAGTCACTTAGGCTCATTTTATCATATGACACCGCGCAATAAATAATTTTTGACGTGTTGTATACCCCACCAAATTTTCAAATCGATAATACATCCTTCTCCCCTCCAATATCATTCATTAAGGTGAATTGGGGTTATTGTATATTTCTCATTCCCATTAATCATATGAGTAAATATTAATTACATTTGTTATAATTTGAGGCTCCTCAAGCTCTACTCAAATTTTGAGAATCCACCATTTTGGATCTGTTTTCACCCAAATTCAAAAGCTCATATTCTGGTCATCAACTAATTTTGTATACAAAGTCTAACCTTTCTAGCAAGATTTGGTGACGTGATACGAAGATTTCAGGAATTTCATAACACTCAAAACTTCCTCAAAAAGTCATTTTTTGTTTTTACTCTTCTCCAAATTTCCTTGGAACTTGGAAAGCTAAAATAAGAATAATTCAGTCAGTTAAGCTCATTTTATCGTATGACTCAGCAGTAAAAAATTTGCTAGCTTTCTTTTACTCCTATCACATTTTCAGGTCGATAACCCCCCCCCTTTTCCCCTCCAACATCATATATGAAAGTGAATTGGAAATATAGTGTTCTTCTTTTTCCCAATAATCATATAAGTTCATATTAATTACATTTTTACTAATTTTAAGCTCCTCAAGCTCTACCCAAATTTTGATGATCCGCCATTCAGGATTCAATTTGACCCAAATTCAAGCGGTCACATTCTTGTTACCAGCTAACTCCATGTACAAAGTTTGACCTTTGTTGATTGAAGTGGGGGGATATATGGAAGATTTCAGAATTTCATTAACTCAATATTTAATCAAAAAGTCATTTTTTACTCCAACTCCCTTTCAAATGCACTTAGAAAGCTAAAATTTGAGTAGGCTAGTCACTATAGCTTATTTCATCATATGACCCCGCAATAAACATTTTTCGATATGTTGCGTAGTCCATCAAATTTTCAGATCGATAACCCCTCCTTCTCCCCTCCAACATCTTTTATGATGGTGAATTGGGGTTATTGTATACTTCTCATCCCCATTAATTTTATGAGTTCATATCAGTTACATTTTTTATAATTTGAGGCTCTTCAAGCTCTACTCAAATATTGATAATCGGTCATTTTGGACCCATTTTGCCCAAATTCAAAACTTCATGTTCTGGTCACCAACCCCACACGCAAAGCTTGATTTTCTAAGTGAAGATTCAAGAAATTTAATGACTCAAAATTTCCTTAAAAACTCTTTCTTATGCTCTAACTCCCATTAAAAAGCACTTGGAAAGCTGAAATTTGGATGTGTTGGTGTCTGTGACTCACTCTTTCATATGAGATCAAAAACGGAAAATTTGAGCTATTTGCCACTTCTCCAGCCTTCCTCAAAATTTGAGCAATTCGCCATTTTGAAGTGTATCGGAAAAACAAAAAAAGTAGTTTCATCATATTTCTAAGAAAAAATTTCTCACCAAGTTTTGAACGAATTTTATAAATACTCGCCGACGCTACGCGTTGGGAAAAAAATATATAAACATCGAAAACTTGGACATGGGTCTGATGATTACAAATGGTCTGAAACGCCAACATTTGAAGACATCACCCTTTCCCGACCAACATTCCCAAATCAGGTAGGCTGTAATAGCTATCGTTTTAAGTGTAAAAGATGCAAGCTGTATGAAATCAAACTTTCACCCTTTAAACGTTGCCAAAATCAACCAACTAAGGGTAAATTAAAGGTATACCTACCTTCCCTTCTCGCCATTTATTCGTTTTTTGTTCTCATTCCTTTTTAATTCACCATGAAGCGTATTTTTGAGCTCGTCAATAATTTCCCCATATTCTCTTTCGACAAAAGCGACAAAAAAAGTCCAAATTAATTTCACCATGTGTCGCTGGCGTTCAAAAAAAGATACAATACATCCCTCGGTGTGAAATTATTCGAATTAGGAACCTCCGGTAGCGCGGCAATAACGCGATAATTCGCAGCTATGTGGAAAAATTCGGATTTCGACTGGTAGAAAGGACAGTCTGCTTGCTGGTTGTTCGATGAAAATTGGCCTTTTTTTTCTCACCGTGTAATTGCGGTAAGAGAAAAAAAGGAAGCCAATCAATCAACCCTTTTCACATTCATCTTTTCCGACAATACAGTGAATTTTTTTCTTACTTGGCTAACACGTCTGGAGGAATTTAAAGGACGATGCGAGTAATGAAGTTATTTCAATGTGACTTTAGCATTATCTTATTTTTGCATCGAGTAATGAAATGTAAACACGAAAGCATTATTGTTCGTTTCCTCGCCTGAAGAAACAGAGAATCGGAAACGAGTTGCTGGTTCGTAGAAATTCGATACATATGGAAAATTTTTTATGAAAAATAATTGAGTTTACATACCGCTTAAGGGTTTATTTTTTCATCCATTAGTTTGCACCCTGCGACGAGCTTTCGCACGAGCTGATAATTTTAAACAACGTTTTTGGTTGCGGTGACGAGGCGAAAAAAGTAATTAAATTTTACACCGTGTATAAAACGAGCTTAAAAGCTTTGGGAAATGGTTAGAAAAGAATTTCATAAATTCTCTTACTTCACGGTGTCACCTAGGTGACATTTCTGTTCTTCTAAACGATTTAAAACGGGCGAAGGTTCAACCACCGATGTTTTTAATAAGCTGCGATAAGGTGAAGTGACAGTGGCGATGGTTTAATCGGACGACCGTTATTTATGACGTATCGCCGACGATATTATCATTGGCAGTAATTATTTTGTTATTATACCGACACGAGCACGCTATTTACCGTATTCCAAAGCATCAGCCATTAAAAAACGATCGCGATTGTCGAATGTCGAAAATTATTCGAACGTAAGATCCAGGAAGAAGTCGAAGTTTTTTTTTTTTACCGTTGAGAAAAAAAATTTCCATTAGAAAAATTACGACCGAATAAAATTTTCGCTAATTTGAAAAGCTACACCGAAAATTAAAATTAATATAACGTTCGCTTCGGTTCGCTTTGGTCGTTTATATACCCGATACTTTATAAATTTGTAATCCGATCGTAAAGTTTGATAAATATTTTCACGCCGGAAGAAACCATTCGGGGTTCGAAAATTACGGTAATTTCGCCACCCTAAAGGTTACCTCTATTGCTAATCGTTTAGGTCGGTGGAAAATTCCGATACGTCTCGCGAATTTTTAAACAACTCGTAAATACACATGTGGCTCGGCGTATATTGAAACTCGCTGTGGTAGCTCGATGATTAAAAATTAATACGCCAAGCCAATGAAATTGTGTCAGCGGGCCAACGTGTGTATTTTGCGGCCCTATGATATGGGTAATATTATCGTCATTCGTTTACCTCAAGATATGTGTTATTTGGTCTTTATGACGTTCGATGGTGAATGCCAAATGTTATTTTGTGTACTTCGTGCTTTGAAATAGAAGATACGATGGTATAACCGTCGTATGAAGCGATACCTTATGGTGAGCTTGTGTATTCTGGTGGCGAAGGTCGAATTAATGAAATAAATTTGAATTCAGTTGGTACGGAAAATGGAAATTATTTTTTATGGTGTTGGAGGTAACCTATCTTGAGAAGTTACCAGCTCTCTTTTCTATACAAACGAATCAGAAATTAATTAACTGAAGAATTTTTTTCGAATAAAATTTTCCATTTTATTTTTAAATGTGGTACATATTATGTTTGTATAATTGATTTTTTGATGCTAAAAACTTAAAATACCTTTCTGCCTCTCAGACATTCTCAGCAACAGTTGCCATATCACGTCCCTGCTCACCTTTCTCAGACAAACTAATCCGTTTCAGGAAATCTAGGCTCACTCTCCAGCAAATGTGCTTCTGGGCAGAGTTGCAGTACATGGCACAATAAAAAAAATCTATAAATGAAAAAATGTAATTTTGTTTTAAAAAATTATTCTTCGCTTCAAAATGTCATTTGAGCTCAATTAATAATGATAATGCTTGATAAATATGGCAAAAAATGGCAAAAAAATAATAAAAATTTTAATTAATTTAAAATGCATATTTATTTAGAATAGTGTTTATAAATTCTAGAAACTAATTTTATATTTCTTTATAATAAATCTCCTCTCATCCACCCCCTCCCCACAAACAATAACACTTTAAAACAATAAGTAAAAAAATATAACCAGCCATGCCCTATTTCTGTAGCTGAATTTTTAATAAATGCATGTTCAGACTCTCAAATAATGTTGTTAATACTCGTATTTCATTTAAAGTTACTCTCATCTCATTTATTAATAATTTATAAACCTCCTCCTCCCCATCTTAAGTGTTTCTCTTCAGTATGAGCTCCTTCATATCACTTATGGGGCTACTCGTGTGATACCTAGTGTGTCGTATGATAATTTGCCTAGCAAGGCTGGAAAAATGTTTTTATGATTGTGGTCACTATCAACGATTTTGTATTTCATTATCGAAGTCAGATAAAAATACACTGTTTGTGCCAAAATGTAAAATAAATGTATTATTACTGATTAAATAAATGATAACAGTGGAGGGGATATGTGGTAGAAATGATAAAGAAATGTAAAAAAGTACTGAAAGAATTAGCAGGAAATTTTCTTATTTTTTACAGATAACTTTAAAAAATGCTCCAATGATGTGATGTTTAGAAAATTTTTTGTAGATGCTTATTTTATACTTCAACACATACGCCACCTAATGCCACCTAAGTAACTTTAATGACAAAAAAATTTTGATACTGATTTTCTTCAAAAATTTTTTTTTGGCTGAAAATTTTCCTCTCAAAATCTAAACTAGATAGGAAAATGTGGTTGGCTCCAAAATGTGGAGCATTCAATGTACTATTGTTGACAAAAAAATTAGTGGTGGAGGAAGAGTGTATCGGAAGGAATGATGAAAAATGGTTTAAAAAATGATAGAAAAATTCACCATTATTCACCACATATTTTTGTTTCATGTTTGTTGGTTTGCTATGAAAAGATCTTTTTTGATAACTGATTTTTCTTGGGATTTTTTTGATGGGTAAATTTTCATCTCCTAATAAAAATTGTGTTGGTTGAATTTACTCAAGATATATGTTATGACTGTCATATTGGTTGATGACATTTTTGTGACATGGCTTAATAGAGCCTTTTGCAACATTATTTGCCAAAAATTTCAAAAAAATTACCAATTTTTTTCTCATTTTTTGCACTTTTTCATTATTTATCGCCTCATAGTATCATCGCTGCAAATAATTTTCTGTAAGTAATACTATGCATTAAGTAGTCTACATTTCAGAACCAATTAGGTATTCCTACATAGCTTAAATTTTGCTGTGGAAATTTTCAAAAAAAATCCTAACAATTGTTTTTGGCCTTTAAGGCTTCCTAGGATGCATCTACCCAGACAATATGGTGAGGGACAGGAGCGTACAAAGAATTCTCTGAACGTAGTGCCAGTTGAGCATTTTTCAAAATTATCTGCAAAAAATAGAAAAAATTGTCAACTTTCCATCATTTTGTGCAACACATTATCTCTTCCTGCCTATCCCACATTATCTCTTCCTGCCTATCCAGTATCCACTCCTCTGCTATAATTTTTTCGTCAGTAATACAGTAATACAGCATTTCATACTCTGTATTTAGTACATACAAACAGTAAATTTTATCTGTATTATATGATGAAATGAACATTTTTTAAATTGATTATTACTACAATATAAAAGTGTTTTTGAACGTTTGTATCTCGACTTCTACAACAATTAGGGTAGGCAAATTATCATGCATGAGTGTCACATAAGTAGTCTTATATGTAGTATGAAGGAGCTCACATTGAAGTGAAACACCCCGTATTCTCGATGAATTCGATTAAATCTAATAAAACACTCGAGGGTAGGGAGAGGAGGTAGGGAGAGGACCACCCTTAATTTTTTATATTTTTCAGTTTTTACGAAACATGTCAAACTTTCGGATCTTGTAGAAAGCGAACAAATTCATCCAAAGATGATCAGTGTTCGCAGTTCAGTAACCCATCCAAAAGAGATTCTAACGAACTAAAAATTCTCATAAGTTGAAAGTTGAACTTTTAGTATGAAAAATTCAACTTCTACTACTTGGAAACAGTATTTAGGCCTCAATTAAAAAAAAAAAAAAAAAAATATCATAATATGAAATAACTTGATATATTTTCAAGAGCAGTATTTTCAAATGGAAACTTGCTCCGTTGGGTGTATGGTGCCCTCTTTGACTGTATATGATTTGGAATACGAAAATGAGGTCATGGGCAGAAAACTCGTTTTTGAGTTAATAGTGGTTTTGCATACTTTTGGTCATTAAAAAACGATTAAGAATAGTTTTAGACCACCTGGAGGCATACATGACCCTTGAAAACGCAATTTGAAGACAACACTTTTTCCAACAATTAGAATAAAAAAAAATTAGGCTAAGAAAAAAAATCATGTTCAGAAGCAAAAAAGTACACAAAATTTTTGATTTTATATTCCACCGAGTTTTATGAAGGCAAGAGGTATACATTCAGTGTTGCATAAAATAATGTAAAGAAATTCTCACCAAAACTTTGAACCTATTTTCCTAGAAAAATGATTTTTGCCATTAACCTCATTTTCTTATTCCACATCACAATGCCAATCCAAAAACAATTATACATTACACAGATTTTCTCAGAGTAGTTTTCCTACAAGTAACTCGGTCCATCTAGTATGTAGTCAAAGGGTGCCCCCAAATTTGAAAAAAAATGAAAAAAGGAAATATGATCGTGTGATATAACGTTTTATAAGTATTTGGGTATGCTGAATATGATTATAAAATTATTTTTCATTCCAGACCATTCCCCCCTTCTATCTTTTTATTAATCACGAAAAATAGAATTTATTTTATGCTGCTTTACAAATATGATTAGTGACATTTACATTGGATATCATGTTTACTAATTTCTCTGAGTGTGCCCAGGGAGGAATTCGTGATTCTGAATACTCGTACTTATGGAACAATATGCTACATATCATATTAAGAATTATGTCATTGAAAAAATATGGGAATTATTGGTCAAAAATCGTATTTTTTGTTAAATTGATATAGAATGACCGATAGTGAAAAAATTTGTGAATAATAATAGGGAAATGTGACTTCAACTTCCAGCCTCAAATTTCATTTTCTGGTTCACCATACTTGGGTGAAACATCCACTAGTGAGGTATCCAAGATCAATCAATGTAAGCATCTTATTTTACATCAGTAATTTTTGTCATCTTCCAACATGGCGAATGAGTTGCTTATTCCTAGTTTGAAGGCGCTATTATAATGAAGGTGAATATTAAGATATGGTTTTCAAATTATTCGTGAAAATGTTTGCAAGTAGGTATATTGGATCTTCAAGTATACGGGAAATCGTGTAACCCCTTTATCCAGGAGGGTAGACAACTCATTATACATATGTGTCCAATAAGTACTCATACATTTGGTGTGAAGGAACTCATATGTAGGTAAAGCACACTGTATGATTTTCAAATTCTTCCTCCTAGTTTGTTGAAAAAAAAAGAAAAAAAAACAGACTGTATGATTTTTAAGTTATTCCTTCCAGCTTGTAAAAAAAAAAAAAAAAACAGGAAATGAATTATTTACTTGATAAATTTTCTTTTCTGTTCAATTAGTATTCGAATTTAATTCGATAATGTTACGTATTTCTGAGTGAAAAATTTTACTTCTTTAATCGTTTAATCTTCAGTTTGAGTCATGTATACCACTTCGAAGTATTCTCGTTTACTCTTTGGATTGTACGACCCTCAAGTTATCACATATCGAATAACGATGAGTCATGTTGATGGAAATTAAGCTGAAAATGAAGGATTATGCGATAGTTAGGTCCCTAATGTGGGCGAATTTTTCGATTATTAATTAATCGGAACGATGAAAAGGCATCCGTATCAAAAGACACGACAGCAGGTATTCCCATAAGAGGTAATATTTCGATACGAATCGCGTAATATTTCACTTCAGCTACGGTATCGTTTCAACGTTAGAAAGGTACTACTATGAGAATTCTACGTCGACAGACGTTCGGCTTGGGAAAAGTTATTAATTCGTTGTGCGATATCGTTTGGACGTCGTTATTGCGGCTCTTTGATTTCTACGAATTGAACGGTTGCAACTCGGCAATGTGGAATAATCGTGTGGAAAAGGGAATTGAATCAGTTTCCATAAGGTTTTGTCAGTAATTTGGATTTTTTGCGATCCTATGTTTAGTTGGTGGAGTGGTTCAGGGTATTTAAATTTTTTCCCTTTTTCTGCCACTGCCAGTGCCCGGTACAACGCTCGGCGCCAACCAGTCGGAGGTGTTTTGCATTTGAAATTTAAAAAGCTGTCGGAAAAAATGTACACGTGTTGGATAATGCGAAATAATATTTCTTATTTAAGCGGTTATTTTCCTTCTCACCGTATACCTGATGGCTTAAGGCGTGTTTTTCTCGCGAATTTTTATTTATGTGGATGCATTTCGTGCGGTGATGTAAAGACGACCAGCGAACACAATTCTCTACGTAGGCAGACTGTTGTATACATTTGGGCGATTATTCGTAGATATTTGCATGCAGGAAAACTAATTGGCAAACTCGTGCCATGTATTTGACACATTGAGGATTTTTTTCATCCGGGAGGAAATTTTAAATCGACATTAATTCGACACTGATGCCTATCTCGACACGTGGACGAGATTTAGTTACGCGTAAAATACACGGGGACCCGTTACGACGACATTATCGCCCCGAAAACACTCGAAATTGCCAAAGTTTCGGCGGCGAAAAATAATTGTGCTTCGAGATACACACGGTACGCGTGAACTCGAAATACTTGTAAGTTCGTTGCCTCGTACGTGCGCTCATCAATCAACGCGTTTTATCTCATTAAAAAAAGATGAAACAATAGAACGGATTTGCTGGTGTCACCGTGGTCGAAGAATTCTATCTGCGAGTCTTATCGGAATATACATCGATGATAATTCGCGCTATTTGTTTCCCTCTATTAGCGCACCATTGTGCGAGCGAGATGGGCGATTTTCTTTTATACAAAGCTCGACGTTAGTGTCTATAAATAATTCTTTGCAATTAACGGTTCGCCGTCGCCGGAACCGAAAATGCTTTAATCGAGAGTTACGAAGTAAACGATGATGGTGAATCGCACGTGGATGCATTGTACGCCCTTATAAAGATACGTTCATCTTTATGTAAGGTTTCCAAGGGTTTCCGTGTATTTGCTCACTTAATGACATTATCGTTAGGTTTAATGCTGCAACCGAGATATGTAATTGGCGAAATTAAGGATGAGGTTGCCATTCGCATCTCGAGTTTTCAGCGTTGTTCTTTTGTTATTAGAAATTACGATTTTATTTTCGTTCTTGAGGGCAGCATTAAGAGTTTAATGGATTTAATTTAGCTGTAAAAAAAATTTATTTTATTTTATAAGAACCGGTTGGACCAGTTTTTAGGGGGCTCTGTACAATGTACATCTATGCATATAGTATGCATAGTGAACAAAATGATTTTTATAATTTATTAAAACAAAATAAACCAGTCCCAATCCACTTTCTTATAGTACCTGCAAAATATTATGGATTTATTTTAGGACCATTTTTTTCATCTAGTATTTTATTGATTGTTTTTTTTCTCTCTAATGATTATTTTTTTTTCAAATGTCAACTAGGAGAAAAATTAATTAAAAAAAAAATACATTATTTTGATTCTCTTTTATTATCATTTTTACTTCGAAATGAAGTATGTTATAATTTTTTTCTCATTGTTTTCTCAGCTTTTTGAAATATTGTTTGGATGCTTAATTTGTTTTTATGCTTTTTGAAAGAGATTTAATTTTTTAATACATTTTTGGAGTTAATTTTTTAGTTTTGTGTGATTTTTCAGGACTTGGTTATTTACTTATTTATTTGTTTATTTATTTATTTATTCATTATTATTATTATTTTATTTGCTTGAAAATATGGAAACAATATTTCTCGGGATTTCGTGCTTTAATTATTTATACTTTTTTCTTTTTCTTCCATTTTTATTTTTTAATTGTGCGAAGATGAATTTATTTATTTATTTATTTATTTAATAATTTATTCCTTCATTTGATCATTCATTCGTTCATTCGTTCATTCATTCACTTATGCGGTGCGTTTCACCTCAATACAAACTCCTTCATATCATATATACGACAACTCATATGATACAAAGGTGTGATAATTTGCCTACCATGCTTACTGAAGGCACAACAATATTAAAATTGGAAAAATGTTCTTTTTCTTGGATAATAATCAACTTTGAAAATTTCTTATTTCATCATTCTTGTCGGATGGAGAACATCGTATAGAGTAATTATATGTAGCACCGGGTCCACTTTTTGATTGGTCATACGTCACACACGTAATAACCAGTTATAAGGCTAAAATATGATAAAATGTAGGCAATTTCGTTTCTACCTATTTAAATAATATCGTTTAGTTTTTAGTGAACGACTCAAATTCGTTTCTAATTTGAATCATCAGCTGATTCATATTTTTCAAATATTTTCTTTAGGAATTTCTTCAATTCAATTTCTTCAAAAATTCGTATTTCTTATTTTTTATCATAATTTTTTTCTGTTCTTTTAATGTTTAATATTAACATTATTCTTGGTTGAAGTACATACATTTCGTATGTTGAAAAGATATACCTGTCTACTTCCAGACTCACTGTTTTCCCTTACTACGTTCATTCATTGCTGAAACAACAATTTCAAAACGAAACGAATTCGCTTTCCATTGTTTGACTAAAGAACAATTATAAATATAAATATAATTATGATTTTTTTTTTGGCCGAGAGCTGGAATGATGACTTGAAAAAAACACGGTACTGAAAGCAAAAGTGATATAAACAAAAAAATTTTCATTTATTTTTATTGCTTACTTCAAAATATGAAAAATTCTCAATAAGTATACATGATGACTTTTTTATTCGTTTTTTGGACCATAATACCGCTTTCGAAAAATCATCATTTATTTAAAAAATTGACTAGCATCATCCATGTAGCGCATAATAATAAAATAAAAACTACCAATATAATTGTACCATAATGTTTTTCGTTTGGGGGGTGGGGCAAAATAACGACTGAGAAAGAAGTATGTTTAAAAAAGTGTATTGTGTCTTTATTCCTCGCTTAAAGATAAATATAAAAATAAGCTAAATGGCTAGTTGGGGCTCAGCCATCAATATGGTTTGAGAGTGTTCACTTTTTTTGTTGGATGATATACAAGTTTGAGACCTATGAAAAAAGTTATAACACCAATGCAGTAGGAGGAAAGCATAGGCAACTTTCTAGAAGTTGAAAGAAGTTCATTATGTACATAAGATGAAAATTTATTTGATTATTTTATCGTCAGTTTTCTGGACCGTAATAACCAGGAAAACCATATTTATTCAAAAAAAATATAAGTATATTATGAAATAAAAAGCCACCACCATAAGAATTCCATAACTTTACTTACGAGCTAGAATTACATTTCCAGAAGAACCCTCTTTTATTTAGAAAAAAAAAACTATTTAATTTCTTTTAATTTTTTGCTCGAAAAAAAAAGTCAAAAACAAATTTTTTATGCTGGCATAACGATCTCAAAAAAATTACTATTTATTAAAATATAATGAAAAAACATAAAATTATTAACATAAGTATGTTACACTCTATACAATATACACTACGAAAATCAATTTTTCCACCACTTTTTCAAGTTACAGAAATGATTTTCAAAAAAATCTACATTTTTTTAAGAAAGAAAAAACAACAACAATTAAATATAATTTTGCATCTGTTGCCCATGTAACTTGAAACAAATTAAAATGAAAAAAAAAATAAAATAAAAAAAAACTGAAAAACTATAAATGTAGATGCACAACAATTTTTGTAAAATTGCTTCTGGTTTGATTGAAAATGATGATAGGAGCCACATCTATCGAAAAAAAATCAATAATGATAATACTAAATAAATAAATAAATTAACTTTTTTTTTCGAAGTTCAATTATTCAAAAAACATTTTTCGTCATTGATATAATTATAATAATATATCAGTCAATTTCACGATCACATCCCTTCCTCTCCTCTGTATTAAATTCCTCATTTTTGTATTACTATTTAAGAATAGTAGGGAAAAACTGTCTTTTTTTTAGCTATCATAATACTACAAAATAATTATTTTTAAGAAAAAACTATCGAAGAGGAATGAAGAAGGAAAGGGAAGTTTGAACTAGTAGTATCATGACTCATGATGTCTATTTATTGTGTATTTGATAGACCCAAAGGGTAAGAGATGAATGGAAAATGGTACTATTTATTCTATTTCCTTCTTATATGTACCTTCATCGACTTCGCCGAAAAGAGATTGCGATGTTGAAATATTTTCGAATACACGAATGAAAGACGAATAGGCGAAAAGATTTTCGACTTTTTGGCTTCATGAAAACGAAGAAGGATAGGACTATTTCATTTAGTACCTTCAATATACGTGAGGATCAGTGCGTTGCATCGAAGCCACAAATCGAGAAGATTACGAGGTTTCGACGACGTTGAAATTTTATTCAAAATTCGATATCAATGTAAACGAATAAAGTCGCACGAAACGCTTAATATTTTATTGTAAAATGGAGTTCGTTGATCTACATTGATAGCACGCGGCATTCTACGGTGATGTAATTTGGGTGTATAATTTATTGGCGGAATACTAAATAATTCATCGCGTGCTATGTTATATAGACGTTTGATAAGAATGGTAATGTATATTGATATCGAGTTATTCGCGACTTGGCATATGGAAGTGATTTGCGTTTAATTGTACGCCGAAAATTAATTTAGAATCAGGTCTACGCGTAAACAGTGGCATACGTCGACGATACGACGGATCGGTGGGATTTAAAAATTGAATATTTATTTTGGCGGCCTCATTGCAAGGCGTCGAGTCAGGATTAATAAACGTTACGGCACGTTGTTGACATTGGTTCGCCGCGTCGATGATATCTTAAAGGCGCGTTTAAATCTACATAGCCGGCTCATCTACGCTAATAAGGTCGTATTCGGTAACGTTTACATACGCATCAACGTATATACTCGCGATTAACTCGCCGAAATGGAATTTCTCTGTATAGCGTTTCGTCGCAGCTGAAGCGAGTCGAGGAAGGAAAAATAGCGAACGAAACGAGTTTAGTAAAATACATAAATTTTTCCGCTTTCTTTTGGTCGCGTATTTATCTTTATTTTGTTTGCCCTCGCCTTCTTTTCACTTTCTTCTTATCGTAAAGTCGACTTTGTATTTTGTTTGCTTTTCCCTTTGAACGGTAATTTTATCGCCGGTTCTTTTTAACTCTGGTCGAGGTTTGCGCGATTATCGCCCATCTTTTTCGTATTTTCCGAGGCGCGGTTCAAGATTACCGTCGAATAAGCTAAATTTACGACGACCGAACCTAGAATCACCCTTTCGAGCGATGATACAGCGTATATGAGTGTGGAAGAGATGGAGAAATTGAGCGAATATGAAGTATCCAAATTATGTACCCGGTGTGATCTCTCGTTCATAAATTGAATTTAAAAAAGATTCACAGTCGTCTTGGGATTACCGATTACCCTGATGATGTGAAAGAGACATCACTGTAGAGAATTTCTTTGGTATCGCGTACGCCTCGAAGTACAAGTTATGATGGCTGTCTCGATGGTTTATCCGTTTATTGATTCGAAATTATGAATAGAACTTATATAGGTAGGTTGTCTGTAGACGGTAGCCTGTAGGACATTTTAAGCAGAGAGTACATACTCTATAAGTACTACAGTAAAAGGCTTAATTAAGGAAAAGGTTGAAATCTAAAATGAATTCTTATCCAAAATATATAACAAAAGCAAAATCCTAAGGCCTGGTAGAAAAGAAGGAAGCCAACGAAATTAGCTTAGTGATTGACATTTAACAAGCATACAGAACCCGAAATACGGATAACTGACGATGCGCTATAATCAGCTGTCGGTTTTAGATAGCTCATTACAATGTTCGGGTGAAATCATCGAAAAGAAATATACATAATTATCTTAGAGCTAAATTGCGTATCTGTAGTGTTGAAGGGATGATTATTTTTGTGCCGCGTTAAAATTCAAGTCGTTCCTTATTAAATTTGATTTTAAATTAATACCGTATTTCCTTCCTCGCTCGTTCTTTCCGTATTGTTTTCCTTTTTACATATTTTTTTCCTTTTCTTCCTGCTTCCTTTTTTCTTATTTCCAGTTTTACTTCAACCTTTCACCATTTCTTTCTCCCTACTTCTTCTTTGTTCTTACCGTTGTTTTTGCCTTTCTTAAGTTTCTTCTTTCTTACTTCTTTATCTGTCTTCATTCATCAGTCCTTTATTTCTATTTTCTTTGCTCTTCTTCTTATTTTTATCGTTTCCTCTCTTTTATCGTCTTCCATATATTTTCTTTGCTCTCTTCGGCCTTTCTCATCTTCTTCAACGCTTTCTTTCCTATATCCCTTCCTTCCTTCCTTCCCTCCTTCCTTCTTTCCTTCCTTCCTTGCTTCCCCTTGCTTTCTTCCTTCTTTCCTTGCTTGCTTTCTTCCTTCCTCCCTTCTTTGCTTCCTTCCTTGCTTCCTTGCTTCCCCCTTCCTCGCTTTCTTCCTTCCTTGCTTGTTTCCTTCCTCCCTCCCTCTTTTCTTTGCGCCCTTCCTTGCTTCCTTCCTTCCTTCTTTGCGTCCTTCCTTGCTTCCTTGCTTGTTTCCTTGCTTGTTTCCTTCCTTGTTTCCTTCCATCCTTCCTCCCTCCCTTCTTTGCTTGCTTCCTCCCTCCCTTGCTTGCTTGCTTGCTTACTTCCTTCCTCCCTCTCTTCCTTCCTCTCATTCTTTCATTTTCCCTTCTTTCCTTCTTTTTTTCTTCGTTGTACTTTATTTATTGAAATAAAAATGAGTTATTGAAAATCACATTTAATGAAAACGTCACTAATTTATTTTAGAAAAAATGATAACTGAAAACTTCAGTCAAAAATTATTGACGGTTTCATTAAAAATTACTTTTAACATTTTATTTTTGTTTCAATGAATTATGGTCATCAAAAAGAGTTTAACTTCTTCACTAACTTTCTGTATTGTTTTTTTTCTCCTTTTCCTACTTTACAATTTAAGAATACAGTTTCCCTTTTTTTTTCTTTTTTTCTTTTTTGATAATATTAGAGACTCGTAAAAGTAATTTTTAAATGTTTGCCAAAATACGTGAGAAAAAAATTCAGTTCTCGAAATTGGTGGGAATATGAAGTGAAAGTTTTGAAAATTGTGTAAATTTGAAGAATTAATTCCGAATTGAAATTTTTTAGCGCCCAAAATTTTAGTATTCTCGGTTCGATTTTATTTCTCAAGTACTCAAAAAATAAAATACATACGTCTACTTTTTCCCTCACATGGGTTCCTGTAGTGTAGCAACTTTGCTTTAAAATGCCATAATTTGAATATTTTACTAAAAAGTAATACTTACTTTGAAACACCAGTGAAATAAAAATGACATGTATCGTATCTCGCGAGGCGTACGGAGTACAAATCACATCCATACTACTCCGCGACAAAAACTATTTTCTGCTTTAAGGCAACAAATGTAACTTTGAACTCAAGAAATTTCTAATTGCCCAGATATGTGTGTTTTTTTTCAAATTTTTGAAAACTTTGAGCAATGCACTTATCTACTTGAGGAACTGAACTTCTCCTTAATCCGCAAACCTTTCATTTTTAGTAAATAAGAACATAATTAAGCTCTCCCTAATGTACAATTGAATGTACTTTCCTAAAATTGAAAGAAACATGGAAAAATTGCAAACGCGTCCAAAAAGAAAATCTATATTAATGAAAACATCCTACCAAATAGCGCAGTTGATTGAACGCAGTTTTTTGCTGTAATTAAATTCGTAATTTGTTCAGCCTTTTCGACGAAGGAAGATTATGCCATTGTAATTAAAACTCGCAGTATGAGTAAATCACAATCATTTTATTTAATTTTATTTAGTTTTTTGTATTTTTTTTCCTTTATTAAAAATTTGTTCCATATATAGAGGAAGAACTAATGATGAATATTTTACTACACTTGTTTTCTCTGTTCCCTTGGTTCATTCGTAGTTGAAAATTCATCACGCAAGTGGAAAGATAAATCACGCATAGCGTGGCTGTTACTGTGCCTCATTACCTTTTCTTTTGTTTCGAATATGTAATACTGGTTGAGCATACGTGTGTAAAGTGAGGATACTACTGAATTGCAAATAACTATTTGTAGTTGGGAGGTTATGAAAGATTTGAATAAAAATGTTTCGATAGGTTGTATAAATAATACGATTATGATAGACAAGTAACCCCTACCTCCATGATCATATTATTCAACTTGAAAATTCTTGGAATCGTGAACCATGTTAAAATTTTTATCAAATGTATTTGCATGTTTGAATTTCGAGGTTAGAATGTCTCGTTTGTAAGGTTGGAATTATTCCGTTTGGTTTGAAAGGAAATTAATTTAATTCGATGTCGTAAGATACAAAAGGTTTTGAAGAATCAAAGGCTTCTTCTCTTCTTCGTAGATGTTGCTGGAGAATTCCGTTTACTTGTGTACTTTTCGACGGTGTGATTAATGTTGAGGCAACAAATTTAATCGAAAATTAATATTTAAAAGTGAAGTACGGTCTTGGAAGTGAATCGTAGATGAAATGCGCCCATCTGTTTTTCATGTTTTATAGCATGAGGTGAACTATTTAAAACGAATAATTTATTACATTGCCACTGAGATGTAGATTTATTCGATTTAATACGAAGTATGGGCGAAGAAGTTGAAAATAAAATTTACCTGATTATCCGTATTAGCTCGCCTTTCAATACGACGGTACTACGTATTGGATTGGGGGACGCCAAATAATGGAAATTTGAAAAGCATAAAAACCCGCGAAAATGAATCGTCGCACTGGTGTTCACGAAATGATAAACATGGTACGCGAAAAATTCATTAATCGAGCGATAAGCGAGTAAAGTATTGTATCGCGTCGATTGAAAAATTTGTCAGAAAAAAAGACGAAACGATTGAAATCATACGATAGAACGGAGTGAGAGAGGACTCACAAACGTTGATAGCGGCACAACCTGCACAACAACGTAGAGCTGTAGCGTTAAACGTTACGTTGAAATTGAGAAAACGTGTTACACACGTTTTGTCGTCGCCGCATTTCGATGGTTGGCGCGTCTAACGCGTGCGTTGTGCGGACGCGGAGTCAGCCTTTAGGATACCTAAAAAGCCTGTTTTCCACCTGAGGGAAACAAAAGGTATACGTTGGCCGAATTACCTTTCGTCGACGGGAAGTTTATTCGCGAAACTGTATCGCCGTGAAATTATTTCGCAATCGATATTCGGCCTTTAATCCGGTCCTCGGAGAACCGTTGATGAGTTCCTCGAATATGGTTAATTTCTAGACGCCGAGGTGATCGTGCGGAGGGAGATTCAGAGTCGTTTTGGCTAGCGGAAAATTGTAGATTCGACGGTGCAATGTAATGAGTAGCATTTTGAAGACTTCGTCTTGGTTCCTTCTAAGTGAATCGGAAAGCTCGAAGGAAATTTCTGTCGTGTAATATCTTTGAAGCCAATTCATGGCGTTTCGAAATTATATTTTGCACTGATCGGATCAATTCGTCAGTTTTTTCGAATTGACTTTTTTGTTTTTTTTGGAAATCACATATATTAATAATTCATCAATTTTTATTGCATTATGCTTTTTGATTTTTTACAGTTAACTTTCACTTTCGGAATTCTTTTATAATTTTGATTTCATTTATTATTTATTTATTAACCCGTTCAACTCTAAAAATCAAATTTTATTTGACTACCTTGCGAGGTCCTGCAAGCTCTATTGACCTTTTTCATCTAGCTGAGTGATTATGCTATGGAAGAAATTCTATAAAAATACTACGTTTGGCTCAAAGGTCCTGCATTACCCATTATGTAAATCTATTTGTGTATGCATAAAGGAAATTTTGATTATATATTATATTTTTGAAAACAAAGAGACCGAGGGGCATGAATTGTCGAAAAAATAATGCTGGAGGATCTCCTAAAGTGCCATATTTCATTTAACAAATTTTTTGGACACCCTGTTGATATTTTCGAATTGACCTCATAATATTTAAAAGGCAACTTATAGGCTAAGTGAAGAGAATCCGAAATTTTTTAAATTGACTTTTCTGTTTTATTTATTCATTTATATAATTTTTTTAAATGAAAGTATTAACATTCAAATTAGTTTTATTAACTTTTAAACAGGCTCGCCAATTTTTATAAATTTTTTCAAATTGATTTTTCTCATTTTTTAAAAGTGATTTTCAACTTTTAAGTTGACTCGATGATTCTTTGGATCAATTCATCGGTTTCCTCAGATTGATTTTTCCATATTTGTTTGAATGAATTTGCTGTGTAAATGGACTAATGAACTTCAGAACTGGCTACCTATCTTTGCTTGTAAACTGTCTGATCAGTTTTTGAAAAATGACTTCATAAATGTTTGAAATTGACCCTTATGATTGTTTTGAAGTAACGATTTATTTTTTACTTGATTGTTTCACTAATTTCAAAAATTGATCTTCTTATTTTCTTGAAATGAACTCATGTTTTAAATTGACTTATGAAATATGGAATTGACCTAAGGTGGTTGTTCGATTGATTTATTGATTTTCTCAGTTATACCGTGCGTCCCATTGATCTTCGACACCCTCATCGCAAAAATCTCAAGTAGCTTAAATATGAGTATTTTAGATACTTCAGTCAGTGTTACCAGGTAGCGAATCCAAAATAGTTTTATTAAAGCCATTTGAGAGAGAATTTTGTGCTGAGGAGGTCGAAAATCAATGGGACGCATGGTATATGCATTTTTGTAATTGACCTTTTTTTCCCGAATTAATGTACTCATCAGTTCTTAAATTGACTTATGAATTATTATTTATTTTTTTTTAATCAATTCATGCATTCAAGTATGGAATTTACTTTTTAGCTGAGTTTTCAGTAAAAAATGGTGGTTATTACAGCCTACCTAATTTGAGAAAGAATGAATGAGAAATTGGAGGAATTATTTTTCACGTTATTTCTCGTGATATAGTAAATGTTGCACTCCTTTCTTTGGAAATTGCTTGTTAATTTTTTAATCAACTTATTGATCATTTTAAATTGCTTAAATGTTTTTGTAAATCATTTTGTCTTTTTTTCTTTTTTTTTAAATTAATTGATCTTTTTTTTTTTTTTTTTTTTTTTTGAATCTATCTCGCGAATATTGAATTGAGTTATAGTTTTTGGAACTGCTTGTAATATCTTTATTTATTTATTTTTTTTAAATCATTTCCTAAAACTTCAAACTTCTGATATAATAATTTAAAGTAATTCAAGTTTGAGAAAAAATCACTTAGGGAAAGTAATTCCTCCACTTTTATCATACTTCATTAATTTCTTTAATTTGTATTATGAGTTTTTTGTAATTATCTCGTGTTTTAAATCGACTTATTGACTTCAAAAAATTGTTTTATTTTTAAACTAGATTATTATTTCTCTGGAAAAGTCAATCACAATAATTCGTAAATTTTTGTGATTGACTTTTCCAATTTTCCAAAAAATATTTATTGACTTGAAGGTGGCAGAAGTACAATACTTTCAAATCAATTTATTGACTTTTAAATCGACTTACCTGTTTTTAAAACGACTTGTTAATTTAAAAAAGAAAATCAACTTTTAGGTTTCTAAAATTCGCCTCTCAACTTTTTCAAAGAATTTTTGGACTTGAAAATTTCTTCAATGTTTATGGTTTTTTTTTTTTTTTTTTTTTAACGACTTTATTTAAAATTATGGTTTTTAGTGGACTTTAATTTTCAAGTAAGGTTACTGTTGCATTCACTCGGTTTCTTTTTTAATTCCTTTTTTTGGACCTTACGCATTCTTAAAATTCCATTATATTAGTTTTTCAAATCATTTGCCAAGTTTTTCGAATTCTTGATTTTTTCGAAAAGATGTGCTGCGTGGATGAAAATCGATGAAAGTGTGGAGTCTCATCGTAAAAAAATGCAAAAATGGTACTTTTTTGTTTTTTCTATTTGCCTCAAAATAACGGTTCACTCAAATTTTGAGGGAAGAAGGAGAGAAGCGAAGTGACAGAACATTTACTTGTTGATCTCATATAAAAGAATAAGTTGGAGGCAACAACTATCTAAATTTTAACTACTCAGATGCATTTGGAGGGGAGTTGGAGCCAAAAACGGCTTTTCAAGGATGGAATTTCTTTGATATCCAATACATATATCTTTACCATGTTGACCTAAAATAGTCAAAATAAAATGGCGAATGCCTAAAATTTGTTTGAGAAACTTCAAATTGCTCATATTTGACGAATGTAAACTTCTATGATTGTTGGTGATGAGACGTAATCGTATGTTGTGTATCACTTTCACCTTTTTGGATGGTTTTAGGAAGGATAAGGTAGGAATTTTGGACATGCTAACGGATATGGCTTTGAAAAGTTTACTTAACCATATTTTCTCCAAATATAGTAAATTCCAATTGGAAACTCAGCTCTCATAATATGGCATGGCTGCTTACAATTTTTTTACTCAGTGCAAAAGCGAATCATTTTATGATTTTATTAATTGTGACGCGAATCGAATTCATCGTTGAATGTTCTGAATTTGTTAATTGCTTTTTCAAAGATCAATAAGCGTTTGTCCGAGACGAGTAATGTTTGTTCGTTCAAAACATGCGGAAATTCTCCTCCCAGAGACTCCTCCAATGGTTCGTGGCTTTCAGCAGAAGGGACGGTAAATTAATACAAAATCTTCTACAACTTTACATCTTGTTTTGCACTATGGTATTATTAGTTAAATAGCTTCCGCATTCCGAAATACACAGATTCTCATTGAAGGTCTTTCGAACTGGAGAAATTTACATTGGAAGCTAGATGGAATTTTTCTTCGCTCTTTTTCGAGAGCTTATTCTAGGTTACTTTTTATAATTAAATTCTAGTTTGCGTTTTCCACGCGCCAAATATTGTTTCGCGAACGATAAGAGCATTCAACCGAGTAACCGAGCGTGGTAAGAAAAACGAGTAAATCGCTAGAGTCAACGAATGAAAAAATTTTCAATTCCGTTGCACGAGATATCGTCGCAGAGGTATAAAAAAGAATCGCTTATGAAAACTAATAAAAAGTCAACCCCGACGTCGAATCACCCTCGAAACAAATACGTCGCGGTGATACCCGATGTTTGTAAAATAGAAATACGTACGTGAAAAAGGGTAAAACGGCGAGCGAAATATTTCCGTTGTGAATCCGTCATCGTCGAACTTTATAATTGAAAAACATCATCAGCGGTCTAAAACGTATTGCATTCGGGGTGAAAAATTTACGCCAAGCGAAATAAACTATAAAGGTGCATTTGGCGCGACGCACGATTGCACGAGTTGGGATATTATAAAAATTGATTATCACGTCGGTGAGCGTGAAACGTAGCAGATTCGTTCGGACGTTAATGTCTGCGAAAGAGTAAAAGTCGACGATAAATAAATTTCATATGTTACTTGAGCATGATATTGCTAATCCGTTGTGCAGCCTGCGGCTTGGTACGAAGTTTAGTGCAGTTGTTCTTCATTTTTCATCCGAAGGTAAATTCGAAGCTTAATGAAAAAGGTAAAAAGCTCGGTATAAAGGTTAATAAACGATTTAAGGTTTGCTGCTTTCAGCGATATTCTTTACCGTTTCGTTCAACTGTGGAGAGAATTTCCAAAATTTTTACATCTCATTACGCTACTCCGTTGATATTAAGTCGACAAACGAACCCCTGAATGTTTCAATTTTATTCTCGAAATTAAATTTTACGCGAGTTACGTGCTTCGAGAATTAAACGAGAAAAAACCGAAATATATTTTATTAATTTCGTATTTCAAATTGTCGGCTTTCAAAGATACGAGTTGACTCTAATGGTGAACCCAACTGCCTATGCATATTTTTTGGTATAATAATAGCGATGTTGCGAAATGAATACGTTTCATTGAAGAATTTCGGCTTAGTCTTTTTTTCTACGAAGGTTTTTTTTTCAGAGGTACCTTTCGAAAAAAGCGACTTTGTGTTCGAATAACAATAGAATGAGTTTTTTTTTCGAGTAGCTCTTTTCAACGATTGCAGAGCACCGCGAGGAAGCATTTTATTCGGTTACGATTGAAGCGAATGAAGGGCGAAAATGGTCATAATGGAAATGCGAATCCGATTCGTAATAAGACCCGAGGCTAATTGCGACGAAACACAATGCCAAAAACGTTAAAACGTGTCAGTACGAAAGAAGCCTATTTGCTAGTCATTCAAATGTACCTAGCTTTCTGAAATGACCTGGTGAAAATGCATAGTTGGATGGTGATTTTTTACTATACAGTGTGCATCTTGTACGTTTTAACGCGAAACAAAAAATGCGCCCGAAATAGGCAACTTATTTTACATAGGCGTACTGCGTGTTGCTGAACTGCTGGTTTGGAGGAGTAAATGGAAGAGTGGAAACTATTTTGGTCGAACGTTAGGCAATTTATTGGATCGTGGTGTGACGTGAATTGCATATTTAAATGTGTGTAGGTGTGAGAATGGTTTATGGCTTTTTCACCGCGTGAAATTGTGCATATCGATTTGATATTTTAAAGGTTACTGAAGAAGCTTAGTCTCGGTGGAAATTTTTTTCTTCGGCGCTTTTCCCAATTTACGATTTTTAGGGTATTCGAATGATTTTATTTTTTGTCGCTCGATAACGAGAGTACGAAGAGTTTAGAAGTGATATTTCGCCATTTTTACCTCGAAGATGGTATTTTCCGGTAAGTTGGTATTTTCAGCATTCTTTGAAGTATTAGAATTCAATTAGTTGGAAACTTTTACATGTTGGAAGGGGCAGAGAGAGAATTATTTAGGTATTTGAATATTTCGAAGGAACAATTTTCGTGGTTAGAGGGGAACGAAAATGTTGTCTAGTGAAAACTATGTATCGAGGTTGGCTGAATTTTTGTATTTTTTCAAGTGGAGGAGGCAAAGGAAATTTCGGTCTTCAACGATGCTAGCAACCTTCACTAAAATGAGTTCAGAGTTTTTATAAATTTGAAAATTTTAAGAAATAAGTCTTGTACTCAAATCAGACTCAATTTCTCAGATTCTTCACTTGGAAAATACGTACGTTCTAACTATCTCAAATCTCTTAAAATGTCATTTTTTTCTTCAAAAAAGTCATCTTTCTCACAAAACCCATTTTTGCTCTCTTTAATGCATCCGGCTTGAATTTTAGTATAAGGTAAGTATTGAAAAAAACAGTATACAAACAGCTTTGATTACAATTGTAATTTCAGGCGCCCTCTTAAAAACTACACATCTCATCAATTCATTTTCTTAGATGGTTCAACGATTTTTCCATATCTCTTTCCCCATGCTCATCAATATTTCCTGTTGAACTGTATGCTATCAATCCGCTAAAATTTACTCAGTCGAATTTTCTATGAATAAAGTACTAATCCTCTTTGATTCGTTAGCAACCTATTTGCAATCAAAAACTTCAGATATCCTCATTACTACTACGTCACTACTTATAATCCAACTACTCTCTACCACTACAACAGTTTAATACTATGCTGGATCTCATTCCATTCTCAGATTCATGGAAACGAAATGGCAGACTGTCATGCCAAGGAAGCTCACTTCATGCTTTCTATGACAAATTATCTTACTCTCAGACTTAGAAAACCATTCCGAATCAGTACATTATTCCAATTTTAAAAATTACAGGTCACAAATTCCTCTCTACAATAAATTTAAATCCGTAAAGAATAACACCAATCCATAAAAAAGCTATCTCAATTTCACCTGCAAAGCTGAAATCATAGTCACATGCTTAAAAGTCGATCATGCAGCACTAGCTTATCAACACCTCTTTCACCTATAACCCCCTTCAATTATACCTCATGTAATATGGTTATAACAGTGTCTCATATTCTACTTCTGTATCCCATTCATAACCAATACCATTAAATCTATTTGCTAAATAATAAAAGAGAACAAACCTCTCACGGACTCAGATAATCTCATTCCACGAAAAGAGCATTTCTCTTCTTTAAATTTATAGGACTGACATCCCTCCCTCCTTTAAACCAAGTTTCCATAATATGTATTGTGTCTCTAGTTCTTGTGGCTATATAGTTGATATATATGGTACACTGACACATTAAAATAAAAGTGATAAGATGGGAAAATAAAAAACTGGAGAAAATAATTAAAAATTTTTCAAAACTAAATTGTGTTCTTTTGAATTTGAAATTAATATTTCATTTAAATAGCATTCTCTTAGCGTAGAAGTTGGAAGTACGGTGACTTATTTTACACCTATGTAAAATAAGTTGCCTATCCCATCGGCACAAAGAAAGCAATTTATTCTACACATATGTGGGATATTTTGCATATCGTAGCATTCAAAGGAGAAACCTCAAATTTTAGTATTTTCGAGTAGGCAACTTATTATTCACCAATGCGAAGACTTTTGGTATTTCCATTTTCGAAGGAGAAACCCTTCTACTATGTTCTACGCTTTTATGCGGTTAAAGATGAAAAAAAAAAAACCGAACGTGTTCGATGCGCGTGACATTTATCGGCGAGCGCAAATTATATTAAAATCAACGTTGTTTAAATTAATGTTCGTTGTTTTTGAGGAAAATGGCGAAGGTGGATTATTAATATATGAAAAGGGTATTTTATGGTTTTGACGTGATAGTATAGTGGTCGTAGAGAATGGGTGAGGAAATGGGTGAAATTTCAGAAAGAGCGATCATGCATATTTAAATCTATTGGAATGGAAAAAATTAATGTAATAAGTAGTGGTGAGTAGTGGACTTTACTTTTGAGTAAAATACATTTATGCGTTTCATATTTTTTTTTTTTTTTTGTTTGTTTAATTTCCTTTCTCCGACAATAACTCGAGTAAAAATTGACGATTGACCCTAAATTTGGAGAATATGTAGAAGAAGTGGAGCTTAAGAGCCCTATTGTTTTTGAAGTCGAGCTTCCGAACTTTGAAGCTTTTTCATTTTTTTGTAAATATCTCGGAGATGAAGGGTCATGAAGGAAAAATGTATGGAAACAAAGTTCTAGAAAATTTTATGATCTATAACTTTCTTTCTCATACATTTTCCATTACATCTCATAGAAAGTTGAGCTTTTGAGCTTCGAACTTTATTTGTTATCACTTCTACATGCATATCAGTTATTGTTCAACATTATCATTAAGTTTACTATTTATATACAGCCGTACCTAGTTTTTTTCATTTTAGCCATAAAATATCATTTCGATGGTAGAAGCAATTACTGAGAATTATATCGACCAGATTTTACCATAAATTATTTTATTAATTGAATCGGGATTTGAAAATTTTTAAAAACAGGTTTAACAGCTTGTCATAATTTGCACTATACCTTAAAAAATATGAGGAAAGTTTTACTTCTATAAATATCACCTCAATTCATAACTACCCGTTTGAAAGACGAGACGTTGAATTAATTATAAAAATAAAAGAAGAATATTGTCCGAGATCATAATGGAGGAAAAAAGAAAAGAAAAAAGCGTAAATTCATCTCAGACCCCTTCTAAAAATTCGCCGACGCTGTTGCGCAAATTGTAAAAATTAGCGAGACTATCGTAATTAATTCGTAATCGTTTATTTACGAAGGAAAAAATTTCCGAGTTCTACTCGTTACGAATTCATAAAGGTCATGCGTAGATTATGAAAGTTTTCACTTGAGCGAATGCTTTTTTTTCGCGTTAATTTATTGACTCGCGAACTATAAAAAAAACATCGACTTTTCCGGCATAGTCTCGAAAATCACGTGAACTTTAACGAAGAAATAAAGGTTCTAACAGCTATTGAGATTGTTTTGGTTGAGGCTTTTCTGAAATACCAGCATTGTTCGTGAATAAATGATCGCAATCTCGCTTAGTCGAGGGTAGAGGTGGTTCGAAAAGCGATAAAAACGTGGTGTTTTTGTACGCCTTGTTAACCAACACGTTTGTTTTTGTTGGTTTGTGTAATTTCTAAATAGAATTGGCGATTTTAAAAATATGCTACAGTAATAGAAGTGAGTTTGCAGTGGTAATAGAATTGTATATAATTTATGTACGAGTATAAATGAAGATGTACTGTGCTGGTGAAGAGGTTTTCTATTATAGAATTTCAGCTCGGTCTGCTAGAGTTTAGAGGTGACTGGTTTTGAATGAAGTTTTTGCTTGAAATAAAAGGTCATTGCAGTCTGACTAATTTCGCTGAAAAGGGTCCGTAGGGAACGAATGTAATGACGTTATAATAACTAATTTACATTAAATATGAAGGTGAAGAAATTTTAATCATTATTGTTTATTAATAACGTATCATTGATTTTTAAGTGAGTTTTTAATAAAAACGATAGCTATTACCGCCTACCATATAATATATATATATTAATATATTTAATTTCCAATTAAAAAAATTTTTTCCAATATAAAATAATTTTACATATAATTTTTTTTTTAATAATTATATTAATTTTAAATTTAATTTTCATTATATTAAACTTAATTATTAAAAAAAATTAAATATTAACTTTCTTAATTCTATTGAATGCGGTTTTAATAATTTAAATAACGAACATACGAAATAAAAATTTGAAAATTTGAGAAACCAACTCGTAGAAGTTACTCAACCTTTCATTAGTAACAAAAATTATGAAGTGAGAAGTTTATGAGTAGAAATTTTATGATGGCGGGGAGGTGGTGATTGTCAGTCAGTTTTTAAAGAAAATTCCTTCATCAGACTTTCCTTTCAATTCAAACTAGCGGTACATTAACCAGGAATGACGCAAGGTTACTTTCGAAATAATTTGTTACGTTTTCTCAAAAAAGTTAAAGAAAGTTGTTTTTTTCGTGACTTTTTGTTGAAATTAAAAATTTTTCTGATAACGAAAAAAATTAATTTCTTTTCCTAAAGTGCTAAAAAAAAGTATTGTTTGTTCGTGTTTATGATATTCTTTTTTTTTTTTTTTTTTTTTAGTTTTGTGAAATTCAATTTTCATTATTTTCATAAAAAAAGGAAGAAGTTTTTTTTTATTCATATTATTCGGGTGCTTAGCACAATAAGCAAGATAAAGGCACGATTGTTTTTTTGAGGTACAAAAGTACAAAAAAGTATAGAAATTTCCACTAAAAAACAATCAAGAAAATTTAATTTAATCTCAAATTGCGAAACAATTACTTATTTTACACGATTGAAGAAGTGAAAAAAATAAATGAAAATCTTGTTCTAGGAAAATCTGAAAATTATCAATTTTAATTTATCAAAAGAAATTATAACCCTACAGCCTACTATTTGATTTGCCCTATTGCCCTTATTACCTTTGAGAAAAACGACATATAAAATCTTTCCTTTCTGTTATTTCATGATGAAAAAAAGGTTTCCTCAATGTCTCCAAATTTCAGACTTATGTATTTTTGGAAAAATTTTTTGAGTGGGAGTGAAGTAGCTTTGAACTTTCATCTCGTATATTTATGTATAATTTTGCTTTCACCAGTTTTTCAGTGTTTTCCTGCGTTTATAAAATTTACTAAAATTTTCATCGATGCTGGGAATTCAAACGTAGAGTTAGGGTTTCATTTATAAAAAAAAAACACTTCAGAAACTATATTTTATTAAAAGGCTGGAGTCATTGTTTATTTCCCCGGAACCCCCGCCCTCCTGCTTGCCGCTAGATTCGTTGTATTTATTCATCCGCGATATAAATGTTATTTTTCAGGAATTTCAAATAAAAAATTGGGTTGGTAATTTTTTGTTCCAATTTCCGGATGAAATTTTTTTCCAAACTTGATATTTTTTTGACATTGGAAAATAATTTTTATAAATTTGAAGTTTTTGAAAATAAATAGATTTTTGGAGGCATATAAAAAATGTTGAAAACGTGTTCTATAAAATTAAAAAAAAAATAATTTTGTTGAAATATTTTTTTCAAAGATGGGGTAAGGTTGTTGGATGAGTTTCAATAAAAACAAAAGTTATTTCACGCTTGCCCCATAGAATGATTTCAACGTGTGAAGTCGAATTCCAGAAGGAGACTGTAATTTATTACTATCGAGCAAGTCTGTACTGAAGAATTCGCATCCAAGAAATTTTCGCTCGAATGTTAAACTGCTTACACTTTTTTCAAATTATTCGACTCCTAAGGTCATCGAATGAAAGTCGCGATACCGTAATTTAGTTTTTCGAGGTACTCGAGGATATGAAAAAAGTGAGGTAGAAAAGTTTCTGATTGCGAAAAAATAAAAAAAAATTCTTCATGCTATGTCTGGCGTTATCGCAAACTCGTTCGTTATACGAGAAAAAAACCTAACGAGCCTATCTCATAGAAAATTTAATCGCAAGTAAGTTTTATCATTATAAAAAAAGAATTGAAAAACCACATCGTTCGTCTTCTGGGTAGAATCTTTTCGCCGAAGGGGGAAAAAATGAAGACACAGTGGGCGACGTGGGGGTTGGTAATAACAAAAGTTTAAAAGTTCAAAGACGAAGGTGATAAGTTTGCTGACGTGAAAATGTTTTTTAAGGCGAGTCGTGTTGTAAGTAATCTTGGCGGGTTTTTAATTTTCACGGTGAAAAATTTACTGCAGGTATTTGTTTAATGTTTACATTGTTTGGGTTAGGTTAGAACTGAGCAGTTTAATGTATGTTTATAATTAGAGTGAAAAATATGCATGGTGCGAAGTGTAGGTGTGATAATTTGGAGTAAAATTTCAAGGTTTTTAATTATTCTTTTTATTACGCGAGTTTTTCATGAAAAATTAAGCTATTAAACCCTACTTGATTTATAAAGTGGTTAGAGGTATAAGTGTTTTGAGCAGTTTTATTTTTTTAACATCTGAAGAAACCAGCATGTTAAATATTTGCTTTAAAAAAGGCTCTAAAAATCTTAAATTCTACGAAAATAAAATTAAAATAAAAGGTTGTAAAATGAAGGAAGTCTAAAAAGTATAAAATTTGTAAAATTAGAAATTAACAAAAAAGAAAAAAAAAACATAGAAATCGAGTAAAATGTCAAAAATATAAAAAATGAAAAAAATGAAAAAATCATAAATAACAAGCCGAAATAATATTTGAAAAATGAAAAAGTTATTTAGAAAGGAATTGAACTTGAAAAATAAAACAATGTCCAAAAAAATTAAGCTTGTTTAAAAATGAAACAAAAAAAAAATATGAAAAAATATTAAAAAATGGAATAAAGTGCAAAAATGAAACAATTCCAAAAAAAAGTCATCTTTAAAAATAAAGATACGCACGTCTTTGAAAAAAGTCTTGAAATCGAAAAAAATTTGAATAAATTGTCAGAAAAAAGAAATGAAAAAAGTTTTTACAATGAAGAAAAGTCAATGAAAAATCTGGAAAAAGTCATAATACGAAATCCGAATTAATTGTGTATAGAACAGAGTGATTATAGTAACTGGTCCGTTTCCTGATTGGTCGTACGTCATGCATGTAACAATCAATCAGCGGGTCATATAGTGTTTAATTACTTCGACTTGCTCGTAAAATAAAATCATAAATTAGCTGATGATTCAAATGACAAACGAATTTCATTCGTTCATTGAAAACTGAACGATATTGTCCAGGAAGGTAGAAATGAAATTACCTAGATTTTATCACATTATAGGCTTATGATTGGTCGTTACTCGCGGGATGTATGACCAATCAGAAAATGAACCAGTTACTATTACTACTCTACGTAGTGGGGAGAAGGGAGGCGGCCACGATATCAACAACATAGACCAAATCCAACTTCACCAAGTAATTTTCGAAGCATTATGGTATGCTGCTTGCGATTTTTTGTGAAGTACTCCTTCAATAAATTAAATATTTAATTTTATTTATTTTTTTTTTATAGCTGAAATATTCAACGAATATACATCAACAACGGTGCATTTGAAAAAACGTTCGAAATGTGTCGGTGGAGGAAGAATTTTACACGAACCGGAGAAAAAGTGTATCAAGGTTTTCGGTGAATCTCAGGTATGTCTAGGTGTTGATCAATTGTGAATCCTTGTTTTATAGAATCATTTGGTCATTAGTGCAAAACAATGTACTCAAAACTTTAGTAACTGATGGCTCATGAAGACTACAATTTCGTCCATGTATTCGAGATCGATTTTTCACTTCCTAAATGAACTTCGCTTCCCTCCCATTACGGTTTAGAGAGAGTAATAAATAAAATGAAAAAAATCCACTCATCCTATAATCGTAATAGTTCGCAATGTGATTGCGAAATAACGGGACTACCATTGAAAATAGTTCGAATGATCAAGTAACGAGACACGTATAATAGTATTGTCGAAGTTTTGAAACAACGACCGCTTTGCCTCATGTTCTGTGCTGGCTACTAGCTCCATTAAAGATCGGTCGATTTTACTTATTAGCGATGTGGATATAGGAAATGGCCTTTTATCGAGTTATAATTTCGGTCTAATGTATATGGAAGTTGTAAAACTGATCATATCACAAGTTACACTCGAAAGTATTAAAAACAGCACTCCGAACACATACGGCGGCCAACGGACGGATACATTTATTTTCACTAACTTCCAGCTGCGTTAATATCATCAACGGGTATAAAAGGTTTCCCTTTTAACCGGCTGGCATTTTTTGCGAAGGTTATGGAAAGCGATCGACTACACGATGTGGTCAAATGTCGGAGTGTTTAAATGCTAACTGGAACTTTACAATTTTCAGTGGTCGTCTGGCAAAGCTTTAAGCGCAGATTACTCGTAGATTGTGAACTATTAAGGTTAATGGGGACGTTTCTTATGTAACTGAGTTGTTGAGACATTTCATTACATTTGATGGTATTATACGAGAACGAGTGAAGCGGAAATTAATTTTTTTCTTTTAATAATGGAAAATCTTGAAATGACGCTTTTAATGTAATTTTTAATCTACTATAAGTTGGTAGGTTGGTTGCGTTGGGTAAACAACTCGATGCAATTAGTGAATTAAAGGTAGATAAGGTTTAGTTTTTATTTCATCTTGAATTTCTCGACAAAATGATAGTAAGGGATGCTTAATTTTGTTGAATGTGTATTTACATTTATTTGTTGTGCGGTAATAAGCGACGAATTCTTTGTTAGGGATTTGGACGAGCTGATCATTCAATAACAGTTGGTGTTTTGAAGAAATTTTATCCTGATTACAATATTACATGGAGTAACGAGGATGGACCCGATTGGCTTCAATGAGTTCGACGATGGGCACATGAGGAGTGTAATGTGTGAATATACTTGTGCTTTTTAAATTATAATTTCTTCCTGGAGAAGTTAATTTTATACAAAATATATCTATTTGCCAGTAATTTTAATTGTAATTTTTCGTGTTGGGAAAACAGACTCAAAAATATACATATATTTCGACTCAGTTATTTGTATGTTATTGCGGTCAGACAGATTGATCCTTCTGAAAATTTTTATTCGCGAATTTTTGATTTTTATTAGCATCTGAAAGAATTTTAAGTAGTCGGTCAACTTGTATATTAGATTAGAATGTGTTTTGATTTTTTCCCCCTAGAAATTAATTGGTGAAAGAAAACTTGGCAAATGGCTCTCAATATATATAGTTTATTTAGTCCATTCTAGCTTTTTAGATGTGTCATTTATGTGCAAATTATTTGAAAAAAAAATGTTCTGTAGAGAGGTATTCTTTCTCGTAAATTGGTTTAATTTATTAAAATTTGAAATTAATCTAAAATTGATTTTTATTTAGTGGCAGTAATTAAACTTGTAATCAAAATTTCATATTAATGTGTAATTTTTTATAAATCTGAAGGAAACGTTATGAAAATAATACCATATTACGATATACAATCATTTAAATAACCATCATAGGTTTAAGATTTAAGATCTCAAAACTAAACTGCCGAAAAAACGATGAGCTGTAAGTTTGAAACGCCGAGATACTCTCAGGAAAAATAATTATGTTATTTATGTTCAATGCACATTTTTTTTTTTTTTTATGTGCCATGTGCTGCTGCAGAGGCCAGGGGCACGAGTGTAAGTAGGGGGCTAGATTTTCGAAAGCAGGACTTTAGCTTATTCGAGAAATTTTACTATAAGTTTTAATTTTATTCAAATCCTGCTTGTTCAGTTTTACCGATTTATTGATATGTTTGAAATTAAGATGAAGTTGGGAATTAAATGCGTAATCGATGATTCATCATTAATTATGCATTATTTTGTTATATTAATTAATTATATCGCAAAAACCTGAAGATAAGTGACAATAAAAAAAAAAAAAAAAAAAAAGTCGCTTGGTCCTACTCACATAATGCGGAAACACCTACATTTGTAACACTGTTGCCTATTACGAAAATGAAAAAACCTTGAAATGCGTAAAAATGGTAAAATACGATAAATCAAAATAAAACTCCAAATCAATTTATTAATCTTGAAAATAGACTAAACCCGTTTTGATGATTTGTATTCAGCTTCAAAACCATTTCATTCAACATTATTCAATATATTACCTTCATTATTCAAGTACAATAAATGTCTCAGCACATTTCACATTTACTATTTCGGTGTGTTGGCAAAACTGTTCTAATTCGTTTAATTTTCGAAATCATCGAATGAGCAATATAAAATGGCGTAACATCAAGAACGAAGAAACATTGAATATTGTTTGCGTAAGAACTTCGATGAACGTTGAATTACTATTAGTGAGTATTTTTCTTTCTAAATTTTTCATTAAAATACGAAATATTTAATTTTTACAACATTTCGGCGAACAGGTAAACAGTATAGTTCGCTTTTCTAAAACGATTCCTTGTCATCGGCTGATTCAATTTGATCGTGATTTGTAAAACGAAAAACGATTCGATTTACTTCCAAAATTAGTTGATTCGTTCGACGTGTAAACGAACAAATCATTGCGAAATGACTCTGTTTTGATGGAGCAATTTATCAGAGTAATTGATTTCATTGAATTTAAACGTTGTAAACTGAAAATAATTTCAATCGAAAAATAATACTGAAAGATAGTCAGTCAACAGTCATGGCTAAGGTTAACAAAAATCTTCCTTATTGGGGGCATGATGAAAGTCGAAGTATTGAAATGTATCAATTTTCAGTCGATGACTTGAAATGATTTCCTTTAGTGGAATGATTTATAATTGATAATTGTGTTTACAGCATAATCTCAGACATGATTTAATTCTAACTAATACCGAATGCACGAAATAGAGATGAATGTCGGTAGGTACACAGTATAAAAAAATCAATTAATTTCGTATATTATTTGTGATTGTATATTCACCCATTATACGGTTACAGCTGAGGAGGAAGTGATATTGTGGGTAACATCGGATTTATGCGGATCCACATCTGTGCAGCAATCCCCAGTTGTTGAAACCACCACGGTCTCCGGGTCCGCTATACCGGTAGCTTTGATTAGTCGAAATCAAGATGATTTAACCGATGGTAATATCACTGAAACAACCTTCGAAGCTTGTAAAGAAGAGTATTGCATTGTCGTAAGTTCAAGTTATCTGAAAACATACGGTACGTATGGAAGTGGTGTTTTTTTTTTTACGATATGTTTATTAGGAGGATGAAATATCGCCGCCCAAAGAGAAAAAGAGCCGGAAACGAGGCATAGTATGGAGTTACTTTGTACCTACTGAACAAGATCGTGCCCAGTGTTCTTTCTGCTCTGCTGTAATATCGTATAAAGGCAAATCTACCAATAATTTGTTGAGACATTTGCGAACGAAACATTCTGAAAATGCGACCAGGGATCCTAAAATCGAGAATTTTCAGTCCGAAGATGGCTCAACATATTATGTATTGTCGACACCGAATGAACAAATTCATTCGCCCAATTCTGTATCTTCGTTCATGGTTAGAAAAAGTTTGTGCTTTTTTGGATGTTTTATGCCATCCTCTCACCATTATTTTTCCTCGATAGGATGACGAAGATGAAGAGAAAAATAACAAGAGACGCGGAGGCGTTTGGAAGTATTTTAAAACCGGTAAGAATTCACGAGCTAAATGTAAATTTTGCTCGACCGTTATTTCATTCAAAGGTGGTTCCACTACGAATTTATTACGTCACATGAAATCCAAACACGCCAATATCAAGGTACCGCATAAAATAAATGAAGAGACTTTTCAAATGTCATCAGATAAAAATGTATCTATTCAACACTCGTTCGCTGAAATCGTCAGCGAATGCGTGAAAAGCGACGATGAAAATGATTTCACTTTGCACACCGTTCACTACGATGGCAACAGTAATGACGATGCCGATCGTATAGTCCCAGAAACTATCACCACCTTATCCTCTATGGAGCCTTATACTCAAGAAATATCCGTTATGGTGAGAATTCGTAATGAGCTATTTAACAGCTAGAGTGTAAATAATGCCGGTTTTTGGCCTATCTGCTTCAAAATTTTATTGTTAAAATGTTGTATACGATTGAAATTCTCGAATTAGCAAATTCATCTGTTTCTGTTGAATAAAACAGTTGTCGACTTTAGGCGATTTGGAGTTCTCAAAATAGCGATTTCACTCCCAAAGATCTGACAACACTAACGAGTACTGCCAGTGCAAGGCCCAGGTTGCAAGACTCGTTGATCATTATTGTGGGTTGCTGTGCCACGTTGCCTTGGTAATCTTGTTGCGATAACAGGCACATCGAAGATGTCTTAAAAGCGGGAGTTTTTTAATTTGGAAATCAGGAGATTTCAGTGACTCCTAATATTTGTTCAACTTGTCCTTCAATCACTCCCATCCCTATGATTAATAATAATGAAAAAAAAAAATTATTTTCAGAATGATCATTGAATTTATAATGATTAAAATAAATAAAATGATTAATGATAAAAAAGAATATTAAAAATTAAATTAATAAAAATTTTATATATATTAAATTTGGGGGGGAGGGTCAGATATCAAAAACTGGTGCTGAAAACTTATCAGTGGTATCATATACAACTTGGACAGTAAAATTTAGAAGTGGATGGACCCAAAAACCAGCCTTATACTCCTCGGCGCATTCAGTTAATCAATTTTTCTTTTCATAATAGCCCAGTGAAGTAATCGAAACAACCAAAGAACGTCGTAAATCAGCGATAGCTTGGAAATACTTCGAAATGGAAAACGAAGACCGAGCCCGTTGCGGCGTCTGTAACACTGTGATCTCGTTCAAAGGCGGTTCCACTGGTAATCTTTTACGCCATTTGAAAACCAAACACACCGAACTAGACTTGACCCAGCCAGAAAAGAAAGAGGAGATAGAAGAACCTCCACCTGAACCTGAAGACGATGGGTTTGAGTCCTTCGAGAATCAAGAACTCGCCAAATTCGTACAGTTGCTGAATCCTAAGTATAAATTACAAGGTGTTCAAGTACCCAAGTTAACCGAGGTGAGTTTATCGAACTTATGTTTTACTAATAATCTTAACGGATTACCAAAATCTGAGATATTTACAGAAAGAGCTTCCTAAACGGATTCGTAAACGAGGTGCTGCTTTGAGTTATTTCACTATAACGGAAAATGAATATGGTACGTGTCAGTTATGCGCTGCTACGGTGATGCTAAAAAATGGTTCAAAAGCGCCATTGTTGAGGCATCTAAAATCTAAGCATCCTGAAGTCGATACGATATTAGTGGCTAATAGTAGTCAGTCGTCTTCGGATGAAGCATCCTCGACACCGATTACCCAGAATACTTCGGTGAATATCGAGAATATAGAAAATATCCCGATGCAAGTTACCAGCTTGAATATTGAAACGCCTCATGTAAGTATATTTATTTTGAAATTTTTTATGTTATATGGAATTTTGAAAATACTAGTGATTGATTTTTTTTTGTGTTCTGTTTCCTACTTCGAAGTTTTTTTGAACTGATGTTTCTTATTGGTATTTAGGAAGTATATTTTACTTACGGAGTGTGTATCATTTTATTTATTTGTGATTTGAAATTATAATAATGGTTATTATTTTCTTGTGCATTTCAATATTTAAAAATTGTATTGTATGATTTTTAAACGCAGATATCTTGTTGCATTTCTCTCCTTTTCTAATCAAGAAAAAAGCATATCGAGTTTGATTCTCGTAATTCTTTCATATAGTGTATTTTTAATTTCCCCCCCCCCCTCCACTGAAATTAAAATTTATTTTTATTTATAATGAAAGCCATATCTACTGCATACAATATGTTTTTAAAAAAAAGAAAGAGATGAGAATAGTTTTAAATATTGTACACTTTGAAAAAATGAAAAAAACAAAACAAACGTTGGTATGTATAGGATATGATTTAAAAGATAAAATTATGAAAAAAATGAACATTTTTGAACTCGAAAATTTTTTTTCTTAATGCATATTAAGGTAATCTTGGATACATACTTGTATTTTATTGATCATAAGACCTAAGAAAATTTTTTAAATGTTTATCAAAATCGAAATTCTTTTGAAGAACTTCGTATTCAAAATATACGAAGTACTTCTTATAGAAATGTAAATAATATGTATATGTATGTTTTTTGGGCGAGCGGGAGGAGGTATATTGGAAAACCAAATAACAAAATTTTTTAACCTGAGATACACGTATTTTTTGCTGTTTTATACATGAGACAAAAATCAATGAAAATTAAAAATTGAAATTTTTCTACTCTCATGTTGAACTTTTAAAAGCAATTCTTCAATAGAAGTTCGACATTTTTTCTTTAAAATTTTGAATGGTTGTACAGTAAAGAAAAAAAAAAACAAAAAACGAAGTTTCATCTTTTACTAACTTGATTTCAAAATAATGATAGTAAAGTTTTCGTTTCACTCTAATATTCAACTCGATGAAAAATCGAAATTAAGTAAATAAATGCTTTTTTTTGGAAACTAAAATTATTTTTACCTTGAATTTTCCATGATTGAGAATATTTCTATGACTCTTTTTTTTTGTCGTACCCTCAAGTCAAATTAACGTGCTGCGTCATGGTCGAAAATTTTTGGAATACATTCCTTCGTTTGAGTACTATTTGATGGGAGGGAGGAGTTTTTTCGAAAATAATCTTGGTTTTTCCATAATATTTCATGTGTGTGAAAATTGAATTTTTAGCTGAGTTTTTAATCAAAACAATAGCTGTTATAGCTTACCTGATTTGGTAAGGTGGGGGGGAGAAGAGTAGGGTCTTCAGATCTTGCATTTCAGACATTTCGTAATCATTTGCCAAGTGTTCAAGTTTTTGATATAATATGCACTCGTAGAAATGAATCCAAAATGATGGATTATCAAAATTTGAATGGGGGTTGAAGAACCTCAGATTAGTAAAAATTTAATCAACGATACGAAATGAAATGAAATAGAATTCTTTTGACCTTGAATAGCAAAAAAAAAAAGAAAAAAATACATACTGCAAATATTTGAAAACCAACAAAAAACTGAAAGATTTTCAAACAAATCAAAATAAATGAAAACAACAACGTGACCAAATGAGCCACATTACTGGAGTTGAGTTTTTAATTGGGGCTTGTTCAGGGTTGCAAATAACGTTGCTAACCCCTTCATGTCTATTGGCCACACTCATTACCAAGTTGAAAAACATCCGCCATTTTGGATCCATTTTGACTCAAATTTAAAAGGTCATATTTTGGTCATGAACTAACCTTTGCATATAATGTTTGTCTTTTGGTCGATTTGGTGATGAGATGTGGGTGATTAATGAAATTTCTTGTAGTAATTTCCCCTCCAAATTCACCTGAGAAGTTAAAATGAGAAGGCTCGTGAACAATTTTCAACGTCTCGTGTACCTCCACCACATTTTGAGATCGATAACCCCTCCTCCTCCCCTCCAACAACGTGTATTGGGAATATATTATATTTCTTATTTCCAATAATGATACAAGTTCATATTTATTACATTTTGTCTAATTTTAGGCTCCTCAAGCTCTCTTCAGATTTTGACAATCCGCCATTTTGAATCGATTTTGATCTAAATTCAAGCGGTCATATTCTGGTCACCAAATAACCCCACATACAAAGTTTGACCTCTCTAGATTGATTTGGTGAGGAGATATGGAAGATTCAAGAAATCTCATTACTTGAAACTTCCTCAAAAATCCGTTTTTTGCTCCAACTCGCCTCCACATGCATTTAGGGAGCTGAAATTTGGAAATGTTGGTGTCCGTGACTCACTTTTTCATATGAGATTAAAAACGAAAAATTTGAGTAATTTGCCCCCTCCTCTCAGCCCCCTCAAAATTTGAGTGATCCGTCGTTTTGAATTTTATCGCAAAAACAAAAGTAGTACTTCAGCGCATTTTAAAGAAAAATCGCTCATTAAATTTTGAGCGATTTTCATCCTTACCTGTCGACGCTATTCCCAGGAGGAAAAAATATATACATACTAAAACATTTGCCATATGGTTATAAATGGTCTGAAACGCAAAGATTTTAAGGCTACACTCTTTCCTTATACCTCCCTCTCAGATCAGGGGAGCCTGTAATAGTTATTGGGACCTAAACAACCGCTTGAGTGCTAGTGTTTTAGTAAGGATAATGGGGACTATATGATTTTTATCAGTAGTTTTACGATACCTTAATTTCACTCGCTTGTTTAAACACAAAGAAAACAAACACAATATGATGAAAATTTTCGTTGTTTACATTATACAGTGTCCAACTGATTTTAACACACCCGAGCGCGAAATTTCCTTTCGTGAAAAAAATATCATCCATTTCATTTCGATTGACTTCATTATGGCATAATGAATAATTCAAGACTGGTAACTCAAATTCTATGATTTAAATAATTTTTTATGTTCATTTGATTGATTTGAATTCATTTATTCCAAAATCAGTGTTGCAAAATTAACTGGAATAAAATGTTGAAAGTTTAAAAACATTCATAATCTTGTAAATTATGGACTGAATAATCATAGTGAAAGAATCATTTACGTTTTAATTTCTTAATCCCGTTAAAAAGAAATGAAATAATGAATACTTTTTGTGGATGAAGGGAATTTGACGCTTGGAGGTGTTAAAATCAGTTAGACATAGTGTATAAGCCCCATATATCCCTACTACAGTACTTACACTTTTCGCCTCTAGATGTCAGTCATTTTGCGTTCGGGTCCAAATCATTTTCATTTAAAAATGACCAAAAAGTGAAATACGTTTTTATACTTTTTTTTTTTTTTTTTTGTTACACTGGATCAATTATAATTTTCTATTTTGACACATTTATATTGTTCCGAAATATAAATAAATATATACTATATCCATCAATCCATCTCTAAAGCCCAATATCGTGTTCACAGACAGCGGATAAATCGGCGCGAAAAATGCGCAAACGCGGTCTAGTCTGGAACCATTTCGCTCCGTTGGAAGACGAACGAGCGAAATGCATCAGCTGTCCGGCGGTCATCTCGTACAAACGCGGCTCGACCTCCAATCTGCTCCGACACATGAAGAAAAAGCACCCGGAAATCGACGTCCACGACGAAGACCCTTTGAAAGAGGACGTCACCGATGTAGTAGCAAATGCCGAGGACGACGAAGACGACTTGGATTCGGTAAGTACCTATACCCATTCTTTTAACTATGTCTATCTTCGTTGCCGTCTTCGATGTAATAATTCTCTGTTTGCAGAGCGACGCCGCTATGAAGAAGAAAATATTTCGTAAACGTGGCCGCGTTTGGAACCACTTCAAGCCGGTCGAACCGGATAAAGCGAAATGCGGCGTATGTTCGGCGGTCGTCGTATACTTGAAAGGTTCCACCACGAATTTATTACGTCATTTGAAGAAAAAACACCCTCACATAGATTTATCGAAAGAGAAACCTTTTAATAAAAAATTAATTTATCCGAAAGACCGTACAGTTAGCGAAACCCCTAAACCCCCCACCCCTACCGATTTCTTGGGCGAGCCTTCGTCTACGGATAAGGTGAACGCGATTTATAAACGTTCCGAGGTTATATTTCGTAAACATTTCGATAAGTTCCTCAACAGGCCTGTGTCAGTTACGAAGAGTAAACTGTACGACGAACAGTTGGCCAAAATGATCGTAAAACAGTATTGCCCTTTTACTATAGTCGAAAGCGAAGAATTTAAGAAATTCGTGCAAACCGTCAATCCGGGTTATAGTTTGCCCAGTCGTAAAACCATATCGTCCAGATTAATACCCGAGCTGTACGAGAAATGCGTGGACGAGGTGCGCGAGCACTTACGTAACGTTAGGTATGTAACGATTACGACGAACGGATGGACGTTGGTGAATAACGAATGTTATATTTCTATAACGGCGCATTTCATCGACGACGATTGTAAATACCAGTCGTACCTGTTGGACTGTTTTAAATATGAGGAGAAGCATACGGCCGAAAATTTGGCCGCTGAGATCAAAAATATATTGACCGATTGGGGATTGATTCATAAGGTGAACGCGGTGGTCAGCGATAACGCCGCCAATATCACCGCCGCCATTAGGCTAAGATCGTGGAGACATATTCCCTGTTTCGCCAACATGCTCAATCTGGTCATACAAGCCGGTCTGTTCGAGATCCGCGACACCCACGATAAGGCTAAATTGATCGTGGATTATTTCAAAAAAAATCCGATAGCCGCCAAAAAGCTGCAAAGTACGCAAACGGAAATGGGCGTGCCTGAGATGAAGCTCAAACCAGACGATATCTCGCGCTGGGAATCCACGTACGATATGTTCAACCGTTTGTTGGCCAATAAAGACGTACTGTTGGGTATCGTCGAGTCGTTCGTTGAAACCTTACCGATGTTGAATCAATACGAATGGACTCTGTTGGAGAAAACCTGCGAAGTACTGAAACCATTGTTCGACATCACCAACGAAGTGAGCGAAAAGAATATCACCATTTCCAAGGTAATACCGTTGAGCAAATGTATCGGTAATTACCTGCAGAAATTGTTACAAGATAAATACCAAATCAAAGAGATCAACTTGATGGTGAGCAAGATGTCGGACGAAGTTACATTGAGATTCAACGACGTCGAAGATAACACCTTACTGGCCGAGTCCACTTTGCTGGATCCACGCTTCAAAAATCAAGCCTTCACCAACGACCAGTCGTACTCGAATACCTACCATTCGATACTGCAGAAAGCCAGTAACATCAAAGTGTCCGATAAACCGGAACATACGAAAACCAAGAAACCCAAAGATGGCGCCAATCAGTCCTCTATTTGGGAAGAATTCGATTCAAAAGTTACTCAAGGCGGTGAAACGCAGAATCCAGAGACTGCTGCGGCCACCGAAATGGAGAATTATCTGCAGGAAACGTTGTTGGCTAGGAACGCGGATCCTTTGGTGTGGTGGCACGAACGAAGGTCTTTGTATCCGAGATTATACGAGATCATGAAACAGCGTTTGTGTATCGCTGCGACAGCGGTATCGAAAAATTTCACCAACAGTGGCCATCTAGTTTGCGAAAAAAGGAATAAGCTTAGTTCGTCTAAGGTGTCGATGGTATTGTTTTTAAATCATAATTTATAAGTTTGTTTTTATTTTGTTGATAATGTAAATAGCGTTGATATGTTTTTTTTTGTACACTTTTAATCGGTGACTCGAATTTTTGCGCTGTTGTCCAAATCATCTCCGAAGGTGGGAGATGATTTTTCATAGAAAACTCGACGAAAAGAAACGTATTGAAATGAATAAAAAATTATTTTTGTTTAAAGAATTATTTCGATTTTTCTGCCTTTTGCTCTCTCAAGGTGCGTTTTGAGTGAAAGTATGCGAATTGAGAGCTCAGCTTGGATTCTTGAATACAGTCGAACCTCGATTATTTGATGTAATTGGGGAATGAGGTCCGTCAAATAACTGAAAAGTTAAATTAATACGGAGAATTTTTTTAAATGCTTTTTTATTGGGAAAGAGGTAAATAAAATATTTAAAAAACCCTTACATTATATGTATATCTACCAAAGTAATTTTTTTTAAACTTAAAAATAGGTAAGTACATGCATAAAAAAAAACTATTTTTTTTTTTTAAATCAGTCCTCAACTTATTTGAAAAAAAAATCAGTCATCTGAAAAGGTTTCGTGTGTCAAATAATACGGAGAATTGTCAAATAATCGGGGTGTTAAATGATAGAGAAATAGTTTTTGGCTTCAAATAATCGAGGTTGTACTGTATTTAACCCAGCTATGATCGCATTATGAGATAATCCCTCAATCTTATAGATGTTCTCGTACTGTAACACACTTGCGATGTAATTATTAACAAGCGAGTATCTTATATATTATGAATGCATTATATTACGCGTAAGTATATCTGCCAAAAAATGAAGGTGTATGTAAATTTTTATCAATACCTATCCATGAAGTTATTGATTTTCATTAATATTCATAAATTAAAGTTAATTCGTGCGAGGAGAAGATTTAAAAAAAAAAATTTCAATGAAAATTTCGTCCAACATTTTAAAGTTATTAGGTACATCTTATTACAACCATCTCAAAATCGTCATTCAATAAATATGTTTTGAAGCGAAGATATCAAAATCGAAACGTCAGAGCTAAGCGATGCGGAGGAAATGCAGGATTTTTCTAGCAATTCTGAAACAAGCTTCGACGATTCAGATGGAGTGATGCAACGCAAATCCTACAATCTGCGACCAAGATTATTTTATATTTGTAAAGACAGTACGCCATTGAACATTCATTCTCATAAAATTAACTTAATTATTATTAAATTTATTGGAAATTTCCAAATCATATTAGTAGTTCTGGTTTTAAAAAAATTAATGCTGCAAAAGTTGCACATTTTTGCGCTGGTTGCGTAGAAATCAATGAACCGCGCAGTATAACTCTCAAAAACTAATGAATTCTTTCATAATGGGACTAAATCTATTACGACTGAGGGATTCCTTTATAATGCAACTAAATATGTAACACGACCAAAAGTTGACAACTGAGAGATTCTATTATAATGTGACTATTTAATTTATGTTATTTTTTAACAAGCGGCCTTACCAGAGTTAAAAGTTGTTATATGTATAATGTATATATAAAGCTACGAGACTGAAATTTATGAAAGTTTGAAAAGTCCTGAGCCTTTCTTATTGCATCTAGAAAACTTTTTTTTTTTTCAGTGTAAAGCTCTAGTTGCGTTCTTTCAGGAAAAACTGCATATAATAACAGTCATGTAAATATATACTAAGATAGACTTCTGTGATTGAAAAAAAAGTTTTTCATAATTAATTACGAAAAAAACTTGATCTTCAATTCTGCATTGAAGTACATTCATAAATTATTTCTGAAATAAAGAGATTTATGCCCTTGAAAAATTACCCCCTCCCCCCTCCAAGCCAAACTGCACTGACTGTAGACAGTGAAGACCCGCAAAATGTATGTTCTCAAAATAATAACATCTATTAAATTGGGTCATATTTGATCAGCTAATGTTAACGGAATGTATTAAAGTTGATCTACTTTGATCAGATTATACCTACTCATTTCATTAATATCATATTCGATGAATTTTGTTCAAATTTAGTCAATTTGAAGATTCGCAAACAGAGAAAGATTTAAAGTGGTGAGCGAGCTTAGCTTGATTTTTTTTTCTTCTAATTAGTTAAGATCTACAGCCAGCTCATGACTGGAAAAATAAATAAATTGTCGGAATTATCTCCAAAAGTGGGAGATGATTTTTCAAGAAAACTTTAAATGAAACACATTGATGTAAATAAAAAATAATTTATTAAAACAATTATTTGGATTTTCTGCCTCTCTTTTTGTTACGTTTTTTCTTATCTTTTTCTTTCGGTTCTAGCGGAGTCTTCTTTAAACCCTTCATCTTACGAGTTTGCAATTTCTGTATATCTTGTGAAGTCATGTGCACTCTGCCAAGTTTCGATCCGAATGCATCGCGTCTAACGTTTTTGATCTTTTTACCCTAAAAATGAGATGAAATGCAGTTTAGAAATGCAAACACATCAGTGAGCAATAATTTAGAATAAAATTACCTTCGTTTTAGGTTTGCTACATGCTTTCTTGAAGAGATCATCAGATGCTAGAATTTGCCTACGTAATACCAAATCAGCGAATGGTCCCATCGGTTCTAAATCTACTCGCGGAGTTGGCTCGCCAACGTTTGAGAGCTTAACTCTGTAAGAAGTAATGAATGATTTTCATACTAACGGGATAGGGAAGGTGAGAGAAATAGATGCATCGAGAGGTCACTGAAGACTCACCTGTATGTTCTTAAAAGGATTTTATTGTCGACATATGTGAAAGAAAATACGTATTCCATGCTAGGTAGATGGATGAGGTTGGAAGATCGTTGATGGAATAAATCAACGAACATGTTTTTTAATCGTTTCAACGTGTGTACAGTTTCGAATTCTTCACCGACGAAAATCAGTCCCGGTTTGACACCCAAAGATGGAGTTAACGCTTTAAAATCTTCGAAACCTTTGAAATTACTTACACCGAGTTCGAACATATCTAAAACGTGGTAATTAAATGTACGACCTGGAAAATTAAAAGTACTTTAGCGTAGCTCGATTTAACAATTTAATTAGATAATTTCTAGGTATTCACCGATTACTATATTGTTTGGTCGTTTTTTACTATGCGAAGCGAAAACAAATAAGGATGAGTCGAATTTCTGACACATTTTCTCCAGTGGTACAGCATCCTCGAATGGTAAAATGTCGTGTTTTTCGTTCAAAATAGACGCGTGAGGTTTTTTAAGAAAATACTGCGAATTTCAAGAATATTAAAATATGCGGGGATGATAATATATACTATTTGTTGAAAGGAAATATACCAATTCTTTGAAACATTTTGTGATTTCTTCGTTGGTTTTACGTCCACGGATGAACAAGGTTTGTTTGATATTTTCGATTATTTTCGGCTCCTTTTTTTCGAGAATACGCTTGGTTCTGTGAGTAGTTGGTTTCCTGTGTAATAAATGACAAAGTAATGAGTGAAAAAGATATTGGTATTGAAAGTTGGTTATCAGAATAAAAACATCAATATATTTTTGGCTTTACAAACGTGAGAGGAAAGTTGAGATGTACTTACACTACTCTTTGAATGACGCCCATTATTAAATTTTATATCTTAAAACATTCACAAACTTGAGAAGTTTCAACAAAATTGATATTATAAATTATGAAAAGAAAAAATTTGATATGATAGAAACAAGAAACGCACGTTGTTTTCTTCAAGGTAAAGCATCATCAGCTCTGTTTGATATACGATTTGCATGAGGAACGTGAGAAAGGCTTCAACCAATCAGCGTTGAGAAAATTCACCTATTCGAAATATCCTACTTTTCTTTCACGCAAACTGACACTAACCTGTTTGCTTTGTAACTAGTTTTCGCATTATTTGAAAAAATTTGAAATTATTCTTCTATAGTTTTCCAACTTTTTGAAAAATTTAGTCAAATTTTTAAACACGGAATCGAACTTTGTATTGTTTCTCGAATATGTTTCAAGTGATTGATACCAAACATTAAAAGCTCCTATACTGTGCCTGTAGAACCATTAGGAGGCAGTTGAAAGTGAGTTAATATTGTTGTGTAGACTTAGGCATACAAAAAATATTTAAGCCATTTTCATTAAAATATCGCAGTAAAGTTGACGATGAAATTTGAATCACATACAAACAAATGAGTAAGTACCTATATATTCTTTTCGTATGATTTCGTTCATATTATTCATGAATATTCCTCCATTGTGAATATCTAAAATGTAAAAGAGTGATTTTTGAAATGTTTTGTTTATGAACGTGTACTGATTGAGAGTTATTTGCCTTTGAGAATAAATACATACTCAAAAAGTCCCCAGTAAGGGGGCGTATCCTTAATAATTTCCTAGAGAATTCAAAAGTTGAAAAAATCTTTCTTCTATCGCTAAGATTGCATCTTCATGATTAAAGTGCTTTAAAAATCTCTGAATTTGAAGCGGTAGCTCACCCACAATCACAAATAAGGCAGCTTATCTTATATAACACATTTCATAATCCATCATTTATTCATCATTTCACCAAATTGAAGGAATACTTTTATTTTAGTATACAATTCATTATTTCAAAAATCAAAATTAATAATTACATTATTGATATGATGTCTTAATTCTCTAGAAATAAAATTTAAAATTGCATTTCATGATTGCCTACAATATACTTAACGCAACCAACAATACGTATAAAATCGACTTAATATCATAAAGGAATTAGTAGTGACTAGTGAAACGTAGTCTCTTCCTTACTTTTTTTAGTAGTGTTTTTTTCGCCGGATGTTCCTACACTCAAAATAATTTTTTCAACAATTTAAAAAAATGTTAAAAATTAATATTAGTCTTGTAAATCTAGACATTGTTGGAAAAATTCCAATTTTATAATCATGTAAAAGACTAGTTGCTGTAACAACATACTAATAATCCTCATTCGTACACCTGTACGTAGTTCATAGAGGTTGAGGGCTTGAAACCCCTCCTCCACCCCTCGAAAAAAACGTATTTTTTGCTATATCTCCTCAAAGTTTAGCTACGCTATTTATAATTTTAGATGTGTACATTCAATTTTCATTTTTTTTTTTTTTTGGTTTTGGTGTCCGTGTTTACTATCTTTCAGGGTGTAATTTTTCTGGCATTTGTTCCTAGTGAACATACCAGACATGGTAATGTTAGCCAAAAATTTTTTGCCGAAAGTACGTATGCGTAATCTAAATCTCTTTTGAAGAGCCAAATGAAGGAGAGTGAGGGCGCAATTTTTTTGCTGGTTCCCCTTGCTTTGCACACTAAATATTATAAGATCAACAATAGAAAAAAAAATTTAACGTTTAAACCCCACTCCCAAATTTTTTTGGGCATTTTTCTTTTATTCAACACTTCAAAACCAAATGCTATAAGATTAACAAAAAAAAGAAACAAAATGAATCTGATTACAAAATGTTTTACTCTCACTTACCCCCACCCTATTTTGCCCCAAAAGGGTTCAAAAATTTGTTGTGAATTTTTTTCTAGCTAAACATACCAAATTCAATAATATTGTTTTTTTTTGTTTTTTTTTTTTTTGGTAAAAGTATGTGTGAAACTAAATCCATTTCAAATTACCAAAAAAAGGAAATTATTATTTTTATTATTATTATTATTTATTATTTATTTTTTTGATGTTTTTCCCTTCCTTTGTACACCAAATACTATAAGATTAACCAAAAAAATAAATAAATCCTTTAAAAACATCTCACTCTCAACTCGCCCACCCCCAAATTTTGAGTGAAAAAGCTTTAAAAATTTTTGGACATTTTTCCCTCATTTAACACACCAAATACTACATATAAGATTAACTAAAAAAAAAAAAAACTAAATAAATGAATGAACCCGATTAAAAAATATTTTATCCTTAATCAACTCGGCCCTCCCCATTTTGGTCGAAAAAAGTTCAAAAATTTTTTTGGGTATTTTTCTTCGCTTCAACACCACATAAACAAATACCATAAGATTACCTGAAAAAAAAATGAACCCAATTAAGAAATATGTTCCCTCCACCCCACTTTGTCCGAAAATTATCCAAAATTTTTTTGCGGAATTTTTCCCTAGCCTAACATACCAAATACATTACAACTTCACTGAAATATAACGAACAAAAAAAGGAATACATGAAGATACTTATTACATTTCATTGGAAACTGAAAGAACAAACAGAACTTTTTATATTTATTTTTTTATTAAATTTTTTTTTTTTTAATATTTTTAAATAATATCGAAATAATTCATTACGTTAGACATACATGCCTTGAGGTAAACTGTTATGAATAACCCTCACTAGTGCGCGTTATAGCGCAAAATCCTCTAAAAATATTTTACTCTTGACTACGCCCCCACCCCATTTTGAGTGGAAAGTTTCAAAAAAATTTTTTTGACATTTTTCTCTCATTCAACACACCGAATATTATAAGATTAGCTGAAGAAAATGAACCCGATTAAAAAAATATGTTAAGCTTCACCAACCCTCTGCCCTCATTTTGGCCGAAAAAGTTCAAAAAATTTTTTGAGGTATTTTCCCCTCATTCTATACACACGAAATAGCGCATTTCGAGTAAAAAGTAAATGGTAATCACTGAGCCAGTGTGGGGCCCCTCTGTGTGACTCGAAATTCGAAAATTCGCAATATAAAATCAAGTCATCTTCCTTATAAGTATTTATTGATTATTTACATACGCGTCGCTATATCGTTAAATACTAATATAAAATTTATACACAGTAGTAATTTTTCGTTACATTTCTATAAATTAAAGAGTATAACTACATACATCGTACTCGTATAATGGGATCGTCTAGTTACGTTGTTTAAAAACTAAAAAAAGACAGCTTATTATAGCAAAGAAATGCATTGCGTTTTGTACCACGGACTACACTCGTTGATTATCGGATCAAATCTGGTACCAGGTGGGCACAAAAATGTTTCTTTATTTCCATTATAATGGCACAAATGAAAAGCCTGTGGAAGAGAAAAATACGTTAGCAAAAATTACACGATAAATGAGAAAAACTTAAACAATATACGTCGTAGCTTATCGAAGCACGTTGCAATTATTTCGAGTAGATAATTACGGAATAAAAAAAAAAATAAAAAATAAAATATACGGTGCACCTAGGGAAGGTGTTTTTCGACGTATCAGCGTCGATTAATTAGAAATCATTTTGGCGTATTAAATGCTAATTCGCGGCTTTCTTTAATGGCAGGCAATTAAAGACGCGTCGGTTAGGAGATGAGACGACGCGGACGTGTATTGCTAAACTATATTTTGGTGAAAGACAATGCGTAATTTATTAAATACCTGAATTTTGTGCATATAGGTGTTAATGGGGCGCGTTTCGTCACCTTGGTACGTCAAAATTAATCGGTCGACGCGAAAAATGGCCGAGAAAAAAGACTCATCAATCAAGAAACGATAAGGTATGTGTATTTAGCGAATGACATCATTGTATCATTAGGACTTGGACCTTGATAAAATGCGAGATGAGCTCGGAAGAAAGGCTATAAACGTGGCGACGGCGACAAAGGTGAAACTATTTCTACGTATGAATTATGCATAGCCTCCTGCGCCGGGTCGATAAGTTCATTAAACGAGAATCAGATGACGATTATTAGGTAACCTTGATGACCCCCGTAAACTAATACCGCACCGCGTTTTCCTAATATTTACGGTTACGCTTTCCGGACGTGATTTCCATCCGATTGTATAACTCGTTCGATCGGACCATCGTGTTTCGAACTGGTCGCGATAACGGTGCCCGAAACTGTCTGCGTGGAAGCCGGCCACGGTGACGTCGTAATTGGAATTTATACGCGCATTTTCGAACGCACAGGGTATCGGCGATCTAATGGATACGATTTTATGGTGGCACGAGTGAGGTAATTGGAGATGTCCATATCGAGTTCATTTTTCGCGTAATTTATCACCTCGGTAACATTTGGGTTCAGCTAGTGGCGTCGAAAATATTAATAAAATTTCGCAATCCGCATTTCACCGTCGACCGTTGCGTCATTACTGTAAATTAGGTATTTGTTCGATTAATCGAAATGTAAAATGAGTCGTATAATTTTCGAAGTAATAGTCCAAACTGAATATGCGGGTAAGTAATGGCAGAAAAAAGCTGTGTAATGAATGGAGAGTAAATTGTTCGTCGTATCGGGTGACAATGATCGATTAGGTGTCGATGTGTTGATTTTTCAATCGATAGTGGCGAATGTAGGTGAATGATAAAGGCTTCGTGGACCTAGATTACTTCTCCCTTCTCTGAGAACGAGTCTGCAGTACTTTTTAATCAATTTGATATATTAATATGGAAATTGAGACTGTTTGATTGGTCAAGTGTAGCAGGTGAAAAATGTTATACCTTATAATTGAGATAAGATTACAATTTACTTGTATCGGAATGTTGTGTGGAAATCATGGTAAAATATAGGTCGTTATATGCAGAACGATTTTACTTTTATAATACCTGGATCCCACAAAAAATACAAGTAAGTGAAAAATATTGTAAAAGGAGATGAAAGAAGATCTTAGTCCATTGATGGATGTCAAATTTATTGATTTGCAACCTGGAATAAATTGAATTTGTTGCCTTAGCATGTAATTATATGTATTTTTTGACGACTCATTAGGCCTCCTTGTACCCACCACTCAGTGGTGTATTTTCCTGTACGCACGAGCATAGGGTGGCAGGTTTTCAGGGCTGGTAAAATTTTCATTTACATTCGAAAAAAAAATTGTAACTCAAAAAAATAATTTTTGAAGGAAAATAAATTATTATCAGCACTTATTCGTTTTCATTTATAAATAGCAACATGTAAATCATGTTCTGATGTTCTTATATTGGTGACAGTAATCAAGGACTAGGAGTCAACCAATAATTTGACTCCGACTCCAGCTTAATTTCAGAGTCAAGGAACATTTGACTCCGACTTCTACCCTAGACTCTGGAGTCTGGTTTAAAATTTGACTCTGACTCCAGTACCTGAGTCCGAAGTATTTCTCTAAACTTGACTCGGGCTCTAGTTTGACTCCAGGGAGAAAATCTGAAAGTCCAACTCCGACTCTGATCTGACTCGGGAGTCAGTTGAAAATTTGACTCCGACTCCAACCTCCAACTTCGAAGTTGACTTCTAAACCTTGACTCCAGACTCCAGCTTGACTCCGGAGTCATTTTGGAGTCATTTTGACTCTGAATTCGGAATAACTCCTGGTCCTCGACAGTAATTATCGAACATGTGAGCAACCCTTTGATTATATACCCCTGGACCGCTCGAACTGTAAAGAAAAATTCTGTCGGTATCAAGTGAACGCTCTCAGACCAGAATGCGTCTGCGCATGCGCGAGTTAAAGATAACAACAGGAACAGCTGATATCAGTTAAACTTGTAATACTCGAAACTTGAAATAATATTGATAACTTTGAACTCACGCATGCGCAGGGCGCATTTTGGTCTGACAGCTTTCACTTGATATCGACAGAAATTTGTGCTACTGTAAACAATGAGTTCGAGCGGTCCAGGGGTATTGGGACCCTTCAGAGCAGTGGCGCGCTAGTGTCGTGTTTACATTTAATGGTCTTATCAGTTCTGAAAACGGGGAATTTTTGCCGCCAGTTGCAGACTCACACAGTGAAATGTTTAAATTATTTGAAAATTAATCGAATAAATGGAATGAATGAATTGGGTTTGGCCAATTTGATACTTATCTATCATTTTGGTTTATAAATGAGATTCTTTCGCAAGGTATTTATGATATTCACGATAATTGTATCGCTAATCATTGGTAAGTGCATGAAAAATAATCTTTATTTTGCAACAATAACACTGGAATTCAATTCATATTTACCATTGAACAAAAAACAATTAATTCTATTCAAAATAATTCAATTCAATACCACAATTATTAATTCATTGCCAATAATGATACTTTATCAAATTATTGAAATCCCCGTTTTCAGTAGTTCATCGTTTTACCACCAGGTACCGACTCTTTCGCTGAAGGATCCCAATACTCGTATAGTGAAAGGAGCAACCAGAAATTGTTAGCTATGTGTGTTATGCTACCGTGCCAAAAACTTCGAATATATACGAGTACAGCTGCTAAATAAGCAAAAATGTAATCTTTTTCGATAAGCAATACGCCAGGTTATATAAGTATTAAACAGGTTACATGATTTTCCGCTGGTCACTAAAATATTATCCACGTTTTTCATTGATTAATATAATCCAATCGTATCAACCATAGCAATACAACTCAGTTGTTAGTGATGTCAAAAAGGAGAGGTTCCAATGCACGTGTTCAATTCTGCACAAAAACTAATGATTTCAAACATATTCCATCATTTATTTTCCAACATGTGGATCAAGGGTTTGGCAGAGGGGGGAAGGAATCTAAAAATTTACAGGGTTGCTAAAACTTTTTTTTTTAAATAAAAAACAAAAAACAGTTTTTTTTGTTCAAAAACAGATTTTTTGTTTTAAAACAAAAAACCTTCATGAAAAAACATGTTTAAAACTAGTTTGAAACAGTTTTGAATCCCTTGTTTTTTTTTTTCAGTATTCAACTGTTTTAAATTTATAATGTTTATGCTCCTCATCATAAATTCTTAAATGAATAAGAAGAATATAAGAACCATAATTATTTAATTTTCACTTGAGCACTACGAGCATGGAGTATCCCAGCACTCCCCACTGGTTCAACTGTTGTCAAACACCTATCGCAAGTTGTGACTAAATTCACATAAGTCAACTTATTCCATCCACCTTGACTTTGCTGAAATAATTCCATATAATAATAAAGATGTCTCCTTACTAAAGTCATATAAATTAAATTCAAAAATTCACATTTAGCCATTAACCATGATGGCCTTGACTTCTGAAGTTCTCAAAACATTGGAAAATGGAAATTTGAAAAAAAAAAATTGAAATCTAGAAGATGCCTGTAACAAAAATCTTCTTCGTTAGCATTCTGGTATGTTTATTCGTATTTCTTCGGTTAAATACCGTAAATTTAAAGAAAACATGAGAAGAATAAAGAACATGTTTAAAACAAAAACGTGTTAAACTCATTTTGAACAAAATTTTGTTTGAAATTTCATGTTGTTTTTTTTTCAATGTTTAAAAGACTTTGGTTTAAAACGCTTAACCCTGAAAATTTGATAACACGTCTGCTTTTTGACATCATAAGCAGCCCAGTTTCCACGGACTTCTCCTTCCACAATTAGGTGGCTGTAATAGTTGTTGTTTTTAAGTGAAAAACTCAGCAAAAATCAAAAATTCATAGGTGTATCCTTGACTTGTGGAGCGTAGATCACATAATATGAATACAAGACAAATTAAATGTAAACTTGAAAAAAAAAGTTTTTTGGGATCATGTTAGAAAATGAAGAACAAAAGCTTTGAAAATCGAAAAAAATTTATTCAGATTTCTTGGAGGTGATGTAAAAAAAAATTTTAAATTCCTCATTCTTTTTCATAGTCATACGTGAAAGGCAGAGTACAGAATTTTTAGATTTTGTTACAAAATCATTCAAATATAAAAATAGTGTAAATCGAAAAAAAATCAAAACTCTCGTATTTGAAAAATTATTTTCAAAATAATTCAAATTATATTGTTTTTTTTATGAATTACTAAATAAAATATATTAACTATCAAAAATTATTAAACATAAAGGGAAAAAGGATTTTCATTGTATCATTTAAAAAATACGAAAGAAATGCGAAACAGGGAAAAATAATAGTGTTTAAAAAATTCAAAAATTCAGAAAAAAGATTTACCTTTAAAAAAAAGTCGTTAATCATGTCAAAAACCATTAGTGTGCTCAAAGAAGGGAGGAACTTTCTGGCTTTAATTTCCTTCTCCTCCACCCACATCCCCAAAAAAAATTAAAAGATAAATGAAAATCACTGATTAATTAATTTAAAAAAAAAATTAAAATCAATTTTAAGCGTATCTTACAATTTGAAGAGAACTTAAGGAGCTTCAAATGGCTCAAATTCGATAAATATGATCTTAGTTCATTGAGGGGGGGGGGGGTGTCAACCTTCAAAATCAGTGAAGATGACAAAAATATCGATGCTCATTGGTATGGTACCATATGATGAGAGTGCGAACTTGAAATTCTCAGGTAGAGTCGGGAATGAGTTGGAGCGAAAATGACTGCTGAAGATAAACCTAAATATAAAGTCGAGACTGAGTCCTCTTACTTCTCTCAAGTTTTAACTCAGACAAAAAGTTCTGAGTACGCCACTGTCAAAAAAAATTATTTAAACAGTAATCTGAGCACTTTCACTTCTTTGATTACTTCCCTAAATTAAATGAATTAATACAGATAGTCCAACTTTGGCTCAAACAACAGTACCCGACCCCATCCCCACCACACTTGAAAAAAAAATGAAAAATTCATTGAAAAAATTATATTTTATTTTTGTATTTTTTGCCTAAAATTTACCATTTCTCTACGATTTCAGTCGTTAGAAAAAAGGAATTTGGAAATACAAACAGATTATTTTGAAAGATCTCATTTCACCACTGACTCCGGATGATCAGATTTAAAGAGCATGATTTTTAGTTCAGCCTTACAGCGAAAACGTTCGCTTCCATAACTTCATTCCTTGGCTTGTTTCGCCTCGAAAAAAAAAGTATAAGATCAATACGAGCTTCCACGAAATAACCTATATGTAAATTTCGAGCACGAAAAATACCGATCATAGATAACAAAACGATACGGAATCCAGCCAGGCAGTTCGGCGGTTGAAGAAAAAAAAATCGCCGATCTACCTTAAATAATTGCGCAGTCGGACGCATACTCGACTATCGTGACGTAAGGTAAAGAGTTTCGATGACTTATTTTCGTTTGCACCGGTTCAATAATGTACATTATTAAGAAATAAAGATAACGAGAAGAAAGTAACGTCTGATTGAACGCGTAAATTTTCCATGGTAAATACAGAAGTGCGGTAAAGTGGGCAAGTTGGCTAAAAGTACGATAACAAGCTGCGAATGAAAATCGACATTACATACTCGTATAAGTGATTCCAGAACTACCTTTAATTGAATGCTTGTATAAGTAATGCAACGCATCGGTAACGCTTGGCCGAGCGTCAAAAATGAAAAATGGCTTAATCTCCAAAGAATAGCCAAGACCAATTCATCATATACCCATTAATCATGTAACTCTGCGTGAACGAGCGCCCTCGGTGCATGAAAATCGTAAACTAAATTTCCTTTAATCTTGCCACTTAATCATACGTCAGTTATGAAAATGAAATTAGCGGCGTCGCGAAATTCCGCTTTTATTTACTCGCGCGTATAGGTAAACGAAGGTACGCGATTAAACGAGACAAGACCAAAAACAATAATTGTCGCTGTAGGAGGTATGTTGAGGTTGCTTAATAGGTCTAATTTCCGGTAAATGGACCGCGCTTCGTTATATTTGCGGATGGAAGTTTTTTCAACGCTTGTTACTTTTCCTTATGACACGAAGCTGTCCACGTTTGCTGAGTCGGTTACATTTGGAAAATATTGGTGAATTTTTTCTTTCTTCTTCATTGCTGGGGTTCTCGCAGCTTGAAGCCTTATCGAGAGTTTCGGCGAACAGATGGTGATGCTGAAGGTCGTCGTAAAATTATGGGATTTTTTGCCTCGAAATACCCCGTTGAGGTGAGTAATTAGGGAATTGGCAATGGTAAAATGATCAGTGATAATTGGTGTAGTCATGTTGTTGGCTCGTTTGTTATGTGGGATTGCCAAACTGGGAATTCTGCATAGTTGCAGTATTTTTTATTCATTTTTTATTAAATGGACGAGATGAAAATCAAGTTGATAACTTTACTCATTACCTAATTTCGATATCTGTATCATTGCCAAATGTAGATACATATTAAAATTTAATCGCATTCTTTATCTATTTTTCAACTACGTTTATAAATACTTCATTTATAAAATAATTACATATAGTTGATGGCTTTTATGAAGTAGAAATGATGAATTGAGCTGAAGGTCTTATCATAACTGAATCTAGATGAGCTACGCCCCTCACCCTTCTTGTTCTTCTGTAAAACGCACGCGTTGTGATATATTTTTCCTGCATAATGGCTTATTATCGTCATAACTACACTTAGATCAGCTGCACTCCCCAACCTTTCTTTTGTAAAACGCACACGTTGTGAGATATCCTTCGTGCATAATAGCTTATTGTCATAACCCCATATATATTAGCTTCGCTCCCCCACTTTTTCTTTTGTAAAACGCACGCATTATGAGATACTCTTTGTGCATAATAGTTTATTGTTGTCATAACCACATATAGATAAGCTACGCTCCCCTACTTTTTCTTTTGTTAACGCATGCGTTGTGAGATATTCTTCATGCATCATCACACAATATCTTTAATTATTCATGAATAATGAACGATTCATTATAATTGAATCAATGTCATTAAAAAAAAAATTCAGTCAATTGAAAAAAGGAATGTTGCCATATTCTAGTAATGAAGCTGCTCAGAATTGAAGATGATGCTGTTAATCTCTTCGTCCCACTATCCAATGTTCTATCTAGCATATAACATGTATTAAGATGAAATAAAAATATTTTAAAACTCTTATTGAAATAATCATTCGAGTTTAGGTACTTATTAAATTAAAAATATGTGGTGTTGTACAAGCTCTCCTCAAATTTTATTCAATTCAATATTTTATATCTGCTCAGCTTTAGTTCGAAGGGTAGTATTATTCAGAGATGGTGAGTAAAAAACAAGTCAACTCAAATTTCCAACCCTGAACTCATCGATTTCAAAGCCCAAGGCGTTTCAAACTTGAAGTTGGCTTCAGCTAATGGGTTTAAGCTTGATCTTATTCAGACTCAACAAGTTGCACCAGAAGAGCAGAAGACAGACCCCAGACCAGGCCAGTTCAGTATGAGATGAAAATGTGAAAATTACATTTCAAAATTTCATTAGGTAAAAATTTCAGTTTTTCAAAATATTTCAATTCAAGTTGTGAAGATAGCCTAAACTTGAAGTTGTAATTGAATAATTTTCTTTTAATTTGAATTAAAAAATTTATGATGAAGAAAAAAAAGCCCGACTTACAGCTTAAAACTTGATGCTTAAAGCTGACTTATTAGTTCTTGTATTATTGGATCAAACAGACTTTACATGCAAAATTTGAGTTTCTCATAGATGATTTAAGAAATTAAGTTTCCCTTCAAGAGCCATTTTTGCTCCAACTCACCATCTCTACCTAAAAGACTTAAACTTTTGTAAGCCAGTATTTTAAGTTCACTCTTATGATATGGTACCATAACTAATAAGTATCAGTATTTATGTCATCTTCACTCATTTTGAAGATGGAACCCTCTCCTCTCTTCAAATTCATATATGTTGGCCCTTTCAAAAAGCGAGACCATGTTTATCGAATTTGAGTCATTTGAAGCTCTTTTAAGCTTTCTTCAAATTGTAAGGTATTACTCATTCAGGATTTTTTTTGCGGGAATTACTTCTACCGCACACGACACTACTTGACTGGGAACCGCTTGTGATATTACCTCTAACCAAGTACGGGTACATTGACGACCAACTTACAAGAACTTGTGTTGTGGTCTTCATTTGACTTCACATGCACATTTTGGGCTTTGTAGGTGAATTTGATGGAGAGAGATGGGAAAAATTCAAACAGTTTTGTAAATTACAGTTTCTGCAAAAAGTTATATTTTGCTCCAACTTGCCTCTAACTCTACCTAAGGGGGCTGGAATTTTGATATGCTACAAATTTTTCTCTTATCACAACGCATTTTGAGGACTAACCTTCTTCCCCTCTCTTCCTTTTCAGAACCAACTGCACTGTATTGAAGATGTGTCACCCCTTCGAAAACCAATACTTGCCTTTCCCAGTGCTCAGCAAGGAAAAAATTAACAAATACGCGGGCATTGCGTAGGCTTTTCGTGCTAAGGTGTATTGTGTTTCCATCGACGCGGTTATTGTGGGCACATTGGGTGCTTGTAATTCCGCTAATGATGCTGTTCTGCGCCAGGTATTATGTGGCAGTGATGAGACGGCTGATGTGCTCCGGTAGCATTGATGGTCGAGGGACATATATGTCACATTTATCGCTGGACATTGGCAGTGGATCTGCGGGGACGAGTAATCTCAGAGGATGCCCTAAGAAGAGGGAGGGGATGAATTTGTTACCCAGTCACCTGCAGGCCCTGAGCATGCGCAGAGCCCCATAAGGGGTTTGATGCTGGCGTATTATGTATATTTGTTATATGTGGATTTATACCGCGAGGGCATAGCATCTTATGGAAGGTGTCATGATTATGTAATCGCTAAGGGGAAAGCACCTCTCTGAGGGGGGGGGGAGGTTGCTACATGTATGTAGTTAATGCACACATAACAAATTCCTCAGTCCCCATGGTAGAGCTCTAATATGTGTGTAATTTAGTATAAGCACATGTTTAGATGTAATGTCAACCATTTTTTCTTGGTCTTATTAATCAAGTGAGTGCATATTCATCAAATTGGTGCCATCAACGAAGCACAAACGATTGACATATTCTACAACCCCCCACCTGAAATGGGCGGGGCTGCATTTCCCCAGCCCCGCCCATAGACTTTTTAAAAAATAAAAAGTTGGAGGGGAGCACAAACGTAAATAGTGGGTGCACAAACGTGCACAAACGATGCACAAACGATTGACACTATTTTCGAACCCCCACTTAAAATGGGCGGGGCCAGCGAAATGGACCTAGTTCTTAAGATTTCCTAAAATTCTGAGAGGCATCAGCAATTTTTTGGATTTATTCGGGCCTAAATTCAAAGGCTCATTGTGATTTTCAACGACAAAATGTGATAGATTTAGGAAATTCTTCAACTCGGAATTTTCTCAGAAAGCTATTTATTATTTTAACTCGCTTCCAACTCTATCTAAAAGGCTGAAATTTTAACAGACTAATATCTCGAGCTCACTCTGTGTAATGATATTCTCTTCAATAATTTTAGATATTTTCATATTTCTCCTATTTCGAAAATTGTTTATCCCCTCTTTCTCCTCCTCATTTTTTCCAAAACCATTTATGAGGTTGTATCGGAGATGTGTAGTATTTTTTGGCCCTATTACCTAAATGAGTGCATAGTTATGTATTTCTAAATTTGAAATTTTTGAAGTTTCTCACAATTTGCTCAAATTTTGAGGCATTTGTCATTTTGGAACCATTGTGACCCACATTCAAAATGTATATTGACGTTGTGGTCTTCAACTAACACTCTACATGAATTTTGATCCATTTGGATGAATTTGTTGATAAGTTACAGAAGATTTGAATAATTTCATGAATGAAAACTTCCTTCAAAAAGTTATTTTTCGTTACCACTCCCTTCCTAATACAGTTAGGAACCTGAAATTTTGATACGTTAGTTTCTTCAGTTCACTATAAGAGGTGACTTCGTAATCGAACATTTCGAGTTTTTGGAGATCTCTCAGCCGATTAGCTCTTCTAATGGAGCGCCATTTTGGGTGGTCATAACTGTTGCAACTGACTCGATAAGTTCTTTCGATCGTAAAATCATATACGCGCTCGAGGTCCAGCATTAACGGCGCTAATGGGATTTAGCTAAAACGCGGATATCGTATATCACAGAGGTGTACCGAGAAATCGGAAATCACCGGGCGCCGAATACAATAGAAACAGAAAGTTACGGCTGAATAATTCGTCGAAAATCGCATCATCGCCGACGATTCGAAAACAAGTCGGACCAGTTCTTCCAAATGGTAAACAAGACGATAATTCCATAAATAAAATAAAAACCGTCCGCTCAATATAGAATCGAAGAAAGAGAAATGAAGAAGAGGAGGAAAAAAACAATGAACATTACGCAACCGATCTACGACTGGGAATCGGAAGAAAGAAATTTCTCGATAGGTAGAACTGGAAAAGGGGGAGCGAAAAAAAAAATTCCATCGACTGCGTAGGGACGCGAAAGTGTACATCGTTTGGGTGTCAAGTGTAACCGGCGCGATGCTCCGTAGAGGAAATTCAAGACGCAACCTTTGCTCCATAAACAGGAAGAACTGGACAACGAGGAGGTTGAAAACGACTGATTTCGAATGGCGACGGTAATGAAAGTCGCGTTCTCGGTCCACCGTCGATAAAGCTCGCTGGGGTATGTATACGATTTGCATATGGTTAGTAAATTGGATACTGATAGGCTGGACGTGAGGCGCTGTATCTCAATAAATGTTTAATAAGCATGCCCTAGCAGGCGTCGCGTAATTGCGAGGAAATATGTGTGTGACGTACGATATCGGTGTACGACATACGTGGTTGGTTTATGTTTGTATGCGCGACCAAGTGGATACTTTTACTTTCGTGAAATAATTATGTGTAACTAATTTCTAAAAATATTGTCGTCCGCACGCAGCGATTCTGAATACGCGAGGTTTTTATTGAAATTACGTAACTCGCGAGTACCTACTTAATGGATTAAACGAAACCAATGAAATGGCGGAATCGTCGCCGACGGATCCCTTGGGAGGTCTTAATACCCGAACAACCAAAGTGGATTGCGTGCCACTACACCTTTACCAGTCGACTGGAAGAGATAGCATACAATTCCATAATATTTTTTTACAAAAATCCATCTGGCCGACTGGTTTTGTAATTATTCCATTTATAGAAGGCAATTTCTCACGACAGTCATTCCGGTTCCATTTGCAGCATAAATAGACTACTAGTCTTTAAAATCAATTACCTTAACGGATTAGTTGGCCGAAGATGATCGGCGGTGATATATCGTTCGTTATAATTTTCACGATTTTTCGTATCAACTAAGATTGTTTGAAAGTTGACCCTATAAAGGTCGCGACCCTATTTTTATGTAACCCCGATTAACTTCTTTTTCAAAACTTATATGTTAATTTGGCCGACTATTTTGAATACTCACTACTTAGTCTTCCTTTTATACCGCAACGTTGAGCTAATTACATATGCGAAAGTTTACTTTTTATTATCTACAATGTGTAGATACCATACACGAGGCGAATGCGTAAAATAATGTATGCCTCTAAAATGCGATTAACGCAGTGTAACGAGGATAATATTGCTATTACACTTTCGTCCAGTTTTGTAGTTTTTTTTTCTCTGTCTTTTCGGTGACTGATGCCGTAATTAACAATTTAAATACGAACAGTCGAACTGGCCGCCTCCGCGTCCACTCTCGTCTATTGTATGGGAATGGTGTCGAGAGAAAAAGCGGTTTTAAGGAAATGGAAATTAAGATCGTCTGCCGAGTGATGTCGGGTTACCAGATCATTGCAAGGCACGATTATCGGTTTATTTCGAGCGGTTTTTAGAGATACCGCGTGAGTTGGAGAATTAGTATCATGTTATGGGCTGGTTTAATGTTTAGCCGAGTTTTCAACCTAGAAATGACAACTATTGTAGCTTAGCTGAGTTGGGAAGGAGTGGGGGAAGGTTTGATTTTCAAATCTTTGAATTTCAGAGCATTTGTAATAATGGCAAATATCAAACTTTTTGATGCATATGTACATCTAAATGTACCTACTTGTAATGTTTTATTGTATCCTGATCTTTAAATGCTTTTATTTCACCATGGTCCTTTAATGTACTTGTTGCGCACAATATATAAATAATGATGGCAGTAGTATTTGGGTGATTTGAGGACAATCCTGATTTTTAGCCCGAATATTCGAGCTAAAAATTTTTTAATCAAATTTTTCTTACATATTCTGATGCCCAGTCACTTGAGGACAAACAATCTACACACAAAAAATTTTTAGCTCGAGTATCACTCTATGATATTAAAATTGAAATTTTACCAAAGAAGTGAAATGTCAGAGTTATTGTTTCTCTGTTTGTTACCTGGGTCTTGGATCAGGCTATAGTACCTTCACAACACAAAGGACCCCTGCTGTGTGAATAGGCTGGGAAAAGGACCGAGGTAATAAAATTTAATGACCCTTGCCGTTGCAAAATTTTACGACCCTTGCGGTGAAAGCCTACCTGCATTTAGTTTATTGTTCTTCAGTAATAAAATTTAAAATGAATGTAGCAATACTTGTCTGATAAAATAACTTTTTTTTCTTCATTTAATTTTTATTCCGAGCCCCGAAGGGGCGAGGAGGTATTAGTTCAGACTGAAAATCAGGGTTGTCCTCAAATGACCCACATTCTACTGATAGTTTTTCTTGCAATATTATTCCCGATAAGGGATTAATTAATATATGTATCTTAAAAAAACTAATTGGGTGCAACAATGTATGAATTTTATTACCCTGCGACCCATTGAAATCGAGACAGGCAAAGCGCCCTTCATTGAAATATGAAATAAATAAAGTATACCTAATGCCTACTAACACAGATTTTTATTGAATCTGAATGTCTAAAATTTAAAAAAAAAAAGTAGATGAATAATCTGACAAAAAAAAATCAAAAATTAAACAGTGATGCAAAACTAATGAAGTTAACAAGAAATTGATGCTTTATCATGTACTGGTTTATGAATAAATGATTATTATTATTATTATTTTTTCAACATGAAAAAATAAAACGAATGAAAGGAATTATAATTTTAAAGCTAATTGTTACAGCTTATGACGAATTTCGATTGCAAAAGGGAATTTGTTATTCTGCCTGTCTGGATTTCGATGGTTGCAGAGTATATTATATTTGTATAAGCCGTTTAAGGCTTCAGATAACGCCTACGGATTCTAGACATTGTTACGAACAACCCTAGCACACTCCGATAAGAAAACGTTATAACGCTCAAAACGGGTGCAAGAACGTCAATTTCGGGTTCAGGAACGTACTAAACTATATCTATATCAAAATTTTCGTTTTTCATTTCACATAAAAGAGTGAGTGACGGACACCAATATATTCAAATTTTAGCTCCCTAAGTGCATTTGGAGTGGCACTATAGCAAAAAAGGTCTTTTTGAGGAAGTTCCGATGAAATTTCTTGAATTTTGCACATGTCTTCACTAAATCGACCTAGAAAGGTCAAACTTTCTGGTGGGTTTAATTCAAGACCAAGTACGAACCCTTAACTTCAGGTCAAAATGGATCCAAAATGACGGATTGTCAAAATTTGAGGAGAGCTTGAGGAGCCTCAAAAAACTAAAAATGTGATTAATATGGACTGATAAGTATGATTATTGGGCATAATAAGTAATTGAATATACATCCAAAATTCACCTCCACACATGATGTTGGAGGAGAGGAGAAGCGGTTATCAACCTCAAATTGTAGTGGGGGTACACAGATGGTCGAAAACTTTTCATTGTTGTATCATGTGATGAAATGAGTCCAAGTGATTTACTTATTCTGATTTTATCTCTCCAAGTGAATTTGGAGGGATGTTAGCTCACCCGGATAAAGAGAACGCTAGGAGGGGTGTTTTGGTTCACAGTGTATGATTTTTGACAATATCATAACTTGGTACGTTAAAAATTGTTTAAATGTTGTTAAAGTCTATTACATCGCTAAACTTCTTTTATTAAAAAAAAAAAAAAAAAAACTGGCTAATCAAAAATATATAATTATCGTTATGATTAACATTTTGGCATTAAATTTATTGTAAATGATTAAGGAATAAAAACATATGATGGATTTTTTGAATCTTTAATTTTTGAAGAACAAGAACTTTCATGAAGTTCAGAAGGATCAAAAATTTAAAAAACAACAACAACAACAATTTTCTTTATAGTTTCACACTCATAACTTTGAAAAAAATTTCATGTTTTGTGCCATAAATTGGAAAATGTTATATTAAAAAGCAGTTATGTAAGAATTTTGAAAATGTTCAACAACATAACAGAACATGCTGTTTAGAAAATGTGGTTGAAGTAGGATGAACATTTTTTTTCATTTTGAGAAAAAATATTTTCATTCCTAAACCTATAAAAACGATTTTAACTCTAAAAAATTCATTTTTTTCCAATTTTCATTCATATAAAAAATAGGACTCCTGTTTAGGGGATACTGTAGGTAAGTTTGTGAGTTGGAATTTTTTCTGCCTTTTTTCGCGGTCAGATGGGTTTGTGTGCTAAACTTCGGTCAAGGGTGTTTCCTAATACAGCCCAACTGCCACCCTAATATAAGCCCTAAATCGCTTCAAGGCAAATTTATCATGTTCTTATATCCACCTATACCTTCAAAAAACACGATGAAAACTAAAAATAATAAAAATTGAAAAATATAATTTTTCAAAGAATAAATTACGAATGTAAAAGAATTTATACGTATTGTAAACTTATATTAAAAAAAAAAAAAAACATAATTAAAAAATAAATTCAACCGAAATCGTATTATCTATAATATGAGTAAAAATTAAAAAAAAAAAAGAAATTTCTGCAGTTAAAATCTTGTTTAGGTTTAGGAATGATAATTTCTCTTCTCAAAATGGAATGAATTTTCATCTTCTGTTTTATCATTTTTCACAGGGATCCGGTTTTTTTTTGATAAATGTCTAAAATTTCGGTAAATTCCACGTATTTTTGTGTTATATCGAGATTTGTACATAATATTCAGTACCTAGTTGGCTCTCAACTCCAAAATGTTTGTTTCGTAATGGCATTTTTTTTACGTCAGATGAAACCTTTTATAACGAAAATTATTCAAATGGGAGTATGATAAAAGCATGACCGAAGAGAGCTAGAATGACCATGTGACCAAAAATAATTCTCAATCCCTTTTTCAAATTTTTTTCTCAAATCTAAATGAAATTTCTTTGAAAATTATCATGAAAAAAGTTTCAATTAGAATATTGTAAAAATATTTTAAATCCAGTGTTAATATTTCCGAACTCTCTCAGATACGTTTGCTCTCGAGCTCTTTGCCCCCACCCACTGTTTAAAAGTTTTCAAAAAAAATTTTTAATATATGAGATTTATGTTCGATACGCATAATACTCATCTGCGTGGAACTAGAGTGAAAATTATTTCCAATTTTCACCTCTCAATGGGGTTATTGCTATCACCCACTCACCTATAAATAATGAATTATATAAAACGAAAATTGAGCTCGTTTTATTTTATTTTTTTTGATGCCTTGCTAATTGAAATATTTAAATCAAAAATTTAAATAATCACGGTAGTTTTTCCTGCATTCAACTGGTTAACTTCTAAAATAACGAACCTTGATCTAAGATGAGTAATTTTTATCGACCGAAATTCCGATAATTGAATTGCGAAATCAAACCTGTCTACTCATACATCCTTGACAATAAAAAATTCAGTTCGTATCGGGCGATTATCGAATTGAAAATTCGTTACATTTTATCGTCGAGGGGTAAAAAAAAAAAAAGCGAAAATATTTAAGAAAATGTTCGAAGCATTCAACAGTATGGAAATTATACACACCACCGAAAGGTATTAAAGGTAATAAAATTCACGAAAACTAGATCGTAGCCGGAACCCGAACTGCTAATTCGATTAGAGGAAAATAAAAAAATAAAATAAATGCTGGCTATATCTCAGTATTCGCATTCAGTACCATTCGGTGTGGTTGGTTTTTTTCTTAGCTTCAAGTGAAATAAGGATTTTATTATATTCGAGAATGTAGACGAGCATTTTATTATAAATAAATTAAACGTCGATTAATATAATACGCCCGAAACCAGTTTTAATCTAGTTTCGAGGCGGATTTAGATCCCGAGTGTTTATTGACTGCGATTTTAATTCGCCAAAATCCAGTATAAGTTCGACCTTGATGACGATCATCGTTTTTTTTTTTTTTCGAATGCTATGCACGAATGCAGCTAGGTCGCGCCCGGATGACTCATGCGTTAATGTTTTTCCCATCTCGGTGGATGACATTTCGATGTAAACTGCACGTGTATGGTGTATTATATATTCTAATTTGAATAAATTGGCATAAATGAGAATCGAGACGCGTACGAGTCGGGTGCACGCGGAAGAGGAAAAAATGAGAAACGGTCGAGTATTCTGTGGTCCGAATCGGTGATATAATTTCGTAGGCGTTGGTAAAATTAAACACTCGTTACGCCGTGCGATGAACCGAGCGCCTTAGATGGCCGGTAATTACATCAATTTTACGTGCCGTCGCCGCGTATTAATAAGGAGCTATTTTTTCATTAATCTATTTGATTCATTCGTGTGTACGCGCCGCGCCGTTTGGCAGATATGTTTTTCTGAAATCTTAATTATAAATTGGGCCAACGAAATGAACGATTAATTAAATGGACCGAGGTTGTGTAACTCTAGACGTATGTACGCACCTGGCACTTCGCTTCGGGATCCGGGTACATTTTGCCGGATCTATCACATATGAACGAGGTGGCTGGGATTTCGGTTAGCGACGGAAAATCTGGAATGTATCCTTTGTTACGTTCGGTATTGTAACCTAGTGACTGGTAGAATAATTCTGGCACAAAGGATCCCCAAATGGACGTCGACCATTCCTGAATGAAGGAAAGAATTACTTGGTGCAACATACTGGAGTATGTCTCGAACTAGTTTATTTTCTGTGGGCCAAAGTGCTTTAGAAAATGAACTTTTTCAATTCAAAGAGAGACTAACATGGAAAGGTTCAGAGTCGTGATTCATGAATACCTGAGAGGACAGCTAAAATGTTTGTCCCCTTCCTTTGTTCATATTTTATTTCAGTTTGTGTTTATTTCCTTATCTTTTTTTTCTGATTTTATTTTCTTATTTTTTTCTCTCTTTTATTTTCTGTTCTACAGTTGCTGTATTTTTTGCTTTTCTTTAGTTTTTTTTTGTTTTTTTTTTATTTTTTTGTTTTTTGTTTTTGCTGCTTTGGACTCGTCTCTTGTACAAATTTTGTGGTATTTTATTTATTTATTTATTTACTTTTTCTGAATAGCTAAACTTTATTTTGTTATTATTTTTAATGGTTGTCTCTTGGGCATCGCACTCGCGCAATATTGCACATAGCAATGGGGGTGATAAATGTAAATAGTATGTTGAAATGTAAGATAAATTTGATAGTGATAATAATTTGAATTTGATCGAGCTAAGTTTAATGGAGAGTAGAGAACCATTGTCCTAACTCAAGTTAGCCCAAAAATTTTAGTTGTAACAGTATGTATGGAGAAGTGACAAAAGAGTAACTATTAGAGCTCATCATATATTTACTATCGGTTTAGATATTGACACTCAATTATATTTTATATCGGCAACTATAATTATTGCAATTCCAACAAGAATTAAAATTTTTAGATGATTAATAACACTTAGACACTTCGAGAGCTTCTTAATGCCTTAAAAAAGATGTCAGAGAAATCAACATCCAGCGATTGGTCTTCATGTCGATACCTTCAGAATAATTTCAGTACAAAATCCTTATGACCATTAGTAAGGACGCTAACCTCGCAAAAAATTTGTCAATTTAAAAAAAAAAAATATTAAGAATGTTCTACGAATTGTTTCACATCTCCACAAGACACATCGAAGCTAAATGTACCGTAAAAAATGCAGCAAAAGGGACAATTACTCAAAAAAAAAAAAATGAAACTGAAAAAATTTTCAAAAAATTATTTTGTTGTAGAAAACGGTTGAGAAGACTCTATCTGTACAACACAAAGGTTTGTAGTCCAACCAGTTCCTTTACTGTGCTCAAAAAGAGAAGTGGGACATTTCTTATAAGAATATCGCTTTCTGAAAATGCCATATTTCGAGTCATTATTTGCATTTACGGCCAAAAATTGTTCAAGTTGATATTCTTATGATATTTCACTAATGCTGCCAAGTCTCAGGCATTTTTGAATTTTTCCGGCATTTTTTTTTTTTTTTGTCGTCTTTTAACTGTTCTGGTTTTTACGCTACCTCTGGGGCAGTTGCGTTTTAAAGGAGAAGCCAAAACATTGTAGTAGAGTCAAGATAGCAGTTTACCAGCTCCCCTTCCTCCATAACCCTCTTTCTGTGAAGGTGAAAAATGCCATGTCCATTGGTGCATTCAGTAAGGGTTTTAAGAGGTTATTAAGGGGACAGCTTTAGCATGTTTTTTCCTCCCTTTGCTTTTTTTGCTTTTGTTTTTACTCTTGCTTTTGCTTTTGTTTTTATTTTTATTTTATGCTTTTAATTTGATTATTACTTTCATTTATTTTTTGTCAATTGCTGCTTTCATTTTTCATTTTTTTTTTTTTTTTATAATAAACTATACTGTTGTCAGATGATGAAAAATTGAACCCAAGTGATTAACATATTTCAATTGAAAAAGTGGTTTTGGAGAGGAAATCATGGTAAAAATGTTCATGAATCTTGATTTCCTCGCTAAATTGACCTAGAAAGGTCAAATTTGTGTGTGAAGTTAGTTGGGGACCAAAATGTGATTTATTGAATTTGTGTCGAAATTGATCAAAATCACATTCAAAATGACTGATGGCCAAAATTTCAGGAAGGCATGATGAGGCATCTTCAAAAATGATAAAAAATTGGGCCCTTATGACTCGATGCCAGTTTTGCCTTCACACATGTTTTTTGAAAGCAAGAAAAGAGGTTATTACTCTCAAAAATGAAAATTTTTGATTATGGTGTTAGATGATGGATTGAGCGCAAGTAAACAACCTCAATTAAAATTCAGCTCCAATAATGCAGCATGGCTGCTTATGTTTTTTTATCTTTGATAAACATTTTATTTGAAAAATGGATAAAGATTTTTTGATTTAGATTTGAAAATTGATAATTTTGCTCCTGGTCATTTTTCTTGGGTGTTATAAATAGCTCTGTGAATCCCAAAACTCATTTTTGGAGAATTTTACTCTTCTGGTGGGATCATGCAGATGTTTGGCTGCGAGGAAATTTTAGTATATCATTTAAGGTTGAAATTTGTCTGATTTTCCAAAAGCTGAATTCTTTTGATCATTTTTGACAATTAATAAGATTCACTCAACGTCTTTCATGGGATGATAGGAGCTGATACCTCATTGACAGAATATGGGATTTGAGATATGGTATAACTTTCATTTCTAAGAAGTCGTTTAACAAAAAAACTAATCTCTAACGTTCACTAAAAATTATTTACCCGACGAAATCTTGACCATTTAAGTTGAGGCTGGTGGACACAACATATTATAATTTAGGATTTACCTGAGTCTATTTTTTGCATTTTTTTTCAACCTTTCTTTGAATTGAAAAAGTCAATTTTCTAGCACTTTTTCGCTCTCAAGAAGTAAACAGCTCGGTGGAAAATACTCGACAACATTCAGACTATAATACGATCGCGTAAATTACCTGATAATCCGGATAGACGGAGTTATGATTTAGTCGGTTTCTTTGGTAGAGGTTTTTCTCTTTGAGAAACTTATTGTACGATATTTTGGCGGGTATTTGAAACGAACCTCCGGGATTGGGGCGGTACGGCGGCAACACCAAGTTATGGTAACCGTCGTACGGAGGACGTATCAAATAGGTGGATTCAATTTCATTCTCAAACGAAGGATATCGACCTTCAGAGGGCGTATAACGTCCGTCGGGCGTTTGTTTTAGGCGTACGATGTTCCGTATGATGTCCGGATCGTGTCTGTGCTCTTGATAATGCGACTCGTGATGCCGTTGCTCCAATAAGACGCCGTCCGGCACCGTGATACCTTCTTTGTTTAGACGATTCAGTGCCAGTCGATCGACTTGGAAAGCGCTGTCTGGAATTTTGCCGCCTCGGCTGGGTAACAGTTGTTCGCGGTAGAGTTGGCGTTTCGTCTGTGAACATAGAAAATATCCAAATTACATAGTTGGTAGTCGGAAGATTAGAAGGTGTTTTACGGTTTTTGAGTTTCCGATCGGCGTGTCCAGCGCGAACGTGTTCAGCGTAAAGAGTGATTTATTGAACGCGGGCGAATAAGTAGGCGCATTGTAATTATACGTAGAAACGTGTTTCGGTTTTAATTTACATTGTTTATGGAGTGTGGGATTTTATTGTATGTTTTAACGCGATCGTGAAGAATGGTATGCGCTTGATAATGAGAAATGGAGACGATGGAGTGTAGATGCATGATCCAGAAACGAGGTGTAACTTAATTTAATTTTTCATGTTGGAAAATAGTTTAAATTATATTTTCTATATGTTGTTGAACTCAAAGATGTGATTCGTTTGAATAGCGACTAAAAAAGCTCGTTGAAACTTCTTGAAATGTAGGAGGTCCATGGAGGTTAAAATGTACGAAAACTAAACTTTACCAAGTTATATTCAACTCTCAAGCGCTCAAAGCTGAATTCCTTCCAAATAATCAACCTTTCACTCAACTCGACATAGTACAGTCTGTGAATAACATTACCAAATTCCTAGCACAAATAGGTCATTACCACTCTGCATAAATCTATTTTTTGGTGCATCTCTAGCCACAGTACCTGTACATGATGCATAAGTAATAATAAATAAAAAAAAAAAAAAATTATGGCTTTCATAGATGTTTGGATAGGGGAGGAGGGGGGAGTAGCACTTCCTGACATCAAAATAATCTTCAGATGTAGAAGGTTTGTAACATGTAAAATATGTGAAAGCTAAGCTCCATAAACTTACATTGAACATCGAAGTGATGGAAGAATAACGTTTTTTGTGAACATTTTGGTAGGATAACTATTGCTGGAAAAAATCTTTTGACAATTATATTGATATCAACTTTTGATATTATGTCGATATTAATTTTTGATTCCATATGCATATGATTTTGTGATATCATATTGATATCAGTTTTCATCATTGTGATTTCCTGTTTGATAACTCATTGCACTATGATATCATATCATAATACCTATGTATATCAATATCAATAGCATATCAAAATTAATATGGTGGACAGTTTTAGAATATATCTAATCGATTGCTTCAGTTCATCAAATTAAAGCTTTATCGCATTGATATCGTATATAGTATATCGCAAAAACATGGTTTGATATTAAATAATGAGATATATTTTGACGATGCTATGAATATCAAATAAATCTCGATATAGCTGTGGTTTATCATAAGGGTTTTAACATTACATCCCTTTTAGCTGTTGACATCCTTGTTGACAATTCAGATCATAATGGTATCTCAAGACAGTAACGAAAATGTATTATCTTTGATATGCATGTGATATCAGTACAATATTACGATGATTTCATTATGATGTGGTCGTTGAATTGGAGCTCTAGAATTAATGAAATTGATTTTAATTATCATAATGATATCAGTCTTCTAACTTTTACAATGTGTTTGGATATTGTAATATCATAATGACATTTTCGCTGTTGTCTTGATATACCATTATGATATCATAAAATTGACATAATAGGGATTGTATCAACATCAGAAAATAATATAGCATTTGACATCATACCGATATTAGTTTTTGGTACATACATATTAGTAGCACTTTTTGATATTAGATGCATCATATTTATATCAGTTTTTGGTATTGTATTGATATCAGTTTTTGACATCTATGTGATATTAATTTTAGATAATAAATCGATATCAATGTTTGACTTAATAACTACTTATATTGATTTCTGATATGATACTGATAAGAGTGTTTTGACATTATATTGATATCAGATTTTGATATTATATTTATATTGATTTTAGATCCTTTATGCATATCATTTTGTGATATTGCAACGATGCTATACGCTCATCGATTTTGTGTATTTAGCTGAGTTTTCAACTTAAAAACGATAGCTATTACATCCAACCTAATTTCATAAGGGGGAAGGGGGGTCGGGGGAGGGTGCGGTGTTCAAATCTTTGCGTTTCAGACCACTTGTAATCATTTGGCAAATGTTCAAATTTTTGGTGTATGAGTTATAATTTCCCCTACACGTAGCGTTGACGGGTATTTATGAAATTCGCTCAAAACTTGGTGAGAGCCTCTTCTTGAAAATGTTACAAAACTACTTTTTTATTTTTTGAATAAAGTTCAAAATGGCTGATCATTAGGATTTTGAGGGAGGCTGGGGAAGAGGCAAATACCTCAAATTTTGTCGTTTTTGATATCATACGAAAAAGTGAGTTGCGGACACTAACATATCGAAATTTCAGCTTTCTAAGTACATTTTGAAGGGAATTAGAGCAATAAACGGCTATTTGAGGAAGTTTTGAGTCATGAGATTTCTGAAATCTTCCATATTTCCCCACCAAATCAAGTTAGAAAAGTGAAACTTGGTGTGTGAAGTTGGTTGATGACCAAAATATGATAGCTTGAATTTGGATCAAAATGGATTCAAAATGGCGGATTATCAAAATTTGAGTGGAGCTTGAGGAGCCTCAAATTAGTAAAAATGGAATTAATATTAACTCATGTGATTATTTGGAATAAGAAGTGTAATATATTCCCAATTCACTTCCATACATGATGTTGGAGGGTGGAGAGAGGGGTTATCGACCCCAAAATGTGGTGGAGTACACTAGATGCGGAAAGTTTTTTATTATATGTGTATCGATATCAATATGTTTGACCTTATATCGATATAAGTTTTCAGTATTATATCAATATCAGTCTGTACTGATATAAATTTTGATATCAGCTATCTATACAATTTTTTGCTTTATTAACATCTACTTTTTCCATGGAATATCAATTCAACTAATCTTTCAGTACTTGATGAAAAAAATCTAAGCTCAACTTCCATTAATAGATCAATAAATATAATTTGTTTTTGGTGATAATATTAATTTGTTATTCAAGTATATTTGTTATCCGACAGCTATTAGAGCTTACTTAATTTGAGAGAAAGGGGTCATGAGAGGTTGGGGTCTTTATTCTTTGTTGATATTGATATATATTTGAATAGGCACTTTATTTAAATATCAAAATATTTGTCGATTAATTTAATACCCTAAAAACAATTGTGTTCATGAGTGAGGAGAAGAACACCCGGTACGTGTTCTTAAAAGGGCCTAGAGACCCAATTAAATTTTTTTAATTTTCACAATTGTTTTTTTAACTAAAAAGAACATCCACAAATTATAATTGCTCCTGCCAGCCACGTTCAATCATCTTGTTGTTTAATCTTGAGTTGAGCAACTTCTTTCCAGTACTAGTATATATCAATAATTTTTAATTTGTGATTGTTAATGCTAGGGTGGGGGTAAGCTGAAGTTGCGAAAACAAGATTTATTCCTTTTCTTATTTATTATTTTATTGTTATTTTACTGTTACCAAATTCTTTAAAACCTTCACGTGAAACCGGCATTTCACTATTGAGGCGAGTCACCGAATTAACGGTAGGTACTTACGTAGGTGTTTAATCGCCTCTAGATGCGCAAACTTAATGCCTATATTTAGTCATTCCGATACACGCAATACATAGGTATGCGTTTATTTTTATCACGGTGTAAAAATACCATCATCGGTTCTTCGCACTGGAATTAAAAAAAAAAAAAAAGTGGGGAAGGCGTCTGGACGTGTAATAGTATAACACTCCTTGGCTATTAATAATGAAGAAAAGAGGTGAAAAAAATAACGCGAAACGTTATAATTGAAAATTGTAATCCGCGATTCGTGGTTTCTAGCGGCAACTCGTAGATACGATGAGTTGAAATGTTGAAAACGTGGAAAAAAAATTGTAGTAATAATACTCGATGGAGGGCACGAAAAGAAGATATAGGCTATTCGAAAAGTATATGTAGTAAAACGTTCTATCCGGCCAACCGTAACGTCTACAAGATGAGGAAATTGTAGAGAAGCGACGACCTTTTGACCACTACCTAAATATTCTTTTATATATATCAGGTTGGATGGTGCGTTTGTGTGAACTGGCGCTACGTAGCGTCGGGGCGTTACGCAAATACGCGGCGTCGACCACCGAAGAAAAAAGGTATTCGAAGAATGGCGAGTGGCGAGTGTACGAATAGCGTATGAACGCACCAAATTCCTCGCTGGTTGCATAAGATGGCAGCCGGTCGCCTACGGAATGGATATAATTAATTAACATCTCGTAGCTAAAGAAGCGTACGTATAAAAGTTGGCAAAAGCTCGCGGATTGTGAATGGCTGGCGGTGATGTTGGTCATTTGGTCATTGTGTGGAATTATCGTTTTAATCGGTAATTACGTTGCGTTCACAATACGTTGTTAATTTATGGTAAAAACTGTATTAATCAAGATGTCGATTGTAGATGCGATTTATGGAGATACGGCCAGCGTTGTGTTAGCAATGAAAGTATTTTAATCGACGACCATTCTGGTCGAACGTGCTCGGCAATACTAATAATGGCGGAATGGCGATATCATATCGATGAAATTAAAATACGTAAGTTTAAGGTAAAGGGAAAGTATGAAGAAGATGACAGCTCGTCTCATTGATTTTCATATTACACTCATCGGTGCGTGCTAGACTGCCGGTGTCGATGGTTTATTAATACTGGTGTAATGAAAAACATAAATAAGTTCCGTTTGCAAAATATCTTCGCTAAGTGGATATTCTGCTCCATCAAGGTCTCGCATTTAGGACGACTACGATGTCACCGAAATGAGCAAAAATTGCATCGCTTCTAAGTGCCTTCCTGTATCTTACAACAACTAGATGGCTGTCCAATCTCCAGCTCCGGTGTCCATCCGGGTTATGTAAGATGATATAATTTTTTCAACGTTAGTCTTACCACTGTTTCTTTTATTTTAACGCCAATACCGGCTTCATAAAGCGATTCCATCAACGCGATCAAATAAAACTACCAATAATGTACCATTGATGTAAGAAGGCGCGAACCAGAGTAAATGGTAATTTCGCTTTCATCTTGTATTGAATAACCTCTGTATACTGCGGTACACTGTAGTTGGTATAGGCATAGTATTATGAAGCTATATTAATTTTTTTCGTTCTTCCTTTCTTTCGTTCTCTCTCTCGCTTCATCACCGTGCAGGCCACAAGTGGTGACGTTTTTACGCTCCGATGAACAGTCGGTTTCGGGGTTTTTTCCATTGAATCGAATCTTTGGAAAAGACCCATCATCGTTTCGATTGTTACTGAATCATTCTGGTTTTTCAGATATTGATGGTTTTTCGCGAGAAAAAATTGACTTTTTTTCCATATAGAATGGATCATCAAAATCTTCGTCAGAGAATGAAAAAAATTATATTTAAATTTAATGAAGACAAAATAATGTGACTTGTATTCCAAATTGAGGAAATTCAGGTATTGTTTCATGTTGATAATTTCTTAACACTTAAGATGAAAAAAGGGTGTAATGTGGCAAACCATCGTGAATGATCATTATTTGTTTCAGGGATGGATGTTTTTGACCAAATATTAACAATCATATTTTTTCAGTTCACTCTTCCGCATAAAGGAAACCATCTATGGAATGTTATTCGTTAACATGTAAGTATTACATCAATATTACTTTTTAATATCGCATCGATATCATTTTCTGACATTGGGTGCATATCATTTTTTGATATTACTATATCAATGCTCGTAAATGGATGAGGAAATTAGTACTAGTCTGGCTCAACCATTCGAATGCTTTCGGATCTATTCTTTAACTATGTTTGAAGATATTGTAAAAGATTTGTACATTGGAGCCAGTACTAGAGTCTGAACGGCTCTGGAGTACACTAGTTGTATTCCCATACATGCTGCGGTCAAATTAGGTGATGGTCTTAGCCACATAATTTTTATCTTGATATGGAGCCAATCATACGTTCGGCAAAAAGGATAGGGCGCTACGTTTGTTATGAACTCTATAGATGACGCTACTGTGTGTTGGGATATGCCGATGACATAGTTCTCATAGTGTAAGGAGCTGCAGGAATGCAGTTCATGCTAGCTGAAGGGGATGAAGTCGCCAAAGCCACAGGGCTACACTTCAACCCTTGGAAGTGTGCGAGTCTTCATGTGGACTATTTTAGGCGTATCGATGTTGATTTCTAGTATGTTGTTGATGATGACAATTTTTCGACTATTATTTCGATATTGGTTTTTGATTGTAGATGGTGGAGTGTTTCCTCACCTACCAACGTCAAAGCTACATATAAAGACTAGTTAGCTCACTCTCAGGCCGAAAATCCGTCCACCCTAGATTAGTTACAAAAACGGCCGCCGCAGCAGTGAGAAGGGCTATTTCACTCGCGATGTGCATTTAAATAACACGAAAAGCGACAATTTTTATAACTTCAAGTCCGCGTTACTTGAAATTTTCAGCGGCACCATAGAGTTTCTAAATTACTGTCGTATAGAAAATTTCACACTCTTTTCAATGGTGTGTAATAAAAATCTGTTTGATCAATATTTTTAATAGATATGGAGGTTTTAAATATAAAAAATGTATCTTATTCGGAACTTCACATTCACGTTCTCAAAATTTTCAACGGTACCATAGGATTTTTAAATTGCTACCATATAGAAAATTTCACGTTCTTTCCAATGATGTACGCATAATAAAAATCTTTTTGATCAATATTTCTACTAGATATGGGAGTTTTATTGTTGAAAATCGTATTTCACCTATATAAAAATATGTATTTTTCGTAACTTAATTCCTCGTCACTCAAAATTTTCGTAGCATCACATAATTTTTAAATTGATATCTTGAAGAAAATTTCATGCTCTTTCTGATAATGTATAGTGAAAATCTTTTTGATCAATATTTCTGCTAGCTGTGGAGATTTAAATGTTGAAAATCGTATGTTTTTATGTAGGTCACGAGCACATATTCCTAGAGTATTCGGCCATGCCTGAGATAAACCGAATCCCCCCTCGCCCTCCAACCCTGAGCATGTAGGCTTCTTTGGTCTTAGTTTGGACCTCCTTGCGCTCACTCCTCGATGGGTCGAGCCCTACCTCGACTGCCCTAGCCTGAGGCCGCTACTTCCACAAGCAAACTGCTCCTCTATACTCACCCCACACTTTCAGGTTGCTGAGATCCCGGCTCTGAGAAAACCTAGAAGTAGAGTAGAAGAGTCGAGATTCTAAGGCAACTTGAAAAGGGTATAAAAATAAAATCATGACTCAAAAATTTCCTCAATAAGTTATTTTTTGCTCCAACTCGCCTCAAAATACACTTAGGAAACTGAAATTTGGATATGTTGGTGTCCGTGACTCACTCTCTCATATGAGATAAAAAACTAAAAATTTGAAGTATTTGCTTCTTCTCCCGCCCCTCTCAAAATTTGAGTAATTTACCATTTTGAGATCTGTCGAAAAAACAAACAAGTACATTTGTCTCATTTCTTGAAATAGTATCTCACCAAGTTTTGAGCTAATTTCGTGAATACCCGCCAACGCTACGCGTGGGAGGAATATATATATTTATGTATATCAAAACGTTGAACATTTGCCAGATGATTATAACTGGTCTGAAACGCTAAGATTTTCAAACTCCACTCTTAGTTAATTTGAAAAAAAAATGCAACAGTCTTAAAACACGTAGAAAATAAAATTGATAAACCGAATATTGTATGTTCAAACATCTTGAAAAAAATCACGTTAAAAACCGTAAAAAGTATAATTAATGCGTAAAAAAAAAGTGAAGGAACTTTTAACACGTTTGGAATTGATTTAACCGATTGCCCGATCGCACCTACTGAAAAAAAAAAGGTCAGTACTCGTAAAAATACTAAAAACACAGTACAGATCATTTGATTAGATAGGAATTCGAATGTTTCATTGATAAATCAACTTTCGTTTTTTTTTCATTTCAAATTCGAATTAATTAGCCTAACTTTTCTCGAATATACGTTGTACGCGACGATACTTATCTACGGACATTATCATACTTACCTTGAAAATGCATCATCGTAATTACACACGAATTGTGGTAAAAAATGAAAAAAATGTCGATATTATGGTAATCACGTTTGAAACGTCGAATTACCGTCGTAATTACCCCTTAAACGCGAAATATTTTACCTTCGAAAGTTAAACGGATGACAATCAATAGGTGTAGAAAAATTCGAAAATATTCTTAATCGTTACCAAGGTTGAGTTACGTCGAAGGAGCGTAATTTCGTTATTCTCTTCGACGTGAATTATCGTATTACGACGATTCGGGTTGAGGAAAATTTATTTTGTAATAAAGACGAAAGTGCGAGGAAAAAATTCCATCCGGAAGTAATTGGAGGAGAGCTGCGATGGAATGGCAGTAAATCAAACGCGTTCGAGCCCGCGGAATTTATTGTGACAAACGAGTTTATATGCGATGATAGAGGTAGATAGTTGTATGTGGCAACAAAGTTTACCGCGTATTGTATATATGGAAGTAGATGCAGTTTTTGAATGGTGGACACGATGTAAAAAAATTGGCGGGTTGAGTAAAAAAATGGAGAGAAAAAGATACTCACACGACTAGGAAAAGATATAACATAACGTTATAATTACAGGGAGCGGTTGCAATTAAATTGACATAATAGGATGAAGAATGTACTGATCTAATTGTCTGGCGTATATTCGGGCCACATGTACTATGGAGTAACAATTGAGTGGATTATACACACGAATTTCTGAGATGGTGCAATTTAATTAACGTGTAGATAGAATTTTTTTTCGGTGGTTCGAACGTTATAGTGAAATTTCGTAAGACAGTGGATCAACGTTATAACATCTGTACCTGCTGTATAAGGTGTAAAGCAGATAGCTAATCGTAAATATCCAATTACGGAAACAGAAGCGTGTAAAATGTGAATGTACAGACGTCCGATGGCAACGATGATGGGAGAATTGTTTTATATATTTAGCGAGATTATTTTAATTCGATAATCGATTCACTTTCCATTTAGAGGATTTTTTTCCTTCGTAAGAAGCAGCCGAAGAAGATGAAAAAATGTCCCGAGCGTTTTTCGTCCATGGAGATGATTTGCTTTAGAGTGTTGGAAAAAAAACACGTGGAATTGTCGCTCGAGTAAACAACCACAAAAGGTGGAGGTTTGAGGGAAATTTTCGGTCTAGCCGAGCCCATTTTTCGTGTCTGGTACTTTCACCGAGCCATACAATATGCCAGACGAAGGCGGATTATCTGGCTGGAATCTGATTTTTGGTGGAGAAAATACGTCTACGAAGATTCGATGGTACCGCAGATGAATTAGCTGTTGGCTGCCGCATGCCGGCACGCCGTTGTCGTCTTCTTGTAGTCGTGACCGGTGAAACGGTTATTAATGGTGGAATCCCGAGGAAAGGGGAAAAAACGTTTCCTATTTTACTATTGTTATCGCACCATGTGCACGTATAGCGGGTTATTATGATAATGGCCGATTGCGGAGTCGCGAACTCGCCAATAAATTGGTGGCGATTCGTTGGCCAGAATATAATTAAATCATTAGGTCCGCGCGCTCCATCAATGTATCGATTTAAACGTTGGAATTGAACCGCGTGTGAACCGGTTTATTTTTTGGTGCGATCATGAATATTTATGGCGACGCGAGTTTTTCATCGCCGCGTTGAGATACGCGTGAGAAATTGCTGCGATTTGATTTGGTGGAATTTTTTTTTTGTACGTGGTTGCAGGGTGCCAAAGTGCTTGCGAGTTGAATCATATAGGCGAATTTACTTGAACGAACAGGTGTGCGATTTGCATAATATTTTTTAATTATTTTAAACGTATATTTTAGTATAGTAAATAAATGTGGAAGAAAATTTCACCATGTTTTTATTTAACGAGTTGTTTTCCTCAGTCAATAAATCACACGGCGATTCGAAAATAAAATTGAATGAACTCTAGAATCTCGTTTGAACCTTCTCTATATCACCTTGAGGTTGTAAATATTAAGATGAAAATTGACCATAGTGCATGGATCTTATTAGGGCATCTATAAAATATGAGTTGAGAGCATACCATTTTGATTCCAAAAAATTAGCAAATTTTTTCAAAATTTGATAATTTAAAATCAAATAACTTATCAACAGAATTTTTCTGTTCCAAAATTTGAATATTAAATTGAAAATATTTTCACAATTCTAAATAGATTTTTTTCAATTACTTTTTTCAAAATTTCGTTGGATTAAAAAAAAATGAAAAGAGGGTCCAAAAATTATTTTCAACTCTGGGCTAATTCTGACTCTCTTTGGTCTTAGGCATGATGCATCCTAGGAAAATATACTCTTTTTGATTATATTTTGTAATTTATTTTCAATTTCCTTTGAAATTAATTTTTCACAATTTCTCAAAAATTATTTTTTAAGAACATAAATATATCGTATGGAGTGTTCTTTTATTATGATTTTTTTTTCATCTTTCTACCTTGTACAATTACATAGGCTAAGAACAGGCATCAAAGGTAGATTATATGACTGTTTAAGGAGACTGAAAAAGGTAGAAGAGGAAGAGAGAAAATATAATGTAGCTTCTTCGGCTGCTAATTGGTCGTGAAGGGATTGCGGTGAGTTGAGTCGTTGACTGTGGTGCTTGTATTGTTTATGCATACATACTCTAGATCCGTAGTAGGGTGGCCAGGGACGATTTTGAACGTCTAGAACCCCCATGTCTCTAAATTTACGTTGTTGCTTTTGATTGTTTTGAAATTATGACGCGAGATTGCAGTATCACTTTCCTTTACCTTCATATTTCATAACGAAATTTTTTACACCCTCCTCCCCTATTCCTCACCTTGAAAAAATAGATCAATTACTTCACCATTAATCGTCAAGAAATTTCTTATGAATTGATTGATGATAGGCAATAGCTAAATCCATGTGTACCAATCATATTATTGGTGAATGACATCAGAAGGGTAGCAAATAAAATCACGTGACTGTGTAAAATTATCTATTTGAATGTACTTGTGATAGTCACGTGATCGGGAAATAAACATTGCGAGTGGAAAACACAGAAACAACCTGAAAATTACGAAATCCTTCCGACTGTAATTTTAAATAACTTCGAAGTTGGTGAATTTTTTATCGGTGAATAAGGTCTCATCTTGTTTTTACCTTCTTGATGTCGCAACATGAGGACAAATAAGTTGAAAATTTTCATGAATATCGAAGTGGTTGAACCTATTATTTTTTTTTTCTTAGGAAAAATGTAAGAAATTGAAGAAAATTTGAGTGAAAATGTAAATAGGTAATTTAAAAAAAAAATGATATTTTGTCATTAATTTGAAAGAGTCAAGTAGGTATTAATTTTTGAGATTTTTGAAAAACAAATGAGAATTTCCCCAAATAGTAATAATAATATGAGCAAACAATTTAAGAAGTGTAAAATGATGAAAAATTATTTCGAAAGTAATTAAAAATCAAAAATAACTTTAAAAAATCGAATTTTTGTTTTAGTAGCATGTATTACTATTATGTTTATTACGTTGTCACAGAGAGGAACGTGTTTAGATCATTGAGTCTGAAAATAGGCTTTAATAAAAACTCCAAGGAATAAAAATGACAAATGTTATGAAAAAAAAAATTCAGCGATGGCACCCCCCAAAATCCTTTTAAAATTTTTTTTTTGAAATTTCCCCCCCCCCAAAAAAATGAGGAAAAAATTTCAAAAAATTATCATACGAAGATACATGTACTATATATAATCTGTGAAAATTTCAAAAATTTCCCCTTGTTCTTTCTGGAAATAGCGCGAATTGAATTTTTAGCATATAAAGTGCGATAATTCTGGAAGTGGTGGGAGTAGGGAGTCAAAAATTTTAGTGGAATGTTTTTAGGTCCCAAGTAACATTCGGAACCACTTTTGACCAAATTTGCGTCAAAGGCCGATTTCGCCTACTCAATGGGGGAGGCCCTTTCGGTATATGAGTATATATAATTATTCCCTCCTCCCCAGGCGTAGCGCCGACGGGTATTTATAAAATTCGCTCGAAACTTGGTGTGAAACTCTATTTAAAAATGTTACAAAACTGCTTTTTTATTTTTTAAATAAAGTTCGAAATGGCGGATCTCTGAAATTTTAAGGGGGACTGAAGAAGGAGCAAATACCACAAATTTTTCGTTTTTGATACCACATGAAAGAGTGAGTTATAGACGCCATGATTTCTAAATTGCCGCTTTCTAAGTACATTTCAAAGGGAGTTGGAACAAAATATCTCTATTTGAAAACGTTTTGAGCCATGAATTTCTTGAATTTTCTATATCTCTTCACCAAATCGAGTTAGAAAGGCGATACTTTGTGTGTGGAGTTGGTTGTTGGACAGAATATGACCGCTTGAATTTAGATCAAAATGGATCCAAAATGGCGGATTATCAAAATTTGAGTAGAGCTTGAGTAGCCTCATTGTGACTACTGGGTATAAGAAGTACGCTACCTATATCCTAAATTCACTTTCACACATGATATTGGAGGGGAGGAGGAGGAGGTGGAGTTTTCGGCCTCAAAATATGGGTGTATGTGAAAGGTCGAAAATTTTTTTATTGTGGGGTCGTATGATGAAATGAGCCCCAGTGACCAAGTTATTCTGATTTTAGCTACCCAAGCGAATATTTAATTAGCTAATGTAAAAATGACATTGATTCCCATGAGAAGAGGTTAATTTTTGAATTTTTTTGGAAAACACCGGAGTTGAGGAAAAAAATTAAATCAACTTTTTTTCTAGAGTAAAATTCCTGTATGAGGAATATCCTTTTTTTTTCATTCACCGATGTTGAAACAAATTCAATGAGTATTCTCGTAGGAAATTTTACGCTCTAAAAATCATTCCATGAAAAGCAATATTATTTTTCCCCATCTCTGACTCCGATTAGTTCCCTGGAATCGCCCTCGCACAATTCTTTCCTTCTGGGTAGAATAACTAATACGAGGAATGACGTGAGTGAATTAGGTGGATGTGGTCAGCTGTGGAAATGAGATGATGAAAAAAAAATTAATAAGACATTATTATTATTATTATTTATAGAATAGAAAATTATTTGAAAAGTAATTCAAAACAAATAGGAGGAAAGTACTTGAGAGTTCAAAAAGTAAGAAATAATGAAATATAAAAAATGATAATATATGCTGAGAAAAAAATTTAAAAAATTAAAAGAGACTTAAAAATATATATATACTTTATACTATATATATAGTGAAGCATACTATAGATGAATAGTACATCTACGATAATACATTATTTTGAAAAATGTTGAAAATGTTGAGAAAAAAAATAATGATATGATAAAATGAAATTTTTTCGTAAACTATAAGAAGCAGAAAAATCAGATTTTTTGGACTAATTGGATTATCAGAAGAATAGAAAAAATTAAAATTAGGCTTCACTTCATTCACCTCCAAGGTGAAGTAATTGAATGCATTTTTGCGAAAACCCAATCGTATATTCATAAATATTAAATTTTCATTTTTTTTTTAATGACGAAAATGGTTATAAAAATAAATGTCGTCATAAAAAAATGAAAAAAAAAAAAGATAGATACCTCAATTGTTGATTTCATATTCGACACCCCTCGAAAAAAAATCGAACGTAAATTACATAAATCCGAGTATCGAATATAAGGTCACTGGTCACCACTGAGGCCTATTTTTCATGCGTGTTGGTGCTGAAACCCTTCACCGCTTTTTTAATCTGATTCGAATCTACGTTAGTTTAGAATCTTGAAAACCTATACGTAGACTAGTTTTTGTAGCCATAGAGCTTCTGTTGGCTATATCTGGTATTTAGGTTTCAAACGAAAAAAGAAAGATAGAGAGAAAAAAGTGAGAGACAAAAAGGAAAAGTTATCGATTATTATCTGCAACATTCTAGAATACAGAATCGTATTTCGTTCGCAATGAAATGCAATACGAAATTACGAGCATTACAAAAGGAACGCCGGAAGGAATATCAAGTGAACTATGCTAACCTTTCCATAATTTTAACGATAAACCTAGCAGTTGCATAGTACTACCGGCACGAATAATTTTCCACTTGAAATAAAAAAAAAAAAAAAAGGAAATAAATTAAAATCATGGTTTTACCTTTGTAGTAGGTTTCAATGACTCGTCGTAAATACCGTAGGCAAACGCGACACCATATACGAATAATAATATAACTTTAATATACATAATTGCGAAAAAAAATAATAATAAAAATTATCTAAGTACTAAAAAATATTCGAAACTGGGAAAAAATGGCACTGGAAAAACACTAGAGGAGGGCAAGGGAGAAGGGAAGAAATCACTAAATTCGTAAACTTCACGCAATCGCGTTTTATTTACGTTTCACCGACGACGTATAAAATACTCGAATGTTTTACCGCGAAAAAAATAATTTGAGCAAGAATTTTTCCAAGTTAATTTTCGGCCAAATAGAAGCCGCATTTATGCGAGGATTTTTCGTTTGAGAAAAAACGCATACACAGACGAAGACGAGCAACAGGCATTCGGCGAGCCCGGTTATCGGTGGTCGCGCCGTGAACGTTGTGTCGAGTCTGTTGTTGTGATCTTGAAGCTAGACTGGACGGTATCATCCGGTGGCTGAAGCGCTTTTCTTGGCGGGGGTGGGTACTTTCTCCGACGTCGTGAAAAGTTCGCGGTATCAGGGATCGGCGGGCAGGCGCGGTGGTACATTAATCATAAATGTAAGGTGTCCCGATGCATAAAGGTAGATCTAGACGTTAGTTTAATTTCATTTTGTATATTAGGTATCAGAATTGTTAATCTTGGACTACGAATTACGTAAGTACGGTACGCGGTACGCGTATGCGGGTGATATATGTGTTCTATTAAATTTCAATGCTGCTACATCATACATGTAACTAATGGAATTGGCGTTCGGAATTTATGCAATTGTTGGCGCGATTTTATAATGGTAATTATTTCGCGTTGGACTTGTGTTGTTGCCACTTGCAAAGCTGTTCGGGTTAATCGAAATTCGGCGAAAAAGGAAGCAATAGAGGACAAGTAATACAAGGTTAAATCGCCGTGCCTTATAGTTTCAAAAATTATTGCTTCCAGTTCAAAAATAATATACGTAATAAAAAAAATATTAATAAAAAAATTGGCAACAGATTGAAAAACTCCAAGTATTGCACTCGCAGTTAAATATCATGCTATAACAGAGTTGTGTTTATTACCAACGCTTCCCCTCCCCTTCATCCCTCAATCGGAAATGTTTTCTGCATACGATATGCTATATGCAATTTATACTTGCCCATAATCATATACCGTTAAACAACTATAGTCATTTTCGTTCGAATGGCGAATAATAATAAGGAAAAGTAAGTACTCGTAGGCACTAGGTAACTCGTGAAAAATGCTAATTTTTCGCTATTATGATGAATTGAAATCATTCCAGTATCCATTTGGCGTACGAATATTCTTGAATGTTTCGACGTAGGAAGTTCTTTTTTAAAATTAATGTGAAGCTAAATGCTATGAATTTGAATACGGATAGAGGGAAGTGGGAAGTGGGAAGTGCGAAAATTTTTCTGTTATGTTGAATGTGGAATTCTAAGTAAATTTTACCTCTCTTTACCATCCTCATTCTTCAAGATGAGGTGAGAGAAAATATTATTATTTCACGAACAAGATTAATCTCAAGTAAGAGCTCCTGTTATTGAATTTTTTTATATTATTCGCAACTTCTATTTTTTCTGTTTAAAAAAAAATTAATTTATTAAATTTTATTATAATTTTATTTTTTTTATGATAGAAATATGTATTAATAAATTACTAGTTTTTAAATAAAATTATTTATTTTATTTTATTTTTGTATCAAGATTAAATAAAAATAAAACTAAAAAAATTTAATCAATCCAGAATATTAAAGTTTTATTTATTAATTTTTTATATAATATAAAAGTATTATTCATAATAATTTTTTAGCAATTCTTATGTGATAATTTTATTTTATAGCATTATTTTTTCCTTTTTTTGTGTATGTTAATAATTTTGTTTTTTATTCATTTTTTAGTAATTTTTTTCAATGTTTTCATTTCTTTTTTTTCGTTCCTTTACATAGGATTTTTTTTTGTTGAAAATTTTGGATTTTTTAATTTTATTTATTTATTTTTTTAATGTTTTGTGATTTTTGATTTTATTATTTTCATATTTCACTTCTTTTTCTGTTTTACGTCTTACTTCAGTTTTCTTCATTTTTAGCTGAGTTTTTGATAAAAGCGGTAGCTATTACAACCTACCTTATTTAGGAAGGGGGGTCGGGGGAGAATGGGGTTTTCAAATTTTTACATTTCACACCATTTTTTAATTATCAGATCAATGTCCGACACATTTTTCCCCACCCGTAGCGCCAGCGGGTATTTATGAGATTCGCTCAAAATTTGGTGAGAAACCCTTCTTAAAAATGTAAATAAGGTGCTCTTTTGTTTTTTCGGTACACCTCAAAATGGCGGATTACTCAAATTTGGAGGGGAGTTGGAAAAGGGGCAAACAGCTTAATTTCCTCGTTTTTGATCTCATGTGAAGAAATAAGTCACAGATACAAACGTATCCAAATATCAACTTCCTAAGTGTATTCGGAGGGGTGTTGAAGCAAAAAACAACTTTTTGAGGAAGTTTTGAGTCATGAAATTTCCTGACTCTTTTATACCTCCTCACGAAATCAATCTGAAAAAGTAAAACTTCGTGTGCGGAGTTGATTGATGATTAAAATATGAACTCTTGAATTTGGGTCAAAATGGATCCAAAATGGCGGATTATCAATGAGTAGAGCTTGAGGAGCCTCACATTAGTAAAAATAAAATAATATGAACTCATATGGTTTTTGGGGATAAAAACTAGATCATATCCTAAATGAACCTCTGTACATGATATTGAAGGGGAGAAGGAGGGGTTGTTGATCTCAAAATATGATAGGGGTACACGTGAAATTGAAAATTTTTCATTGCGGTGTCATATGATAAAATGATCCCAAGTGACTAACTTATTCTGATTTTAGCTTCCCAAGTGAATTTGTAGGGGAGTTAGAGTAGAAAACAGTTTTAGACGGGAAATAATTATTGCAATAAATTTCATGAATCTTCCATATCTCTTCACCAAATTGACCTCGGAAGGTCAAACATTGTATGTAGGATTAGTCAATGACCATAATTATAGTCGATCCAAAATAGCATGAGCTAAATTTTGTATGTTAGGCAAAGCAAAACACAACTCATGCTATTTTGGATGGACTATAACATGACTTCTTGAGTTTAGGCCAAAATACATTGAAAATGGCGGATTGTAAAAATTTGAGGATAATTTGAACATCCTCGAATACTTAGGATTTGAAGAATATGTGTGCAAATGATTATTGGATGACAAGAAATACTACCTACGCGTATATTTTTTCTAAACTCAACTTCTTAAGTGGTTTTGGAAAGGGTTTGGGTAGTGGTTTTCAGACTTGGTGTCGTATGTGGCCTATATGTGTAGCATCATTGTTGAATCAATATTGCACCAATATTGCACACTTCTACATCAATGTTGCATAATATTTCTTTGTACCAATGTTGCCTGATGTTGTGCCAGTGTTGTATGAATTGTGTACTAATGTTGCGCACAGCATTATATAAACTGGTATTAATGTTGGATCATTGTTACATGGATGTTTCATTTATGTATTATTTATGTTGAACAGTGTTGCAATAATGTTGCGTTAGTATTGCATGAATGTTGTACCAGTGTTGCATCATTATGTCATTACTCTTGCTGCTATGTTGCATCTACATAATTATGTTGCATGTAGTATTATGTGATTTAGTTCCTGTATTGCATCAGTGTTACATCAGTGGACTGGTGTGTGTATAGTAGTGTTGCATGGTTGCATCAGTGTTTCATTATTGCTGTATAATACTATGTTGTATCTATGTTGCTCATAATATCATATGATTTAGCATTATTATTCCATCAGTGTTATATCAGTATAATGTATTAGTGTTATGTATCAGTGTTGCATCAATATTTGTGTTAATATTAGATCTATGAACGTATTAGATATGGACTACCACTTCTATAGTAAACCTTATAAAGCTACAGCGCACAGAAGCACGAATCAAAAACCCTGATGCGTTTTACAGTTGCGCATGAACACACCTCTGTTGTATATGGGTAATCATATGCTCCTGTTTACAATGTGGTTTATAATGGAAATGGCGCATGCGCTTTCTAAAACTGTATCGAGGGCATTAATATTCATGTTTGTTTCATTACAATAGCGTTAGTTTGGCAGTCCATATCTAATCTAATACATCCATGGTTGCATTATTCTTTCATAATGTTGATGCTATGTTATGTCCATGTTGCTCATGGTATTATATGATTTAGCATCAGTGTTGCATCAGTACTGCATAATAGTGTTGTATCAGTGTTGTATCATTGTTTCATTACTATGACACTATGTTATGTACATGTTGCACATGGTGTTATATGATTTCGTATCAATGTAGCATTAGTATTGCATCATTTGCATCTGTGTTGCATCAGTGTTTTTCATTACTATTGATGCTATGTTGTAATATTCCACATGGCATTACATGATTTAGCATTAATGTTGCATTTATGCATTACAATTTTACATTAGTATTGCATCAATCATGTATTGGTGTTATATCAGTGTTTCATCACTATTAAGTAGCTATGTTGTGTCTATGTTATACGCTGTATTTTATGACTTAGCATCAATGTTGCGTGTTTGCAGTGTAATGTTAGGTACATCAGTGTTACTCAATATTATGCAATATTGTATGAATATATTTCATCAACTTTGCATTAGTAGGACAATATGTAGGGGAAAAAAACGAATTTTTAATTTATGCTTTTTTTCTCGGGTTACAAATTTTTATATTTACTAATTATTGCTTTGATTTCTTCTTCCATTTAGATTTTTGTTTTTTTTTACAAAATATGAAATATTATACTCGAAGTTCCCAGAAAATTTTCAACTTTTGAAAAAATATTTTTTATAGGTATATTTTTTTGATATTACTGTAGTTGACTTAGCTTCTTCCTTGGGAAGACCAATTCATTTATTTTCCTTCCTTGGACAGTTGAAGAAAATAACTATGAAAGAGTTGGTACTTCCTCGAAAACGAAATCGATAATCGTTTGAAGTAACATCGAATCGGTCCTTTTTCCATGTAACTAATTTCGTAATTTGTAGCATAAACGAATCTCGTTCTTGGACAGTTTAATGACGGTTCAAATGGAAATTTCGTGTTTTCTACGTAGGTCGATTTCGCGACTAAATGGCCGTAACTTTGATATTTGTAACGATATTTTTGTTTCGCGGTATTTATATTATTAAAAAAAAAATTACAGATATTCGATTTGACATAGTAAATATACGGAGTGGTACGATTGGCTGATTCGATAATTTTCCGAACAGAATGAGTCGGATGGTATTTTATAGGTTAGTGTGCTGACAATCGTATACGTCGCGGTAATTAGTCGAATGGTTTGGAGGCTACGTCGATACGCGAGAAAGGAACATTTTTGCTCACCGGTATTCGCGTGTGTATTGGCGCGAATTGATAGAAATTCACGTACAATTATCGATGCAGGACGTGATTCGAGAATACAATGTGCGAGGTAATTTGAATGAAATTTTAAAAATAGACTGCAAGGTATTGTGCGGCGGATAGTCTCATGAATAAAGATGGTGGCGATTTCCCATTGAAGCGGAGATGCGAGATGGACGTCGGGTTTGTGTAACCGCGTGGCCGTTGTTTGCGCCGTGTATATGTAATCTGACTTATATGGGTTTTAATTAGGAACGCTGACCGTTTTAATTCGTTTTTAATACGGTCGCCGTAATAATAGCAGAATTTCGTCATTCGGTGTGATCGCGTTTTAACGACCATAGGGAACCTTTTTGGCTAGAGATGGTAAAGGTGTTTAAGGTTGAGGCAAGAAATTATACGGCATTAGGTGATGGCACGAGGAGTGTATAAATAATATAAGGAGTTTTATAGTATATGAAACGTTTATATATTTTTTCTTATAACATCTCGTATTACATAGAGCTAAGTTTGCGAAATGTTTAATAATTAAGTGGCGCAACGGTTACAAAAAGCGTTCGCTCTTATTCGTGATAAACGGCCGTGCCAGAAGACAATACGCCGCTCTTTTAAAATACGAATCGAGCGGGCGCTCGTGATGGTGCTCGCATTGAGCGAATGGGTACCTTTGAAATGTCCGCAGTCGATGTGCACTAATTTCGTGGTAGCGGTAGATGATCTGCGAAGTCAAGTGCAAACTATTCGTTGTCATTTTCACAACATTATATGAAACTTTAAAAAAACAGTCTCCTTCCGAACCAAGTAAGGCAGATGATCGAAGATACGCAAAAACCATTGAACACGCTGAGCTTGGTGCTGGGATCGGAACCAGATAAATTTAAATATTCCAATAGTACGAAAAATAACAACAAAATTATTCTCTTTTTCATCATTGGACTAATTCGCACGTCCACTGTACTGAAGCGTAACTAAAAGTATTATCAAGAATAAGTGGCCAAGTAGATAAAAAACTAGAACGGCCGTGAAGTCTTATCTTGCTTTCTTATAGGTGTCGATTGTGGACTCACCTGGCAACCTGGTTCGTTTTTTAATTTGATGATTATTTTTGTGTGAAACGATGGTAATATATTTGTTTGTAGATGTGGTAGCACTGATTTTTTTCGAATTTTGAACAGTTTTCAACACTGTAAAACATCAATAGCAATTATTGGTTTGTTTGTAAGAGAAAAATTTCCTCCAGAAAGAAAAATTTAATTTCTATGTTTGCGATGGCAACACTGATTTTCAAGTTTTTAATAAATTTTCATGCGTTATTATGAAGTATTTGCTCAAAGTTGAAAATGTATTTTTGGGAAAAAAAAATTTTGCTGGGGAAAATATTTTTTATTTTTGATGGCAACCCTGTTTTCTGATTTTAAAAGTAATCTTCATAGACCTTATGTTTTCATGAACTTGAAACCAAAATGAAATTATGATGAAAATTGAATTTGCATTTATAGTGAGAGAAAATTTTCCTAAAAGGGAATCGGATTTTTGTGTATGGTGGTAACATTGATTGTTAAATTTTAAACTTTTTTTGATGACTTTGAACGTTATGTTGAAATAATCACTCGAATCAATTTGATTTTTAATGATTTTCTGCAAAAAATTAGCTTATTTTTTGTTGGTAACCGTCAGGGTGGCAATACTGATATTTAAATTTTCACCTCTTTTCTCTGCATTTTTTTGTAGATGATATCAATTGAAGAATATCTGATAAAAAATTTTCAAGGGGTTTGTTTTTTTTTTAATTAATTTAAAATTGGGAAATACTTATTTTTGGTTCATATTAGTAATGGCAACACTGTTTTGAGACTACAGTGCAGTGTTGCCAAACGTATGATAATTAACGTATTGTAAGGTAATTTTAACATCTATATGAGCCGCTCAGCAGTCCATAACAACAATAAGTCGTAATTATCATAACTTAGAAAAATAAAATAAACATGTAAGCAGCCATGCCGCATTGCTGGAGCTGAGTTTTTAATTGAAGCTTCTCCGTGTTCGCAAATAATGATGCTAACCTTTTTCATGTCAACAGGCTACATAATTTGAGGCTCCTCAATTTTGAAGATCCCCATTTTGGATCCATTTTGACCGAAACTAAAGAGGTCATATTTTCGTCATCAACTTACCATACATGCGAAGTGTGACCTCTCTAGGTTGATTTGATGAGGAGATAAGGAGTATTCATGAAATTTCCTTTACCTATTACTTCTCCAAAAGCCATTTCTTGCCACTCGGGAAGCTAAAATCAAAATAGTTTAGTTACTTGGATTCATTTTATCATATGACACCACAATAAAAAATTATGGACCTCTTGTGTATTTCCACCTTACTTTGAGGTAAATAACCTGTTCTTCTCCCCTCTAATATCATATATGGAGGTGAATTAGGGATATAGTATACTTCCTATCTCCAATAACCATATGAGTTTATATTCATTATATTTTTATCAATTTGAGGCTCCTTAAGCTCTACTCAAATTTTAAAAATCCGCCATTTTGGATCCATTTTGACCCAAATTCAAGAGGTCATGTTGTATTCACCAACTAACCCCACTTATAAAATTTAATTATTCTTTATTGATTTAGTGAGGCGATATGGAAGATTCGAGAAATTTTATGACTTATTAAAACTTTCTCGAAAAGCCCCTTTTCGCTTCAGCTCCACTCCAAATTCACTTAAAAGGCAGAAACTTGAATATGTTGGTTTCCTTAACTTATTGTTTTACATAAGATTAAAAGCAAAAATTTGGAATCTTTTGCTCGCCCTTCTGCCTTCTTCAAAATTTGAGTGATCCGTCATATTGAGATCAATATAAAAAAAGCTTTTTTCGCATTTTCAAGAAGAATTTCTTACCAAATGTTGAGGGATTTTCATAGTTACTTGCCGGCTATAAGCGTGGGAGGATATATGTATTTACACCAAAAATTTGGACATTTTCCACATGATTACAAATGGTCTGAATCGCAAAGATTTGAAGACTCCATCCAATCTAAGCCCTCCTTTTCAAATCATGTGGCTTATAGTAGCTCTCCTTTTAAATTATTGAAAACTCAGCTAAAAAATGTTTTTCCTCGAAAAAGGGAATTTTTACGCTCGAATTACTGAATTCCATAGAACACACGGTATTATGGACAACCTTCGCTCATATTCGCTAAAGCAACATTTCAGAACCCTATCCTGAAATTATTCGCTAATCGTCGTATCAATGATAAAAACGACGAAACTATCCCAGGGCTGAGTCGTCTATATTGATGCTTTGATCTAGATTCGGGTCCTTGAAAATGTTAATAAACGGTTTAGAATTGTAACGGCATCAAGCGCGTAAATATTTTTCACCATTCATCTTTGTAGAGAGATTGCGTATCGTATATCTGAGGATGTCATCTTCAAATATGTAAAGCACAAAAGTCACGAAAGCGAGGAAGCAGATGTAGTCACGCACTGGTTGCAATGTCACTATGTAAAATGTGTATTTAACGGCGTTGAGAAATAATTTACGTACCGTATAAGCGATTTATACGTATACACTATACACGTTCGTGTATACATCGAAGAAATATTATACTTATACCGAAAACGGCGACGAGTCGCGAGCGCCTAATAGTGGTAGCGGCTCTGGCGTAATTAACGTTCAAAGTTAATTAAAATAAGCGCGATTATATCTACAACACGGAGCGCTCGGTGACCTCTTCGGTAGGTCGGCCCTTTGTATTTCAAGACTCGACAATCGAAGAAGTTGATGTCTAGGTGCTCAGAGTGTCGGACAGTACACTTGAAAATTATACCGAAGCTGTGATCCATTAAGTATATCAAATGAAGATTGACATCTTATTATAAAGGATTTCTAGACAGCGCTGGACGCTAAAGAGTTGGTCATAAATGATACGTTGATTGTTATACTTATTATTTTAACGAAGAGCACGAGCTCGGCGTATTTTTCGTGTATTCAAATTGTACAACACGGTTGCGTGGCGGTTGTGTAATGCACGCTGGCCGGTACGTTCGTAGAAGTATTTTTATGTAAGAATTATCATTCATATTTGACGGATAAATGGCCGTGCGAGTGATACGATTTCGTAGCGATTGGTTTTCATTTTGGCATAATTTATCGTATGACGGAAATAAGAGTATTTATTAAATATAGGCAACCAGAACGTTCAAGATAGATTTGAAAAATAAGAATTACCTTGTAACTTAAACGTTATATGACAACAGAGAGATCTTCCTAATATTTTTCGTTAATGACTTCCATATCGATACGTAGTATGATTTAAATGCACTGGGGATCATAACAGTTAATATGAGGATAAAATGGCTATGTGTCACAAACTTTGTTAGCAAAGTCGACATCAAAGTATTTATTTGATAAAATGAACATAAAATTATTTTTAGCATAAAAAAATCTTGAATAATTGAAAACATTTCGCATAGTTATTAATAAGTCAGAATAAATTAATACCCTCAAAAAAAGTCAGAATGACACGAAATGCTACAGAATTGATATGTGAAATAAAGAAAATAAAAAATTAAATAGTTGAAAATGTGGAAAGAAGAAAAATTGTTTTTTTTTTTTTTTAATGAAGTAAAGAAAAAATAGAGGAAATGAAAGTATAATATCGATTAAAAAACAATAATAACAAAAAATATGTCAAATTCATAAAACATGAAAAAAATGAAAAATAAAAAACGTAAGCAGCCATGCCGCATTACTGGAGGTTTTTTCCCTCACTTCCCACTTCCGGGATGGGGTAAGTTTATTTTATTATATGGGGAACAATATACTTGGTATTGTATACCCTGAGAGCCACAGAGACAAACGAGGGGGTAAGCAGGAGGCTTTTTTCTCAGCACTCATTGAGGAAAAACATAAATGTATGTATACTAAAAAGTTGGGCATTTGTCAAATGATAACAAATAGTCCGAAACGCAAAGATATGAAGACCCCCCTCCCCTGACCCCTTCCTGCTCCTCTGCCCCCCCCTCAAACCATGCAGTTTGTAATAGCTATTGTTCTTATTAAAAGATCACCCAAAAAGTATTTTAAAATTGATAGTCAAAGCTATTCAATATGGATAAAAAGAGGAGAAGTGTAGTAAAACATAACAAATCACTTTTCCAATAGCAAAAAAATCAGTTCCTGAAATGTACGTCAAACGAAAAATATGTGAAAAATTAGGAGCAAGGAAATAGGTGTAGCAGTTTTTGTAAGTACTTTGTTGATGTACCTACATAATATATCTAGTTCCGATATTAGTAAAAACATTAAAAACTCAGCTAACAAATAGCATAGGGGGTTCTGACTCCAACCCCCCGTCCCTCTTAACTATAGCTTTGTATAAATGAAATCAATTACTGTTGACTCAGAGGATTGAAATAAGCTCAAACGAAAAAAATAATAATTTGTTCGCTGTACAAAAAAATCTGAAAAAATACCACTATATGAATGAAATATGTTAGTTATGACCAGTCCTGTGCAGAGGGGGGGGGAGTCCTCCCGGGCCATAGTTTTTTTTGTTGCTCTTATGACTTTTCCTCCTGGCCCCAGATTTTCTCTGCACGGCCGTAGTTATGACTATAAGTCAGAAGGAAATAAAATCAAAAAAATAAAATTGAATTAAATATTAATGAAATCAAAAACAAATTTGAATTATAAAAATATGTCCAAGTCACAAATTAAATGTGAGAAACTAAATATTAAAAAGTCAAAAAAATAATAGTCAAAATTATCGAAAATTAGGTGAAAAGGCAAAATGCAGACAAAAACACAAAATCATTTTTCCGAATCAAAAAAGTCAAAATGAATAAAAATAAGAGCCAAAACTCTCAAAATATATATAAAAAAATCTAAAAATAGGTAAGATGAATTAGTGAAATAAATAAAAGAAGAAGAAAAAAGTTAAAATTGCTCTGAATGAAAGCAATCTTAAACTTGAGTGAATATTCATAGAAATGAACAATTTGACAGCTTAAAAATTAAAAATTGAAAAAGTAATGGTAAAGAAATGTGGCAAAAAAAAATTGATTTTTTTTTTTGTATTGTCAGTTATCAATAGTGACATGAAACTTCATGAAAATTTGAACGAAAGATCTTCGAAAATGTTATAAAATTGCATCGAATATTTTCCAAATGAAAATGTAAATTATCATAATTTCAAGAGCTCAAGAAATACATCTATAAATTTCAAAGTAGCAGAAATAATACTTGCTGTATAAGAAAGATGATCATTATGTTAAAACAGAGTTATATAATATTATGAAGTATGTCAATATCCAATGTAAAAAAATGGAATAAATTTTCAAAAATCGAGGGTAGAAAAAAATCGACCAAAACTTAAAATGAAAAATTCATTAAAAAATTGAAAATGAAGGAAACTACATATTTTTCCAAATTTTGTTCAATTTGAACATAATAAAACAATTTTAATGCGTTGCGCCAATCCTCTCGTCGATCACACTTAGAAATAATGTTAATAAAATTGCCTACGAGTTAAAACGAAGGCGCGTAATTATCGCGTAACGAAGTGGATAGCCTCCAAACTCTTTACGAAACACCGTTGTATTCTCTATTATCAGTTCGCTCTAATCTACGCTACCAAATAAGTAAACGGTCGAAGAAAGGGGGAAAAATGAACAGGTACACGATTAAAAAAAAAAAAAGAAAAAAGGTTATCAAAAAATTGCAAATAGCAACATAGGCGAGTACAATACACCATCGTTCATTTTTCAAGGCTAAACAAATAAATACGGCGGCGATTGAGTAATAGAGATTTTATTTCCTAATTGAATAATCAACACTGGTAGAACGGTAGTATACGAGTGATGTGCGCCGATATGCGCCACGCCGATTCTAATTTAATTGTAATCTCGCACTAACCGATCGGTCGTGATTGATTGTATTATTCTTGTCTGGTCGCAAAGTTCATTATCATAGAGCACGAATATACATTGTTACGAGGCTTTCGTAGACGGTGATTTTTTCGTAACGATGACGTTAGGTAGAACTTCAACTCCTACTGATGGCGAATGTACGACGTACGTGTGACTGTGAATCGTGTCGTGTATAAATACACGTTCGAAAGATGAATGAAGTTCGACATTGGAATTTTGTTTCGTTCAGAATCGAAGGTATGGTTAGATTTGTCGGATGTGGGTGTAGCGTGTGTTGTGAAACGAGATAAATACGGTCGGAAATTAAAGATTAAAGATGTTTTTTTCCGATGGAAGTGTACCCAGTTGTGGATTGATAGAGCATATAAGGTATGCCTTGAAGGCTTTGATATGTTGGCGTACGTTTTGCTGAGGAGGGATATGAGGTTATTCACATTGAATTTATGAATTTTACAGTTTCATGATCAAATAACTATGTTTCTTTTTTTCAACGTTGAAGCTTGAAAATAGGGAATTATAAGTAGTTGATCTTCAGTGGATGATTTTTCAATGGTCTTTATTTCTATGCTTATCATAATCAAATATTCAAAAATCTGTAATCTAAACAGGGCGTTCCTTTTTGTGGTAAATCGTCAATAGTGGACTATTTGGAAGCAAAAGTGAAAATATTTAGGTTTTCATCTGCTCAAAATATTAGACGGGCAGACATATATCACTTGGAAATAAGAAATCTGTTCACGATAAAGATCTACTTTGAAAATTAATATCTCATTGTTAATTGATGATAGATGTGTGCCGTTCGCATCAACGTGTAGAACGTATGATGTAATATTATTGGTTAAGAAGCATCAAATGTAGAAGAGGTTAGGGTAGAAGCATTGTGAATTTTAATTTTTTAATTTTTTTTTTTTTTAATCATAAGCCGTATGCAGCTCTGGGCTAGAGACGAATTTCTTTATTTTATTTTATTTTTTAAATAAGTCGTTAGTTTTTCTCGAATATTTTTGGAAAATACTTTATTAAGAAGCCATTTCAAAAATTGCTATAAATCAGCGAGGTGAATCGAATTTCATTTTTTTCTCAAACATTGAAGGAGAATTGGTCACAATAGTTGCTGAATGGCTTCAAAAGGACAACTTAAAAATTTTAGCTCGCTAATTCAATTTTTAGCCAACTAAAACAAGGTGAAAAGTTTTAGAAATTTTCAGATTTTCAAAAAAAAAAAAAAAAAACGAATTTTTGAGTAATTAACATTTTTTTACTTTCTAAGGTCATATTTTGTCGTGTTAGGACTTGAAAAAATTTCAGCTGCCAATTTTCGTTAAATTTAGCTGGTCCAATCAGTTTTTAACATTCTTTGAAAAGGCACCAATTTTAGTTATTTTCAAAAATAAATGACAACTGGTTAACTTATTGGTTGTGTGGGCAATATAGGCTTAATTTAAGCTATTTTGAACTCAAAAGGGAAAATATGCTCTATTTTAACCTCATTAAGCATGCCAAGACATCACCTGATCTCTATGTTTTAGCATCAAAAAACTCAGATTTTAGGAATCACTGTGAAACAAAAAAAAAAAGTAAGCAGTACGACCGCTTTACTGAAGCTGAGTTTTTAACTAGGACTTGTTCACTTGAAAAGTTGAACTTAGAACAGTATAGTATTTCTTACCATGAAATAATCATATGAACACATATTTCTCAAATTATAACTACTCGAGGCTCCTCAAATTATCTTCAAATTGTTAAGATCCGCCATTTTGGATCCTATTTGATCTAAATAGAAGAGGTCATATTCTGGTCACCAACTAACCCCATACACAAAACGTAACCTTTTTAGGCGGATTTGGTGTGGAGATATGGAAGATTCAAAAAATTTCATGAAAGAAAAACAGAAATTTTCCGCCTGCCTAATACCCACTCTATTGCTTGCTCGGATAGGTATCGTTGTATCGTTCACAGCCCTGCCCATAAGGCATTTACCTTAAGTATGTGGCGGAGGGTAGTATAGAAATCACTAAAAAATGACAAAACATGGGAGTTACGGGCATAAAACATGAAAAAATTCCTATGTTAGCAACATTTTGTCCCCTTTTCCCCTTTCCAATTTTTTTTTTAAATCGCCTTTGTAAATATGTGTGCTTTGAAAATTTTTCATCTCGTGAGTCATGATCTATTGATGATGAAAATATGTGAGTTGTTTCATAGTATTGTGTGCCTTCTGTCAACATAGTGATACTGTGATATATGCACCTCACATTATGGAAATTTCGTGTTTATTTTTTGAACATTTTTTCAATTTTGAACACATTCGAGTTGCTTTTGCAGGTTATTTTATTTTTGTGTGAGGAAACTGTGAGAAAAGAATTTTCAAATTTTCGTTTCGTATTATCATTTTTTCCACATTTTAGACTTATTTTATATTATCATTATTTTTTTTGTCGATATATCATGAGTTTTAACATGTGTATGTGCTATATACGCTTTCTCACTTTCCTTTCTTTCTTCCTTTTCAAATAAATTAGAAATTCCTAAAATAAAAATGATACGAAACGCATACAAAAAAAAAAAAAAAACGTATTTATTTTGTACAAATAACACATAGGTAAATTATTTGAGGGGGGAAAAATAATAAATAAAATAACAGTGCTGGAAAAAGTCTAGAACAAAATCTTACGTAGGTACATAAATTCGAATGAAAAAATAAAATAAAAACCTTAAGCTAAGAAAATAAAAAGGTAATATTTTGATTAATTTGTACTTAGGTAATACACAATATAAAATTAAGAATACATAATGAATAGATCTCGCATACATATGCCTACACGTATTGTATGTAAGTAAACGTAGCTCATTTAGAAGAAGATAATCGAAAATGAAGATGAAAACAGAAACAGCTTCGTGTTTACTAATTATTGTGAAATGAAATTCTATTTAATTATTTTTTAATGAAGGAGAGTGAAGAGAAATGATGGAATTTCTATAATGTCGAAAAAACTAGCAAATATTGAAAATAAATAAATAGGTAAAAAAATCTTTCAAATCAAATAAGAGTGAGTAAGTTACTTAAAATTTTCATGAAATGTTTTCGTACACATGAGGAAATAAAGGGAGAGTAGTCGACATTTTTTCAAAAAAAAATGTATGACGAATGAAATTGTGGAAAATTTTGGTCTTCTTTTCATTATATTTAATATTTCTAGGATAAAATTAAAAACCTGTTGGTTACCTAAATAGTGCATTATATACTTATAATATGAACTAGGTTACTATCGCTACTAACAGTAGGTAATTAAATGGCAGTGATCGTGCTAATAAAACATAATGAATTGATTGGTCCGATTTTAAATATAATTATTTGTAGCAATTTAAAAATTAAAAATAAATATACATACGATTATTTATAATGCAGGCCTATGGGAAGAATGTAGGAAATTTAAATAAAATATTATAAATGTTAAAAAAAAAAAAAAAAAATATTTACACAGGAAAAACTCTCGAGTTTCACCTATTCAATTTTTAACATAATTGATAATACATAAAAGTACACAGTGGCGCAGCTAGAAGTTTTTCTCAGCATGGTTTAATGTGAAAAAGTCTTGAAGAAGTTGAACTTACTATAAATAATACTGTAATTCTATTTGGGATCTTCCAATAGAAATCAACAGAAAAAAAAAACTAATTTTAATATTCATCAAACAATCTCGTCGCAAATGGCCCAGGCTGCCGAGCGACAAAAAAAAAGTTATTTAAAAAAAAAAACTCTCCTTTTTCTGGGTATTTTTTGAAGCATAATTATTAAATTATTTATTAATTTATTTATACTGGCGCTTATAATTTCCAAAACTACCACGCCAGTTTCTTTTTAGATTTGTCTAAATAGTTTTGCTGTCCTGAGAAAAATGAGGATATTATCTATTCCGATTAATAAATCGCCAGACAAAAATCAAACATTTTTGCACCAGTGGCTGACCACATGGTTAGATTAACTAAAACAAAAAAAAACCTTAGCAACGCTACTGCAAGTACATAAAAAACACCATGCAGAGTGTTTCACCTCAACACGGGTTCCTTCATACTACATGTAAGGCTAATCATGTGACATTCATATATGATGGTTTTCCCACCCTAATTGTTGAAGGGGTTGAGATACAATGTCTGAAAGATATTTGTTCACTTTATTAATGACCAACATCAAAAACTTTTTTATTTAATCATCCATTTTATGACCTATGCTGTTTACATCAAAATGTAATGTATGTAAAATGTTTTAATGTGGTATCACCACGTTCATTTGTGTCATAAGTAAGGGATAGGAGAGGAAAAATTGTGATTAAAGTTTAAAAAACGATGAAAAATATTATTCATTTTTTCATATTTTTAGCAAATGGGTGACTTTGAAAAATATTGTGTTGACCCTATTTTTTTGATGATTTTTTAATAAACCTAGTATATTCGTAAATTTATTTTGTATTTATAAAAATTATTCCTTAAAAAAAAAATCACGCCTTTACTGTCTATGAACCTGCAGAGCATATGTTTTCACAATAATTTGATTTCATACAAAAAAAAAAAAAAAAAAATTAGTAACAAAATTGATATTTTGTCCATCTTTAGAGCCATAGTCGGTTGGGGGGGGGGTTGGGTGTCTAACCCTCCAAGTGATTTTTTAGGTGTTTTTTTTTTTTTTTTTTTTTTTAATTAAAAATGTAATAACAATATCAACCTTTCGGTAATTTCAAACAATTTACCATCTTTCCCTCTTGACTTTATGGAATTGAACCCCCGCCTCACCCCCAAGCAGCAACCCTAAAACTGGCACTGTATTAGAGGTATCCATATGGCATTTACCCAAAATATGTGGCGGAGGATGAAGTGGAATTCAGTAAAAAATGATTGAAATATGGGCGTTAGGTGCAAAAAATATGAAAAAATTACTATTTTTTACAACATTTTTTTCCCTTGTCCCCTTTCCAATTTTTGTCAACAACACTAAATTATACATTCTGTATTATTTTTGTACATACAATTGATTTTTACCTGACCCAAATGATGAGATAAAATTTTTGGGCATTACAGTGGTTCAAAAATACATTTGAAAATTTTTTTTCATTTTTGCTCATGATATCGATAAAAAATCGATTTTTATTCTAAAATCCATTTATCAAAAAAAAAAAAATTATTTTTAAATTTAGAAGGACCTTATTCGAAATTTTTGACCCTCCTCCTCCCATTTCGGGGTTAGGTGTTGAACACATAAATTTTCATGCGAAAAAAAAATTAAATGATGGTGCATTGAAATCTAATAGTGCAATTTTTTGTAGTTGAAAAAAAAAATGTATATTGTTTTTCAGGTTGACAAATTATACCTATATTAAATGAATTTCAAAATTCATTTCCTTTTCTATGTTAATTAATTTTTTTGTAATTGAGCGAATTTTTCATTTTTAGTGTAAATTTCACATTAAACGAAATGCTGATTCTTCACCCTCAATGAGCCTCCATCAAATTTGTTTTTTTTACTTAATTTTTGAAATACAATTTTTTTAAATGAAAAATTAATTATATTAAAGATTATAAACTTGATATTAAAAAAAAAAGCAAGTTGCAACTTATTAGTCATATTTTTCAAATCTTTGTATCGTGATTCCTTCAGTGACAAGGGTAGGCAAACTATCATACCTGAAAATCATATGAATAGCTCTATGTGTGATATGAAGGAGCTCGTATTGAGGTGAAACCACCTGTATATACGTACGTATGTAAAAATATTAAAACTATACATTATACAGGGCAATTTATAAATGGTCGATCGTATCTATAAGTGTAGAGTGTGATAAAGGAAGAAAAAGTGAATAATAAAAGAGAGGGAAAAATAACGAAAAAAATATCAGCAAACACACAAGTACTTGAATCTATGGTTATGTAGGTACTCGTGTGTGCTATTACAGATACTACCAATGTAACGAATAATATCAATGTAAATTGAAAAAAGAAAGAAAAAAAATTCTTAATACTACGAAAATAAATAACGACTATATCACTGGCAGTTATTATAAAATGAAGAGCTTACTGAAACGAAAAAAAAAAAAAAAAGAAAGAAAAAAAAATACAAAAATAAATAAATTACAAAAAAAAAAAAAACACCTATTCAACTAGACTGGCTTTTATCGTTTTTCGAATAAGACGAGAAAAAGGTCAACGCTTTCATCAACTGGTAGCTCTTCGATATAGGTATATTACTATCGTAAAGCTTCTTGGAGGCTTTACAGTCGACGTAAAACCACCAATTGCACTTGAGGATGGTTTGATCGAAGAGCGTTGATTCCGGGCATAGGAAACTCTTCATTACCAGGCCATCGTCTGTGAGCGCGCATACGTGGAATACCTGTGGGGAAAAAACAACGTATAGTTCACCGTATACATGGGCGATTTAATGGATAATTTAAAATGATTTGGAAGCGCGCGTACGAATAATTAATTAGGTCGTAAAAAACGTTTCGAAATGACTGGTCGGATGGCACGTCCGACGAAATAGGTAAGTGGTCTATTAGGCCGCGTTTGCGTGTGTAAAATTTATCGCACGAAAGAAAAAATGAATGCGACGAGGAGTTCGACTTGGGCGACGAAATATTTTTGATCGAGAATCGAAAGCATTTCGCGACCTCGTATGGACCGGTACGAGTTACGCAATTCGCGCATAACGCTCGTCTCGTGCGTCGCTTGTTAAAATTTTTATTCGATAATGGAAAATTTAATGGTTTCCGTGGACCAATGGAGAAGTGTATTACGAGGTGGAATGAGGAAATCTCCCCACCCATCGCGGAAAAATATAAAAACATTACCATGCAGTTTAGATCCTCGTCGGCGTATAATCCGGGGAAATGTTTTTGATCTCCGCAACTGAAAGTTGTATCCGGTAGCTCGACCCTGGAGGTGAAATTATCGTCGAAATTCTTGTCGTAGTTGACCGGATAGTATTCCTTGGGAGCGTTCATCACCTTGTGTATGCCAGTCAGCGCGTATTTCTGCTTAGGAGCTTTGGTGACGATTTTCGGAGACATGTACTCTGTGGTGGTGATGACGGCGGGTGTCGGAGCTGGCGTCGTTGTAGTGGTGGTGGATGGCTTAGGGGTGGTGCTGGTGCTAGCCGCTGCAGCTAGGGCGGCCAGTTGTTTTTGTTGTTGGTAGAGCATTTGTTGTTGGCGAAGTTGTATAGATGCTAGGAGAGCATCGGCGCTGATGTTGGTGGCTTGCGAGACACTCTTAAGAGCATGCCCGACCGCCTCCGGTAACAAAGGGTCGGCGGGAGGTGGGACGGCTGATGGTGAGACTACTTTTAGTTGAGCTATGGAGTTGGTTACGTCTGTATCACGATTACCAGTGAGTGCTGTCAGCTGTGTGGGAATGAATGTATTAATTTTTTCGCCTATTGGAGCATACTCCTTATTTAGTTTATTTTTTGTGGTCTAGAAAGTGTTCTGGGAAATACACTTCTTCACTTCGCAAAATGGCGAAAAGTAATATGTGACATATGAACTTAGTAAAAACTAAGCTGAATTATGCTTTATCTCCAGCTTTCAGTGCCTTGGATGAGGGGTGATGGGGGTTTTATCTTTGATAAAAATTAATAATTTAGAAGGATTAATTATTATTTTTTTATTTAAATAAATTTATTTTTTAATATAAAAATAAATGAATGAGTATTTACATTTCAATAATAAATTTTAATTTATATAATTATGTATGATTTATAAACGAATTTTTAGTTAAAATAAAAAAAAAATTTGGAAATTTGGGCAATTTAAAGTTTTTTGGTTCCATAATTATACTTTGTCGTCCAAAGATAGAAAAAATTCTAGCATCTTAATTTATTTTTGAATTTAGGACGTCTAAATTATTTTAAAATTTATTTTTAAAAAGCATCAATATTTCACAAAGCTTACGGAAACATCACATTTTTTGCTTCAAAATGACTTCATAGAGAATGGTAGATGTTTTAGCATCAAAAAGCTCATACTTTGGAAACCCCTGCAAAGTAAAAATCAAGCATTTTTTTGCCTTTTGAGTCCAAGAAGGCCTAAACTGAGCCAATACTGTGCACACCACCAACAAAGCAGCCGTTTGTCGTTAATTTTTGAAAATAACCAAAATTAGTTCTCTTTTGAAAAAAATGGACTAGTTCCAGTTTTTGGACGACATAATATGAAATTATAAGGTAAAAAATTTTAATTAACCAAAAATTCATTTTTTTGAAAATTTCAAATTTTTGAAAAATTTGATTTCATTTTGGTGTTTAAAAATTGAGTTGGATGACTGAAAATTTTATGATAATGTTTTGAGGCCATTTAGCAATTATTGTGATCCCGTCTGTTTACTTTTTGAAAAAAAAAAAAAAAAAAAATCGGCCACTCTAAGCTACACTAAAGTGGATCAAATCTCCTTTTCGTGAAAAATTTGAGGAAGTTGTTTTCCGACCCTAATGAAAGGTAAAAAATATTGACAATATGACAAAAAAAATTTGAGGTCTCAAAATTCAACATAGGTTTCATAAAAAAGAAATTTTGGTTTTCAGATTGTTCTTCTCATTTGATTTATAAAGTTTCAGGTATATGTGTTACTTTGTAAAATTTTGTTTTTTCGTCCCTCAACACAAAGCAAACAACAAAACTGAAAATTAAATTTTTGAATTTCAACCTACAGTAGTAATGACCGTTAGTAACCATGGAACTCTGGCATAATTTCAAAATTTTACGATGTAATTTTTTAACACATCATCACTAGTTTTCTCGGAATCAAAAAAAAAGTAATAATTTTGCATCCACATTAATATAAATTGTTCATGTACACATTGTACACTACACCCTAAATCCATCCTCAGAAATGATGTTGTAGGGGAAAGAGAAAAATTATTTCCCTCAAAATGCAGGAGGTAAAAAAAAGTGGAAAATTTTCGATTATGATTTCTAATGAAGAAGTTGGCTCGAATTTGGGTCAAAAGCATCCAAAATGGCGGAAAGTCAAAATTTAAGAAGGGCTTGAAGAACCTCAAATGAATATTTATGACGAATACTTTATTCTAAACCTACATTCATGGATAATATTGAAGGGGATAGGGGGATATTTCAAGCCTCAGTATTGGATGTGGAAGGTAGATATAAAAACGCTAACACCAATATATGCAAATCTGAACACGCGTTATTAAAAACTCAGCCCTAGTAGTACGGCGTGGCTGCTTACACTTGTTTTTCTAGGTCGATGTTCGTGTTAATACTTGTTTTCATTTATCTCGTTATGGATGACGTTTATGAGAAATTTAGTTGTTCATAAAATTATTCTAATTTTTATTTCTTAAAAGAAATGCTCAATATATTTTTTATGTGCGGTGCTTTAGAACACCAAAAAATGCTTGTGATTTTTATGACTTATATGTATATATTATCACTAGCGTTTGCTTAGGATTTTGCAAAATTTAATTTATATTAACAAAAAATAAAAAAGGAATTAAAAGAATAAAATAAAAATTCATTCTAACATTGCGAATATCTTGAATGTCAAAACTATAATAGTTTTTTATGTTCTTTTGATAATTTTTATTTATTTTTTATTTTTTTTATTTTTTTTATTTTATAAATCTTTTTATAGTTTTTGATTTTTTAAAATCTTTTTTAATAGTTTTTGATGTTTTTTCATCTTTTAAATTTTTTAAAATCTTTTTTGATAGTTTTTGAGTGTTTTTTGATAATTTTTTATTTGAAAAAATATTTTTGTTTTTTTGATTTTTAAATCTTTTTTTTATAGTTTTTGATGTCTTTTTGATAATTTTTAATTTTTTTTTTTGTAATTTTTTACTAAAAAATTTTTTCCTCTTTTTCGATCTGCATTTACAAGAAAAACTGTCTTATAAAAAACTGACCATTTTTTTTTTTTTTTTTTTTTTTTAATAAATTGATGCCATGTACAGCACTGGGCTAGAGGCGAGCCTAAGTAGGATTAATTTGCAGTGAAAAGTTACGTAGTTTTTTCGATTTGATGCATCGCAAAGTTGGAAACCTCCCTCGTTTATTATTTTCTCTACATAGTATTATACGTGATTTTAATTGTTTGGAAATTTGAGTATGTTATTTAGGGTGGAACTTTTAATAAATAATTAAAAAATTCAGTTCTTTTGGTCGTACATTTTTGAGTGAGCGCTGGTTCCTCATTGAACAATGATGAAGGTATTTCCTAATTTTCATCTCTGAGAAGCCTCTATAAAAATAACCAGTCTCCACGGTCACCAGAAAGTACCTATGAGACCAAATTTCAATCTTTTAAGATCCTCTATCACTTATGAACCACACCTTGAGTTAGAGACACAGCATTTCCCAACTTGGGGCTTCCTTAAGTTTATTTTTCACCATAACTTTTCAGCCAACTGACCACAGAAAGTAAACTAATCGGTGATACGTACCGAAACTCGTCTGTTATTGCTGTTCTGCAATAAGCTCTGCAATACAGTTTGAGCATCTTGTTTTTGCGTTAAGGTAGGAACTTTGGCTATTGACTGAGGTAAAGCAGCGAACGCCGGTACCGCGACAACGGTGACCGGATCGTCGTCTCGAACTTTGGTAATCCTCGTCGGCCTGTTTAGTTTATGATCTCCCGGATGAATGGGTCTGAACGGTGGTACAGTTACTACGTGTCGGCTTCCTGGCGCTCTCAGATTAATCGCGTGACTCGACCTGTTCGAAGCGACGATCATCTAGGTGTAAGATAGAAAAGCATGAGTTGATACGTTATTCATGTAGATAACAGAGAGGTTGATAAAGCTGCTTATTGTTTGACGTAAGTCGAATTTTTTGAATAAATATCAATTACTTTGTTTTCCGTTTTAGGCGTCGTCGTCAATGGCTGAAAGTATCCGGCAGCGCTTCTACCGGAATGCGCGGATCGACGGTTCGAACTCTCGGAATTGGAAAGCGACTCTTTGAAGCCCAGTTCATCCCCAAGGCTGAAACCTACAGACAATGGAATTCATTTTAGACGTCCATTCGTGGTGGGTTTTGCGGACCAGAGTGAAATCGAATTATTTCAAATGAGATTATTAATTTTATATATGTATGGAAGAAAATAACGTATGTTTTTTTTTTTATTGTTTCGTAGGTTTTCAAGGTAAGCATGCGGTGAACCTATTTACATGGATGAGTCAGCGATGAAATTGGCGTATAGAAATGTACGTTATTAAAGATCGATGAGAAATATGGAAACGAAGATGGAAAGGAGAGGCGTTTCAATTGCAGTGATTAATTTAGCGAAACTCGCAATGAACTAGATTCTGTGAGTGTATTCGCGTTGAGAGATTTATTAAATGGAATTCACCTAGACGATATTTATAACCGAATAATTCCGTTGTTTGTTTTTTTTTTCTCTATTTAATATTTGTTGGCTAGCTCTGATTTTCTTACTTGGAATTATGGGGAATTGAGATACTTAATTTATCATCTGTAAATGAAAATTTGTTGCTTAGAACTTTATTGTCCCGAAGATATGATACTGAAATTTCATTAATTGCTATAATCAAAAAAGGATTCGGAGGAGGGGAAGGAGCCTCGTACGTTTATTTAAAACATTCAAAAAATTTTTTAATTTTTTTCAAAAAGCAACAAATTTGATTATTTTCAAAAATGAACGAAAATGTGTAATTTATTGGTCATATGTACAGGGTGGGCTTAACTGAGGCTATTTTGGACTCAAGGCTTCAACTTCACAAAATATGGCTTCTTTGCTTCAAAATAAAAAAGATCAGTCTTTAGGAACCCCTGTGGAACAAAAATCGAGTATATTTTGCCCCTTGAGCGTAATATGGTCTAAATAGATTTCCTAAATTAAAAAAAAAATATATGATGGCTAAAATTTTTTTTGGTCGCTGGATGACAAAATATGGCTTTAAAACATGAAAATCTAATTTTTTGGAAATTATACATTTTTTTTTAAAAACTTTCATTTCATTTGGTAGGGATATCAAAATTTTTAAAACCTTGACTTCAGTATAGAATGGTCTTAAAATTGATTTAGAGAGGGAAAATTTATGTGGCGTTCTTTTGAATTCCTTTAGGAAGCAGTGTGATCGCATCCCTTCCACTTTTTGAGAAAAACCTGAGTTCGACTCACTGTAGTAATTATCTTTTAGAATGAGCGGAATTTCGTTTTTTTTTTTTTTGTTTTCGAGAAAGTGGAATTAGTGGAGTTGTGTTGTTTCCTAAATCGCCTTAAATAAACATAATGCACATTTTAGACCTCAAATTTATTTTTTAAATTTTCAAAAAATATGTCAACATTTTCTAAAATTAATTTTTACCCTATTATAAATTTTTTTTCTCCAAAATCGTATTTTATGGTTCAGTTCAAAGATTGAAAAAAATGTTGTCATTAATTTTTCCTAAATGTAAGAAAACACTTTTTCAATTTTTTTTGAAACACCATAATTTTTTTTTTTTTTTGTTAATTGACGCTGTGTACAGCCCTGTGGCTGGAAACGTTTATTTAGGATGTATAAGGTCTCCAAGAGTTTCACATTTTTATTCCTAATTGCATCTTGTAGATATATTACTATGCAAAAGCTGCGACTTTGCAAGCCACTGTGAAGCAAAAATCTTGTATATTTTGCCTTTTAAGTCGAAAAGAGCCTAAATTAAACCTGCACTGGACACGCGATCAATAAGTTACCCATTTGTCGTTAATTTTTGAAAATGATCAAAGTTTGTGTTTTAAATAAAAAATTTTCAGAAATGAATTTCAAGGGTGAAAAAAATTTAAATTGACTGAACAATTATTTTTTTGAAAGTTTTTTTAAAACTTCAACCTTATTTCTTTTGGGAGGAGGGAGGGGAGAGTTTTTAGAATTAATTTGGGACACTGAAATTTTTATATCGTTTTGTGGTCATTTAGCAACTCTGTGAACTTTTACCTTCTCTACTTTTTGGAAAAAAAATCGACTCATTTTACCATTCATTAATACTTCTTCTATGATGTTTAATTTTTTTTATTCTCCTCATCCCTACCTTTCCTCATGTAATTTTTGTGGTCATTCTGATTTTATTTTTTTGAATTTTTATTTTCCCTTGGAGAAAAATGAATTTTTCATCATTAATAAAATACTTCATCAACAACTGATTTTTTTTCCAAATTCTATTTACTTCAATGTTAATGTATTCATTTTTAACATTTATATACTAGTAAGATTTTTTAAGTCTTCACGCCCCTTGCCCCTTCTTCATTGCTTTATTGCTTGGAATTTTTAGCTATTGGTCACAGTTTTTCATTTCTTATTTCCCTATTTCCAAAATCATTAAAATCAGTCATTTTTAGCTGAGTTTTCAATTAGAAAAGATAATTATTACAGCTTACCTAATTGAGGAAGGAGTGATCGGGGCGAGGAGATCTCATATGTTTACTTTTCAAACTATTCGTGATTATCTGGCAATTGTGAACTTTTTGGTATTTTCTCATTTAACGTGCCTCTTTTCATCTAACAATTTTTCACTGTGATCCTTCAACTCGGAGCCGGGTAGAGGGGGGAGTGGACTACTCCGAGACTCGGGCTTCTAAGGGGCTCGATGAACAAAATTTTAGTTTTTTAAAAATGGTTTAATTTTAATTTTTTTTATGATTTTTGTTGGATTTAAAAATATGAAAATAAAAGAGGTGCACAAAAATTATTTTTGTCGACTTTTTTTTTTTTTTTTGATAATGATTCATCCCACTTCCTCCTAATACTTCATTTTCAATGTTTTATCTTTACAAATACTTGAGACACCTCTCCCTTTCTCTAGAATTGTGAAATAACGATATTTAGAATTTTTCACCCACATATATTTTTTCAACTTCATTATCTAGTGGGTAAAAAAACGAATAAAATTATCTACTCTTCCGTTTCAATATTTTTCTAGCCTTTCCATCTTCATCGTTAGTCAGAGCATTGATTGATTTCATAAAATTTATGCGTTCTAAAATGCAATTTATCACCCTTTTTCGCCTCCTCTTCATGAATCTGCCATTGAAATCGAATATTCGATCGTATTACGTACAACTTGAATTACGCTTCGATCTGAACGATGTAGATAACGTATCGAACGTGATGGTGTACCAATCGGCAACCATCCATATGGAGATATTGGCGGAGGCGCGTATACGTGCTTACGACCACCGTGAACGGTGAAGGCTCGTTGACCTCGACTTTTAGGGCATTTCTGATTACTTGTTGGTTGTAATAACGCCTGTTATTTTATTTTTCGGATTTTAACACGCGAAATGGAATCTATTATTATCGAAGCTAAATAGTCATGCGGGAGATTTTACGTCTTATATAGAGAGTGGTAGAGTTGAATTCTAATTTTAATTCGTGTTGCATAGCTGCCAGACGGTTTCGAAAAATGCGAATATTTTACGATTACTAATGGAAGAATGTTTTTTTTTTATTCGAATAATTTGAAGAATTTCATCGCTGTATGTAATTGATTGATGGCTGATGGTTATATGAAAAGGCGAAAGTAGAGGTTACGTTGGGTGCAGGTGTATTTAATAGCGATTATATGTACAAAAGCTTTAGTATAGCTGTGTAATACGATATACGAGTATAAGATGATATAACAGGCATGCAGTATGTACAGGATTTAATTTGGACACGGAATCAATGGAGGTCCGCGACGTTATTGGTGGGAATGAGCTGTGTGATTGTCGGTTACAACGCTTCGTAAAAATTAGCTATAGCTAGATGAGACGACTTACCAAGCCCAAAATAACTTTTCACCCCGCCTAAGTTTCGAACACGGAATAGACTCGATTTCTTGAACCCGCAGTTCAATGTGAACCCGAAATCAGATTCAAAAACACAAGTTGAATATACGGACCGCCATTTCATCCCTAATAAAACAAAACAAGTTATTATACAATATTACGGGTAGTTACGTATAAGGTTAATAAATAGGTATGATTTGTTGGTCGCAACTCGAATGGATGCCTCGGTTGTATTTTTCACCGAGAAAAAAATAAATGTAATTGCACCGAGAGATATCGTATTTATGTATGTAATTTCATATTTCGATGTACGATGTTTTTTTCTCTCTACGAGCATATTAGAGAAGCGGCGACACGACGGTTGTGATATTGAAGCGAATCGAAAAAAGCTACGGCCTAATTGCGTTCACCAGAACAATGAATCCGTCTCGTAGTGGGCGGTACAGACGTCTGCAGAACCCCTAATCGATCCTACATGCTCGATGGAGGTTTTTCGAACACCATCGATCCATCTATACGAACCGGATGATGGAAATTGGCAGAAATCGGAACAACGTTTATGACAGCCGCGCAGTTGTTGATATTTAATTAAAAATCCAGCAAGAAAATAAGCCGATGCTACGTGTACGCGCGTATGGACGAAATGAGAAAGTACGCGTATTACGCGTTCTGCGACTGCGCGCTATATTCCGAACCATTTAGTTCACTTTTACTTTTGCGCGAGCAGCGTATGGATATTCGATGATAGCTGACCGATCGAAGGATATTACCGTCATGTAATTATTGTAATCAAAGCGCTCGTATGTATTGGCGGATGACGGAGGCGCGTGCGATGTGCGAATAAGTCAGCCGCGAGGTATGTGAGGTATAATTCGTCATAGTCTTGGTAATTCGTAGCGCCGTGAAGTTTAATTGTCGCTTGTTTAACGGTAATGGAGAAATTCGATTTGGTAACACTGCTTGGTATTTTTTTTATTTTTTTTTCAAATGGAATTATAAGACAAAAGAAATTTGTTAATGACACTCATTTTATATATGTTCCTTTAAATATATTTATTCTTTATAATGCTTTTAAAAAAATTTTTATGTTAAAAAAATAAAGGAAAATATACCGTGCGACCGATTGAATCCCATACACTCAAAGCGTCAAATTCCCTGTCCTAAAAGATAGAGTAAATGAAATTACAGCAATGCCTATACCTTTCTGCAAAGTTGATTCACTTACATCACTACGTATCTAATACAATTTGGAATTTGAAAAGGATTTTGATAGAATACTTATAATAGAAAAATTGATAATGAAAAAAAATGTGGAGGTGAAAATAAAAATCATGGGCAATAAATAATTTGGTGTGCTTTTTTTTTTTTTTGTTTAGATAAAAATTGTAAAATAGTTTTTTATTTAAAAAAAAAAAAAAAAAAAAATTAATTTTTTTTCAGCAAAGTTACAAAATCTGAAAACAAATGCTTCTAAGCACAAAGCTATATACTACATCAATTATATATAATATTGCGCGAAGATTGAACTCCATATGCAAAAAAAACACTGAAATTTTCTTTCGATTAATATGAAATTTGTTCATAATGTGTAGAAATCAAGTTTAAAATGTTCATTTTTTTCAATTCCTTTTTTTTTAAATTTATTGTATGAAAATTGTTCAATCGTTTTTTATCATAATCAAGTGAAAAAAAGTAAATGATTATTTTTTAAGGTTCCATCATTTAGTATCACTGCTCAGTTTGAAAAGTTTAGAGTGAATAAATTTTTATTCATATTTTTGACTTCTAAATCCAGTAAATAAAATAAAAAAATTTAATTTGCGTTTTTTTTTTTTTTTTTTTTTTTTTTTTTTTTTTTTTTTTTAAGGTCAAGTATATTACCCATACACGGTTTTTTTTTCTAGTAAACCAAACCTTGCAGGCATTATATGTAATTCTTATACGAAGCAACATTTAGAGCCCTAAAGTAATGATATATTTGCAACTCTTGTCCCAAGACAACCTATTCCACAGAATTTCTCGAAATTTTAAATAATAAAAATTGAAACCTTTTTCATCATGATTTATGCGCAAGATAAGTATAAATTCCATTGTTTGCAAGAAAGTTATTAGAAATGAAATATTGACTTCTTAAGAGGGTTTTTTCAGGAAATTTTTATTTAATCGAAAAGATCTTGAGTACGATTTTCTAAATAGTGATGAAGAATGTTTATTTCAATTTTCAAATAAAACGATTCATTGCATTACGAGATTGAAGTGCAGTCAAAAATGGACTTTTGTTAAACAAACTCATATGCAATCGTGTATGTATAATTTACCCTTGATAAAAAAAAATAATGGTCAACATTTTGTATCAAAAGAAAAAAAAAGGTTGCTCTTGAATTTATTATATCTTCACGTTTTTATTTATTTATTATTATTTTTTTAATACATTCTTAAAAAAACGTTTTCAAATTCTGACTTGTTTGAATTGTGTGAGTAAATCATGAATAATACTTTTTCATAATTTCTTACTTTGCAGGAAAAAACTAAAACATTTTACTTAGGTTTTATTTCTTTGATAAAAAAAGGATATTACATTTTTTATCAAAAATAAAAAATAAATAAACAAAACAAAATAATTGTTGCTTTCAATTTTCATTTCTATATCTTTATTTTTATTATTTATTACATTTATTTATTTATTTATTTTTTTTTTTTTTTATTTTTTTTTTTTAATTAACGTGCCATTTACAGCAACTTGGCTAGAGGCACGAGATCGGTTGGGTTTAGAGTAGTGGGAATTTTTTATTATAATTATTCTTAAAAAATAATTTCCTAATTCCATATTATATTTCTAGTATAGCTGAATAATTGTTCTTTCTCATAATTTCTCTGCCATAAAAAAAAATATATTTAATTTTTTATTATTATTTTTTTAGGGGTATTGAATGTTTCACCTTATAAAAATTATTTCTCTTGATTATTTACTGCATATATATTTAATACAGTGGTGGATTTAGGTTATTTGCTGTTTCAAACACAGGGAAATGTTGTTCCTTGAAATTTTCTTCATGCCCACTCGTATTTTTTGAACCAAATGCCCTCTCCCCTCAAATTCTCAAAACTCTGAGAAATAGGAAAAATTTTATTTTATTTAACTGAGTCTGAACTCAAAGGCGCCCATAGGTATATTATTTTTATTAAATTTCAAATTTTAATATAAAAGTTTTAGATGATTATTAAAAATTTTTTCAAAAATTTGCCCTTCAGTGCACCCTTAGAAAATTTGGCGCTCCAAGCACGTGCTCTGTGAGCCTTTAAGGAAATCCGTCACTAATTTAATATTAGGTTATTATTTTTATTTTTGTGCGTATTAAAAGGTATGAAAGAATCTTATCTTTTTTTTAGTTATTTAATTAATGCCGAACCACTGCAAATGCACGATAAATAACAATTTTTAATTATTACCTACGTTCTACATGGTTCTACTATTAGATATGAAAGAAAAAAATTGAGTTCTGTAATTATTATTATTTTTGTTAATTTTTTTTTTATCAAAAAAATTGTGTTCTCATTTTCAGCTGGGTTTTTCATAAAACACCAAGGCATCATAACTTGCCTGATTTGGAACAGAGGAGTTTAGGAAGAGGGGTACTTTATAGGGTACCTTATAACTTATATTTCAGATAATTTGTATGTAGTTGATTTACAATGTCCGTTTATGTGTATATATTGTTCCACGTCCCCTCACCAAATTCAGCCAGAAATTTCGTTCTCTATATAGAGTTAGAAGGGAAATAAACTGCGAACATATTAATTTGGGGTAAAATGGATCCAAAATGATAGATAGATTGTTAAAATTTTAGAAATTTCGCAAATATGGGCTTATATGAGATTACTATTTTTTATTGATAAATAATTTTGAGCGTACTACCGATATGTTATATGTAGGTATATTTTTTGAAACTGAAATAATTGAATGAATGATTGATTAGTTAATAATTTTTTGCCTGAAGGGATTTGTCAATTTCGTGTTGGTTTCACTTAATTATACATTAAAATTTATATAATTATTATTTAATGGTGTAATTTTGCGCTTGGAATACAGTGTGCAGATTTTTGAGACCTTTCATTAAGACTCGAATGAATATTTTATGAATTCAAGTGCGAATAAACCTTGAACGACTACCTAATGTCTTCATCGACCCTACAGTGATACCGAATTTGTACGCGAATGTATCGAATACTTTGTACGCTCGTGCTGCCGCAAGATTTCAAGACAGATAATGTACGTCGATAATTCATGATGAAGAAATGAAGAATACATTGGTATAATATTTATCTCATTGGAAGCTTCTATAGAGAATTGAAAGTCCAAAAATACGAAAGAGAATAAATCACGATCGAAATCCTCTGCCAGTTTCTGCCAGTCATCTGTTTGGCGTTTACTTCATGAAATAGGTGCTCAAGTTCTTATCCACGCTTAACGTTGCGGTTTGACTGTTCTTCGTATGTAAGCCCATGAAGAAGGCGATAAATTTATTTCATCTACGTAACGATGGTATCACGAGAAGCCAAATAACCCGATATAGCCGCTAAACGTCGCTCATGTTAATACTTTTACTGCATACACGATCGCAAGAGCGTGTAAATACGTTCGGCGAGTTAAACGGACGACGGTCATTATTTACGCGCCTAATTACACAAACGACGACCGACAAATAGCCGATTCTATTGTCATTACAAACGACAGTTTAGATCTTAGAAAATCACGATATTAAAAAATACCAATCAACTTTTACTCGCGTTCGTTGAATTTCGCGGATTACCATTTTTCACAATCGTATCGGCGATTCGGAATAAGCGCTTGGAAAGCGACCGAGTCATCTGGAGGATTACGTAAACTTAGGTGACCTTGGTTGTAAACTCTCGGTGGCAAGCGGGTACATCGATTAACATTGTTTTAATTATTGGTCGAACCGAAAATCGCGTATCCATTAATATTCATTTTTATATCGCAGTACTATCACTTTCGAATATTGAATGGCGACCGAATTCGTATGGGTGGTAATTGGTCCAGTTTTCGAGATACCATCTTCCAAGTGCCGATGTGCGTTTCATGATCAGAGTTGGCCCGAGGTCAGTGCTTTGATGGGTATATTTATGATATCGAAGGTTGGTATGGAGGGACGATTCAAGAGTGAATGAGAGTTAGCATCATTTAATGTGGGATTTTAATTTTATAATTACGTATATTGATTATGATTTTCTTAAACTCGATTTTTCCGTGAAAAAATGGATTCCTATGAACAGGCCTTTTTTGTCACTTTTTTGCGGGAGAGGGGGGGTCTTGCTAATTGTCAGAAGTTGTAAGTCCATATTTTTTTGTATTCCCTCCCCACCCCTTGCCACTGTGTTTTGAGAAAAAATCGAAGTAAATAATTTTTCGATATTTTCAAATTTTCCTTTTGGGACACTGCTTGCACCCACGTGCCCCCACAAAAAAAGCCCTACCTATAAATAACGTTTGCTTCATTTTTTTTATTATTATTAAGTAGTATTGTTTTTATATTTTGAAGCTTAAATCAATTAAATTTTTCATGCAAATGATGATGACTCAATTTCTTAGCAATGAAAAAATTATGATTGCGTTTTATGATGTTTTATGAATAATGCTTTATGAACTCGCAACTAGTTCAATTTATTCATTTTTTTTTTCAGAAAAGTAATATATTTTTTCACAATGAAAAAAGAAAATTTAAATTTCACGAAAAATTTAATTTTTTGGAAGTACCTATACCTGTTAAAAACAAGATCACTTGATTTTTACTTCTTTTTTTTTTAACTTCGAACAGTCATGAGATATTTTTCTTTATTTGATTTTTTTTATAATATTACAAAAATCTATTTTTTTCAAAAATAAAAAATATGTATTTTTTTTGTGGGGGGGGGGGGGATTAGAGTTGAAACATTTCCCTACAAATAATAAAAACATGGTCATATTGATTTTTTTTCAATATCTTTTTTCCTCTCCCCTTCCAAAAAAACAGTCGACAAGATTTTTGAAAACTTTTTTTCTTTCACTCATTCCCATTCTTTTTTATATCGTGGCAACCTGCAGCTGTAGCCGGAGGAATATTTGAATAATGTAATAATATGCATATAAAAAAATATTTTATTAATTTTACATTCTTTTGGTAATAATGAAAAGTAATGATTTTTTTTTCAAATGCTTAAAATTGTGGTGAACGTGAAATTACATTTTTTCAAATTTTTCGATTTTTTTTTTAAATAATAATAAAATTTATATTTTCATGATATTGATTATTTTTGTTTAATAATAAAATTTTCATTTTTTAGACTTGAACAATTTTTTTTTGTTAAAAGTTATAAAAGCATTGTTACACTAAATTTATTTTCATTTTTCAAATAAAATCAGCTGAGAGAATTTTATCAACAAATAATGTCAAAAAATCTACAAAAAACGATTTTTATTATAATGAAAACCGTGAAATGGAATGTTTTTGCTTTTTTATTTACTTGTATTGAGATATACTTAATAGTAGTATTTTTAATTTTTTCCCCGATTTTTTTGGTGTAAAAAAAAAGTACATTTTTTTCTTCATTTTGAAACAGCCAATTACATTTTTTTTAATTTGAAAGGGTATTTCTTATTTTTCGAATAATATTACAAAAATTTTTTCTTCTCTTACAACATATTTTGTGTATTGGGGGGAGGGGGTGGGTTCAGAGTTTGAACATTTTTTTTTACAGATGGTAAAAACATGGTTAAATAGATTTTTTTCATTATAAAAAAAACTTTATTATAATTTGATTTTGAAGATTAAATATTTCTTGATAAAGAAGGCAGTTTACCAGATTTTTTTGTAGTAATGAAAGAAAACCTCAATTGCCTATTATTTTGTCTTAACTGGATGGAGAAACATTTTGAGAAACAAAAACGCTCAAAACTGTTTTTTCATCTCGTTTCTCTCACCCCCTCCATCCATCCAAAATAAAAATAAACTCTATGTAATTCTCTTCACACTATTGTTATTTAAAATTACATTTCATGGAAATTTTTCAATCATAGAGTATTTACAATGACTGGTCTATGTTCTAATTGGTCATACGTCACGCCTGTAACAACCAATCAGCAAGTTGGAATGTGGTAAATTTACCTCGACTAACTCGTAAAATAAAAGCACAAATCAGCTGATGATTCAAATCACAAACGAATTTTTGTCGTTCACTGAAAACTGAACGATATTATTTAGGAAGGTAGAAATGAAACTACCTACATTTTATCACATTCTATTATGATTGGTCATTACGCGTGTAACATATGACCAATTAGAATATAGACCAGTCATTATAAATACTCTATAGTAGAGCTGAAAATACCGTTTCATTTATAAAATAACTTTTTCCTAGAACTTCATAAGTTGCAAAAAAATATAACCTAACGACTCCAAATACCCTCGAAATTCCACCATTTCGAAGTGCACTATACCATCTCCACTCCTTTCGTTCGCTTTCTAAGAAAAGTACGACCGTATAATTCGGACAATTACTATTTAAACAACGATCAACGAGCGGTACATAGTACCATATACGATCAAGTGGCACCTATAAAGTCACCGAGTCGACCTACTTAATGCAAAAAACAAATGTTACCGCCGATATAACGTCGTTTTACGGAATCGTATTGTTTTCTAGACAAAACGATGGCACTAGTGTGAAAATTTTGCGTACGTGGGATAGCGGTGCGGCGGTTGCGTGCGATTGAGAAAGTGATATGTCACATGGAATATAGCGCCGTATAGTACGGAAAGATGGGCGGCGATAGCACGCGTAGAATTTTGTCAAAGTGCAACGACGAAAAAGCGGTCGTTGAGGTTGGTAGGACCGCTTTAATTAGATAGCTCATTAGATTTACGAGTGAAACTCGTTTTTCGAAAGGTTAACGAATTTAAGTAGTTTAATGCGAATTGAAGGTTTAGAATTTTTTTTTTCACGAAGAGAGGACCATGATAAATTGCTTAATTCTGGATGTTTTTAATTAGAATAATTTGTTTCAGGTGTTGAAATACGAAGGAATTTTTCAATTCGAAGGGGGAGAAAATGCCATAGTTGAAGATGAAATTTAGACCTCAGTGACGTCACAGTAAGTATATTCCATCGTAAAAATGATTGAAAAATAATGGAAATATCGGCGTTGAATCAGTGGTAAATTTTACAATAAAAATCTAGTTTAGTAAAAAACTGATGAAAATTGAGAGCTCGAGTATTCTAAGCGGTGTCTATGATGAAGCGTGGTTCGAATTTGAAACGAACCGAGCTCGTAAATATTCGTACATCGAGTGTAGCGGTGAAAGCGACCACGCAATTATGACCTACACCAGTTAACCGTGGCTTGTCGTTGTCGCGTATGCAGTACAATGAACATTTATCATGACCACGCGCGAATTAAACCTTAGATATATTAATCATCGGTATTTAAAGAACCGCAAAGGACATCTATATAGGACCTAGGGTTTTTAAGGGTTCCAGCGACCACCGTCATTAACCTCGACGAGACTGTAGTTATGTTGATGTTTTGTGGGACACACTGAGGCGAATTCGTGAGTCATAATTTAAACTGGGAGATTTCGATAAGAAGTCAAAGACCACCGGAGTACAGGAGAGGGCGTATTAGAAAGAAAATCCTGTTTTAATTACAATTACGAAAATAATCTCACAATCGGTAAATCAAGGAATTAACTCCGATCTGAAGAATTGTTTTAAATCATCCACGATGGTGAAGCAATCATCGAGTGATATAAGTTAAGCAACTAGATTTGAAATTGACAAATTCCACGTTACTCGATCGTGTATTAATTAAGCGGTAATAATCGGATGATAAATTCAAATGTAACTCGACGCCCAACGAAGATTCAGAAACTAGTTTTTAATTCACTATCTCGCGAGTCGTCAACGATTCGCTGCTATATGAACCAATATGTAAAAGTGTTTTGGATTTCTTAATTCGCTATTAGGTCAACGTCGTTACGCCGTCAAAGAGTCCAATGCCAAAAAATGCATATTCATGCAGAACAACGTTGCCACATATGCATATTTGTAGAAAGTATGGAAAACTTTTTTCGAGGAAAATTCGAACTTTTGGTGACCGGTTGCATGTGACTCGAATGTGTCGATGTTGATGTATAGTGGTTAGCATGAGAACCTGTTTCAACCGGATACGCGCCATTACACGAGGGTGACCACGATTGCGATGTGTAGATTAAATGATGTGTTGTAATAGGATTATAGGTGTAAAAGGATCCAGTGTACGTGTGTTTTGTATAAGGAAAGACATTTTTTTTTTCACTTGGAAATCCCAAGATCTAATTATGAAATTTATATCGTCTCATTTAACGGACTAGAGTTCGCGTAAAAAAGTTTAGACAATTGGAAAGATCTAAATATTTTTTTGAGTGATCAGTCGGATTGTAATATTTTCAAATCATTTTATCCCTTCGAAAATCTACCACGATTTTGGTGTATTAAATTTTTACACTGAGTATGCATCGAATACGTGACGGAAAATTACCATTCGTTATGCTTTTAGACGGTCAACAAATGCTCGGAGAAAGCGTCCTTGAAGGTGGATTAATGTTTATTTCGAGGAATGCACTTCTCGGGGTCTGTATCGTAAAAAAAGTGAGAGTATTTATTTTGATAGGTTTACCAGAGTAAAACAAGCACGTTTGTATTTCATTTGAAGTTCTAGTGAGAAAAAAAATGAACGAGGTATAGTTAACGCTGACATGATCTGAAGTGATCGTTTAAATTTCATTTTATGTGTACGACGTACGTGTTTTTTCTTTTTAAGCTGAGTTTTTGATACAAACGATGACTATTACAGTCTACCTGACTTGCGAAGGGGCATCGGAGGAAGGTAGGGTCTTCAAATCTTTGCGTTTCAGATCATTTGTAATCATCTGACAGGTGTAGAACTTTTTGGGATGCATATTTTTCCCCTATGGTAGCGTCGACGGATATGAATGAAATTCGCACAAAACTTGGCAACTTTTCTTGAAAATGCGAAAAAATCACTTACTTGTTTATTCAATTTACCTCAAAATGGTGGATCATTTAAATTTTAAGGAGGGCTAGAAAAGGGGCAGAGCGCTTTAAATTTTCGTCTTTGATATCACACGAAAGAGGCGAGAGTCATGAGCCCCATGGTTTTTAATTTCAGCTTTCTAACTGCATTTTGAGGAGAGTTGCAGCAAAAAAGGACTTTTTAAGGAAATTTTGAGTTATGAAATTTTTTGAATCTTCCGTATCTGCTCACCAAATCAATCTAGAAAAATCAAACTTCGTGTGTATGGTTAGTTTGTGACCAGAATATGACCTCTTGAATTTGGGTTAAAATGGATTCAAAATTACAGATTATCAAATTCGAGTAAAGCTTGAAGAGCCTCAAATTTCTAAACATGTAATTAATATGAACTTATGTGATTATTGTGAATAAGAATTATACTATGTCCCAAATTCGGGTTCAGGTCTAATTGAATGCAAGCATTGTGCACTTTGGCCATTCACAGCTCATTGTGCCCCTCAGCTCATCATCACCTAGGTACAAGGGCTCATTGGAGTCTTAGCTGACGAGAACTGCTGTGCAGTTATGTGAGTGGAATGGTGTCAATAAGGGTCCCCTTTTAGAGCGCCAACTTATATGTAACTATACCACTTTTATTAATAGGATTATATCCCATTTCATTTCCTACCTGCCAGATTCTAAGGCCCCAAATGGAGCACTTAAGGAATCTGACGTAGCAGAATTCACAAACCCTTTAAGGGCTTTTTCTTTAACTCTTACGTCGATGAGCAGCCATATGGAAAGTGGTTGAAGAAGGATTTGTTTTAAGAAGGATAGACAAGCCAGCAACAGAGTGTGCTTTGTGACCAATGGGATAAATTACACCCATTGAAGCTGGGATTTTCCAGGGTTGCAAAGCCCGCTCCCACAATCACAGTTACTCTGATACATAACTGCAGCTGGTAGTCCCTGAAGAATAGAAAAAGGGATAGTTGTGGCGTGGAGAAATAAGAAATGATGATGCCAAAGCTATCTAGGGTGCCTCGGGTCTGCCAGACCTGTATTGGCTAGATGGCGAATCCCGGAAAATTTACCTTCACACGTGATACTGAAGGGGAGAAGGAGCTGTTATCTACCTGAAAATATGGTGGGGTACATGAAAGTTTGAAAACTTTTCATTGTAGTATCATATGATAAAATGAGGTTAATTTGAAAGCGAGTTAAAGCAAAAATTTGATATTGGAGGAGAAATCATTATATAGGAAATTTCATGAATCTTCCATATTTCCTCACTAAATCGTCTTAGAAAGGTCAAACTTTGTATGTAGGGTTGGTTCATGATCAGAATATTACCTCTCAAATTTGGTTCAATATGGATTCAAAATGGCGGATCGTAAAAATTTGAGGATAATTTTAGGATCCTCAAGTAGTTATAATTTAAAAAATATGCGTTCATATGATTATTGCATGGCAAGGATTACTACATTTGTTCTAAATTCAATTTTTTAAGTGGTTTTGAGAGGGATATGGTGGGGATTTTAAGCTTCTACGCTGAGCGTGACCTGTGGCTCTGAAGAGGTTAGCAAAGTTGTTCGCAAATCTGAAAAAGCTTCTATTAAAAAATTGAAAACTCAGCTCCAGTGATGCTGGGTGGCTGCTTATGTTTTTTTTTTTTTTTTTTTTTTGAGAAATTTGAAGATTGAGTGAATTAGGCGTATAATGTTCCAGTGAGCACAAAAAATTTGAATTTAAAAAAGAAATGAATAGAAATTTTTTTTTGTTGGCGCCTTGTACAGCGCTGAGCTAGAGGCGTGTTTAAGTAGAGTTACAGGAGTGGGTATAAAGCGGTTGAGTGGAAGAAATTCAGTAAGTGGAGTATACTAGTGGGATCATTTTGTAAAATGTATTGGATTTCGGGTTTGGGAAAGTACAAGTTTCTATGAATGTTATATTTTGAACATTCTGGGAGGATATGTGTTACTGTAATAGGAGCATTACATATTTCACAGATGGGAATGGGCAGTCTATTGAGAAGGTAGCTGTGGGTGAGAAGAGAATGTCCAGTGTGGATTTGGATTAGAATGACTTGGTCTCTACGAGATAAGTGAGTAGGATATTTCCAGGGTTCTATTACAGTATGGATTGTTTTTAGTTTGTTGGATGAAGGAATTTGTCTCCAAAAATCTGAGAATAGGTAATTTGCATATATTTTAATGGCAGATTTGACGTCTTTCAATAGTATAGGAACGTTTGGAACAGGTGAAACATAGAGATTCTGTGTTATATTGGAGTGTGCTGGAATGTAGATAAAGGTTATAGATTTTTGAGTGTTAGCGAGAATTTGTATTATTTCTTGGGAGATGGAGTGTAGTTTCTTAGAATGGTAATTTTGAATGGTCTTTAATGCAGAAAGACAATCTGAAATTATAAGGACTTTTTCTAAGAGAAAATCTTGAGAATATATTAGGAATAATTTAATAGCTGCTAGTTCAGTGGAAAGTATGGAAAAGTGATTCGGTAATGGGTATAAGATCTTGTAGTTACGGTGAATAATAGAGCATCCGGTTCGGTCTTGGTATTTTGAGGCATCTGTGTATATATGTTCGTGATTAGGATAATTACTTAGGAGCTGTGCAAAGTTGATTTGGTAAGTAGAAGCGTTTGTAGAGGCTTTAGGAAAGTTACTTAAGGATAAGTCTATAGAGGGTTGAAATGTGAGCCAAGAAGGATTAATATTCCTGATAGTATGTTGAATTAGCGTATTTTCACTAATTATGGACTGCAATAAGGAGTATAAGCTCGTGGAGAGAGATTTAATTGGCGTTAAGTATTTTAACAGAGATTTAAAAGTTGGGTTAGCTAGAATATTTACTATGGTTGTAGAAGAATAGTATTGTCTACGTATGTGCAGTGGTGGTTCCATCGCTTCACATAAGAGACTGGGTGTAGGGGTGGTGCGGAAAGCTCCCATTGCAATTCTTAAACTGGTGTTATGAATAATATTTAGCGCATTTAGGTGTTTTGACGTAGCGAAGTTATATATAGGTGAACCATAGTCTAAGACTGGTCGTATAAGAGTGCGAAATAGCTTAAGCAGAGTAGGGCTACTTGAGCCAAACTTGGTATGCGCTAATTTTTTAAGGAGGTTAATTTTTCGGAAGCACTTTTGTTTAATATCTTGTATGTGAGCGTTCCAAGATAGCTTATTATCGAAGGTAAGACCCAGGTATTTAACTGTATCTGAAGGTGTGATGTGGGTATCATTAAAGTGTATTTCGATGTTTTTTGGGCATTTATAATGTCGACAGAAGTGTATAGCAGTCGATTTAGGGATTGAGAAGTTGAGGCCATTTTCCAAAGACCAACGATAGACTTGATTTGTAGCTAACTGTAACATGCTTTCGCCTATATTTAGGTCATTGCAGGTGATGAAGATGCAAAGATCATCAGCGAATAAGGATTTTGAAACTAAGGGATTGATGATTTGAGGTAGATCGTTAATAGCTACATTAAAGAGTGTAGGGCTAAGGACTGTGCCCTGTGGGACTCCATTTTCTAAAGTATATGTTTCAGGTAATATATTATTTATGCGCACTGAGAAGTTGATATCGTGTTTTTCAATCGTTAGATTAGGTGGTAAGTAGAGACAACAAATGGTGATTTTTTCGAATTTTGCAAAGAAACTTTAAATGCTAAAGCTTGTAGTGGTGTTTGAAGTTGGATTTCTTCGTGTAATGTGTCGTTTTTTATCGCTAGAATAATACCACCATGAGCTCGAGACATTTGCTCCAGTTCTTTTCTATAAATAGAATAATTTTTAATGCTCAATTCTTGTGAGTATTTCTATCACTAGACGACATAAAATGTTTCACATGTAATCAAATAGGACACGTTTCATCCCAATGTAAAAACAACTCAGTCAAGACTACGTCAACGCCTATCAATAATTAAACCAACGTGGATGAAATAATGGAATCAGAAGAATATTATCCAAACCACAACTCCGAAAATGAATCTAATGACGAACTATATGACGATTCTCCAACAACAGTTGATAGAAAATTTATTTCAATAAAAACCTGAACATAAATATGAGTAAAAAAAATTTAAAAAAATGGGAATTACCTAAAAATGAGATAAAATATAATCAACTTTTTTTCTTGCAATTTTACAATGATAACCCGAGCAATATGTGCATTGTTGCGCGAGCATGGTGGGGATTATCATCTTGAAAAATATTCATAAAAAATAATAATAGAAAGAAACGAACAAAAAATCAAACACATAACCCAGTAATTAAGAAAACAAAAAATTAAATAAATAAATAAAACAAGAAAAAAATATAAATTTTTTCGAATTACACATAGTCTTTTATGCCTATGCAAAATTTATGGAGGCTCTCAGACTCTTGGAGCGAGCGTGGAAAGGTGTTATATACCATGGCATCAGAGTGCTAAATCACTCAAAAATGAATTTCATGCTCTAAAAGTTTAGTGATAATAGGTTTCTTTTCGAATTACCTATTTGTGAAAAAATTTCAGAAAATTAACCTACTTCGATAAGAATTAACGTAAAATTTCCTTCTAACCCCATCATTACTTCAGTTTGATAATTTATACAGGGGCTCAATTCTTTCTTTCTTTGCCCAGTGGTCCCAGTTCTCTACCGTACAAACTATAAATCTATAAAATACGTATATTATATTCGTTCGTGAATCACCACGCGCTTATATCAATGGATAGGCGAATTTGACCTATACACCAGCACAGCATGTCAACCGTGTAAACGCCCGGGGTCACACGTTGATAAATTCATAGCGGAATTACGTCACGATAAACGAGATCGGTCTAAAGAATACAGACGTCGTTAATAAATAAAGCGAAAAAAAAATTAAACGCTCTTGGAAGCGGCTAACCGGCATTTAAGCTTTAAACAGGTTGTTGAACTCAAGTCCCGTTTTTTCTTTCATTCTCGTCAAACATAGAAAACTATAAGGGCTACAGTTACAATGTGCACATAGCGGAGCGACAAGATAAACGCCATCCGCGTGGACGATGATAAGAAAAATGCTGGCCCTTGGTAACCGTTATAGGTCGCTGTGGTCGGGTATAGAAAAAATATTCGTATTTTTTCCTAACTGGTTCGCGTATACACGGGAAGTTGCAATTTACTCGGTTGCAGTGTGTCAATCAACTCGATGCTGGACCTTCACCTTTGGACGATGCGTTTTCAGTGTTCGACGGACGTGTGTAAAATATTGTGCAAATACACGTGTACCTGTCGTACGACACAATTGCGGGATTGCGTAAAGGCGAGCATAGGCGAAAATTCTCTCATGTCGTGGTGACGCCACTTGGAATCGGTGACGAAAATGGTACGAATTTAGGTTCGTAAAATTAGCCATAGACGTTAATGGATAGACGATCTTGGCGGTTTATGGCATAAATGGCGATCGACAATTGTTATGGAAATGTTGAACGGGAGCCTTGAGCAGATGCATTATTTTATGATCGAGAAGCTCCGAGTGTTGGAAATGGCGTCACGATTTCGCATTTATATTGTGTAAATAAGTAAAGAAAATAGATCGACCGCAGCTCATATTCGTTTATGACCGGTAATGTATAAGAGGCGAAATTCAAAATAATCCACGTACACGATGGTGGCGCGGAATTGATAATCGATATTCACAATCGCACCAGGCGTACAACGTACTCGGTTGTCGCAAATATAACTCGTTATTTCATCACCGTAGGTGCCGGTTCCAATAAACAGCGCAGTTGTACGAGAAAGCTCCTTTTACAACGATAAGGCCGACCACAAACCATATACCTCGAAGCGGACGCTGGAAGCGCGTCGTGATGAATCGCTGCGACGTGTATCGATAACAATATCACGATCCAAATGGAGTATTTTCGGCCGCAAATTGGAGCGAGGGTTGATACTGTAGTAATGCCAGCACTAGCGGATCGTTGTAATAGGTTATTGATGGGTTTACGCGTTCACATCGTTGATTATAAATGCACAAACATGTACGTCAACTTCACCGCAAATAAATGACTCTCATTGCGAAACCTTTATGATTTAGATATTAGCCATCAAATGCGAAGTATTTGGGGGAAGATGGTACCGAAGATGTTACGTAAGTTTATTAGTCAAATGGTTGCATGCGGCTAGTCGAACGTCGCTATTAATTTGGCCTCGGTGATTAAGTTTCGACTCGTTAATCCAAGTTCATTATGATTCGATTCCGTAATCTTCGTGGTTGAATCGTGATTCGAATTTTGCTCATCTTGGGTATCACTGATGAAGAGAACGATTTGTAAAATCGGTCAGAATCGGTGCTCTTTCATATCGTCGGTTAAAATAAATTCAAATGACCCAGTAGACATTTCAGAAGTTGGAGTAATCGAGATAAAGATTCGAGTAGTCTATGATACCTATTGTATATTTAACGATAAATCACGAGAATTCATCGACGCCTAAAAGGTGAAGAAAAGAGATGGTCAATGATGACCTTTCGAACTCGTTGAAATGAATAGTCATAATTTCATAAATCACACTGTAAGATTGTGGATTTATGAACTCGTGGAGATCATTGAACATTGCTATCTTGGTATCTACTGAAATTGAGCACTCCAAAGAGTTCGTAATATACTTTCGTAATGTTAAACGATATTGACAATAATTCTCCAGAATAAGATGTTGGCGAGAAAAAAACGATAATGAAAGTTATTATTCCTTCATGTACTTTTCCAGATTCCTTGATGTATTGCATGGTTATATCATGTTTAAAAATTCTACCGTTTCCCCACTGTTTTTGCCTTCTTGTAATAAACGAGCGTTTTGCAAAATCGTACAACTACAGTGAAAAAAATTGAAGTTTATACCACATCATCGAGAAATTAAAAAAAAAAAAATTATTTTTGTTTTTTAATGAACATAGATAATTTAAGAATGATTTAAAATTTAAATTGAATTTTTTCATTCAGTAAAAAAATCATTTTTTATTAAATGAGTTTTCTATTGAAAACGATAGCAATTACAGCCCAGCTAATTTGGGAGTAGAAATGGGGGGGGGGGGGGGCAGACCTTGAAATCTTCGCATTTCGGAATTTCAAACCACATGTTATTATTGCAAATGTTAAACTTTTTGATATACACATTTCCTCTCTCCCCCCTTCCCCACTCGTAGTGTCGACGAATCTCTCTATATATTAAAATCAAAATGAAATCAGTTTTAAAATGCGCGCGCATCCTTGTATTAAAATAAAATCAAAAAGAAATCAGTTTTGAGATGCGTGCGCATCCTTGTTTTGAATAGCAGCTATAAAAAGTATATAAAGGAAAAAAAGGTTGTAAATTTTAATAAAAGCCAAGTACATGTGCAAGGATAAAGTCATAAAATTGTTTTGAGTAGCAGGTATAAAAGGTATGAAGGGAAGCAGCTACACAAAGGAAAAAAACCTGATAATTTTAATAAAAGGTTTGTACATGAGCAAAAGCAAGGGTAGAGTTCTAAAATTGTTTAAAATGGCAGGTATACGAAGGTATAAAATGGCGAGCCCATCCTGAAAAGAAAAACTCTTGGTGAGGGGTAACAAGTAAGAATAATTGGGTTGTACAATTTGGAGTGTAGCAGTACTTGTCTGATAAAATAACTTTTTTTTCTTCATTTAATTTTTATTGCGAGCCCGAAGGGGCGAGGAGGCGCTAGTATAGATTAAAATTATTTAAAAAAAAAATACTCTTTTCAAGTTTTTGACTCGCTTCATAATGGCGGTTCACTCAAATTTTGAGGTGAGCTGAAGGGAGGAATAATACTTTAAAATTTTTGTTCAAGATTTCCCATGAAAAAGTGAGTTGAGGACTCCAGCATATGAAAAATTTGGACGGGTTTTCAGTCATGAAATTTATATATTCTCACCAAATCTACCTACAATGATCAACGTTTGTATGTAGGCTTTGTTTGGAACCAGAATATGAACACTTCAATATCAGTAAAAAATATATCGAGAATGGCAAATGTCGAACTTTTTTTTATATAAATTTATACATTATTCTTACACCCCCCCCCCCTCCAGCTCACTGAGTCGGAATATGAATGCAAATTGTTAATAATTTAGTGAGCGACTTTTCGTGAAAATTCGAACAACAATTTTTTGGAATTACTGATTCACCTCGAAACTGAATGGTGATATTGCCTTCTTACGGAGTCAAGAAAAATATCTTAATTTCGTATCGCTCAAATTTCAAAAAATTTCAATTGGGGTTATTGAGAAAAAGTTTCTCAAATACCTCAAATAAAGCACTAATTTTATGGTAATACTTTTGTCTCTGATAACAGTAACATAGTTTCTGCAAAGTTTGATTCTTACCATAGATGAACATACCTATATTTTAATCTTATATTTTTTATTTTGAAAAAATATAGAGAAAAGTGGGGGCGGGGAGAAGGGCAATTATTGACGTTCGATTCAACGTATGCATGTGTATATGATTTTTTTTTCTACTTCAATACATCTATTTCCTGATTTAGAGTACCTAAATAAAGATATTAAATTAGGTAACTGTTTTTTTTTTTTTTTTTTTTTTATTATTCTTGTAATGATGAACATTTCCTATCTCTTTCGTTCTTCAGATTTCAAAGGACGACATTGAAACCAGTAGCAGTCCTTTATCTTTAAATGTTGGTCTCGAAAGACAGGAAAAGTCTGAAGATACTTAGAGATTGACTATAAATTGACACCATAAAAACTTTACAGAGCTGACGTTGGCTTGGAAGTTGAACACAATCATACAATGATTAGAAGAGTGAAATTAATAATTGTTGGTATTTTTGTAATCCAGATCCAATGGATAATAAGTACAGATTCGCATTCAGAAGAAAATATTAGCCAATAGGAAAATGAAAACTGTTAATTACGCACAGATACGAGGCTACGAGCACTCATCAAGAATTACCTATCGATAGCTGTTTTTCGGAAGCAAAATAAATAGAACACGCGGAAATGAATAAATAAGAAAACGAAGAAAGAAAAAAATATGAAAGATGAAAAGTTTAAAAACGAATATTAGAAAGTAGGCGAATATACGAGATCAAGAACGAGTATATATAATAGGTAAAAGCGATGAGATAAATTGGAAAAATGAAAAGAAATTGAAGCTGTAAAAATTACGCTTTCGATATGTAGCATTAGCAGATATAAGAATAAATGCGAGTTTTTTTTTTTTAATATAAATGTGTTCGAAGTAGCGTATAAATCGGCGTGATTATAACGCGAAGAAGAGAGATAATCTTTCGATACACCGGAGACGCGTTTTAGGGACACGTGAAAAATAGTAGAAACCCGCACGATAGCGTAAGAAATGATATATAGAATTGGATATGTTTATATATGTAAATACGCATGTATATGGTGAATCGTGCACGAATGAAATTCAGTACTTACCCATTAACAGCAAGAAGACTAGTTGCCACTTCATAATTTTACGATAAAACGTTTAAGCATAGAAATACGTAGTACGCGCGATTACTAGCACCGGATCTAGAGACGCTACACGAACCAGACGACACTGCTGCGTATGTGCTGTCCAAAGCCATCGAACAGCAGCCACTAGCGAAACTAACCAAACTAACCCAATAACCTACTCCAAGATCTTGCCATAGACCTTGCGTTCGGATTCATCATCGGACTAGGCGTACCGTGCGTACGACGTAGCCCCACTAACGATTTTCGATCACCCTGCTCGTGTCCGCTTCCTTCTACTTTCTCCGTAACGGAAGTGAATAACCGGCCTTGAAATATTCACTTTATAAATACGGAATTTCGTAAGAGCAACGCGTCACCAAATTTCACAGATAGAACGATACGAAGGATACGGGGAAAAATTTTCGACGAGCACCGCCACCAGCGACCATTCTCAGAGCGAACAATGTAATAATCGAAACGAGCTGCATAAGTAATTGACGCTTACGCTTATCTGGATGACGAGTGAAAGGTACACATGGCTGCAATTGCAGACGAAATGTGGTTAATCCAGTTTTTTTTGTTTTTATAAAAAAATTACGTTATATTCACAATGGCCGAGTGATAAATAATATATTTAAGTTAACCCTATACGATAATTAACTGTGGGTGTATTCGCGCCATATAGCGGTGACTACGTATCAGTGACAGGGGGTGTAGCCGAATGGCCTATGGCGTGATACTATTTTGTGGGAATTTTCGACGTAACAATAAAATTTTACCGTCTCATTAATTGCCTGTTATAATGTACGAATGTTTTCGTTTATTATTTCAAAGCTCGAGTGCCCAGACGATCTGGTTTTCGCACACGGTCGCGAAATTGTTCGCATTTTCCGAAAGAAAGTAAAATTTGTAACGGGTTTGCGAAGGTGATGAGGCTTTCGGTTTTATTAGTTGAGTTTTAACTCGAAAACAACAGCTATTACAGACTACCTGATTTGAGAAAGGGGGGTCGGAGGAGAGTGGGGTGTAAAAATTTTTGCGTTTCAGACCATTTGTAACCATCTAGCAAATGTTCAGCTTTTTGGTACATATATGCTATATATATTGACGAGAGACTCTTTTTGATGATGTTTTTGTTTTTTTGATGCAATTCAAAATGGCCGATCACTCAAATTTTGAGAAAGGGTGGAGAAAGGGCAAATCACTCAAATTTTTCTTTTTTGATTTCATATGAAAAAGTGAGTCACAGACACCAACGTAGCCAAATTTCAGCTCCTTAACTATATTTGGAGGGGAGTGAGAGCAAGAAACGACTTTTTGAGGAAGTTTTGAGATATGAAATTTTTTAAATCTCCCATATATCCTCACCAAATCAATCTAGAAGAGTCAAAGTTTGTGTATGGAGTTAGTTAGTAATCAGAATATGACCTCTTGAATTTGGATCAAAATGAATCCAAAATGGCGAATTATCAAAATTTGAGTAGAGCTTGAGGAGCCTCAAATTTGTAAAAAAAATGTAATTAATATGAGCTCATATGATTATTGAGGATAAGAAGTGTACTATGTCCCACCTTCACTAACACGCATGACATTGGAGGGGGGTAGGTGGGGTTGTCGACATCAAAATATGGTGAGAGTACATGAAGGGTTGAAATTTCTTTTACTGTGGCATCATGTGATAAAATGTGTCCAAGTGACTGACCTATTCTGATTGTAGTTTTCCAAATGAATTTGGAGGGGAGTCAGGGACGTACTGAAAGGGGGAGGGGGGAGCTTCCCCCCCTTGGCTTTAGAAAAGTTGGTAAATTTGGAGTTTAAGTGTAAAGTTGATAAACTTGACCACTTGCGTAGTATTATTACAGCTATTTTTAAATTTTTTGAAGACTAAGAAGACTGTGACATCGTATTGACATCGTATTTATTTAACATCTTATTTTCGTGGAGCAAAAAAAAAAAAAAAGTCAACAGTTGGTAAAATTGCATGGTATTAGTTGGCAATTTTTGGTTTTCTCCCCCCCCCCCCACGAAGAAGGTCCTCGGTACGCCCCTGAGGGGAGTTGAAGCAAAAACAGTTTTTGAAGGAGAAATTGCTCCAGAAAATTTCATATTATGTACAACCTACCTGATTTAAGAAAGTGGTCGTGTGAGGGCGGGGTCTTCAAATCTTTTCGTTGCAGATTATTTGTAGTCATATGACGAATGTCCAAATTTTCTCTCGGTATTCATTCCCCTTATCGGGCGCAATGAAAATCGCTCAAAAATAGGCGATAGGCTCTTTGTGGAAATGCATAAAATTTCTATTTTAAGTTGAATTTTAATTTGAAAGAATACTATTACAAGCTACTTATTTCAGAAGGAAAAGATGGGTGGGGAAGAGTTGAATCTTCAGATGTTTGAGTTTTAAACCATTTGTAAATCATTTATGGGAAATGCATTTATTCCTCCTTATGGATGAAAACTAATCATAATTTGGTGAGAGATTCTTTGTAGAAATGTAAAAAAATTAATCTTATTTTTATTTATCTTCAAAATGGCATTTTCTTCTCATTTTTTATAGGAGTGGAGAGGGCAAAAATAGATCAAAATTTTGGTTTTTGGTCTCATATGAAACACTGGATCACGGACACTAACATCTTCGAATTTTAGATTCTTAACTCCATTTAGAGAGGAGTTAAAGCAAAAAACTACTTTTTGAGAAAGTTTTGAGTCAAAAACTTCTTTAATTTTTCATATCTTTTCACTAAATCTATCTGAAATAGTCAAACTTTGCATGTGGAATTAGTTTAGGACCAGAATATGACTTTCCAAATTTGAGTCGAAATGAATTCAAAATGGTGGATGGCCAAAATTTGAGAGAGGCTTGAAGAGTTTCAAATGGCTCAGATTTGATAAAAGTGTTAATTACTAGTAATGAACAGCATGCTGCTTTATGCTAATTTCACCTTCACAGTGATTTTGGAGGGGAGAAGGAGGGGTTATTGTCACAAAATGTGATGGGGTAAACAAAAAGTAGAATTTTTGATAATGGTGTCACATGACATAGTTAGCTCATTTTATTCAAAAATACTTCAATTTTAGCCTCCCTGGTTAATGTGTAGAGGAATTGGAACAAAAAGGTTTTACAAGGAGATGCCCTTACCAAATTAACTTATTATAACGTTTATTTGTTGTACTACTACGCATTATACAATAAAATAGGCTTTTGCAGATCTGATTAGCCACTCTACTCGTACTTATACGTATTTATTGAATTGTAAAAACATCAAATTTAATACAGAGTAAGCAAATTTCAGCGTTGCCAGGAAAAAACTGAAATTTATTGGTATCGTGTTGAATAATTTCATCTCTATTGGCAAGCCATTTTGAATTAACACGTTGATGTAAAGTTTACGAAAATTTACGTCTTGTTCATACCACGGAATTTGCAAAATTTGATCGAAAATCACTTCATTCTGTAATATAAAATTTTGAATTAATTTAGACGATTCGAAGCAATAAACGATCGTATCATTAAAACAGATATCTACCACTTCAGAAATAATTTGTCCGAAATAACAAGCCATAGCGAAGGATATCAATCCATGACCGCAGCATATGTATTCAACGCATTTATGGAAGAATAATTTCTTTTCTGCCTGAATGAAACATAAAGTTTGCTGATTATTGAAGTTGTTGGTGGTTAATAAGGTTACCAGATTGGAGATGACGAATTATCTTATTTATACCCCGTCGCATATCATAAAGATGAGAAGTAGCCCAACTGCGAAAAATTCTAAAATGAAGAAACTAATGAAAGGTTCCAGTGCGATAATTATTTTTCGAGCGCATCTGCAATAAATAATATTTAAAACTCAATTAATATGGAAGAAAATGTAAGTGAAGAGAACAGCGGAGAGCTGTGATATTAGTTCTGGGGCATATGATTGATTTTTTTTTCATATTTTTTCATTATTGTGCATTTTTGGAGCGTTTTTCTTTTTCGTATATTTTTAATTGTTTCGATTTTAACTTTTTCATTTTTTCACCATTTTTTTTCTTTTATTTATTTTTTTTAATGGTCAAATTCTCAAGCCAACTTGCTCTCTTTCCCTTTACTGTGATACTTCAGTTTTTGACAATTATTATTTAATTTAATAGTTGTAACTCACCTTCTGAGAAACAATTGATATCTGATGAGCTTAACAAATTGGTAATGAACCTCCTTTTCGTATTCGCCTTTAGGAATTTTTTTGGACGAATTTTTATCGGTATTTCTACATTGGACAGCATACAACTTGTTGTATTCAATCAGCGTTGTGACCTCTTGTTTAAAACAATTGGTATGTATGTACAGTTCGGCCATTATAATGCAACAGAAAAAGACTCCATATGAATACACCATAAAAAGCACACCGGTAAGCATCACTTGCAAAGTATTGTAGTAAAACCTTTCCATTTCGGTATCCCTTTGCCAACAAAATATTCTCGAAAATTTTGGATTTTCGTTCATATTACCACAAGAATACCATAATGGTATAATGCGTAAAACTTCATGAGATAATGATAAAGCGATAGTTTGCGCAGCAAAACAAATGGCCATAAGGAAGTACATGGTGAGCAACAGAATTATTCTATTATTGATAAACTCGCCTGTTTGCTCTATGACATCTAATACATCTATACCATCTCCTCTGAGGAAACCCAAGAGATTTTGTAATTCATGTCTAGACCAGAATAAAATGTTGTAGAGGATCATGGCATTGAAAATCAAAAGGAAAGCCGTAAACGCCAATAATTTATTTGATATTCTATCTGCGGTGAGAAATCCGATGAATGCTCCGAACGAGCAGTATATCAAACAAATCGTGTAAAACGAGCTGACAATTACACTGTTCTTCTGCGATTTTAAAACACCCGTTAAACGAAGTAAAACTGATACGAATATTTTTAAGAAACTTCCGTCTCGATTTGACATTTTTTGCGCAAAAAATATGAAGGTACGATGTGGAACTCTAGTTGAATTGTGACGAGAAAACAAGTATCGTGGTGGAAGATATTAGTAACGAAATAATGTATTATTATGATTTCTGCTGTTTGTGTTAGATGAATTTTCGAAATTAGTTAAATTACAGTAATTTCTTGCATCGTAGGCTGGTTTGACTTTTTCATACTTAATTGGAGGGTCTGATGTTCTTTTTTCAAAGCAAACGTGGCGCCTACCTAATTTTTTTTATCTTTTCTTTTTTAGGTGATATATTATTTACGATTTCAATTTAGATTTTTTCCCAGTTTCTTATTGTTATCTAAGCTAAATATAATATGAATAGTAACGCAAAAACTGCAGAAGAGTGACTCTATTAAGTTTGCCTTATATTTATTCAGGTAAGTACAAATCGTGCGTGCGTTGTATATCATTAACTTTTTTTGGAGTTCGTATTGATTTTTATGCGGATACACGAATAATTTAGTCGTTTGTTGCAATTTATTATCTTAATTTCTCAAAAAGTTTTCTGTGGAATGAAAAGATATCGTTGTGATGTAGCAGCAATGAGCTATATTACGCAAATCTATAAAAATTAAGAATATTTAAGAAAGAAAAATAATGAAGCCATCTTCATTTTCCTTTTTTTTTTTTGTAATATCGATAGTGAATGAATAAAGTTGTTATCAAAAAACCCGAGCAATATGGTCAAAAAATTAGTCCTCCGGAAATTTAAGAAAATGAAATTACAAAACTGATTAATCACAGTAACGTATGAATTTTTGAATTTCTCTTTTCTGCCTTTTCTCTTCCTTTGATGAGGCCGAACAGGTTAGCGAACATGTTGAAGGCTTTGGTCGAAGAATCTTCTCAATGCTTCCAAACTTTCTCAGTTAATCGATGTGTAGTTTCTAACTACCCTAGAATACTATACATGTACAATATCGTACATATTTTGAATAATATAATATAATTTGCCAATTTGATCTATGATATTTTCTTCCTCCTATTTTGACATTTTTGACTATCCTGTGTAGAGCTACCTAATCTTCGTGACAGGGCTGTAATAACTGATCGTGTTTCCATCCATTTCCATTCCGGTATCCGTTCCTGAGTCATTCCATTACGTTACCGTTACGTTACATTCCAATTTTGGATGTTCTGTTACGTTCCGTTCCATTTATTCTGTTATTTACCTCTTCTTTACCTCGAGTTGATATAAGTTATGAGTTAAGAGTCACGTCTTTTTTTTTTTTTTTTTTTTTTTTTTGTTATTGATGATAGTAATACTAAAAAAAAAATTTAATTTAAGTATAATTATTCACAAATTTCACAATTCTACTACGATACTAGGTATTGAAGTCAATTCAAAATACTCAAATTCCAATTTTACATAAAAAAATGCACATTGCACTGGACTTGCAAAGTAGGAACAATTTTGCCAGCATTCAAATTTCAAAAAATGAAAGCAATGTAAAATAACGGAACACTAACAAAATTGATCCATTACGTTCAGTTCTCAAAAATTTCGTTCCGTTACATTATGGTCCATTCCATTACTGAAATGAAGGAAATTACCCGTTACGTTTCGTTATTCTGTTACATTTCGTTACCGTTATTACAGCCCTGCTTCGTGAGAAATTTTCATAAATGCGAAATTGAAGAAAGCCTGTGGCGGCAAAAATCCATAGTAGGGCCCTGACAATGCCTTTGGAAGAAACAGCTATTTTGAAGTGAAATTCTTTAAGGTTCCCGTTAAATCTTTCAGTATGTTTTACCGTTTCTCTTTGCTCCAAAGCTTTAATTAATGCACCAAATGAGATTCGTGAAGTCGTTGTTCTTTTACGATTGGAAAGAGCGTGAAATTATAGCGATTTCAAAACTGTAGGGTGTTACGACAAATCTCGAGGTATTTCCATCGAAATATTATGCGACAGGATTTACATATCCGTAAAAATACGCGACTTTTCAACTTTGATCGCTCATATCTCGAAAAGTTGTAGATGGATTTTTTTCTCTCTTCATGATCAGAAAAAGCGTGAAATTTACATAATGTATAGCAATTTCAGAATTATAGGGTGCCGCGACAAATTTCGAAATATTTTATTAAAATCCTCGCGCGGTCGCGTTTTCCCTATTAAACTACTAATACAGGAAGCGCTGCGATGCGGCAGCGTTGGTCCCTAATAAACAGTGGCCAGGTTTTTCTGAAGTGACTGTACTTGTTTTGGTTTTGGTTGGTACGTCTTTGATCTTAATTTATTCTTATCATTTTTCAACAAGTTTACCGCAAATTTCTGCTTTTTTTTCAATGTAATTGATTCTTTTTCCCTTATTAAGTTTCTGTTCTTTAGCATGAATAATTCGTTGCTATTCGGAAAGCATAAAATATGCTTAAAGTTTCTGAAGAGCTATTGCTCTTCCACAACGTTGAAATGGTCGAAGCCAACCGGCACTATAACAGAGTTCCGCATTTATCAAACAGTTGCTAAAGAAAAAGTTCCTTTTATTATGAAATCCGACGATTGTATCACTTGGTATGCATGTGGTCCAACAGTTTACGATTCCGCTCATTTAGGACATGCCAGGTAACATTATTTACTCACATCCATGTAAGAAATTATATGTAACAATACCAACACTCATGAAAACTTATTTTTACACAGCACTTATATGAGATTTGATATAATAAAGAGAATACTGAAGACATTACTAAACAAGCCAATCGTTCAAGTCATGTGTATAACCAATATAGACGATAAAATTATCGCGCGATCTAACGAAACTGGAGTAGATTGGAGGTACTCTCTGCATCATACGAGAGAGATTTTTTCGCCGATTTGTCTTCATTGAATATCATCAAACCATCGATGGTAGCCAGAGCTACGGATTATATTCCACAGATGATTAAGTTCATCGAAAAGCTCGTACAAAAAGAATTGGCGTATCGGACCCAAGATGGTGAGTGAAGTATGGATTTGGTGGTGATTTTAGAATGCAAAAGTAGTGTCGTAGGTTCGGTATATTTTGATTTACAGAAATACGGTAGAGGTGGTAAATTCAGGGAAATGAATTTGAATTCTTCCGATCAAGAGAAGCTGTGCGAATATAAAAAATGCCCTGCGGATTTTGCTTTATGGAAAGCGGCGAAGCCGAAAGAACCGTTTTGGGATTCGCCGTGGGGTCCTGGACGACCTGGATGGCATATAGAATGTTCAGTTATTGCTAGGTGACTATTAGGAAATGGCATTTTTTTACGAAGAATTGAAACGAATCTTGTTATATCTATGTGTATACATTTTTTCTAGCGAATATTTCGGTGATTCAATAGACATACATAGTGGTGGTATAGACCTAATTTTTCCTCATCACGAAAACGAAGAGACACAGTGTTGCGCTTTCCATGGAATCGATCAATGGGTTAATTACTGGATTCATTCGGGGCATTTATATTTAGCCAACGATTCTGAGAAAATGTCCAAGTCACTCAAAAATACCATTAGTATAGAAGAATTTTTAAGTTCCTATTCAGCCAATAATTTTCGTATGATGTGCTTTATAATGGATTATAGAACAAGTGCGTGATATGATTCTTTTTTTTTTTTTTTAATCATTATAAATTACAAATTGTTTTTTTCTTATTGCAGATATAGTATATTCTGACGAGCTGATGGCGGATAGCATTAAATTTTGTAATAAATTTATTAATTTTTTCGACAACTGTTTCGCTTATGTAAACGGATATACTGAAAAAGGTGACGTAGATGGTCCTAGACTCCTTCAGGTATTTTAATTTTTAATTTTTCTAGTTATATACATAGATAGAAGAAATGAAAAATGTCTTGCCTCAGATTTTAGCTGAAACCAAACTCAAAGTTACCGAAGCTCTGCAAGACGATTTCAATACTGAATTCTGTATGTGGCATCTTTTACATTTAGTCAACGAAACTAATTCCATGTTATTTCCGATTCGGTGAGATTTTGAAATCTTTGATAAAAATAATGTCGATGATGAAATAATTTGTATTTTTTTTTTTTTTTTTTCAGGGCAAACGATGCCCTATCTCTGTATCTTTAGTCTGTGATTATTTACGTGATACATTGACCCAATTTGGTTTCACCTTTGATCAAACTACGCAAGTAAATGGGCATATTTTTGGGTATGTAATTTTAGAAGAATGAATTAATAACTCGATTTACCGGATTTTTCAGACCGACGGTTCTAAACTAAATTATAAATTAGATAAAGTAATCGATTCGTCTGTCACGTTTCGTGATAATGTACGCAAAACTACATTAGCGAGTAAAAAAAATGAAGTGGTGAGTTCATAGTTATTCGATTCGTGAATTTTAAATAATTTATGTTTGTGGTTGCAACTTACAATTTTTTATATTTTTTAAGGAATTTCAAAATGGCTGTTCAACTTTACTTAAATTATGCGACGATTTTCGCGAAGAATTCCGATGCCAAGGAATCATTATTAAAGTAATGTCGATTATTTTCTTAGTCGACTCCGAGAAATTTTTAGCCGAGTTTTTAATGAAAACAATAGCTATTACAGCTTGCCTGATTTGGGAAGGAGATATTATAGAGTGATTTATGTAGCCTTTAGCTAGTCGATTTTTTTTTGTTTTTCTGAAATGCCGATAATAATATAAGGTTGATCTGAGGTCTCTAGGACTCGTCAGAGTTGTAGCCAAAGGGAGTTTTGAGAGTCAAAATCCGCCCCATGAGCTCAGTTCCTTGAATATTTAAATGTAACGTATAATATTTTTTATAACATTTTTTAAAATTAATATTTCGTTTTCCAAATTTAATAATATTAATTCATTTCAGTTATAATAATTTTAAAATATTTAAATTTTTTTATATTTTCATTTCATTAAGAATAATGAAACAGATTTTTTGAGATAAAAAAATGAATAAATTATTCATAATTGATTAGCTGTGAATACTGCAATTACTATGAACGATTAAAAAAAATTGTTCTTTTTTTGTTTTTTTTTTCTTGTAATATTATGTACTGAACTAAATTCATACATTTTTTGTGCATTCAAAAAAAAATTATATCTGAAAAAAATTATTGTATCCCCTCTCCCCCGCATTCATCTATAATGGCTGTTAACCTGTATGAAAATAATTTTAACCGCCCCCTCCCCCTCATCAATATATTTTGGTTACGTCCTGGGACTCCGGATATGAAATATGAATTATTTTTTAAGAAAACTATTAAATGGTGTAATTCTGAAATAATGTGAGACTACTTTAGCTCTGCTATGTAGGTGATGTATAAATTACTCATTTTTTATTAAAAGAATTCATGGATTCTTCAGGAAAATCAAAAAATATGATTTTTTAAATTTATTTTTTAGTCTTCTATAACAAAAAGGTTACTTTTGGAAGGAGTAAAATTTCAAATTACTCAAAGGCAGGTATTGTTTTTGGGGTCATTTCGACCATGCCCTTCGAAAATATGGGTTTATGCGATTTCTATAAAATATGAAGTACTTAAACTGAATTTTTTAAATTGCTTTGTACATAATAAATGAAGGTTTCCAGCTTCTGTACTGAGTGTGGGTATAAAGAGGCCAACAAATGAAACATAATGGGCAAGTCTGGATCTCCTTTCATTGAAAACTCAGCTCTAGTAATGTTACATAGCTGCTTATCATTAATATGTTTTTATCCTTTACTTTTTTTTACTTTTGTTATTATAGGATCATAAAACTGATAAATCGACGTGGATGTATTCCGATACAGAAAAGACTGAATGACTCCAATTACACGGTTAGCCGGCTCATTATTAATTTACCTTGTATTTACGTGGTAATTGTTGTTTCGAGTTTCTCAATATACTCGAAAAATCGTACCATATGATTTTTTTTTTAAAGAAAAAAACTTTATTTAAAAAATACAAAATAAGGTTTTTGAGCATTTACCCATTATAATAGTAATAAAAAAAACCTTAAAAATAAGGTAAAAAAATAATGTACAAAAATAGGTACACAGATGTATAAAAAAAAAATCAATAAATTAATAATTTACATTGGTAATTCAACGTATTATACGTAATTTTCGTTGCCCTTGGTCGTTTTACTTTTCTCCCACCTATTTAGAGCTTCGATTGGGTAACACATAATGGCTGAAATGGCGATCAGAGTGCCAGAGATATAAAACGACATATTGTAGCTGCTGGTAATTTCGAGAAAATATCCTGTAACCGAATAAAATAAAATTAAATACTCGAGACGTCTATACAAATCAAGATTCGACTATTAATACTTTACCAGCCAGCGGAGGTCCTATGATAGCGGCTACACCTTGGAATAGTAATAGCAACCCAAACGCGTTGGTTAATTTCTCCAATCCGAGTAAATCGACCACGATAATGGTTCGTAGGGATGAAAAGCAAGCTGTAATGAATCCGTGACATTATCGAGATCATGCTAAAGGAGATTTTTTTTTAACAAATACGTACCAATTGTAAGACCGAACATAGTGGCGTATAGAAACTGGTACTCGACGGAATGCGATAAAGCGCTGAGAGCTGTAGATGCTCCGCAAACGGTTAATGCGGTGTTACTTATAATTACGGCGTTCATTCTAGGAATACTGCTCAACACACCGAACCCCACTCGGCCTACGGTGTTGGCGATACCGAGCACGGAAATGAGCCATACGGCGACAGAGGCGTCGATACCATAGGTGATGGCTCGGTCTACATTCGGTTAATTGAGGTAAGTTATGTATTTAGAATTAACATTGCGTAGCTTAGAGGATTTATATGAGGGGAGATTTTACCATTGATGAACATGAATGGCACGTACATTCCCATCGAGGTGATGAATCCTGAGATGGCTAGTAAATTGAACGTTGGCGATTTGAGTAACGATAAGTCCAACATGGTGGCTAGTGTTCGACGCATGGCTTCAGGAAATATCGAACAGGTTTGCTTTTTCTCTTCCATGATGTCGGTGTAGGTTGGTAAGCGTGTTACCGACATTGTGTAGTCCAAGGCGCTGGACTGTAATTGTAAAAAAATATAATTTTTTATTAGAAATTCAGCTAAAAGAATTCAAGCAATAACGAATATAGCATCATGTTCAGTAATTAATGTATTATAAAATCGTCAATTTAGGGAAAAATTGCAGTATTAATGGAACAGTGAGAAATCCTCCTTAATATTGAGAAATAAGAGTAATTATTTGAATGGAAGAAATTTGTAAAAAATGGAAAAATTATGACAGAAACTGTGAAATATGGGAAAATAAAGCAAAGGTTAAAATCCCTCCCCCACCTCCCCTCTAAAAAATGAAGCGTCAAGTGATGAAGAAATGTCTTAAAATTGTGAAGAACTTTCAGTTTGCAAGCCCTAAAAAAAGCGAATGGGGAACTGGAAAGAAGACAAGTTACCCCCAAACCTCAGACTCGAAATAAACCAGAAAAAGTTATACCCAGTCCAGGCAATTTGGATCTGAAAAGTGATGAGAGGAAATTCAAAACAAAAAAAATCAAATCTCTAGATGTTGTAACCTGTAACAGCATAATATGTTTTGAAGGGATAAAAAAAAACAATTTTCAATATTCCTAAAAATTGTTCAAAATAATTGTCGAAATAATTGATTTTTTGTTTACGTACCATATTCAGTAACAACGACTCGAGGCACAAAAGCGCAATTTAAATTTTATCTCTTAATCTTGTGGACTTGAAAAAAAGTAATTAGTCAATCTCACCTCCATATTACAGTCACCTGAGAGATGTAAAGCAGAAGAGGGGTGATTCGTTTTATGAATAATGAATACATATTTTATTCTTATGACCCTTTTCGAATGCGCTTTGCAGCATCGTATTACCGATTCTAACCTATTTGTGGGCCCCTGATATCTGATATCATTTCGCCTTCATACCTTTTGAATATCACTCGTATTAAAAAAGTGCTGAAATAATAATTTAGTACATAGAATTTTTTATTAAATGAGTCCAAAAATGACATTTGATGTATATTAAATTTCATAGACCCTATTTTTGGGCTAGGGCGAATATTTGGCCAGATATAGTCTTAAAACCTGATTAGGTGGGACAACGTCCATAATTTCGGGGTATAAAAATGGATTAGTATATCAATATTTATCGATTCTGGTTCGATCCCTCGAATCCATTATCCTGAACGAACAATTCCCCGAGCACTCACTTCCCCGAATCCAATCCCCCGAATTTGAATTACCCGAACGACTCTTGTCCCAAATAGTTTTTTTCCCAAATTCGTGTAAATATTGCCTAGGAGTTCGTATTTTATGTATGTACGGGCAGTCGTTGCAGCCATCACATTATAACGTGAATACAGCGAAGATAGAGAACAAGAAATTAATAATAGATGGGCACATCTACGTGAAATCACGATAGAAAAACGATCGAATTTACTAGGACTGCCGGCGAGTCCGAAGTAAACAATGCAAAACTTGAGCTATAACGAATCCACCTGAGCCAGGAGGAGTCTTCATTGTATACAAAGGCTGGATGAATCCAAGCATGAGCATCCTCTAAATATGGAGGAGTGCGATGCTGAGGTGGTGATTGCAGGCATCAAACGTAAGGTTGGTAAGCACCCTGAACAGAGGCCACCTCAACTACTACGAGCCGAATTGGCAGCAATACCTTCAGCAGTATTGATTTTCTTATATGAAATTTAAAGGCACCATTTAAATATTTATTTTGCCTTTGTTCAAATAATGCCTTTCAAGTCGGAATAGGCAACGATGTGTATCGTTGAAAATATTATATGTTGATTAGGTTGCCTATACTGAATGATCTTAGGTACTTCATTAATAATGTGTCATCTAAATAGAACTTCCTTCATATCACATATAATGCAACTTAGGCGACACTAATGTATGATAGATTGCTCGCCTTAGTTCCTGAAGGACCACATACACTGTATAAGAGATAAAAAATATGTTTTTTATCGTTGTAATATCAACTTCGAAAATTTTTATTTCATCACTCAAGCTGTGTATTCGTGAACTAGAGCATAAGGATGTAATATTAACACAGACCTGCATTCATAATTACGACACAAAGCGTAAAAACGATTCAACTACTAGTCTTTGTTGAACAAAATTATATCAAAGGGAAAAGAGTGATGATAAAGTAAAAAATTTTAGTTCGCTTCCCCAATCCCTTAAGGTAATGCAATTAAAAACACATTCAAAAAGGAACTCGAAAAATTTCTCACCAATAGGGCATTTTACACGGTACAAGATCTCTTAGAAAGAGCTTTAGCGATGATTATTGTTCTTTTAATTCGTTGTTATCCTTCTTTTTTTTTAAATCTATTTTTTGTAAGTTGGTGTTCAAAATGAAAAAAAAAATATATATATATATATTATTTTAAAAATAATTATAAAAATTCATTTATTTAATTTTTTCAGTTCAGTCATACTGTGACACTGTAGAAGGCCACGTATTGGCCAACGTGCAAATAAAACGTTTGGTATTATCGTAAAGTAAATCTTTTTGCGGCGAAAGACCTATACATTATATCTCAACAAATAATATAATAAGACTATCACTACCATTATACTCACTTGTGACGTATACTGCGATAACCGTTTGAGATTCGAATTGAAAAATATATCGTCCCTGTACAAAGGCCTGTTGCCAAAATCGCCTTTACTATGCCTGCGATTACACATAGACGTAGTCCTGGATAACCCAGTGGTACTGGAAACAGTGAACGATTTCGATTTATAAGGTTGCAGACTGTATTTACGATTCAACAGTATTCTCATCTCTGGTATAACGCTGTTGCGCTTCTTCAGCTCCGGGCTCTCGGATACCGTTCTCTCCATCCTGTCGATCGGTTTGGGTACAGGTTTGATGAGCTTATCCAAATCTTTCTCGTTAATCAGCACCGATTTATTGGCGCTTTTGTCGTCATTGAGAGATTGACTGGAGCGGCAGTGGTCAACGCCGTTGGTGGCCAAATGTAAGATCTCCGAAGCGGTCGGGTATTTGTTGTTGTTGTTGAAGAGGTTTTTCACGTCGGTCGTGTCGTCTATGGTGATTCCTAGGTCTTCGTAGATGTTGAGTAATGAGGCCGATTTGTCTTTGGTTTTTTTCAAGATTTCTGTCTTGAGTAGCAGCGACGGGTGATTGGATGAGTCTTTGGGTTCGTCGACGGGCACTTTGATGGACATCGGTTTGAGAGGCCGGAAAAGGGATCCGAATACGGCGCAGTGTATGATTAAACCTGTGACATCGAAAGCGTTAGTAGAGAGCTCGTTTGGTTTGGTTACGTGTGTTTATTCAACTAATAATTTTAAAGGGTCGTAGGTTATCTAACTTTTTTTTTTAACTGAGTATTTAACGAAAAATTGAGCTATTACAGCCTATATATTTACCGAGGATATTGAGTATATTACTTCAAATTCAATTTCACAGATGGTTTTGGAGGGGAGGTGAAGGGAATATTATCCTCAAAATGTAGTGGGGATAAATGAAGAGTCGAAAATGTTTCATCATAATGTCCCATGATGAAGTGAGCCCAAGTTAATAATAATGTCAAATATCAGTTTCTCATGTGTATGCTAAATTGCTGATGGAAGAAGGAGGGAAAAACAGATTTCCACACTGGATATGAATAGAAATTGTTGAAAATTCTGTCACGGCATTGTCGAATGAAGATCTGAAAAATGCTTTTTCAGATTTTTGATTCGACTCAAAATAGAGTTTCGCTCAAATTTTGAGTTGAGGAAGATGGTGCTCATAAGGCTCAAAATCTGCGATTATGATATAAAATCATAGAGTGAGTTACAGACGCAAGCATATTTAAGTTTGAATCTCCTAAGTTGAATTTGAGGACAGTTAGGAGAATAAGGGGGTTTTTAGAGTACTTATGAGTTATGAAATTTAATAAATCCTTCATATCTCCCCTCCACATGGTGATAGGAAGTTGAAATTTTGTATGTGAGTTTGATTTAAGATCCAAATATGACTACGGGAATGTGAGTTAAAATGAATTCAAAATGGCGGATGCTCGAAATTTGAGGTTACGTTTGAGGGTACTCAAATGGCTCAAAAGTGATGGACATAAATTCATATGATTATTGAAGATATTAACTATAATGTACCTCAAATTCAACTTCTCAGATGATTTCGGAGGGGATGAGGGGGAGGGGGTATTCTCAAAATGTGGTTGAGGTTAATGAAGAATCAAAATTGTTTTATTATGGTGTGGTCTAAAAGGATCTCGAACCTTCTTTTTTTTTAGATTTATGATTCAACTCACGATGGAGTTTTGCTCAAATTTTGAGTTATGTTGGAGTGGTTCCATATGACTCAAAATTTTCAATGACGATGTTATATGATTAATTGATCTGAAGCCACTGTGATGTCAATTTGAGCCTTTACCGTTTAATTTTTGGACAGTTGGAGCAGAATACAATTTTCTTATGTTGTCTAACGCAGATCTAGAGGGTCATTTTCAAATTTTTGATTCGACTTAAAATGGAGTTTTACTCAAATTTAAGTTGTGGTGGAAATTCTCCAAAAGCCTTAAAATTTTGGTGTTCATTAAAAATTCAGCTCCGGTAATGCGGCATGGCTGCTTACGTTTTTTTGTAAGCTGACTTTTCAACTTAATAACGATAGCTATTGCAGCCTACCTGATTTAGGAAGGAAGTCACGGGGAGGTGAAGGCCATCTACTGTAACCAAAATAATGTAAAATTTCCTACTTTTCGATATATACATTTCACCTTCCCCTCGAGCGTAGCACCTGCGGTACAGATGAAAATTGCTCTAAATATTGTGAGAGCCTTTGTGTAAATACACGAAAATACTTTTTTGGATTTCGAAATACCTCAAAATGGCGGATCACTCTAATTTTTTCGGGGGCTGGCGAAAGGGTAAATAGCTCAATTTTTTTGTTTTTGGTCTCATACGAAAAAATAATATAATTATTCAAATTTCAGCTTTTTAAGTGTATTTGAAGGAGAGCTGAAGCCATAAACTGCTTTTTGAGGAAGTTTTGGGTTTTGAAAATTTCTTAAATCTTCCATATCTCCTCACCAAATCAACTTAAAAAAGTCAAACTTTATGTGTGGAGTTAGTTGATGATCAGAATATGACCTCTTGAATTTGGATTAAAATGGATTCAAAATGGCGGATTATCAAAATTTGAGTAGAGCTTGAGGAGCCTCAAATATGTAAAAATGTAATTGTAATGAAGTCATATGATTATCGATGATAAGACGTATACTACATATATCCACAATTCATCTCCATACATTATGTTGGAGGGGAGAAGGAGGGGTTATCCACCTGAAAATGTGGTGGGGTACACAAGAGATCGAAAAATTTTTATTTTAGTATCATGAGATAAAATGAGCACAAGTGACAAACTTATCATGATTTTAGGTTCGCAAGTGAATTTGGAGGGGAATTAGAGCAAAAACAACTTTTGGAGGGGATTTTTTTTTAGGAAATTTCATGAATCTTCCATAAATCTCCTCACTAAATCGACGTAGAAAAGTCAAACTTTGTGTGAGGGGGTTTCTTGGTAACCAGAATCTAGCCTCTAGAGGGGTTATCAAACTGAAAATGTGGTGGGGGTCCGAGAGAGGTCGAAAATTTTTCATTGTGGTGCCATATGATAAAATGAGCACAAGTGACTAATCCATTCCGATTCTTCCTTCGCGATTGACTTTGGAGGAGAGTTAGAGTAAAAACAGCTTTTGAAGGAGAAACTGCTACAGGAAATTTCACGAATCTTCCATATCTCTTCACCAAATCTACCTAGAAAGGTCAGACTTGGTATTGGGTAAGGATGTTTGCAACGTTATACGTATGCAATTGCAAACCTGAATAAGCCTCGGGTAAATACTCAGCTCCAGTGATGAGGTATGGCTGCTTACATTTTTTTTTCTCAAGTGTGATGATCAAGCGATGACGTGAAAGTGCATTTTTCAGAGTTCATTTGGTTATCGCTACATTGTTGGGATATTTATTAATATGTACTGCGGTCAATAGCTACATGCGCGATAAGAATTGGCGATTTATAGTCTCTGGGGTTCGCGATAGTCGAATTTATTTTCAATTTATCTCCATTGACGAGCACGTCTGACGGTTACGAAATGGTAGATAAATAGGCGAAGCTCGTGAATTATACGTGAACAGCGTGACCGTGATTTGGGCGGCCGAAAATTACCTGCTTGAGCGATCAGAGCGCCTCTCCAGGTGAGCTGTTCGATGAGCCAGTTGGATAGCGGAGCCATCATGAATGTGCCAATGCCGGATCCACAAACCGCAATGCCGGTAGCCAAGGCGCGCCATTTCTCGAAATAGAATCCTATGGTGATAACGGCCGGTACGAATATCAAACCGAATCCGATACCTGAAATGCGATAATAAACACGTTAATATAGTTTACAGTACGAGCAACGAGGCGAGCTACACGCGGTGACCTAATTGAGGCGACGCCGCATTGAATGGCGACGCGCAGATTGAGAATAATGCGATGATAATGAGCTGTCGATAATTGCCGCCGTTTGTGAATTATACGCTGGTTCGCGTTAATTACAGAAGATACTCGGGACGCGTGTAACGAATCGCGTTTCGAGTATTCAAGTTCAAGTTGAACGTGGTGGAACGAGCGAAGTTTTAACTTTCGGTCACCTACGCGATGCATCGAAGCTAGAAATGGCGAAATGATCGGCCAGTGAGGCGCGAAAGCCAGTCACGAGGCTAGAGAATGAAACTTTCCACTTACCTCCGAGGATTCCGTACGTCAGGCACAGGTAGTTGATACTGGTTGCGTAACTGGACAGGAAAAACGCCAATCCGCCTATGAAAGCGCCCACTATGGTCACCGATCGGAATCCGTATCGGTTGGCTAGAGCGCTGGCGAACGGACCTGTTTGCGAAGAAATATTGATTATTGATTTGGAGATTAGGCGACATTTATGGCAAGACGTGGTGATTATGGGATTCCACGTGTAGTTGCGATGTCGAGGGTTTTTTGTCATCGCTGGTGGGTTTTATCCGTGGCGGTTCTAATTTACCGGAGGATTATGAGAGATTAGCTCGCAGATGTGAGGAATACGCGCATTCGTTTGTATTGTCTAGGGTCAGAGTATTGAAGGAACAAGAATGATCACGAATAAAATATAGTAAAGAACTATGGTGCTTTTTTTTCGGTCCTAAGAGAAGAACAATATTTGATCGACAGTATAGTACTTTAGCTTAAAAATAAATCATGGAAAAAAAAAGGAAAAAAGTTGTAATTTTTGAAGGAAAGTTAAAATTTGCTCTACATATTGAAATTGCGATATAATTAATATTATCAATTTGAGAAAAGACTTTGCAAGAAAGCTCAAGTTTGAACCCTTTTAGATAACAAATTAAAGGAATTTACAAAAAAAAATTGCATTTTTAAAAGAAGTCTTACCTAATAAGATTATACCAAATTTCAATTTTGCGGGTAAAGTGCACAAACGATGTTATCAAGAGTTTTCATTAATATCAATTTAACTGATAAGTACTATATTTGCCTCATATATTCTTGTATATTTTATCATTAATCATTATGAACAATTAATATTAATTTTTTATCGAATGTTTTACATGCTTCATGATTAAAAATTTTGGATTCTCTTGCTAACCTACAGAAATTTTTTTTACAAAAAGCAAACATAAAATGATTTTAATAAATGAATTTCTTATGTGAAATTTCGTCTTTCTTTACACAATGACATTATTTATATTTTAAGTATAAATAAACCTAATCCAATAAGTATAAATGATAAATGTGATTCAATCGATTTAAATCTTTATTCATTAATTCGTGATATCTTAGTATTTTTTCCTTATTATATTATGTATATTTTATTATTTTAATTTTTTTATTAATTTTTTTTGAATGGCGGGGGGAGGGGGAATCTATTTATATTATCATTCGCTTTCTTCGACTAATGTGAAAACAAACACTAATGCTAAATATATTGATACAAGATGAAATCACTTTCGTTTTTTCATTTATTTATTTTTTTATTTTTTATTTTTTTCATAGTTGGTGAAATAGTGCAATAATATAATAATCAAAAAAATGAATTGATCATGAATATTTCTTTTACTTCTGAACAAGAAAGACAAGAATTATGTAGCTTCACCAAGACAGATTAGATTTTGTGGATTTGCTATTTTCGAACACGTTTTCATTCTTGAATTTTAGAACATTTTTCATATTTTAGAACATTTTTTTTTAAAAGATTATTTTATATTTTTGATGGCTATTCAATTTTTTAAATTTTTTCATTCCTGAATTTTAGAACATTTTTGAACAGTTTTTTGTGTTTAAATGATATTGCATTTTTTAGAGCTGTTACATTCTGGAACTGCTTTCATTCCTCAGTTTTAGAACATTATTTCACATTTATGAACATGTTGTCATGTTTTAATTAAATTACATTTTTGAGAACTGTTTCACTTTTGAACTTTTTTCATTCTTCAGTTTTTAAATTTTTTTAAAATATTTGAAGAATTGTGCATGGTTTGATTACGTTACAGTTTCGAGTACTATTTCATTTTTGAACGCTTTTCATTGTTGAATTTTTCAACATTTTAAAAATATTTTTGAACAATTAACATTCTTTAATTTTAGAATATTATTACATTTTTGAAAAGTGTTTCATTTTTGAACCTTTTCACTCTTGAATTTTTTTCCAAGGTTTTCAATTGTTTGAAACAGTGTTCTTGTTTTGGCTAAATTACATTTCTAAGCGCCGAGTGTTTCATTTTTGCCCAAGTTTCAGTTTTTAGATGAAATTGGTTGTTTTGAAAGCTGTTTCATTTTTGAACTTTTTTCATTCTTGAATTTTTTTCAAGGTTATTAATTTTCTAACGAATTTTTTTGTTTCGACTAAATTATATTTTTGGGAACTGTTTCGTTTTTGAACACATCATTCTTTAATTGTAGAACATTTTTCACATTTTTGATAACTGTTCCATTCTTGAATTTTTTTAAACATTTCAAAATTTTTGAACAAGTTTTAGTTTTTAGGCAAAAGTACTTTTTTGAAAACTGTTTCATTTTTGAACTTTTGCATTCTTGAATTTTTTTTTTAAGTTAATTAATGTTTATAAGATTTTTTTGTTTAGACTGAATTATATTTTTGGGAACTGTTCCATTTTTGAACATACTACTCTTTAATTATAGAACATTTTTCATTTTTGAAAAAGTTTTTGTGTTTGTACCAAATTACGTTTTTGAGGGCTCTTTTATTTTTGAATAATAGAAAAAACAAAACAACAACAAATTACAACCATTTTTGACTACAAAAAATTAATTGAAAAATAGATGGAATTTGAAATGTATTTCCTACTTCAAAATAATCAAAATAAAATTTCAAAAAAAATTCTTTTGGCTATATTTTATCTTATTTTTTTGTAATGCAAGTCGTTTATTTTTATTTTTCATATTTTTTTAATATTCTTATTAATTTCTATTCGAATTTTTTTTTAAAAATAAATTTTCATTTCATTTCATCATAAAAATATTTGATGAATTCCAACTACTTGCTTTAAAAAAAAAAATTGGTAATGTAATGGTAACGTTGAGTAATTTTTTAAATCATGAGATCTGAATAATTGAAAAAAAAATAGAATTAAAAAATTATAAATAAAATTGAGAAATAAGAGTAAGTGCACCAATTTTCTTTTATAAGTTGAATACCATGTACTTCACTCATAGAAAGGACCGAACCATAAACTCCATCGTTATCCACAACTTTTTGTATTTACCGGTAATTTACCCGTATCATTTCGACCCATCGAGACCTCTGCGGGCAATATAATTTGATACGCGAGACTAAAGAAAAATCGAAGCTATTCCCAAAAGATGTCCCTTCATTGCTCTCGATATGTCGAAAGAAAATTCATATTCGCGATTTTATATGTCATCTGTTATTTCAAGTAAGCGAATTTATAAGGTTTCCGCGATATCGCTAATGATTGCATTTACGTACGTGAGAAATTAAGAGGAACAGGAACCGAGATGGCCTTTAATGAGGAGTCGCCTTGAAAAATTGCCCATTTTTTAGCGATCACGATCGTTTTCCCTGGACGTATGAAAACGATAATCGTGAAATCTCATGATGAAAAAAAAAGAAATGAAAAAATAATTAAAAATACTCGAATTGCGCCTAAACTGTAGAATAGTGACTTGCGGCGGCTACGATCGGAAATTCCGAATGAATAGGCGAACAATGGAACTACGGAAGAATTTATTCGGCCAATTAAAAAGGTATAAATTACAGGCGATCGTATTAATTCACGAATATTATCGGTAAAACGTGGCTATTCAGAGACAAAGGGAGCCAGGGGAGAAGGGAGATCAATATCATCGATTCTATTACGATCATTTCCTAGAGAACAAGTCGGTTATATTACAACGCGATGTCATAGAGGTCGTTGTTGCTCGTTGGTTGAATAATTTCGTTTATTTTCGTGACCGGTTCGCCACCATATCGCTTAAGAGGGAAAAGAGGGAAAGGAAAAGAAAAGGAGCGAAAAAATTGAAAATATAATAATAGTAAGCGCGGAGGAGTTTCGTAATTTCATATTAATTGATATTTCATTGCTATACCATGGTGTACTATGCTGTGGATAGAGGTCGTCTAGATTTCACGTTTCGATGGTGGAAATCGATACGTATGCTGGCTGTCGAGGTCTTACCTGCGATCAAATAAGATCCGGAGAGTAAAGATCCGACTAGCGATACTTTGGCTTTAGATTCTCCGAAGGTATTGGCGATTTCGGCCAAAAACATGCCGAACGAGTAGATAATACCGTCGACGACCAAGTTACAACAGAACGAGGCGGCTACCACCACCCATCCCCAGCCACCGTCCGGTGGTACGGTGACGTGGGATGGGACGGTGGCAGTATGGGATGTAGATTTCATGTCGCGTAATGAGACGCTATCGGTTCCGTTGGTTGCGGGTTTTTCGGCGTCGAAGCTTTCGTGCTTGATTCTGTCGCCGCGATGGTCGACGGTCATGATGACCTTGTGGTGCCAGGTGTCCGATGCGTGTGACCTGAGGGAAATAAAATGCGTTAATTGGGTTGGTTAGAGTCGGCAAAAAATTCATACCTTTATCAATGTACCATCTGCATGTGTAAGCTGTAAAGGTCGCGAATTTATTGCAAAAAGCTTGAGGGTTGTCGAGAATTGTGTATTATACTCGGAAATCGGCAATGAATGCGAATCGAGTATGTTAAAAGCGCGGAGAGGAGTGAGGTGGAGAGACATTTGAAGAAAGTAGGCGGCTATTCCGCGCTCGTGGAGCTGATTTTATAATTTCGACATCACTTTTTGCCAATTGAATGCTCAAATTTAGAAAAATTACAGTATTTTAAATTGTAGAAAATCTTCAAAGACTCTGAATAGCCCTGATTTAAAACTTAATGCTGGAGTCAGGTTTAAATTTTCAGTTTGGCTTCAGAATGAATTAAAATCCAGAGCTATGCTTCGAGAATTGCTTTGAAGCAAAGATCTCCAGTTGCCTACGTATTCACGATCAAAATAATTCTACATGACTCCTACTTCGATCTTGATTGCGATATCAAACTAGTCAAGATTTTCAAATTGTCCACGAAGTTACGGTGGGAATAAGAATCAAATTTTAACATTGGCTATATGGTCAAAGTGGAGTTGAATTTTATTTTTTTGTAGTTCGGTTTTACAAAAATGTTTGGGAGTCAAAGGTTCCCGAAGTCTTGAGTAAAAATTGTGGAGAGTCCGATTCGAAAAAATATTTAAAAGTCAAAGGTCAGAATCTTCAGTCAAGTTTCAATAGTGACTTTGGAATCAACTTACCAGTCGTAGTTAATTTTTCAGATTGACTTCAAAGTATTGTGGAAGTGAGAGTCAAATCTCAGCATTGACTGTGGAGTTGAATTTTATTTTTCCAAGTTGGCACCATCGTTAAAATGAGTCAGAGTTGGATTTACTGAAATGTTTAAGAATCAAAGGTTGAAGTTCTTCGGCAAATTTCAGTAGTGGCTTTGCAGTCTGATTCCAAAATATAAGTAGGAATAAAAGTCAAATTTTAGCATTGACTGTAGAGTCAAGGTTGAATATTTTAGATTTTCTACGCATTCAAAGTGGAGCTGGAGCTCAATTTACAGAAATGTTCAGGTATCATAAGTTGGAGTCTTCATTCAAATTTCAGAAGTGATTTCAAATTAAACTTACGAGTTTGAGTCGAGTTTTCAAATGGATTCTAAAATATAGGTGGGAATAAAAGAGTCAAATTTCAGCATTGATAGTAGAGTTGAAGTTTGTTTTTCTAAATTTTCTTTGAAATCAAAACGGAGTCGACGTCCAATTTAAAGAAATACTCCAGTGTCAAAGGTTCTTGGAATCTTGAGTCAAAGTTGTCGAGAGTCCAATTCACAAAAATGTTCAGAAGTCAAAAGTCTGAATCTTCGGACAAATTTCAGTCATGACTTTAGAATCAACTTACAAGTGGCAGTTGATTTTTTATATTGACTCCAAAGTAATATGTGAATGAGAATCAAATTTCAGCATTGACTATGGAGTCAAAGTTTATTATTATTAAATTTACTCCGGAGTCAAAATGAGTCTGAGTCGGATTTACAGAAATGTTCAAAAATCAAAGGTTAGACTTTTCAGTCAAATTTCAGTAGTGACTTTGCAATCAATTTAATAGTTGGTGTGGAACTTTCAGATTGATTTCAAAGTATAAGTGGGAATAAAAGTCAATTTCAGCATTGACTTTAGAGTCAAAGTCAATTATTCTAAATTTGTTCCACAGTGAAAGAGGAGCTGGGTCCAATTTACAGAAATGTTCAGGTTTCATAGGGTTGGCTCTTCAGTAAAATTTCAGAAGTGACTTTAAAATCAACCTACGAGTGGAAGTTGAGTTTTCCAAATAATCAACCTACAAGTCGGAGTTGAGTTTTCCAAATGATCCCAAAGTATAGGTGGGAATGAGAGTTGAATTTCAGCATTGACTGTGGAGTCGAAGTTGAATATTCTGAATTTGTTTTGTTGTCAAAGTGTCCAGTATCAAAGGCCCCTACAGTGTTGAGTCAAAGTAGTAATTAGTCCAATTCAAAGAAATGTTCATAAGTCAAAGGTTGAAGTCTTCAATCAAATTTCAGTGGTGACTTTAGAATCAATTTACTAGTCTGAGTTGATTTCTTAAATTGACTACAATGGGCGAGAGTGAGAGTCAAATTTCAGCATTGACTATGGAATTGAATTTTATTTTTTCAAATTGGCTCCACAGTCAAAGCGAGTCAGAGTCGGATTCACTGAAATGTTTAAGAATGAAAGGTTAAAGTCTTCCGACAAATTTCAGTAGTGACTTTACAATCTGATTTCAAAATATAAGTGGGAATAAAAGAAAAATTTCAGCATTGACTATGGAGTCAAAGTTGAATATTCTAAATTTGCTCCGGAATCAAAATTGAATCAGAGTTGGTTTTAAAGAAATGTTCTGTAGTTTTATTTTTAAAGTGGCTCCGGCGTTAGATGGTAATCAAATTTCAAAACATTAGAAGCCGCTTTGGAGTTGGGGTCAGATTTGCTACTGGCTTCAGGTCATTTTTGTTGTTGTTATTGTTGATGATGATGATGTTTTTTTTTTATTCACTTGGATAATGTATAAATAAGAATTTCTATTATTCGTTGAAATAAAAATAATATCGATTGATACTCAAATCGAAAAAAGGTAATAAAAAGTTGGCTCCACAGTCGCAGTCAAAACTTGACTCCGGAGTCAAAGTGGAAGAGTCAAATTTTATTAATAACTTATGAATCAAAATGAGGTTGGAGTCAATTTTACTCTGGAATCAAAATTGGGTCGGAATCAAATTTGAGATCTGATGCAGGAATCAGAGGTTGGAGTCAAATTTATACTTGACTCCTAGTCTTTGTTTTGAAGTCTCCTCATGAAATTCTAGTATTGTGTTATAATTGCTGTGGAATTGATGAGTGGAAATGAAGTCAAGTTTAAGAATCATCCTACAGTTAGTGGGAGTAGCAGTCCAAATATTGATTGACTTCAGGTCGTTGGTCTCGAATGTAAAAATATGAGATGTTCTCCCTCCTTCACCTCGACTATAATAGCTAAGTTTTTCATTGAAAATTCAACTACTTGGTACACAATCAGTAGTAATTGCAAGGAAACGAAATATCGATTCGCGTACGCGGTTAATTAGACCGTACGGCGGTAATTACGCGCGTTTCACTGAAATTCCGCGAAGAAAATATGTATTTTGACGGCGCTGCGGAAACGCCGACAGCGACGATACGGTGGTCTAGGTCATACGCGGCTACGCGGTGACACTCGGTCGTATTTTCGAGCTGCGATTGATAAATCATGTACGTGTTACAGTAGTGCGCAGATATCAATCTCGCCAGAGCGATTATACTGATGGCGATGGACGGTAAGTTGACGTCCTCGTAGAAGAGCGCGCGCGTTTCTATACAATTTATAGCGAAACCAGTTCAGCGTTCGCAGCCATCCCTGCGGCCGTCTTACCTATTCATTAAGTTTTAAGCAGCGTCTAGGCGTAAGGTCGTAATGGACATTGTCTCAACGTGTCTCATTCAATTAGTATATGATTTACGAGATGGATGTGGTTTTTTGTATAGCTCTGATGCGGATATGTGGTGGAAGTTTTTTTTTCTGTACTAGTTCTTGGTTTTGGGTAATTAGGACGACGGCGACCTCGAGTATTTTCGTTGCACCGAATAATTGACGGCCCGATGCCCCAGTCGTGATGGCGGGTCCTGCATTTATGCAAGGCTGCGAAAAAATTTTTACTTTTACTTTTTCGCGCGACCGTGTGTACTTGAACCCTCGTATACCTGTTCACAGAGATCAAATGATAATAAATTGTTTGGGTTTTTTCCTCCTCTTCTTTTTCTAGTCGGTAGTGTAGCTACGTGATGTCTGATGTGTGTAGGAAATTTGCATATCTAATTGACAGCCGTTGAAAAATTCTCGAATTAAGTCGTAACCAGCGGGCACCTGTTTCTATGACGTAAATAAACTAGTGATCGTTACTGAAGACGTTATCGTGGGAATCGATTCGTTTTGCAACGGTTACGTGAAGAATAGCAAAATAAGTAAATTTTCTATATTCGGAATTGCGTGGAAGGGGGCTAAACGAGTGAAAATTTTACTTCGTTTCTTCTAATCGTTGGTTTTAAAAAGCCATTTAGATCGTTATCCAAACAAGTTCAAGACAACGAGTGTTTTTCTTTTGTTATAAATATGATGGGTTTCGAGCAGGAGAGACGATAAAGCGGGTTCCGCGTTTGCAGACCTTTGGAGCTGATAAGGATGTATGGCGTGAACAACAAACAATGCTTAGGTGACGGAAATGCGGTAGAGATTATGTTATTTTTTGTAAAAGATTAAGTGTAATATGAATTTATTTATAATTCTATTCTTACTTAATGAGGTTAGGAGAATTGTCTGCAGGCTAAGAAGCTTTGAATTTTATGATTTTTTTGAAATGTCTGAATTTTGGTGGTTTTACAAGAACAACGATGGCTTAATATGAATTGAATAAATCAACCTAATATGACAGAATAGAATCCGAATTTTTATAATGCATTCAGTATTTCAAATAAACCAAATTTGTATGTTTGGCATTATATTATATTGTTTGAAAAATTTTTTAGTCAAGTTTTTCATTAAATTAAAGCCTATCTGATTTGAAAAGGAGAAGTGGGAAGAGGGTGGGAGTGGGGTATTCGTATCTTTTGTTTTAGGCTATTTGTAATCATTATGCCAAATACCTTCTTTTTTTGCCTATATTTTCTTTCCCTCACTTATAGCTCCGATGCTCCAGATATAAAAAAAATTGCTCGAAATTTGGTAAAAAGCTCTTATGTGAATACGTAAAAGTGCTATTTTTGATTTTCGATTCACCTCAAAATGATAGTTTCCTCAAATTTTGAGAGGGGTTGGGGTAGGCAGATGCCTTCAGATTTTGGTTCATAATTTTATATCAAATAGGGAGTCAAAGAGCACCAACATTACTGAATTTCAGCTTCTCGAATAAATTTGGAGGGGAGGTGGAGCAAAAAAAAGGTTTTTTAAGAGAGATTGAGCCATGAAATTATATTTTCCTACGCCCCACCCCCCTCAAATGTGAAATTTTGTAAAAATTTGAAATTAAGAAGTCATTGTAGTTTATGAGTAATACTTGAAAGCGTTTATTAAATCAAATTAAACTAAATTGCGATTTTTATGAGAATTTCATCAAAAATACGTGATTTTTTCAAGTTTTCTCCCTCTTTGACCCTTTCTGCCGAGCCTTTGGCAGCACTTTAGGGCTGGCAGACCTACATATTCGGATTCAGTGCAAAAAATCTTGTAATTTGACACCAATTTCAACTTTCACTATTTTCGGCCAAAAGTTCATGAATATTGTGAACTTTTGAGCTTTCGATGTGCTTTAAAGCAGCAGCTGGGGATCGACAGACCGGTAATTTTCGAAGTATGGGTACATACACTAACTTTTTGGACCGGCTCCATCTTTCTGTTATTTCGGCACATTTTCGACAGTCCGGCTCTTAGACTATACCAACATGTGAACCATTATCAGTTTTAGTCATTTTTCAATATGACGCAGCCGAGTGAAAAATCTGAAAAAATTTCACGTGATTTGGGGGTCAAGGGGGCATCTAAAAATATCAATTTCATAATTGTGCCAAAGCGTTATCAGGGTTAAAAAAATTAAATAAAGTTGAAAAACGGTCTTTGGTGGCGGTAAAATCATGGTGGGGGTTGCTGATTTTTTCCAAAGGACCCCCTATGGAACAGTACAACATACTAAATTTTCAATGAATTGATTTTCCAATTAAAAATTACTTTCTCAAAAACGAGGAGGGCGGGGGGTCTGAAACTTTGGCCATGAAAATTTCTAAACGGTACCTACCTGCCATCCAAGTTTCATCGAAATTGGGCTCCGGGCCTGATTCGCCATTCTTATCCCCCTGTGCCCTTTCCTGTAGCAATTTTCGCTTCAAAAGCTGTTTTTGCTCTTACCGCCCACCAAATTCACTTAGGAAGGAAGAATTAGAATTGTTTAGTCACTTGTGCTCATTTCATCATATGACACCGCAATTAAAAACTTTTGAACTCTCCTGTACCTCCACCACATTTTCAATTTTGTAATCCATCCTCCCCCTCTCTCTAACCTCATGTGGGAAGATGAATTGGGGATATAGTATACTTCCTATCCCCAATAACCATATGAGTTCATATTAATTAAATTTTTACTAATTTGAGGCTCCTCAAGCTCTACTCAGATTTTGATTATCCGTCATTTTGAATCCATTCTGTCGCAAATTCAAGAGGTCATATTGTGATTACCGACCAACTCCACATACAAAGTTTGACCTTACTAGGTTGATTTAGTGAGGAGATATGAAAGATTCTAGAAATTTCATGACTCAAAACTTCCTCAAAAAGCTGCTTTTCGCTGTAATTACCCTCCAAATGCACTTAGGGAGCTGAAATTTGAATATGTTGGTGTTCGTGACTCACTATTTCATATGAGATCAAGAATCAAAATTTTGAGCTATTTGCCTCTTCTCCAACTCCTCATAAAATTTGAGTAATACACCATTTTGAGATGTATCGAAGAAACAAAAAAGTACCTTTTCTGCATTTTCAAGGATAGTCTCTCACGAAATTTTGAGTTAATTTTATACATATTTGTATATCAAAAAGTTGTACATTGCCAGATGATCACATATGGTCTGAAAAGCGAAGATTTGAAGACCCCCTGCCTTCCCCGACCCCTGTCCCAAATCAGCTTGGCTGTATTAGCTATCCTTTTGAGTTGGAAACTCAGCTAATAAAAAAGAATATTTATCGATTTTTTTCGATTTTTTTCGAAGTTTTGTGCATATTCAGGGGTTTGTACTCACCCCCTCCCGTAGAATGCATTGTACTTTTATGTTCAGTTAAGCCGAGAAATGAATTCTGCACTTCCAAAAATTCCTCTAGATTGATGTTTTCATTTGAAAGATTTAGTGAGGAGATATGAAAGATTCTAGAAATTTCATGACTCAAAACTTCCTCAAAAAGCTGCTTTTCGCTGTAATTACCCTCCAAATGCACTTAGGGAGCTGAAATTTGAATATGTTGGTGTTCGTGACTCACTATTTCATATGAGATCAAGAATCAAAATTTTGAGCTATTTGCCTCTTCTCCAACTCCTCATAAAATTTGAGTAATACACCATTTTGAGATGTATCGAAGAAACAAAAAAGTACCTTTTCTGCATTTTCAAGGATAGTCTCTCACGAAATTTTGAGTTAATTTTATACATATTTGTATATCAAAAAGTTGTACATTGCCAGATGATCACATATGGTCTGAAAAGCGAAGATTTGAAGACCCCCTGCCTTCCCCGACCCCTGTCCCAAATCAGCTTGGCTGTATTAGCTATCCTTTTTGAGTTGGAAACTCAGCTAATAAAAAAAGAATATTTATCGATTTTTTTCGAAGTTTTGTGCATATTCAGGGGTTTGTACTCACCCCCTCCCGTAGAATGCATTGTACTTTTATGTTCAGTTAAGCCGAGAAATGAATTCTGCACTTCCAAAAATTCCTCTAGATTGACCGTATTAACATAAGTTATCGCGTGCGCGTTATCGACGCGGATAATGCGGCGGAATTACGTAATTGCCAAGGTTAATAGAGAGATTTTCACCTACTCGTATAAGCGCATAATATTAATTACTGGCGTAGTATTCGAACGATTAAATTGAAAACTGCTATTGACTTAGGATTCACCGGGAGACCGGCGACTGGGGAAGTACGTTCTGCGAATAACCTGGTTTTTCTGCGAAATGGGTAAATATACAACCTTGACTGGTGTTTTCCCATCTTACAACCTACGCTGGAGTGGCGTTGACTTTATTCTGCTTTCTGTTGTGTACCGAGTGGAGGTAAGTTACAGTGACACGAATAGAAAATGCAGAATATGTTTTGCTGTAGCTACACGAGTCCACGGTACACGATTGGGTTTGTTTAATAACCCGTACGATGCGCCAATCAATAAGGTTTCGATAACACCTCTGTGTTTGCATTCGCAAGCTCGATCAAACAAAACGTTATTATTGGCACAACGAATAGGATGGGGCCACGTCTTGTAATTATTTCTTGACGATGTGGAATTTTACGCCGCGTTTAATTGAAGTAGTCGCCGCGGATATGGTTTTGGGAGTAATTACGATGGAAATATTTAGGAAATATGCGATGCTAAACGCGCCAGCGAATGTTTTATGAATGGATTTGCCATCGAGTTAATTGCCATAATGCGTAGATTAATTCGTCGATGCGGACCGCTCGACGTTGTGGGCTGAGTATGGTTTAATCGCAATCGTCGATCGGGTTTTATTCGCTGGCTTTTTTGATACCATCTGCGCAGATATCGGTTGAAGAATGAGACACATCTTTGAATCGAAGGTTACTCGGAGTAAAATGTTGGAAATACGAGCTCATTTCGTATCTCGACGTTCGAGTGTGTAACTGTGTACGTGTATTGACACGTATGTACAATGTGTCGTATTTGTAAACTTTTCTGGTTGTTGAGATCATCGTTGATAGTTGTGAAGTGTAATATTTTGGAAATTTATTAGCACATCGTGCCCCGTTGATTTTCACGTGGGTAGGCCTATCGTAAAACAGTCGAATGTCGTGGATTAAATGCGAGATAATTAGAGAAAATTGATGGAAAACGCCCTTTTCTGTTGTTAAGTACACATTAATGTGGGTCGAATTTCGTTGGTTTTTTTTCTCGAAAAATAGAAAAAAAAACCAAGGAACTATAGTTGCCGAATAACTTTCAATGACAGGGGAGTTCAGAAGAATCGCAGATCCTGATTCTGTTCTTCACATTCCAATAATATACTTTGTCGTCCAAAGAGTGTTTTTTTTTTTTAAATTGATTATCGATTATTTTTGATCATTGTTTGATTCTTTTTATCATTTTTCATTTTTAGAAACTGAAAAAGAACGAATTTTTGCGAATTTAAAAATTTTTACATTCAAAAAACATATTTTGTCGCCCAAAGAATGATTTTTTTTTATTATTAACAATTTTTCTTCTTTTTCCAACATAAGAAATTGAAAAAAAAATGAATTTTAGAGCATTTGAAAATTTTTTGGTATTTCAATAACGTATTATGTCGCTCAAAGAATGTTTTTTTTTTTTATATTGATTATTGATCATTGTTGTTTTTTTAATCATTTTTTTATATTTTTTTATTATTAGAAGTGGAAGAATAAACGAATTTCATTATTAGAAGCAGAATTTTGAGGCATTTTAAAATTTTTTTCCGTTCTAAAAATTATTATGTCGTCCAAAATGTTTTTTTTTTAAATTGATTATTGATAATTTTTAATCATTATTTGTTTCTTTTTTACCATTTTTCATTGTTAAAATCCAAAAAAGAACAAATTTTTGGACATTGAAAATTTTTTACGCTTCAAAAACATATTTTGTCGTTCAAAGAATGATTTTTTTTATTGATTATTCATAATTTTTTATCTTTTTTTGATGCTTTTTTATCATTTCTCATTAATAGAAACTAAAAAAGAACGAATTTTTTGGGTAATTTAAGTTTTTTTATGTTCAAAAATATATTTTGTTGTCCAAAGAATGATTTTTGTTTTTATTGATCATTGATCATTTTTGATCATTGATGGTTTTTTTTAATCATTTTTTTATATTTTTTTATTATTAGAAATTGATGAACAAACAAATTTCGTTATTAGAAACAGAAAAAGAACCAATTTTTGAGCATCTTAAAATTTTTTTACATTCCAAAAATTATTATGTCGTCTAAAGAATTTTTTTTTTTTTAATTGATTATTGATAATTTTTAATCATTGTTTGTTTCTTTTTTATCATTTTTCATTGTTAAAATCTAAAAAAGAACAAATTTTTGGACGTTTGAAAATTTTTTTACGTTTCAAAAACATATTTTGTCGTTCAAAGAATGAATTTTTTTGTTTAATTATCGATCATTTTTTGACCATTTTTCATTGTAAGAAATTGAAGAAAAAACGAATTTTTGAGCATTTTTTAAATTGATTATTTATTGATCATTTTTGATCACTTTTTGATTTTTGTTTGCCATTTTTTGTTCATTTTTTATAGTTGGAAATTGAAGAAAAAACGAATTTTTTGGCATATGAAAATTTTTTTTGATTTTGTCTTCCAAAGAATAGTTTCTTATTTATTGATTATTAATCATTTTTTATCATTTTTTTTTCATCATTGTTTGATTCTTTTTTATCATTGTTTGATTTTTTTTTTATCATAGTTCGATTCTTTTCATTATTTTTTCATCACTTTTCAATATTAGAAATTGAGAAAAAAACGTATTTTGGGGCACTTGAATATTTTTTTACATTCCAAAAACATATTTTGTTATTCAAAGAATGAATTTTTTTGTTTGATTACCGATCATTTTTTGACCATTTTTCATTGTAAGAAATTGAAGAAAAAACGAATTTTTGGGCATTTTTTAAATTGATTATTTATTGATCATTTTTGATCACTTTTTGATTCTTGTTTGTAATTTTTTGATCATTTTTTATAGTTAGAAATTGAAGAAAAAACGAATTTTTTGGCATATGAAAATTTTTTTGATTTTGTCTTCCAAACAATAATTTCTTATTTATTGATTATTAATCATTTTTTATCATTTTTTTTCATCATTGTTTGATTCTTTTTTATCGTGGTTTTATTTTTTTTTTATCATAGTTCGATTCTTTTCATTATTTTTTGATCATTTTTCAATATTAGAAATTGAGAAAAAACGTATTTTGGGGCACTTGAATATTTTTTACATTCCAAAAACATATTTTGTCGTCGAAAGAATGTGCTCTTTTATTGATTATTGATCATTTTTGATGATTTTTTGCCTATTTATACGTCATTTTTTGATCATTTTCAATCGTTTTATGGTGGCGTTTGTAACTTCTGCTGGTTGTACGCCACTCTATGATGGTTTAAATCGAGAATAATACTCTGTTGTGCTTTACGAAGTCGAAGACTATTCTAAAAATCTATTTTCTCCTTTCTCCGCGGAATTCTGTTGAAGTCGCACCTTGTTATCTGCAATTATGTTAATTAACCTGTTTCACATTTAAATATAACATTTTGATTGTAATAAGGGAACTTTCACGAAATATTCTTAATCGTCATTTGAGGTAATTATGAGTCGGAAGTAAGGGTAATTTGTATAATTTCCATATCTAATTTTAAATTGTTCGAGATACGCTTCAAGTGATGTACAATGTTGGCCTAAAATTTTTCATCGATTAAAAAAAGAAGCGAACATTAATTATAATTTTTTAGGCTTCTGAATTAATATTCTAATTCCAGACTAAACCTACCCGCGCTTTCAGGTTGATAACTCCTCCTTCTCCTCTCCAACATCGTGTATGAATGTGAATTGTGGATATAATATACTTTTTATTCCCCATAATCATATGAGTTCATATTAATCACATTTTTACAAATTTGAGGCTCCTCAAGCTCTACTCAAATTTTGATAATCCGCCATTTTGGATCCATTTTAATCCAAATTATAGAGATCATATCCAGGTCACCAACTAATCCTACACACAAATTTTGACCTTTCTACGTCGATTTAGTGAGGAGATATGGAAGATTCAAGAAATTTCATGACTCGAAACTTCCTCAAAAAGCTTTTTTTACACTAACTTCTCTACAAATGCACTTAGAGAGCTCAAATTTTAATATGTTAGTGTTCGTGATTCGATCTTTTATATGCAATCAGGAAAAAAAATTCTGAGCTATCTGCCCCTTCTCCACCCTCCCTCAAAATTTGAGTGATCCGTCATTTTGAGGTGTGTCGAAAAAACAATGGAAAACCTGTTTCGAATTCTCAAGAGAAATCTCTTGGCAAATTTTGAGTGATTTTCATTATTACCTGCCTGCGCTACGCGTGATGGAAAAAAAATGCAGATGTGATTATTATAAGTGTTCGCTTTCTGATTAATCGTACGTCACACGTGTAACAACTAATCAGCAAGTAGGAAAGCGGTAAATTACTTCGACTTACTCCTAAACTTTGACTATATACTATTCGGAAGCTAGACGTGGTACGCGGAGTGAAGATGGGTTAACTTGAAAAAGGGGTAGAAAATGATTTTTACATAGAATTTATATGGTAGCGTTCTAGTATATTAAAAATTTCTTGAAAACGATGGCAGATACATAATTTTTCATCAGAACTAAACTTGAAGTAAATTAAATTATCTTTAAAAGCTGTTCCAACAAAAAATTACACAAATGCCGTCATTTTCGAGAACTTCGTAAAAACAAAAGTGTTCCTGTATAAACGTACCGTGAAAGATTTTTTCAGCTCCGTTTTCAAACCGCGTAACACTAGCGCTACCTACGTAGTAGGTGTCACTTCCGAATATGGACCGAACTAGGTATTTCCGAGCCTCGCTTCTGCGCATGCGTCAAATGAGAAAAGATTGCGCGTGTCTTTGAAAAGGATAATAGACAACCACGGATGTTTACATGCGTGTAAACAAGTAGCGAAATAATCCTGATAACGAGACTTTGCGCATGCGCCGAATTGCGCATCGGAAATTTATATTAAACCGCCTTTTCATACATGTATAGTATTTATAGTCAAAGCTCCTAAAATGGAAAACATGAATCAGCTGATGATTCAAATCACCAACGAATTTCAATAGTTCACTAAAAACTGAACGATATTGTTTACGAAAGTAGGAATGAAATTACCTAGATTTTATCACATTCTAGCCTTATGATTGAACGTTACTAGCGTGACGTATGACCAATCAGAAAACGGACCAGTTACTTTAATTACTCTATATCAAAAAGTTGAACATTTGCCAAATAATTACAAATGGTCTGAAACGCAAAGATTTGAAGACCTCTCACCCTCCCTCCCCCCTTTTTATATTAGGTAGGCTGTAATAGCTGTTTTTTTTTTTAAGTTGAAAATTTAGTCAAGAAACAAAATATGAATAATTAGGAGTGAATCATTGAAAATTGAAATTTATTCGGGTTCAATTCAACAAAAAAAATATGAAAAAGAATGTAAAAAATATAAAAAAAAATTAATGATGACTTATATAAAAAAAATAAAAAATAAATAAATAAAATATAACAAAAAAAAAATTTTTTTACAATTTCTGTAATGAGGGCACCACTATAAAAATGGGTAAATTTATTTTATCATTATTTTTTTATTTTTTATTTTTTTGATATCTCATATAAACTTTTTACAACAAAGTGTTTCAATTTATTTGAAAAATTTTCATTTTTTCTAAAAATAAAAAAAAAAATAATAATAATAGTAAAAAATGTACGAAAACATAAATAATGATAGATAACGGGGAGAATACCACCCCTATCTTTCAATAAACCTCTATATTCACGACATGGAATTACACACGATAAGCTTGTACGAACATGTTGGTAAAATTCCGATTATTAAAATTAAATCGGTGTAGATGCGATTCGTGCACGTTATCCGCGCCACATTTATTAAAGATTTATAATAGAGAAGAAAATATTTTTGTATTACATATCAGGCTAGTAGATTGACGATAACGCATAGCAGCCCCGATAATAGCGTGGACGAGGAATGCGTAGGTATTTGAGACTCGGTAAAATGCATTCGAAAAATACGTCGAACGACGACTAAAAAAAACGCGAACGCGAAATTTTCCTACGATAGATGTACGTGAAATCGAAGCACGTTCGTTTCGTATATAATAGAGGGTCGAAATAAGCACACAATCAATTATAATAAATGACTCACCATAAATTCTCATACTATCCACATGTGGAACGATAATTTAAAGAATAACCATCGGCAACAAATTAACATTCTTCGATTATTAATTTTTTATTTTCGGTTTGTGTTTTTCGGTACGTTATTCTTTTCACGCCGAACGTAACGCGGAGTCGAGTTTTAGACGGTGTGACCGTTTCGCGCCGTAAATACGTTATCACTAGCGCGAGTTTTATGAGAAATGTACGGACGCGATCTGATAATTTATCTGTTGAATATGGGCTGGCGCGTGTGGCGGTGCGCATGCGTACGAGTTAGTGATAAGAAATTTCACGCGTGGGGGGCGGCTGGTAAGGGTATTACGCGAGCGTTTATTTTAATTTGGCTGGAAATTAATGCAAGTCTGTCGCAGGGTAGTAAGTTTATGGGGAAATTTGACGACTTTAAGTTTACGATGGTTAAGGTCGAGTCGACCTTGGTGTTGGAGCGACCACGGTTTTAGCTAATACCGCAATATCGTTTCGGTTGCTCGAAAATATGCTGACTAGGGTAATGAAAACGAGTGAATATAGAATGGAATTCGGATCGACGAGTACGTCGTATTTTCTCGTCCAGTAAATGAACGGGTGATTTATTTAGGTGGTCGATACGTCATTTATCTTACTGTGGCACCTTTTCAGGAGTTCAGGACTATCTTGACGATTTGGTGATTACTTTTGGATTTTATTTGAAGGAGGTCATCTATCAACCAACTGATACGGTTGTTACTTCGTTTTCTACGTATATAGCTTGGAGCGAAATTGCAATTTTTTTTGCCTCAAATTTAAATTTAATAATTTAATAATTCTATATCTCGCTTACGAGGTTACTTCGGGGTCATGCTGTCCGGCTAATGAGTTGAATCGAATGTTGATATGTTAGAGAAAAAAAAAATTCCGTTACATAAAATTGATTGTGATTACAGTCGTATGCAAAAAAGTTGTGGGATGAGGCATAACTGAAAATAAAATGGTAGCGTGCGTACTAATTCAACCATTAAAAGTATCTGATAGCTGACTAGTTGATAAGTAATTCATTTTTAGCTGAGGTTTTAATAAAGATGATGGCTATTGCAGTCTCAATCTGATTTTACTAATGTTACGATTTAATTTCCGATCAGAAGTTTCGAGAGTGGTTCGTATAGATGCGGGAAAAACTCTGTAGTAGCTTTTGATGGGGAAATCGTGTCGATTATTTTTCTAACAAGAGAACCTTGCGAACCGTGAATAACCTATTTGGACCGGACGAAGTTTGATGAAAAGCATTTCACTTGGTAGATTCACCATGAAAATTTTAATTGTTAATAAAGAGTATGCGGGAGGGAGAGGTGGTCAAAATTTCAAAAACATGGTAAAATAATGATTTAGTATAGAATACAGTCATCAGAAAAAACTTCACAATTAGAAAATAGGCTATAAAGACCGTTCTTTAATTAGAGATTTTATTTTTTTTTTACCTTTATTTAAAAAATATTGAAATTCACAATAGTTGACACGTTGCATAAAAATTATTACACCTATAAAATAGGCCCTCCCTTTGGGGCTCTCACTTCCATATTAATTCGCCAATTGTTAAAATAAAAAAATTACATAAACGTAGAGCCCCCCGTGCGGGCACTCACGCGGTTAAATCATATTTTATTTATTAATTAATATTTAATGCGCCAGCATCAGCTCCTTGAGGAGCCCGGCGCATGCCCAGGGCCAGCAGGCAACTGGGCCCAAAAGTTTCCCCTCCCCCCTCTCGCGATTTCTCTGGGACTAGTCGTCCCCATCGGTCCACTGCCGATGTCCAGTGATGAACGTGACGTAGATGTCCTCGACCATCGAATTGTATCGGAGCACATCAGGCGCTGCATACCGCCTCGCGATTGAAGGACGGCATCATTGGCGGGATCTCAAATCCTCAATGAGCACATGATAATCTATCGACGGAAACACGGTGCCCCTTAGCACGAAGGGCCTCTGCAACACCCGCGTACTTACTGATCTTCTCATGGGCTGCTGCGAAGGCTGAGTACTGGTTCTCGAAGGGAACCATCACGTCAACGATCGCTAAGGACCTCGTAGCTGCGTCGATGAGGGCGAGGTCCGGGCGGAGGTTACTTTCAACTTCAGGTACTGCTCTGTCGACCGGCACCTCGCACCAAATACCGTGATGCGAGAATAGCCGAGTTGGCTTCAGAAACTCTCAGAGCGACAGTTCAGAAGAAGCTTGGAAGGACTTCCACTGTAGAGGATACCGCTCATTATCTCTCTGGAAGTCTGGAAGAGGGACTTCGTCGTGATGGAGCCACATGGCTTCCGTATGGTCGAGAGTGCGGGGGCAAGTGGGCATATCGCAGGAAATATGTTTTTGGAGTGGAGATTTACCCTGGAGTTAGGGAGGTGGCACGTGAGGATCAGAGGGAGCAGAAGTGACTTCGTGGTAAAGGTAGACGGGACGCATCGTGGTCTCTTGAGTTCAGTCTTAAAGGAGTCCAAGCGCTCCAGATAACTGGAAGCGATTTCCGCCAAATCTGACCATGGTAAAGTGTGGGATGTAACCAGTTGGCACGTGGCATTCTACCACTTTATTGCAAATGAAGGATTTTTATGAAATAAATTATTTTGTTACTTCTAATCATATTGAATCTGAATGATATTTTTTGTCCCAGAGGAGTGGTTCATTTTTTGAAAAATCTTATAACTCTGATGTATATCAACTTTGGCAGCTAAAACTGCACAGACCCATTATTGGCACAAAATTCATCTGATTTAACCCATTTTAGTAGGATTTTGGGATTCTCACCACGTACTGAATTTTATGAGGGTTCATTTTTGAAAAAATGCTATAACTTGGCTGGGTATCATTAAAATTTACGTACGTGGCGTAAATTCCATAATTCTTTTGAAAATGGGTGAAACCAGCTGAATGTTGTGCAAGTAAAGAGTCTATGTAATTTTAGCTACCAACTTTGATATCCATCCGAGTTGAAGCATTTTCAAAAAATGAACTTCCGCCGCCCCCCCCCCGTGCTCAAGAGCATTTTCATAATATTTTGTAATTGTGTCATTTTGAATTATTTTGATCCAAATTCAAAAGGTCATATGTGGTCATCAACTAACCCTTAAATACGAAGATTGACCTTTCTACATTTTTTGTGAGCAGATATGGAACATTAATGAAATTTTCTATAGTACTTTTCTTCCAAAAGTCATTTTTTGTTTCAACCTCCTTCCAATTTCACTTGGGAACCTAAAATCAGAAAAGGTTAGTCACTTGGCCTCATTTTATCATATGACACCTCAGTAAAAAATTTTCGACATTTTTCTTGTATTCCCAACGAATTCCGAGTCTTGTGAAACCTCCAATATAAGGTAAGGAGGTGAATTTGGAATATAGTATATTTCTGAGTTCGTATTAATCACATTTTTACTAATTTGAGAGCTCCATTTTGCTGACCCCTCTAAGTCAAAGTTGGGAGCTACAATTTAGAAACGTCAAATATAGTATATAGGGTAAATTGATGACCAGAATATGACCTCTTGCATTTGTGTCAAAACTGATTCAAAATGGCTGTTTATCAAAATTTTAGTAGAGCTTGAGGAGCCTCATATTGGTAAAAATGTAATTATTATGAACTCATTTGATTATTAGGGATAAGTATCTTATATCCCCAATTTACCTCCATGGCCTCAAAATGTAGTGGGGGTACAAGAGAGGTTAAAAATTTTTCATTTTGGTATCATATGATGAAATGAGACCAAATGATTAACCTATTTTAATTTTACCTTCCCAAGTGAGTGTGGAGGGCAATTAAAGCAAAAACTATTTTCGTAGGGAAGATTTATTTTAGAAAATTTCATGCTCCAGCTCTACTCAAATTCCGATGGTCCGCTATTTTAGATTAATTTTGATCCTAATTCAAGGGTGTCATATTCCAGTGACAAACTAACCCTATACACAAAATTTGAACTTTTTACGTCGATTTGATGTGGAGATATGGAAGATTCGTGAAATTTTATGACTCAAAATCTCCTCAAAAAACAGTTTTTTGCTCCAGTTTCCCTTCAAATGCACTTGACAAGTAAAATTTAGAGATGTTGGGGTCCGTGACTTACTCTTTCGTATGAGATGAAATTTAAAAATTTTGAGCTGTTTTCCCTTCCTCCGATCCCTCTCAAAATTTGAAAAATTCACAATTTTGCGATATATCGAAAAAACAAAAAAAGTACATTTTTTGCATTTTCAAGAATTATCCATCACCAAATTTTGACCGATTTTCATAAAAAATATATGGATATAGTATTTGTATGTATCAAGTTGGGCATTTGTCATACGATTTCAAATGGTCTGAACGCTTCATTCTTTTGAGACAGCCTTCTCCCTCTTCACTAACATGCTCCCCAAATCAGGTAGGCTATAATAGCTATCCGTTTTATTAGAAACTCAGTTGAAAAAAGTCCGAGTATCTAGTTGGACATTCGTCATAAGATTTCAAATGGTTTGAACGCTTCATCCTTTTGAGGCAGCCTTCCCCCTTCTTTCCTAATATGCTCCCCAAATCAGGTAGGCTGTAATAGCTATCCGTTTTATGAAAAACTCAGTTGAAAAAAGTCAGATTTATTTTTATTGCCCAGGGATTACTACAATGAACGCCTGGTCATTCTCTTTCTACGAGTCGTAAAGCATGTGTTCTCTTATCTTCTTCTATCTCTGGATTTTTTAACGGAATGTAATGCTTATATCGTTGTAAATTTTGATTGTATCGTGTTTCCATTTAAAAAAAAAAAAAAAGGTGAGCATCTAAGCTTTACAGGTTATACCCAATACCAATTCTGAAAACCCCTACAAGTATGCAACAGGTCAGTAATTAATTAACCCTGTATACGATATTTGACCTTTCTACTTCTATTTGGTGAGGAGATATGAAAGGTTCAAGAAGTTTCATCACTCAAAACTTCCTCAAAGAACAATTTCTTGCTTCAACTCCTCTCCAAACACACTTAAAAAGCTGAAATTTTGATATGCTGGAATCCGTAACTCACTTTTTCATATGAGATAAAAAACGAAACATTTGAGCTATTTGCTCCTTCTCCTGCCCTCCTTAAAATTTGAGTGATCCGCCATTTTGTGGTGTATCGAAAAAACAAGTACTTTTTTCACATTTTCAAATGATCTTTCACCAAATTTTGAGCTACTTCATGAATACCCCCTACGCTACGCGAGGTGGAAATAATATACAGCAAAAAGTTACGACATTTACCATATCCTTACAAATGGTCTGAAACGCCAAAATTTGAAGACCTGCCTCTCCCTCAACCTCTTCCCAAATTGGGTAGGTTGTGATAGCTATTGTTTTTATTAAAAACTCGCCTAAAAAGAAAATCTCTGTTTACTTGAATTATTTTCTGAATTAGGACTATACTTTAGCCTATTGTAATAAAAAAAAAAAAACTTCATCATCTATAAGTTATACAGTTTTATTATATATATATCATCTATAAGTCTCATTTTTATACGTGCATAACTTTTTTCTTCCTTATCTGTAGATGGTAAAATTTCACTGTATTCAGTGCCTGTTGTTTATTCAGCCTATGCAATATTTTCAGTCCCCTATAATAAAAAAATTTTATTGCCCTGTCTCAGTGTAAGAGAAAGAAGAAGCACTTCTCTTTTGCATTGGCTTATTTATATAGGTTTATTGCTGTTCTCTATTGTTACTGGGTTGTAAAGTATCACTCAGTATCTGTTGTCTATTCAGCTCATTCATTCTAATTTTATGATTTGTATTTAGTACAAAAGAATAAAAGGGATGGTTTCTTTTATATTCTTCGTAACAAAAGAAATTTTATTGCTTGCAGATGGTAAAATTTTATTACTGTCGATGTCTATTCATTCTCTTTTTATTAGTCAGAATAAAAGGGATGGTTTCTTTTATATTCTTCGTAACAAAAGAAATTTTATTGCTTGCAGATGGTAAAATTTTATTACTGTCGATGTCTATTCATTCTCTTTTTATTAGTCAGAATATAAAAGATAAAATGGACCTCTTCTTTTACCTTTATAAATTTATTGCTCTTCTCTATTGTTAGTGGGTCTATTGTCTGTTCAGCCTATTCATTCTCATTTTATGAATTGTATTTAGTACAAAAGAATCAAAGGAATGGTTTCTTTTATAAGGCTCTGTGTATTGCTTTTTAATTCTTCGTAATAAAAGAAATTTTATTGCTTACAGATAGTAAAATTTTATTTCTGTCGATGTCTATTCATTCTCTTTTTATTAGTCAGAATATAAAAGATAAAATAGACCTCTTCTTTTACCTTTATAAATTTATTGCTCTTCTCTATTGTTAGTGGGTCTATTGTCTGTTCAGCCTATTCATTCGCATTTTATGAGTTGCATTAAGTACAAAAGAAAGAAAGAGGTAGTCTCTTTTATTAGGCTCCCACCCATATATTGCCTTTACTTCCTTGTAATAAAAGGAATTTTATTACTGTCAGTACCTATTCATTCTCTTTTTAGAATTCGCAATACAAAAGGCAGAATAGGGCCTCTTCTTTCTACCGATTTTATTTCTATACATTTATTGCTTTCGGCTATTGTCTACTCAGTCTATTAGTTTTCGTTTTATGAGATAGTTTCTTCACAGTAAGCATAGATGAAGTATATAATAACAGACATCGCTGATTCCGAGCAGCGATGGCATGCTGGTTGATGAGAGGATTTGCTAATACCTTGTTGCTGAGTTCAAGAAGCAAAAAAGACAGGCACAGAGGTGTTGCTAAGGAGCTGATCCCTAGAGGCAAATAAAGGGAAAAGATCCCTTTTCCGTGAAACTAAGGCAGTAGTGAAAATGTTTCAACTATTCTCTTCCACTGTGCCTCTTCATTGACACATAGCAGTGAATTTACCTGTGATTGTGAGGATGATCATTTCTATTTTCCTCTTAAATGGTACTTCGTTGGTTAGGATTAGGATTCATCCATGTAAAAGTGAAGGACTAACAAAATTAACCTCGGGTTCGATATCGGAGACCATCAATGAATCTAAAACGACATTTGTTCTTGATTTTTTATGGTATCTGACTCGTGAGCTTCTTCGTTTTGGATTAAGAGAATTTTAGGTTAGATTTTAAAAGTTGAATTTAGATTGAAATGGATCCTATATTGAGTGTCCTATTTAAGGAATCCCCAGAGTGATTCAAATGATTGATAACTGATGACTATGGGCTCCTGTCATCATTGAGATTATTTCAAGTTCTAGGATGCATCGTAGGGACAGAGAGGGAGGCGAATAGATGATCTTAAAGCCATTTACAGTAGTCAGTGAGCCTCAGCGTGTGAAACTTAAAACTCGAATTTGATAATGTAGAAGGATTGTTTACTTTTTTCTGTTTTTAGGGGTGACAGTCATCCTACACTAATACTAGATAATGGATTCCTACATTAAATCGTCACCACTTTGGAATTCGCTAGACGTACGTATTCGGAAGAACTGGAAGTACGTAATAAAGCTGATGCGAATATATGCTCGAATTATTATGAATCGTAAGTATCCCTTTCACGTACATCGAAATATGAAATTTCGTTCGGCGCGTATACGAAGCAAGACCTTGGGCGAGTTTTTAATTGAGCAGAAATACGATATTCGAGTATTATTACGGTCATCGTGAAGCACCGACGGCGATGTATTGGGTAAAGGTCGAAAAAAATTTGTATTATTTAGAATTAGGTTTTTTTCGCGTAATGACCGGTTAAGAATGGCGATCTAAGTAGAATCGCGAATACCGATATGTTGCGTTGACCTTAAGAATGTGTAGATATGGGTTTTTATGGAGTCTATTTGTTCATGCGCACATTGTATTGTTACGAGTAGAGTGATTGTGAAGTTAATTAATTACTTAAGTAGGTAGGTACAATTTTCAAAATACTGCTATTGTAGGAAATGTAAGTCAGTAATCATTGAGAAATTTATTTGTATTTTTTTTCTTCCTTTCTCATAAGTAATGTAATTTTAAAATATTCCATGTTGCATGTGGTGAACGTCAACGATTTGGTTTCTTAATGTTTTGTTTTATTTTAAAGTTTTATCTCGTAATGTTAATAAATTTTGTTCTTACATAAGTGATTAGAATGTTGTATTTTCATTTTTTTACATGAAGCATAATCATGAAATATAATTGGAAATTTACGCCATTTCTTCTCGAGAAAAACTTGTAGTAAGTAATTAAGAATCTATGTAATAAAAATTGTTCATTACTTGAAGCAATGCAACCGTTTTAGCAAGAAATGTTAACGATGACTCGCCTTCATTTGCCGAAATATGCCTCCAAAAACCACACGAATCCATAATATTAGTATAATTAATTTGAATAAAATGAAAAAAATTTATTCATGTTACACTTTCATTCGTAAAAGAAATGTAACCAAAAACGGTGTTTCGTAATAAATTTACACGTATTAATTTGAAAAAAAAAATCAATTCGAATTGGGCCTTCAGTTGCAAAGGTATGCAAACAGAAACGCATTTTTGTTAACAATGTAATTAAATTAGGAAAAAAAGGAGAAATAAATTCAAGCTGTGCCTTCATTTGCAAAGGTATGCAACAAAAATTAAATCAAAACGCTGCCTTCAATAAGTAAGTTAGGCAACCTAATTGACAAAACATGATTGAAATTTTAACTGAAACCGAAACCAAAAATTTATTCGTAACGGTTTCGGTTTCAGTTTAATTTTTGATGAAGTTCAATCGATTGGGTTGCCTAACTTATTTTTTGAAGGCAGCGTTTTGAGATTTTATTTTTGTTGCATACCTTTGCAAATGAAGGCGCAACTTCAAATAGAAAAATGTATTTTATATGCGCCTTCATTTGCCAAGTTATGCAGCCAAAATAAAATCTCGATACGCTGCCTTCAATAAGTAAGTTAGGCAACCCAATTGACAAAACGTGATTGAAATTATAACTGAAACCGAAACCAAAAATTCATTCGTTACTGTTTCGGTTTCAGTTATATTTTTGATGAAGTTCAGTCGATTGGGTTGCCTAACTTACTTTTTGAAGGCAGCGTATCGAGATTTTATTTTTGTTGCATAACTTGGCAAATGAAGGCGCAAATGGCAAAATGTTTAGGAAACAAGCAAAAAATTTGAAAAAATTCTGAAAATTTCTAGCTTCTTGAAGAATTCTGTTCGAATTCGAGCTGTTTTCGTATTTTCGCACCTATTTGACACCATGAAATAGTGAAAACTCACAAATTCTCGCAACATCACCATTAACAATTGTTCACCAATCGCAATAAATAACATGAAATTAGAGTGTATTTATAATATTATTACAGCGGTTTACTTTACATTTATGTCATACATATACTATATAAATTCAGTACACAAAAAAAAGCACAAAGGTGGTAAATAAGTGATATCAGGATACTATTTCATAGTACCTAATAAAATTTATAGTAAAAACATCACAAGTCGTTTCTAAAATCTATCAACAAGGAATAAAACTTCAACAAAATTTCACAAAACGAAAAAAAGGAAAAAAACAAATACGTTTCCTTAACCAATACCCAAATTCCAACCAGCGACTTGTTTCAGTCAACGCTATACACGTAATAAAAATATTTCGCGCCATAAGCGCCCGAGAGAAAAAAAAAAAAAAAACTTTAAAAAGATACTAATAAAAACGAATAAATGACACATGAAAATCATTTTGGTAAAAAAAAAAAATCATCATCGAGACTGACATTTTCTGCGTAAATTCGAACTTGCGTACGTTTGGCGCAGAGATAATACTTATAAATTTTATTGTCGTCGAATATGTTCGAAAAAGCCAGTCAGTCTTCACCGTATTAACACGAATAAACCTCCCCGTTTCGACGTCATGTATACGCGAAAACGTTGCTAACAATGTTTAAAGGCTAAATAAAATTTAAAAAAATACATTAAAATAGGTACTTAAATGCAATACAACGAATTCGCCTTCGCACTGGCCGAGTACGCTAATCTAGCAGCGAGGTTTATTCGCACATCAACGTAACAGCTACTAAGCTACGAAAATGTAATGAATGAGTATCATCGAGCACTAGATCGCGCCACCTCCTCGTACGATTTCCGAGAACTCGATGACAACGCGAGAAAAATGGAAATACATCTCCAGCTAAATCTATATAAGGAAAAAGAATTAAATACTGTTTTAGAATATTAAAAAATATCATTCCAACGGGTCGCTTTCCGCGACCGTCTGTAACCGAGACACCTCTAACGTCCCGCGTTCAATTACAACGCGCCATTAAAATTACACGTAATTCATCTAATCAAGTTACAACTAAAAATATATCACATATACACACAAACGAACGAGGAGAGAAAAAAAACCCAAGTAATTGCGAACAGACGTTTTCGACGAGAATTTATAAATCTAAATAAGCCACATTTCCCTACAACGTTAAAAGGCGATCACAAGACTCTGGAAGGGGTAGGGTACGAGGAAATAAAACAGAAAAACGTAACCATGATCACAGTGTCTAGAAAGTACGATTCATATGCCATCGAAAAAAATAAATCGGGTAAACACTTGGGATGAAGGATAATAATAAAATGGCCGATATGGTAAATACGATAGATTGTAGATTATAAATTAAGTAGCATTTGCTGAAGAAAATGTTTAATTACGGAGGGACGGGCGGTAGCTGCCCTAACTATCTTCCGACTTGAAGGAGCTTTCATCTTGGCGCCACGTCGCGGCACCGGCGATGCATACAAATTGCATATGTGACGCTTTTATCTTGTAATTTTATCTAACACGTTGTTGATACGTTGTTCGGACATATTGGGTAACAATTTGTGTATGATGTCGTGCACGAACTGATCGCTGATACCGGGACTCGAACGTTCGGCTAGTTCGAACGCGTTTTTCACCTCTTCGATGATGTCCTGTTTGGCCGATAGTTCTTGACTATGATACTGTCTTCTTTGTATCTGCGAAGTGCAAATCAGAGAAAAATTAATATCGTCCAAATACTAGTAACATGGACCATGATGCACACAGGTAAAAAGCGTTCCTCTAATGAAATATCCTAGCAACCAAGAAATGAGCAAATTTTCTGTAGATAAAATCTATGAGAAGTTGAATTTAGAATAAATGTAGTTATTTCATGCCATGCAAAAATCATAAAATATGAACACGTATTTCTCAAATTATAAAAACTAGAGGCTCCTCAAATCATCTACAATTTTTACGATCCGCCATTTTGGATCTGTTTTGACCCAAATTCAAGAGCTCATATCTACTAACCCTACACCCGAAGTTTGACCGTTCTAGGTCGATTTGGTGACGAGATATGGAAGATTCGTGAAATTTCTTGCAGCAATTCCCTCTCCAAAAGCGGTTTCTTGCTCTATCTCCCCTCCAAATCTACTTTGGAAGCTAAAATTAAAATGGTCCCATTTTATCATATAATACCACAATGAAAAATTATCGATCTCTTCTGTATCCATCACATTTTCAATTCAACACCTACTCCTCCTCCTTCTCCTCCCCAACATCATTTGTGAAGGTAAATTTGCGATGTAATAAACTTATAATTCTCAATAATCAAATAAATTCATTTAAAATTTAATTTTTAATTTAAAAAGATTAATTAATATTAAAAGACAAAAAGACCCTAAAAATTTTATACTTTTAAAAAATTATTTTTTTGGGGTAAATTTAATAGATAAATTTATTAAATAATTTATTATATAATAATTTTATTTTATTTTTTAATTACTTTAGGAATAACATTAATTACATTTTTACTAATTTGAGGCTCCTCAGGATCTACTCGAATTTTGAAAATCCGCCATTTTGGACCCATTTTGACCCAAATTCAAGAGGACATATTCTGGTCATCGACTAACCTTACACACGAAGTCTGACCTTTCTAGGTCGATTTGGTGACGAGACATGGAAGATAGGTGAAATTTCTGGCAGCAATTCCCCTCCAAAAGCGGTTTTTTGCTCTATCCCCTCCAAATCCACTTTGCAAGCTAAAATTAAAATAGGTACGTCATTTGGTCCAATTTTATCATATGATATCACAATGAAAAATTTTCGACCTCTTCTGTATCCCATCAGATTTTCAGTTCTACACCTCCACCTCCCCCCCCCCAACATCATTTGTGAAGGTAAATTTGCGAATTCTCAATAATCAAATGAATTCATATTAATTACATTTTTACCAATTTGAGGCTGCTCAAGATCTACTTGAATTTTGAAAATTCGCCATTTTGGATCTATCTTGAACCAAATGCAAGAGCTCATATTCTGGTCACCAACCAACGCCACACACAAAGTTTGCCCTCCTTAGGTCGATTTAGTGACGAGATATGGAAGATTCGAGAAATGTCACCACTCAAAACTTCCTCCAAAAGCCATTTTGCCCTCCAACTCCCCTCCATATTCATTTTGGAAGCTAAAATTAGAATAGGTATGTCATTTGGTCCCATTTTATCATATGATACGATAATGAAAAATTTTCGAACTCTCCTGTATCCCACCACATTTTCAGTTCAACACCTCCTCCTCCTTCACCTCCTTCTTCCTCCCAACATTATTGGTGAAGGTAAATTTGGGATATGGTATACTTCTTATACTCAATGATCAAATGAATTCGTATTAATTACATTTTTACTCATTTGAGGCTCCTCAGAATCTACTGAAATTCTGAAAATCCACCATTTTGGATCCATTCTGACCCAAATTCAAGAGATCATATTGTGATTATCAACTAACTTTCCATACAAAGTTTGACCTTTTTAGGTTGATTTAATGAAGAAATATAGACGACTCAAGAAATTTCATGACTCATAATTTCCTCAAAAATTCGTTTTCTGCTCCAAATCCCCTCCAAATTCACTAGGGAAGCTAAAATGAAAGTAGGTGAGACATTTGGTCTCATTTTATTATATGACACCTCTAATGAAAAATTATCGACCTCTACAACATCCCACCAGATTTTCAGTTCGATAACACCTCCTCCCCTCCCCCTCCTTCTCCACCCCTCAAATATTATATTTCAAGGTAAATTTGGGATATAGAATACTTCTCATCCTCTATAATCAAATGAATCCATAGTAATCACATTTTTACTAATTTGAGGCTCCTCAAGATCTACTCAAATTTTGATAATCCGCCATTTTGTATCTATTTCGACGCAAATTCAAGAGCCCATATTTGGTCACCAACCAACACCGCGTACAAAGTTTGACCTTTCTAGTTCGATTTGGCTTGGAGATATGGAAGATTCAAGAAATTACACCACTCAAAACTTCCTCAAAAATTCGTTTTCTGCTCTAACTCCCTTCGAAATACACTTAAGAAGCTGAAATTTGGATAGGTATGTATCCGTGACTCACTTTTTCATATGAAACCAAAAACAAAAAAATTGAGTCATTTAATCCTTCTCCAGCCTTCCTCGAAATTTGAGTGATCCGCCATTTTGAATTTTATCGAAAAAACAAAAAATCCATTTTATCGCATTTTCAAGACGAGTCTCTCACCAAGTTTTGAGCGATTGGGGAAAAATATACCAAAAAGTTGGACACTTGTCAAAATGATTAAAAAAGGTCTGAAAAATACCTGATAAAGCGATGGAAGAAAAGTTCGTAGAACGCATTCGTTCACAGACTATCTAAAATTTGACGTAGGTGTTAAGTTTTACGGTTGAGTGATTTTAGCCGAGAACGAGTTACTCGTGAATGAGTAATTCATATCTTCAATGATACTTTCTATGTATGTATTAATGAGAGAACATGAATGTACGAGTACTAAGACTTCATTCACACTTTCTATTAACGAGAGCACTCACCATTCACGTAATACGCCAACCGACAATTTTTTATAAATTGGAGTATTTTTTTTTTATTTGATGATTTTGATAGCTATTATAGCCTACTTGATTAGTGAAGGATAGGTAAGGGGAGGGGGTGGTTGTAATCATCAGTAAAATGTCCAAATTTTTAGATGCGTAGTACAGGCGGGTATTCATAAAATTCGCTCAAAGTTTGATACTCGAAAATGTAAAAAAGGTATTCTTTTGTTTTTTCGATAAGCCTCGAAACAGCGGATCACTGGAATTTTGAGGGAGTCCGGAGTAGGGGAAAATAGTACAAATTTTTCGTCTTCGATCTCATCACCAAATCGACCTACAAAGGCCGAACTTCGTGTGTGGCGTTAGTTGGTGACCAGAATATGACTTCTTCAATAATGGATTAAAATGAATTCAAAATGGCGGATTATCAAAATTTGAGTAGAGTTTGAGAAGGCTCAAATTAGTAAAAATATATTCAATATGAATTCATGATTCAGTATCACGATAGGTCATCATACAGAACATGCGACTCCTCCGAAAGAGGTTTCTGAATTGTCACAGATTATATCCACATTTTCCGGCTCGTTTCTCGATAGCTAAAAAATTCCACTAAAATATGTCTCCACGGCACTTTCGATCCGTGGACTGTACACTAAGAACATTTCTCGTACCTCCGATATGAGCGGATATATCAACAACGACAAACTAGCCGATCTACTGACGGTCGAAGACTTGGAAGAACTGCTACGATTACGATTATGTTTCCTATCCGCGTACTCGGTTTCGATGGAATTACGCTTCATCTCCGAGTCTTTGGATAGCCTTTTCTCGGCGATATGCGGCGACGCAGGGGTACTCTGAGAATACGCTCTAGCCTATTGAAAAACAAAAAACAACGTCCGATTAATACGGCGAAATTTACCCCACCACAATCGTAGGTAAGGTAACGCCGCTGTGATACTTACCGCGTTATTCTTATCGTTTTTGAAATGATTCACAGGTACTTCGACTTTATTGGGCGTATTTTTTGGTAATGATGGCGCGGCTGGCGTCGAACCGTTTTGTTGTTGTTGCTGTTGCTGTAACTGATGTTGCTTTTTATTCGGATAGTTGTGATTACTTTCCGCAAGCTGTTTCAGGCAACTGGTACTCTTTACCGTCATAATCCACGGCTCGTCCAAGTCGTCGTCGCCTTTACCATTTTCCTCGCTGAAAAAATGCAAAGATTATATCTTATTATTAATGAAAAAAAAAATAAAAATAAAAAAATAAATTAAAATCATAAAAATTATATTTATCAAAAAAAAATAAAATTAAAATTATAAAAAAATTATATTTGTCAAAAAAAATTATTCAATTTTATAGAATTAAATATAAAAAAAATTATTATTTTTATATAAATTTTCAAATAAAATATAAATTGAAATTTAATAATAAATTTATTTCAATTAAAAATAAATTTAATTTCGACGTGGGTAGGAAAAGGGAAAATAGTCCTTAGCCATAGTTATACTCACTTATCGGAATTCTCCGATTCCGTTTCGCTTTCTTCGTTACGCTGCGACTTCCATTTTTTGTACCTGTCTATGAGGTCTATTAAGTACGAGTTTTTCTTCGCCTTCCGTATGAAGGGAAATTTCAGTAACTCTTTCGCCGTCGGCCTCTGAAAAAAGGGCAACATCGGATGTGTGATTTCACCATCAACATGATTTAGATAACGAGCTCGGGATACTTACATTTTCGGGATCCTTATTTAAACAGGCTTCGACGAACTCCTTGAACTGTTTGGTGTAATTGCCGATCAACTGGGGCGGATTGTTCTTTGGTATTAGAAACAGCACCCTCATCGGGTGCATTTCGGAATTGGGCGGCTCTCCTTTGGCCAATTCTATAGCCGTTATACCTAGTGACCAGATATCAGCCTGGAAACGAAAACGAAGGATATTATTATTTCCATGTCCAAATAGACGTGTAACAGGAAGGTTATCGACTCGACAGAAATTTCGATAAGAGACGAAGAATGAGATGATGCCTTTGGTCGAGCAGTCTAGTTGAGTTTTTCAACGAAAAATGCAAGCTATCATCGCCTACTTGGCATTACACACGAGTGTTGAAGGCTGAAACCTCATATTTTGGCTGAGTTTTTAATAAAAATGATAGCTTTTACAAGCCAGCTGAATTGTCAAGGAGGCATCGTGGGAGGGTTAGTTCCTCAAATCTTTGCGTTTCAGATCATTTGCAATTATTTTGCCAATATCAAACTTTTTGGTATAATTTGAATAACAGAAAAAAAAAATTTTATTTGAGAAATTAACGTTGTTTATAAATTATCCATTACTATCTTATGAAAAACTAAGTTTAAAAATAATCCATTTCATTTAAATTATTTTGAAAGAGTATATATATGTATGCCACTATCCTCATCATACCAAACAGACGTTCTGAGACCCGGTCTTATTTAAAGAGCTAGAGAGGCCTGCGTGAGCTTTTTGGAAACTACTTGAACATACTACATTAGGAACCCTTAGAGGGGTAGGAAAAGCAAAATTCATGAATACAAATGATATGCAAAGGTTCTTTGAAACACGCTTCAGATTTATTACTATCCTTGTCAGACCCAGGTGGGTCTCTCCAAGATAGCACCATATTCAGGGCTTCCAACATTTGTATAAAACTGAAAGCTACATACATTCAAATATACACACAAAACGTTGCGAAACCCAAAATGGGTCTCGCAAAGTAGGATTGGGTCTCGGAAGGATAGCAGCATTTTTAAGATCAGGCCTGACTTTACTGTATCATACCTATATACATATATATTTTTTTAAATATTGAATTATTTTTATAATTTTTAAAATTAATTTAAATTAAATTAAAATTTAACACAAAAATTAAATGTTTAAAGAAAAAAAAAAATTATATATATTTTTTTGTAAAATTGGAATCGCTCAAAATTCGGGGAGACACTTCGTGAAAATACAAAAAAAGGTGCTTCTTTCTCTTTTGAACTTACCTAAAAATGACTGGTGACTCAGATTTTGAGTAGGTCGGAAAGAGGACAAATGGCTTTAATTTTTTTATTTTGGTTTCATGTGAAAGAGTGAGTCACGAACACCTACAAGTCCTCAGTACAACTTTACAACTTCTAATACCTCGCATTATCAATTTTTAGCCGAGTTTTAAGCTTGAAAATGATAACTATTACAGTTGACTTGAGATGGAGTTGAGGGGTGAAGGGAGAGTGGTGTCTTCAAATTTTTGCGTTTCAGAATATGAAAGCGAATGGAAAATTCCCAACTTTTCGTTACCTACATTTCATCTCTCCCCCTCATCACAAAATAGCCCCAATGAGTATTAATGAAAATCGCTCAAAATTTGCTTCGAGTCCTCATGTAAATACACAAAAGATATTTGAAAAACCTCTAAATGGCGAATCGCTATAATTTTGAAGGGTCTGGAGGAGGGAAAATTGCTCAAAATTTTTGTTTTGAGTGTCATACGAAAGGTCGAGTTACAGAAACCAACATATCCAAAATTCAGCTTCCTAAGCGTATTTGGAGTGGAGTTGGAGCTAACAACGACTTTTTGAGGAAGTTTCGCGAGTCATGATTTTCCTTAAATCGTCTATATCTCCTCACCAAATTGACTTAGAAGGATAGGCATTGACAAGAATATGACTTCTTGAATTTTGATCAAAATGAATGCAAAATAGCGGATTAAAAAAAAATGAGGAAAGCTTGAGGAGCCTCAAATATTTAGAAATGTGATCAATATGAACTCACGTGATTATTGGGAATAAGCAGTATACTATATTCCAAATTCACCTCAACACATGATATTGGAAGGGAAAGGGAGGATTATATACCCAAAATGTGGTGGGGCGTACATGAAAGGTCAAAATAGTTTCCTAAGCGAATTTAGGGGGGAGTTGGATCAAAAACGAATTTACGGGGGCGTGGAATTATTTACGTATAAGAAATTCCAAGAATCTTCAGTATCTCCTCGGTGTGGGTTCCATGAAAGGCCAAATAATTTTTTATCAAAGTGAGGAGTTAAAAGCAAAAACGGATTTTCGGTGAGTAGGTGCGGGGAGGGGAATTACTACGCATGCGAAATTCTAAGAATCTTCCGTACCTCCTCTCCAAATCGACCTAGAAAGGTCAAATTTTGTATGCAGGGTACGCTGATGAACAAAATATGATCTCTTGAATTTGGGTCAAAATGGATGCGGCGAATCGTCAAAATTTGCGGATAACTCGGAAGAGCTTTAAATTACTAAAATTGACAAAGCTAGATACTGGGTGTGACCTGTAGACATGAAAGGGTTAGGAATATTTACAAACCTGAACAAGCATCAATCAAAAACTCAGCTCCAGTAATGCGACATTGCTGCTTTCATTTCTTTTTCTTTTCGGTCCACCGATAGACAACTGTCCGGGTACGATTTATAATTCATATATTGTTTCCTCTGAGAAACTCAAAATTCATACATGAAGCAAGTTGGGGACCACAGTATGATACATTCAATGTAGATCATAATGGAGCTAACAAGCCAGATTTCTCAAAATTTGAATGTAATTCTAACGAATCTCAATTTAAATTAATAGATCTAACTCATACCATCACCTGGACAAAGAGGTATAATAAGCCCAAAATCCAACCTTTCAAATTCCTAGATAGTGGGTCTATGTAGCTTTAGCTGCCACAGTGGATATACATCCGAATTACAGCATTTTTCCAAAAATGAACCATCCATTCAAAATAGCAAGCACCCTATGGCGTGATAAAGTATTCATAACAAGAGGCAATGAAGATATGAACCACCTCACATCCACTAAATACCGATACTGCAGACTACAGTTCCTGCGCGTTTATGTAATTGATGAGAAATGATAACACGGTAGTGTGAGACGATTACGTTTATTGTAGTTGAGTATAGAGTCCAGCGTGCATCCGCGGCGTCCGATACTCTTCCAATAAGCTCGTATTAATGAAAACAAAACGTATGCGCTGTGAGTATGTTGACTACAGAATGACCATAACCTTATGTAGCACTTCGCACACCAGTGTAGTGCTTCGGTTCCCAACTGCTTCTCGCAGATAAACTGGTGTGCGAAGTACTACAAAATCATAATCATCTCATCTCAAACCTCCTCAGTTACCGAATACCGCCAAAGAAAAGAAGTAATCTCCACACATACCTTGGAATCGTACGCCGACTGCTTGATGACTTCTGGGGCCATCCAAAAGGGCGTACCGACGAAAGTATTACGTTTACTGGTAGTATTGGTTAGTTGTCCAGCGACACCGAAATCTGCCAACTTCACGTCTCCCATTTCGCTGAGTAGAACATTAGCAGCTAGGAGAAATCAAAATATTCGATATAGATATGATATCAGAGCACGACTATGGTATACCGGGTGACTACTCAATTCGAGCACCTCAAGCGCAAAAATCTTTCCCTGATATATTTGAATGATGTTAGCAAGAATAAATGGCATCAATAATATTCAATGCTTAAAAGCGTTTATCAATGAAATTCAAAATTTTAATTTATATGTTCGTTGTCAAAAATGCATATATGTTTTGAATTTTTTAACCTTTTAGCTAATTTTTTCGCTTGGATGCTCGAATCAAGTAGTCACCGGGTATTAGTAGCTACAAAAACCTTCACATATATAATAGATACTCACCCTTAATATCTCTATGCAGTTTTCGTTCGCTGTGTAGATAATCGAGGCCCTTCAATACCTCTCTTAATATAATGGCTATGTGCATTTCTTCGAAGTTACCGGCTTTCATTAGATCCAAAGCCGATCCTCCGCCAAGGTATTCCATGATGATCCATAGTTTGGTACCCTGCGCAGAAATTTCCGTCATTATGAAAGGAAGAATCTTCCAAGTTTTATGATTTGAAAAGGAAAGCTATACCTTCCTCTCAAATTTAAAAATAAAATAAGAATGAATGAATTTGAAGGAGACTTTATGGAAAGCAATAAATAAATAAATAAATAAATATGTTGCCATCCCTTAATATAATAGGGTTGCTTGTTCTTACATATAAGTCAAGCTAGTTCTTAATGTGTAAACAACACCACTATATCACAGAAGGACACATTTATCTATAACTTATTACTTTTCCTTTCATGATTTTCATTTCAACTCTCAAAGGAAGAAGTTTACCATTTAATTTAGTGCTTTGTTGCGTTAGCATTTACTCAACCTTATACTATGACATATAAATTTACTGCTTTAGCATTCGCTTAGTCTTACTCAATGACATTTATTGCTACTTTCGTCTTTTTTTTTTATGGTGAAATTCAAATTTATACCATTTACTGCTCGAGATGTGCACAAAAAAAAAGAGAAAGTACCTCCAGTACCCAAAACCACATCCCAGCACAATGAAAACTGCCCGGTTACCTATTATTGGATCAATAAAAGGCATAGGGTAATAAAACCATAAATCTCAACGTTATGGCCTGTATGTGGTTTACCATATACCAGGGTAATATAACCACTTGTTCATAGTAAGAGATATAATGAACCTTTTGTAAATCTACTGCTTCATGTACTTTTTCAAAAATGGGCTTCGAAAGCAAAGACAATGATAATTATTAGCAATCATTTAATTTATTTGATTTTTTTCTGAATTAAAGAAATTACAGCTAGTCTACCCGATTTTGGAAGGATGGGAGAGGGGTAACAGGTTCTATATATCTTTGCACTCCAAATCATTTCTAATCTTTAATGGCAAATCACAATTTTTAATGGTGATGTTGGAGTGGAGGAGAAGAATATGATCGAAAATTTTCATTTATTCATTCATACAAACAAACTGCTCGAATTACAGATATATTCAAGTTTTAGATTTTCAAGTAGATTTGGAGGGGAAATTAATTAAGGCGATCTCATAAATCGCGCCTATACTTCCGTCAACAAATACACTTACATATAGGGATTGTAAGGAGCAGGCCTACAAAACTGGGACCAGAACCGAAATTGAAACTACAACCCAGAATTAAAGTTGCCTGAAAATCAGAACTGGAACCAAAACAAAAATAAACTCGATACTAGGAACATATTGTAAAACACTTTTGAACTGCAACAAAATGATATAGTTCTGGCTTCTTAATCTTTCTTTTTTAGCTCTACCATTCTCACATTCTTCTACAAAATAAACTCCCAACTTATAGTAGGGCTACCAAACTGGGATGGAAACCAGAACTAGAGCCTGAAAAACCACAAACTATTTGAAAACTGAAACCAAAGCAAAAATAAACCCAGAACCAAAACTTGAACCGCAAAAACCACGAAACAATTTGAAAACTAGAATTTGAACTGAAACAAAAATAAACCCGGAATTAAAACCAAAACAAAACAGAACCTAAGAATCAGAAACCAAACAAAAATGAACCCAGAACCAAAACTGAAACTGGGAAGACTCCGAAACCAGTTGAAAACTAGAATCTGAATTGAAACAAAAATATACCCGACACTGGAACTAAAACAATGGCAATACATTGTAAAGAATTTCTAAACTCAAACAAAACGATACAGTTTTGGTTGGTCAACTTTCCATATTGGCTTTGCAGTTTTCACATTCCACACCAAAATGAACTCTTCAACTTGTATCAGTGTTGCAAAACTGGGATGGGAACCAGAACTACAGTCTTGAAAAACCAAAAACTACAACAAATGAACCCAGAACCAAAACAAAAAGCGGGAGTAGGCTTTACAACCGGGTAAAATCCCAGCTCCAGGTTGGAATTCATTGTATTGGTCCCAAAGCACATTCTGTTGTTGGGTTAACTATCTTTCTCCAACAAATCCTTTTTCAACCACTTTCCATTACTTGGCCACAGGTATACTCGTATGTGGCAGTTCATCAATACAAAAGCTGAAGAAAAGGGCATTAAAAAAGGTTTGCGGGTTCTGCTGGGTAGCATTCCTCAAGTGCTCCATCAGGTGCCTTATAATCTCGTAGTTAAGAGATGGTATGCGATATAATCCTAATAATGAGAGTTGTATGGTAACATATAAGTTGGCGCTCCAAAACAGGACTCTTACTGACACCACTCGACTTATAATTACACAGCAGTTCTGGTATTATCAACTGAGGCTCTTGTGGGCTCTTGGTATCTAGGTGATGATGAGTTATGGGATACCATAGGCTATGAATGGCCAAAGTGCAAGGTGCTTGTACTATCTAATTAGATCTGAACCTAAACCTGGTGATTACTAGGGAGAAGAAGTTTTTTATTTCAAATCTACCTTCATACGTGTGGTTGGAGGGGAAAAGGAAGGGTTATCGTTCTTAAAATGTAGTTGGTGCGAGGAGGGGACAAACAAAAAGTAAAAATTTTTTGATAATGATGTTATATGATAAAATAGGCAACAATGAATAAACAGATTAAAATTTAAGCTCTGTAAGTAGGTTGTGGAGTGGGAAACTGAAGAGAAAAATGACTTTTGGAGGAGAATCACGACAAGAAATTTCATGGATCTTCATTCTTCCCCCCCCTCCATGCATTTAAAAAGCTGTAACTTTGTATCTAGGATTAGTTTTTTACTATAATATGAACCCTTGAATTTAGCGTTGCGCGAATATAAACAAAAAAAATTTAAGCAGCCATGCAGCACTACTGGAGCTGAATTTTTAATAGGGACTTGTTCAGGTTTGTAAATAACATTGCCATCCCTTTCATGCCTATGGGCCACACTCAGTACAAAGTTTAAAAATGCTTACTCTATCCTTGCCAAAAACACTGAAGAAGTTGAATTAGAACAACTGTGGTATTTCTTACCACTCAAGAGACATATGAACACATATTTTTCAAATAACATATAACAATTTGAAGCTACTCAAATAATCCTCAAATTTTTACAATCTGCCATTTTGGATCTATTTTGATCCAAATTCAAGAGGTCATATCCTGGTCATCAACTAAGCCCACATACGAACATTGACCTTTCCCGGTCGATTTGGCGAGGAGATACGGAAGATTCAGTGAATTTCTTATAGTAATTTCACCTCCAAAGCCTTTTCTTACTTCAACTCCCCACCAAAATTCACTTGTTAACCTAAAATCAGAACAGGTTAGTCATTTTGGTTCATTTTATCATATGACATCACAATAAGAATTTTTCGACCTTTCGTGCACCCCACCACATTTCTAGGTTGATAACCCCTCCTTGTCCCCTCCAACATCATGTATGAAGGTGAACTGGGATATAGTCAATTTTTTATTCTCCGTAATCGTATGAGTTTATATTAATTACATTTTTACTAATTTGAGGCTCCTCAAGCTCTACTCAAAATTTTGATAATCCGCCATTCTGCATCCATTTTGACCCAAATCAAAGATGTCATATTATGGTCACTAAATAACTCCACACGCAAAGTTTAATTCTTCTAGATTGTTTGGTGAGTAGATATGGAAGATTCAAGAAACTTCATGACTCAAAACTTCCTCAAAAAGGCGTTTATTGCTTTAATTCCTCTCCAAATGCACTTAGGAAGCTGAAATTGGGATATGTTGGTGTCCTTGAGTCACTCTTTCATATGATATCATAAACCAACAATCTGAGCTATTCACTCCTTCTCTAGCTCCCTTTAAAATTTCAGTGATCCGCCATTTTGAGGTGGATCGAAAAAACAAAAATGTAACTTTTTCGCATTTCTAAGAAGAGTCTCTCAACAAATTTTCAGCGAATTTCATAAATATGCGTCTGCGATTCGCATGAAAGGCAAAATGTATATCTATATAATTATACCAAAAAGTTGGAAATTTGCCAGATGATTACAAATGATCTAAAACGCAAAGATTTGAAGTCCCCTTCCTCGACCTCCTCTTCCGTAATCAAATAGACTGTAATAGCTATCGGTTTTATTAAAAATTCAGCTATAACCGTAACAACCACAACCAATAATTCACTCGAATATTCATGAATTTTAGTTGTTTTTTTCTCCACTTGGATCGCTATATACTTTGCTAGACATTAAACCGAAACTGATTTGTATTTGTTCGTACTCCTTCGTGGGGTTCCGGATGGAGCAAAACGAATAGTTAACAAAATTCCCGGTATTATATCGGTAAATTATCAGGACAACACCGCTTGAGTCTGAGACGAAATGACAAATCATCAAAATTTGAGGAATACTCGAGAGCCTCAAATAGCTGATTTGGTAATTATAAGCCTACGTGATTACTGTAGACGAGGAGTACTACATTTTGTGAAACTACTTCGTTTTTTTTTGGAGGGCATATTGGGGGGGGGGGGGGGTTTCCAGCCACACTACTGTTCCTGTGAAAAAACAAACATTATCTGCAAATCTGAGCAAACACAATATCAAAACCTGGTCTGTATAAATGTGTGATAACCGCTCAAGGTGTTTTTAACGATGCTAATTTGAATTTGAATTTATTAGTAGAATAATACGTATGTATAGTGAAGAATGGAAATGACACAACTTATTGTTACGTCAGCTCAATGCACATAGTGCGAATCTTTTTCGAGGCTTTTCAAAAAACCCACACAAACTTACTTTGAGATACGATCCGTAGTATTTGGTGACGTACGGACTATCACACTGCGATAACACCATGATTTCTTGTTGTATATCCTCGATTTCATCTTCGGCCTCTTCCAAATCGATTATCTTAATAGCGACTACTTGATGCGTACGATTGTCGATACCTTTGAACACCTCGCCGAATGAGCCTTTACCGATGCGTTCCTGCTTCGTAAATATCAACTCCGGATCCACTTTCTAAAATGGGCCAACAAAAAGAAGTCGAAAACATCGTTAAACGAGTATCAATTAGCTATAATGCGTAATATACCTATAATAACGTAGCACCACCACCCCTCGTCCGCGTTATTCAAATTAATTCGCGTCCGCGCGCTAATTACACGCTACCGTCTCCGGTATAGGTACTCCGGGTACCGTATTTATAATAATATTTTTACGCAGCTTACAATATACACAACAAACAGGCATACACGGTCGCGTACCTCGGCGTAATTAACTCGCTCCCTCGCCTTAATTAAAATCCGCCGTATACCCGTTGGTACCCCCTTTATATGTATAATGAGATTTCCCTCGTACTGCGGTGTATTTCTTCGGCTTCCTCGCGGATAATGGAGGGTTTGAGCGGATGCCAAATTTTTGGATAAATTTTTACCACTTTTTTCGGACGACCTACGTCTTAATGGTAGAGCCGGAGTCGCGGTTTAATGATCCGAGTCCTTATTACGATGCCAAATGCGCCCTAATAGAAGCTCGACGCTATAAAGCAGAGGGTAAAGATTACGTACGGTTTGAATGCGAAAACACACCGAATCGATTTCCGTACCCGGTAATATATCAGGTCGAACCAAGGATTCCGGCGGCGGTCTCATCCGTATCTCGTTTTCGGCAAGTTGAAGGTCACTATCGCGTCCCGCCGCCGCACTCTCCTCCAAGGATACAGAAATTGGAAAATTCCGTTCGCGTACACCCCATACGTGCAGCGCGTATATGAATCAACCTACGGCGAAGGCGTATCGAATGCGAGTCGCGAATAACCTTTACTCTTTTCCTGCGAACGATTCTTGAAAAAAAGGAAAATTAAACGGACGACGAAAGCTCGCCCACAATATTCCATCATCTATCGTCCGGTCTTGTCGATGTTTGCGAAAGACAAATTTACATCATTTATGCCGACCATCAGCCATTTCTGCGCTTTTCCCTCTTCTTGGTCGTGTCGTTTAGGCGCTCGATATTTCGAATTATGCGTCAGCCGGCCGCCGCCGCAATTAAAGACGGTCCGCAGCGCAAAAAATACGTAATGGAAAAATTACACGAGAAGTAAATCGATGTGTGGAAGCTCGGGCGCCTCAGATGTGTCGCGAATAGATACGTAATTTTTTTCGCATGCTATCGAACGATGGCTGGAAAAAGAGAGACAAGGGGGACAAATTACTCCGGGGTCCTAGTTTCGGAGGCTGAGTTCACAATTCCAATTAAAATTTTTTTCACTATATTGTTTCAAAATTTTCACTACATTTAAAGAAAAAATTAAAAAGGAAACCCGAAAATTATTTTCTTCCCTGCTGTCTCCTGCCCTGGGCGAAACCAATATTGTTATTTTTTGGAAATAAATGACCTCAATACTGGGCTCTAAAAATTTTAATCCTCAAGGTCAATGTGTACCATCGTCATAGTGAAGTTGAATTTCGAAATTTTTCGAATTTCTTTGAAAAATTCGCTAAATTTGAGTTTTAAGAAATTTGAAATTTTTTTTAGGCTTCAGATCATATTGCACCGTCTCGAGAAGTTTCATCGTTTAAAAGATTTAATAATCGAATTAATTATTAAAAAAAATTACGAATGATTTTTTTTTTTATATTTAATTTTAATACAACATTATTCAAAAAAACATTTCAACAGACGTGAAGATTTTTTCGAAGCGGTTTAAAAATACAATATTTCTGTTCTTTCCATAGCTGACGAACAGATGATCGAATCCATGCTCCGATGCATACTAAGAGACTCACTTCCGTTTTTGGAGACTCGAGAGGAGTAATGTAACCAATTTTCGCATTCCAGGGGTGACCAAGGTATAAGCTAAAGTACTACAGTACCGAAGATGCGATATTTTGGAAACATTTGGGTAATGAAATTAAGCGTATTTCGTCTTCAGAGACTCACGGAGCAAAAGTGGTTTTTGTACTATGTACAGAACTCGGCAATCATCCATTTAGTGTTTTCATATGAATAAAATGAAAGATTATGTTCGACAACAAAAGTAAAACAATTTTAGAGTTCGTAAATATTACAAAAACTTGTTCATTAATTTTTTTTTTGCAATCTCAAGACTATAAAATATACACAGACAAACCCATACTCGACAAATTTTAGAATTTACAAGGACTCGAATTCTTAATATTTTTCAAAAAAAAAATATATATTGTTTCTCAATGATTGATTTTTTTCAATTAAAATTATTTCGTCATTCTTTGTTTGACAAAAAAATACTCAAAACGAGTGAATTTCGACTCAACTAAAGAGCTCTGCATGTACCTGCTAAATAGTAAGAATTAGGTACAAAAAGTTGTAAATCAATATTCCAACAAGAACTTCGACTTTTATGAAAATTTTTTTTGAATTTAGAATAATTTATGTATTTACTGGTATTTACAGTAAAATTACCGTAATTACCATGACTTATGTATAGTTACTCGTATTTACTATTTTTATAAATGATTTGAAAAATTTTACAAATTAGACGTTTTTTTTAAATAGAGGTGATAAATAAGGGTAAATACACGTAATTTTTGGTAAATACATGAAATTTATGGTAAATACCGGTTATTACGCATAACTGATAATAATTACGGTAATTTTGAAAGAAAATAGAGGTATCGACATTTTGTTACAAATTTCTAAAATTTAGGCTGGTTCATATATTTACAGGTACTAATAATGAAATTACCGTAATTACCATACCTAACATATTATACCTCGTATTTTCTATTAAATTGGAAATTTTTATAAATTATGCTTTTTTAAAAAAGGTAGTGAATATGAGTAATAACGGTAATTCATGGTAAATACGGACTATTACGCGTAATTTATGATAAATACGGGTAATTACATGTAATTTACGATAATTACGTTAATTTTGTGGGGCGCAATTTTTCTCGTTTCCATATATAAATTCTTGCGATGATTTCAAATTTTACCAAGAATAACGAAACCTCTGATGAATTTAGCCATCGACTACGATAAATTATCGAAATCTAATCAACGTATTAGTTTCAGGATTTCGCTCGAAACGACCATCCGTTTCAATACTTTTCACTACCAAATAAAAAAACTACGACAAACTCTTCACGAAAACCTTCTACTCGTATATATCGATCACAATAGCGTAACTTTTCGCGTCTCTTTCAATTACACGCCGATTACAACTAACATAACGTTCGTTTTGAGAAATGAAATAAAAAGACCAACGGAAAATTCACCAGGGAATGCGAATACGCCGACCTCCACGAAGTCGGAAAAGTTTTCAAATCGACAAATAATTTACCAGGGTTGAATCGGAGACATTTTTTCTCTCGCTCACTTTTATCCTTGATGATCCGCACACAGCATCGAGAACTGCGACTTAGGTCCGTCGTATACGTTGGGATCGTTTTTGCAATAATTTTTATTACATTTTTGTTTATTTTTCCATTTGCGTACGTTCGTTATAGCAATAAATTGCGTCGCCTAGCTTCGAATACCCAATATGCTTTACGGTAAAGGAAAAAAAACGACCCGAGCGCTTCTACGCGACCAACAAATTACATCGTGGAAGGTTTATATTACGTACCTATCTACCTATTCGCGTAAGGTAATTGGAAAACCCAGGCTACAGCGTTTGAACTAATACGATGCCGTTATATTCGACGATCGTCAAATTTAAATTACATTACGAGAGAAATCCGCCTAACGAGGAAAACATACGGGTTTCTGCAGCTTTCCAAGACTGAATTGGGGAAAAAAAAAGAGGAAAACTCGACGCGAAATTTTAAATTACTAATGAAATTTTAATATCACTTTTTATTCTACCTTTCTCGAGGTAAAACTCGAACAAAAGAAACATGTCTCAGAAAATATTACCAGAATATAATTTTCTATTTCCAAACGCACAAAAAAAAAAGACAACTTGTTTACCAAGCTAACACGCTTCATCTATCATAGTAATATCACGTCGTCCTAAACAAACGATCACTCAAAAAATTTCAATTCCCGAAAAACCCTCGATAATAATAAATTTGACCGAACACGAACCGCCAATTCAAATGAAACCATCGACGAGTGTCGACATTGCCTTCGGAGACGAAAAAACCGTTATCAAGTTTGATGATGCGATTTCCACTTCCTGTCTGGAAAACGATATCGATGATATTGGCCTCATCGAGTATGTCGCGATCGCAAATTTCATTCTACAAACCGTTATCTCTTTTTCCGCCATTTAAATCGAAGTTTTTAATTAACGATATGCATAGCCTCGTCTCCGAAAGAGGTCAAGTCGAAGATTCTTGGGAAGCGTGACTTTGGTCGATATTCTTCAATCATCATCTCCACAATTTTCAATATAAAATTATGTTGATGAAGTGGTATGATTGGAAAACGAAGTCCAATTAGTTTACTGTAAAGCTTATAATTTTTTTGGAGACACTACGGTATCTTGGATTTTCATTTCTGAGATTTTTGAATTCGTTCTTACTTTTTCATCATTGTTTCAGTTCAGCTTTTAATATTCGTCTATTTTTTGTTTTTTTAACTTTTTGAGGGTTTTTTTTCTCAACCTCTGGATATTTGATTTTTTTGCTTTGGAACGTTTTTCAATTTTCAATTTTTTAATTATCATCATTTCCCTTTTTTTTTTTTTTTTTTTTTTTTTTATTGTTGGATCTTCTTCACAATTTTGAATATTTCATTCATTTTCAAGATTTTCTTCGTTTTAAGCCTTTGAAACACTTACTTCATCTTTTCAAAACATTATTTTATATTTTTTTTCATCCAAGAACGTTTTTTTATTTTAATATTTTTGAATTTTTAGAACTTTTTACAAACCGATAGTTCTCGTAATGTAATTTAAATTTGACGATCAAACCGATTCATTACTTTATCTTCACTTCAATTTTGGATATTTCCCTCTTTCTGAGACATTTTTTCATTTTGAATTTTTTCATTTTTGAACCTTCTGATTAATTTTGTATATTTTGTTTGTTTTTGAACATTTTTTCACGCTTAAATTATCGGACATTGGTTCATTTTTGAATCTTGACTCTTTTTTTTTCTCTGCTTCAAAAACTAAACAGTATTTTATATATTTTTCCCAGAAGCTCGATCTCGAGTCACTCATTTCTTTTGCCCCTTCACCAACTGTATCCTTCTTTCTCCTTCTTTCTGATATATACTCAGTCCCCCTTTCTAACTCTTTCTCGATCCCACTCACCTTCTCTACTCACTCCTTTATTCATACAAACTATGCCTTTCTTTTCTAACCCCCACCGTTATCTCTCTCTCTCTCTCTCTCTCAGGACCCAGCGTGTTCGTATTGGAAATTGTATGAGTGATGAAGTGCCTGTGGTCCGTGGTGTGCCGCAGGGTAGTATCTTAGGCCCTTTGCTGTTCCTGATTTTTATCAATGGTATGCATAGTTTGCCTTTGAGAGGCTCTGTTAGTTCATTCGCGCATGACACGGTACTTGTAGTGTCGGGTGAATCTGAAGATGAGCTCATAAGTGCTATAAATAATGATTTAAGAATGATTTCTGCTTGGTTTGCTGACCGGAAACTCAAAGTAAATGCTGTGAAGTCAGAGCTCATGGTATTTGGTTTGCAAAACCGATATGTTCGTGATCTGACTGGTAAGGTGTTCTTTCACAGAAGTGATTGTGATGCTTCGTGTTCCTGTGCTCCTTTGGTTCAGGTTGCGAAGCATAAGTATCTGGGTGTTTGGATGGATGCCTGCTTGTCGTGGAATGAACACTGCTTTGCTTTGAGGGATAAATTGTGTAAAATTGTATATTTGATTAGGCATCTGTGTGGTTTGGTTTCACGAGCTCATCTTCGGAGGTTCTATGTGGCAGTTCTTGAGGGTACCTTGAGGTATGGTATAGCGATTTGGGGGAATGCTGCTTCTTGCTGGATCCATCCACTGCTTATGCTTCAAAAGAGGGCTGCTAGGTTAGTGGCTGGTGAAAGATGGAATGCACCTTCTTTACCTATTTTTCGCTCTCTTGGTTGCCTCAAGGTTAAACAGCTTTATTTAGTAACGGTGCTTACTTTTATGCACAGGTATAAGGCTGCCTTTGGTTTCTGCTCTGAGGGTGGGCGCACTCGACGTGCTGCGTCGGGTGTGTTCCCGCTCCCAGTCTGGCGGAGGCTGAAGTCGCGGCTCCAGTTCAGGTATCAGGCTGCTTATCTATATAACTCTTTGCCACAGGGACTCAAGGATGCTAGTATGTTTGGTTTTCGTAGAATGGTTGGTGAATATGTGTTGACCATCGTGGATGGATGATTGTATTGGTTATTTGCTTGGTTGATTGTCCATGATGGTGTGCTTGATTAGAAATTGTATACTTGTAAGTCTGTTGTAGAGACCCCCTTCCTCTTGCCGCTCATCCCCATTTTCTTTTTATTTTGTTTTTGTTTTTTTTCTGTTTTTGTTTTTTTTTTTCTTATTTTCATTTATACATTATGTCCAAATAATTTATATTTTTTGAGAGGAGCCGGTCATCCGCTCAGCCGTGTTCGGGTATTGGTGGCCGTACATACATTATTATTATTATATTATTTATATTGTAACATCATAAATAAAGTTTGTCTTTTTGTCTGTCTGTCTGTCTCTCTCTCTCTCTACTCCCTCTTTCTGGTTCCCATAGCCCACCCTCTCATTTATACTCTTTCTCTTTCTCTTATACATACTGTCTCTCTTTTCCTATTCCTAGCTCCCACCACTTCTTTCTTTTTTCCCTTCATACACATTCTATCTAACTTTCCATACCCCTTCCTCTTCCTTTCTCCTGCCCACCTTCTCCTTTTTTTTCTCCCATACATACTCCCCTCGATCATACCTTCTCTCTGACTCTTCCTCTCACTTATTTTATTTCATTTTATTTAATTTAATGAGAGTAGAGAGGAGCCGGCCTCCCACTCACCCTCACTAGGATATTGGGGGCTGAATGTATTATTTATTTTGTACATGAGAATGTGTAATAAGAATAAAAATTTTCTGTCTGTCTGTTTCTCTCATATTCACTCTCACTCTTTCCTTTATACACTCCGTCTTTCTTTCACTCCCCCTCACCTCCGTATCCGTTCTGATCTCTCTTTCTCATATACACTCTACCTTTTTTCCCTACATCTCCCTCTCTTCTTCCTTCCTTCTTTCCCAACTTCTCTCTCTCTGTCCCATTTCCCGATTCACTTTCTGAATGTTACAATAAAATCGAGTGAAAACTCAACTTTAATGCACAAAAAGTGAAGAAAAACAAAATTTATTCTTTTCTTTGCCAATTAACCTATTCAACTAATCAAATAAACATGAAAATAAATATACAATTCCCTCGTTATTTTAGTATCGATGAACAAGGTCGACTAATATTTCGGTAGAATTCATGATACTTCTCAACTGGACTGAAAATCACATTTCTGTGATTTGAGTCTTATTTAATGCGCCATATAAAAGGTACATTCCGCAATTCACGTTAATTTTCGTTTAATTGAAAGGAGTTAACTCTATCACAGCTTTTCGATCGTTCCCCCGCGTAATCCATCTATTTAAAAGTTGATTCGTTCTAATTATCGAAAAGCGCTGGAAAAAATAATCCTTTTTCGAATCCATCCGAGTTTACGTTCGTTCAACTAATTCCTTTTCTCTCGGACGCGGGAAATATTCGCACGATGGAAAATTACCCTAATTAAAGAACGAAAGTTTTTAGCTCGAAATTTCCACAAGCCTACTCGCTATGATTGACAAATAAGCCGCTTTCAGTTCGCTAATCTTATATTGGTTTAATTATCGATACCGTTTTTAGCGCGCGGAAGACCCTCAACTATAAGAGGGAGAATATAATAACGAAACTCCGCAAATAGGATGTACAAAGGCACTGGAAATCTTACGATTGCTTCTCATTGACCTAAGTCTTTTTTCAAACAAGTCATCGTGGAAATCTCACCTAGAGGCAGCTCGCCGCCGATGATTTCTCGAATGTGGCGATTTTCTTTGTTTGTTCGGGAGAAAAATTTCCATTTCGCGCCTTCGAGCACTCGAATGAAAATATTCTTTTCGATACTCGAAAAAAGGCGAGAGAGAAAGGACAAAAGGGTAAAAGAAAAGGCGGAAGAATAGGAAAAAAGAAAGCCCTTCTCGATATCCTGGCGTTATTACGCGCTGGCGAGAAAGCCGAGAAACTGATACAAGGGAGGAAGCTACGATGAAGCGCTTCGGCCTTGACCTATTTCTCCAGTACGACGTCGATGTCATTAACACCCTTTTTCATTCGCGCGTTGGTATTTCAGCGACGCTATGCCTACCCGTTGTTGGATGTGAACGAGGTGGAGTGGGGGATGGGTTTTTTTGCGTTTTAGCGAATTCTTATACTCGCCATGGCGCGTACGAACGAACGGGTTGCAAGAGGCGAAAATGACCCGACCCGAATCTATTGCGTAGTACTAGGAAACGCTTAAAGGGTGAAACGGCCTACGATCGCCTCTTGTTTACGTCACAAACGATGCGCGACCGAGTACGCATAGCTTGCCTCGTGTTTTCTTCCTTATCAGCAGATTTATGAACAGGCGAGCGTTAAACGAACCGTTAATCGTGATATTTTGCATCGAGCTAACCAATTCGAAAAGGCTCGAAGGGAGAGAGGAAGGGTACCTGATGAAAATGGCGTCTCAACGAATGGCTACGATTCGCGAAACGAAAATAAAATATCGTTGAATGAACCTCTTTATTTTCATTTTATCATAAAGTGATTAATAAAAAAAAAGAAACAAAAATAAACACACCTAAGAATCTATGCTTTCATGCTTTACTCTTACAAGCTGAATCTTAATTGAGGAAATGGCCAGACTTGAGGATTACAAATAATGTAATCAATCTCTATACATCTTTAACCCTTGGTTAGGCGCGTAATGCAGAAAACCTCTAGAATTACATACGTGAGGCACATAATGGAGGAATCCTACGAATTTACATACATGACAACATGAGGCATCTAATGGAGGAATGCTTCAGATTTACACAGTTTAAGCATGTAAAAATGAAACCTCAATTCGGACCCTGTAGTAAACTTGGAGCGCTAGTATAAAGACAAATAAGAACGTTTGTTGACATTTTAAACAGGACCTTTTTATCAGTAACATATGTAACTGTTTAGTGTGATTTCCATTGAGATTGTATAATAATTAGTGAATTTTTTCAACAACTTTGTGAGCAAGATGTTGAAAAAAGAAGTAGTAATCCTGCACCTAGACAACCACTTAAAACCATAGTTGGACGCAGAAGTTCTGCTAATTTTACTGAAAACTTACTTTTTACCAACATCGTTCATCACAAGTTCTCAAGATTGAAAATAAAACACGAAACGCGGCATTGCTGAATACATTGTTAAATACCTTCAATGAAAATCGGCAAAATTGCATGAAACAGCATCCAATCTTCAAAAGAAATATGTTACTGATAAAAAAGTCCTATTTAGAATGTAAATAAGCAGCCATGCCGCATTACTGGAGCTGAGTTTTGAAATGGGGCTTGTTCTGGTTTGGTAATAACGTTGCTAAACCCATCTGACTACAGGCTACACTCAATACCAAGTCTGAAAACCCCTACGCTATCCCTTCCAAAACCACTTGAGAACTTGAATTTGGAGCAAACTTAGTATTTCTTGCCATGAAATAATCATATGAACACATTTTTCTCAAATTATAACTATTTATGGATCCTCAAATTATCTTCAAATCTTAATGATCCGCCATTTTGAATCCATTTTGACTCAAATTGAAGAGGTCATATTCTGGTCATTAACTAATCCTACACTAGAAGTTTGACCTTTCTAGGCCGATTTGGGAGTTATGAATGATTCATGAAATTTCCTGCAGCAATTTCCCCTCCAAAAGCCATTTTTTGCTTTAACTCCCTTCCAAATTCACTTGGAGAGCTAAAATCAGAATAAGTTAGTCACTTGAGCTCATTTTATCATATGGCCCGTAATCATAAATTTTCGAACTCTCGTCTACCTCCACCACAATTCGAATTCGATAACCCCTCCCTCTCCCCTTCCCTTCCCTTCCAACATCAAGTATGGAGGTGAATTGGAGATACAGTATACATCTCATCCCCAATAATCATATCAGTTCATATTAATTAAATTTTAACCAACTTAAGGCTCCTCAAGCTTTACTCAAATTTAGATAATTCGCCATTTTGGATTCATTTTGATCCAAATTAAAGCGATCATATTCTGGTCACCAACTAACCCCACACACAAAGTTTGACCTTTCTAAGTTGATTTAGTGAGGAGATATGGAAGATTCGAGAAATTTCATGACCTCAAAACTTCCTCAAAAAGTCATTTTTTTGCTCTAACTCCCCTCAAAATGAACTTGGGAAGCTGAAATTTGGATATGTTGGTGCCTGTGACCCACTTTTTCATATGAGATCAAAACCAAAAATTTTGAGCTATTTGTCCCTTCTCCAGCTCTCCTTAAAATTTGAGTGATCCGCCATTTTGAATTTTTTCGAAAAAATGAAAAAGTAGTTTTGTTAGATTTCTAAGAAGATTATCTCACCAAGTTTTGAGCGAATTTCATGAATACCCGTCGGCGCTACGCGTGGGCAAAAAAAATATACATATAATTTTAGTCACAGTGGTGCCCAAATCGGGCGCCACAAGTTTTTAATCTGAAAACTATCAGAAAATGATCGTCTCACCCTCCTGGGTATAGACAGCTGAAATTTTAGCGGCGGGCACTACAATGATTATATTTATATATTAAAAATTAAACCCCTTATAAATACTGAAGTTTATGGTATATATACTAGGGTGGAACGAATTTTGGTTTTTTTCGAAAATCGATGACCCTTAGGCAAAAAAAGTTGTCAAATGGTCCTAAAAGAATGCTCAAAAAATTTCAACTTTCTAGAGTAATATTTACCTTGCGCATATTGGGGTCAAAATTTTGAAATTTTGATGTTTTATTCGTTATTTCGAAAAAATTATTTTTATGCCAAATAATTTTGGTTTCGAGATATTCTTTTTGTATTGCCATCCTAAAATCATAAAAAAATTATTTATACAATTTTTTTCAATTTTTTAGGGGTTCTAAAAATATTTTTATAGTTAGCTATATTCGTTGAATTTCGCCCTTTTTCGTCTTATACACATAATTATGGTAAAATTACAAATAAATGGTACAACTACTGATTCAGTGAGTGGTATCGCTTAAACTAAGTCGGAGGACACATTTATCAAATGTTCTCTTCCTCAGGGGTCCCCAAAACATATCGTATAATATTAAAATCATGTAGATATGGTAAGAGGAAGAGAAATTTGGAAAAATTAGGTTTTACATGTTTACAAGAATATCCTCTGGCTCCATTTTCAGTCTACCTAACGAGCGATTGAGAATTGAAAGATTTTTCAAAACGTCTCGAATTCTTTTTTTTTTTTTTTTGTTTAAACTCCCCTCTAATTTTACATAGCAGGCTGAAATTTGGCTATTTTCGCGCCCATGACTCACTCAGACAAGTGAAAGAATAATTGTTGTAATGAAAAATCATATTTATTTAAATTAGGTACTCCCCCTTCTCTTCCCGAACGACCGTCATACAAATCACAATTTCGCGCCAACACCCACGAAAAATTCCACTACCCTGCTCGTAAATTTTGCATCGAATTAGAAATTTCACCTTTCGTTCGTAAATAATTCAATATAAAATGAAAACGCGGAGGCGACTTAGCCCGAAAATTTTCCACCTTGCCTAAGGATACACGGCGGCATCGGCATACGCTCGTACGTATTATATAGGTCGACTTCATCGTACCTATGTCCTCCTTCCCTCCCTCGTTGAATTTATGTACACGACCGCGTCATAAAAAATCGTTCCGCCGCTTATATTAAACGCTTATAACGTACAACTGCCCCAAAGTTGAAAAAAAGTCATCTCGTTAAAACGATTGATCAAATCGAATGCGCCTAGCACTACACAACTGGTATGGTATGCTCGTAAACATTGTATACCATGTAATTGTATACGAGCAGTATTAGAAAAAAAAAAACGAGTTATTGATGTAATACGCCCGCGGTACCATGTACAGTATACCGCGTCGAGTAAATCGCGGGTGTTCGAGCTTATTACTTAACGTTGTCGCGCTACCGTTCGCGAAACCCCGCCTTTTGTGTAGTTCATACCGATACGTATCTACATTTGGTACCAGTTGGAATGGTTTAATACAATGATTATATTGTTTTAATATTCGGTCTGTGGGTAAAGTACGTAATTTCAGTTTACGTAGGTGTTTTTTTCGATAGCTTTACTTTCTCGTGATTGGGCTCTTCTTGAGTCGAGCAAAATTAAATTTCAACTTTTTTTTTTGTCGCTGAAACGTATGCAGAGGAAATATGTAGTGCAAACAATTTCGTTTCTGAATTTCTCATTTTTTTTTTCAACTGAAATTTTTTTTATTTTATGAATTTCAAGATTAATAAACATTAGAAAAAAAATGGAATTTTTCATATTTTTTTTTAAATCGAATTTCATGGTGTTCCCGATAGAAAAGTTTTTTTTTTTTTTTTTTTTTTTTTTCTAATGCATAACTATACAGTACTTTGAGATAAAAACTAGAAGATACTAGAGTATCTTAAAAGCGGACTTTACCTATTTATTTAACTTTTTAGACAAAACTATTCAAATTGATTAATAAATCAAAAGTGGATGATTTCGTTCGGAAACAATTCATTTGAAAAGAATCATTTCAAACGAATCGACATCTTATATGAATTATTCAGGAACGACTTTGACAAACCTATTCAAATTTAGTCATGTATTCGCGCAGAAGAAATAAATTATTTCTAGAAAGGGGTTTTCTGTTTCGGACTGGATTTTAAGCAAAATTATTTCTAAAAATTACGTTCCATTACAATATTCAAAGATACGGCGCTATCAAAAAGCGGGTTTTTCAGTGGACGGGTGGTCTTTATCGAAATCAATTGTTCAAAGATAATCGATTACGCGTAGCCGTCGTTCGCAAACGATTCATTTAAAAAGAATCATTTGAAGAAAAACGAAATCCATCAAAAATTAACGAAGAAAATACGAAATTCCATTCAAAAATTAACGTTATTCAAAAAACACTAAAATAATGATTTCGTTCGCGAACGATTCATTTGAAAACAATCATTTCGAACGAATCGATCACAAATTAACTTTTATTCGAAAAACCACTAAAATAATGATTTCGTTCGCGAATAATTTGATTAACGTCATGTCATGCAGGCTCACGTTCGATCATCTTTACACTAGATCCGTGAAAATGTACTCCACTTATCATGCAGGAACTAAAAAACCTCCACTCACGCCCCGTCACGTCAACTCACGTTCCCTCAAATCACATACTACTCACTTAGTTCTACTCTAGTTATCGCGCGAGAACAAAAAAAACCTCAACTCACGTTGTCTCACGTCTAAAAATCTCACGTGAAGCCTCCTCACGCTACCTCACGTCCAATCACCTCCAGAAAATAATCAGTTCTGAAACTTCACTAGCTCCACTCTTTTAATAAATTTCAACTCCATCAATAAAGTTCTACTCGAGCTATCACGCGAGAACTAGAAACCTCTACTCACGCCTCCTCACGCCAATTCACGTCTCATAATGCTAGAAAATTAATCAGCTTCAAAAGTCACTGCATTTACCACTCTTCCAATTTTCAATTCTCTCCATCACATTGCCCCCTAATTACCACTCGAGAACCAAAAAAACTTCAACTCACGCTTCATCACGTCACCTCACGTTTAATCATCTCCAAAAACTAATTAGTTCTGAAGCTCCACTACTCCTACCCTTCTTCCAACTTTCAATCCGATTCATCATGTTTTACACGAGTTATCGCGCAACAACTAAAAACCTCGACTCACGCCTCCTCACGCTAACTCACGTCCGATCACCTCCAAAAACTAATCAGCTTGAGAGCTCAACTACCCCCACCGTCCATAAAACTTTCAACTCGATCCGTCATGTTTTACTCGAGTTATCGCGCGACAACCGAAAACCTCGACTCACGCCTCCTCACGCTAACTCACGTCCGATCACCTCCAAAAACTAATCAGCTCGAGAACTTAACTACCCCCACCCTTCATCCAACTTTCATTTCGATCCGTCAAGTTTTACTCAAGTTATCGCGCGACAACCAGAAAACCTTGACTCACGCCTCCTCACGCTACCTCACGTCCGATCACATCCAAAAACTAATCAGCTCGAGAACATGACTACCCTCACCCTTCCTCAAAATTTGGTTTCGATCCGATCACTTTTACTCCAGATATCGCGCGACAAAGAAAAATTTGGTGCAAGAAACAAACAAACAAAAAAAAAAATAAATAAACATACTAAGAAACCCGAGTGAACGCAATAGCGGACATTACTTGAAAAGTAAAGTCCGCTAAAAAATTGCTCATCATATGAACCAGTTTTACGATAAAAAATTTAATTAGGAAAAAAAAAACTGAACCAAAGCTGTGCTAGAAATTTAACAGATACCTCTTGCGAATTTATGCTATGAAATCACTCCCAGTAAGGAACCTTTTGAGATGGTCGGTAGTAGGTACACGGCTCAAAATTGAATAAGATGCTTTTCGTCGGAATATGAAGATTGACGTTTATTGGATTTCTGATTCATTTCAAAATGTCGGTTTACTCAAATTTTGAGAAGGGCTGAAGATGAGATGAGCGTTGAACAGATCATATTTTTCGTTTTCATACGAAAGAGCGAGTTACAGAAATCAACGTTTGGAAAAAACTAGAGAAAAAAATGGCTTTTCGAGGAAGTTTCAATATGCTGAGTAAGTTGGAGATGGGAATATAATACCTCAAAATTGCGTCGAAGTGGCGGATAGTCAAAATTTGAGAAATTCTTGAGGAGCCTCAAATAACTATAATTTGATAAATGAGAACTCTCATAAGATTGCTAGAAATGGGAAGTATACTAAAAGCGGATTTCAGCTTCACACATGTTTTTGGAGGGGAAGAGGGGGAGGGAATAATTTTATTTGAAATGTTGCGGGGATAAACGTAAGGTCGAAAATTTTCGATCATGATTTCATACGATAGAGTGAGCCCATATGAGTGACATATTCAAATTTCAGCTCCCGAACTGAATTTGAAGGTGAGTTTAGGCAAAAGATTGTCTTTGAGGAGGTTCTGAGTCGTGAAATTTCTTTAACGCTCCGTATCTTCTCAAAAAATCTAATCAGAAAGCTCAAAATCTTCATACATATTTAGTTGGGATCAAAATATAATTCCTCAAAATTTGAGAAAATCTTGAGGAACCTCAAATAACTAGAATTTGATAAATGAGGACTCTCATAAGATTACTAGTGATGAGAAGCATGCTGAATGCCAATCGGAGCTTCATAGGTGATTTTAAATAGGAGAAAAGAAAGTGGGGGGGGGGCGTAATTGTTTTCAAAATAATGGATCCAAAATGAAGAATGGTCAAAATAAAATCCGCAAATTTTATAAAATGGGATCACACGATCACTTCGGATGATACCCTCATACGTGATGTTGAAGGAGTGCAAGAGGGGTAACAGTTCTCAAAACATGGTGGGGTGAAATAAAATGCGAAAATTATTGATAATAGTTTTCAATGACAGAGTGAGCCCAAACGAGTAACATATTCAAATTTCAGCTTCCCAAGTGAGTTTGAAAGGGGGGGGGGTGGTGTAGGGTTAGTTTCAGACCAAGACATCATCCTTGAATTTACGTAAAAATATATTTGAATATGAAGAAGGCCTAAAATTTACGCCAAATAAATTGGTTAACTTTTTCGTGAAATGTTCACATCTTTTTAGATACATAAAGGACATTCTATTCAAGTTTCCAATTGATAAGAGAAGAGAAAAAATATGTCAGTCGTTTTCCATCAGTTTTATCACGCTTCACTTATGTTATCGTTGTTTCGCGAAGAAAAAATATCGAATCGAATATTATTATCAATTACGAGCACATTCGCAGAATCGGGAATTACCAGCGTTCTAGAATTACATCATCGTTATAGATGTAGTGAACTGGCTCACTCTATGTATAAATACATACGTATACAAGTTACACGTACAGGCATCGATTCCATTTAAAAGTGCAACGTTTACCAGGTACCACCTTCTCATCGTATTTCGATGAGAAGAACAGAAAACAACGCGACGCGAAGTAACGTACGCTCTTAAAGGCGTTAATTATAGCTATGTCCGAGGGCTCGACCGAATGAAATAATATTACACCATCTGGACGAGTAATACTAGGCGTTCGTCTTTGTGTACCGTAGAAATACGAATACGAGATTCTACGAACTGTATTATGTCCTCGAACGTCAATAGCGTCTCGTAGACCTTTATGTATCGGTCTAATGGGAAACCTATCCTTCGGGGTACGTTTATAGAAGTTGCAGTTGAAAAGAAATAGCTCGAACAGCCAATATAGATTTATAGCACTTCGAGGAAAAGGGAGAGAGAAAAATGCTACGATTGCCGAAATTGCCAGCCTATACTTCTACAGAAACTAAAATTTAATGAAAAAATACGACCCGTCGTTTTTTTTATGTTTTCAGCCGCTGGAAACGAACGGTGACGAAGGAATGGTGAGTACATTTCGACACAGAACGAATTTTCGTAGCATTTTGGATTTCGGTACGATAAAGCAAAAGGAAAAAAAAAAGGAAGAAGCTATTCCACGTTATTTTTAGCATGCTCAGACTGGTAGATAATGCTATCAATAATTTTACTCTCTCCTCCTCCCTTTTCCTTCACCCTCACTGAAATGCTAACTATGATCCACATGCAATCAAGTAGATAAAATTGTATAAGTTGATGCCCACTGTTCACCTTCTACGAGAGTATGCATAAAAATTTTGAAGAATTTGCCCTTCCTCTAACCTCCCTCAAAATCTGAGCAAACTGTCTTTTGAGACAAATCAAAACACATAGTTCCCTTTATCCCCACTAAACATTTTTTTTTCACGTAAATGAAAGGGAGGAGTGATTATCAGATCTCACATTTCACTGCTCACTGGGATTTCCTTTCGATATCAATTTGAGCAACCAGAAATACTTTTAGGAAACATTTAGATTTGGCCCATAACCATCAATCCATCCACACGCCTCCCCCCCTAGGAAATCGTGTTCTGCTACTTCTTTTTTTTGTGGGAGAGGGGAGGGGGCTACGTCTACTCTAGCAATTCGGCATTTCCCAACTTCAATCATTATCGTGTCTTTCACTAACAAAACGTTTACGAGAAAAATAGTTAAGCATAAATGATTCAGCATCTCAAACCTAACTTCTTGAGCTTGTTTCAGATTTCTTCTGTCCCTTGTTGCGGAACAAAATGATGAAAATTGACGACTTTTTTGTTGAAAATATGTACCATCACTTCGGAAGCTCTCAGCTTCCCTACACATAGTAACTAGGAGCTCGAAGTTAGGTGTAGATATTTCCAACTCGAAGAATTTCATCGCAATTGAAAGATATTTTTTTTCATTACACCCCAAGTATAGTCGGGGTTGTTTCCTCGCCATCTAGTGCCCCTTATGCTTAAAATGGACTGGAGCTTTTTCATAGGAAATTGAAAGTGCAATCATTTTGTAAATAACTATTTTTCTCGTAAACGTCATATTTGCCAAGATAAATGCCAAAATCATATCTAAATGAACACGATCAATCGCAAAGTCGAAAACATGAAAGGGAAAGGGGCTTTTTTGGTTTTGGGAAGCATTTTCACGAAAAAATGGTAATAACTTTTTTGGTTCGAAATTAAAAATAGGTTCATTTTGTTCATAATAATTTTTTCGGTAGGTATTATATTCACTGAGATATAAGCCAAAACCTATTTTAGGAGTAGTTTCATAACCCATAAGAATCATACTTGAGACCAGGTGAAAAGAAATCTCACTATGTTATTTAGGGTGGTAACCTTGAAGCATGTGCCCAATTCATTTTTCTGAACATTTTTAGTGAAAAATTATATTCTTTCATATCTTTGAAGGGGGCTGGTACTTCATGAAGCAGTGGCGGGGTTGAAGACATTTCATAATTTTCATCTCTGAGATAAATTTTATCGAAAGAGTCAATGTCTCTAAGGTCATCACAAAGCACTTGGATGAGGAAATTTTAGTCTTCTGAGAACCCCCTCTCCCCACCTAATTCCTTATTGATCACATTCTATGAGGTTTCTTTCTCCTCAACTCTCTTTCATAAATCAGCGAGGCTGTGATATCATAGTTTTTCATCAAAACCCAAGTATAAAATGCTTCGATTTCGCAGCTCTTAATACAAAATTTGTTATTTTAATTAAAACGTCTCACATAATCTACTCACGAAAGTTTTTCAAACAAAAGGTTTTTGCAACAACGATATTCGCGGTTACTCTGCAAACTTGAATTACCCGCGACACGACGCTCTAATGCATTCAGAATAAAGCATCGACTGTATGCGAGCAATACGCCTTACTCGTTAATTACTTTTCTCGCATATTTCCCCAACACGTAAATTCTCTAGCAGCAACTTCAGGTTAATTTAATGTAAATTACCGCGTCGTCGGTTCGAATTAATAGCCCGGTAAAAACCACCAATTAAACAAACGCGTACGTCCAACAACGCTGAAGAAGATACAGGACGCGTGGTGGGGGAAACGAACACGCCTCACTCGTGTTACGAAGGCGGTCGGGTATAGACGTTTGATTTCGCGTTCGAAGGATTCAATTTCGTCGTTAACGTCGTCGAGACCGGCTAAAATATCGAAATCGAAAACGAAGGCGAGAGAAATATAAAAAAAGCCCTTATTACGAGTTTATTTCATCAACGTCGTCGTAAGGCACGGTAATTTATTTCCTTTCGTCGTAAACGACGTCGTTGTCGCGCTAATGGCGCGCAATTTGCCTATGTAAATCTTCCTTCTCGCTTTATCCAATTCGGCGACTCGGGCTAATCTTTTTGCCGGGCGAGATTTTAATAACGCAGATTTGTCGCCGTCGCGAATTTCCTCTCGCCAATACAATAGAAGTGTTTCGCGTTGGTAGCGTTAACGGTACGTGGAATCGATCGAATCGTTATTTCCAGCTTCATTTTGTATCCGCAGTTCTTCGCGTTTAGCGAACGATCGTCACGCTTATTTAGACATTGGAAAGCGATGTAACGTAGATGCTGAAATGGAACGTCGAGGCGAATTCTCGATTCCTAATTGTAACAGCGAATACAGTATCTAGTACTAGCGAGGTAGATGAACATACACCGAATATTTCTCCTTTCACCATTTACCGGAGTTTATTCTGTATTTTTTTCTCCCTCGATATTTTCTCGCCTCTGTTCTTCTTCGCAGAAAATACCCAAAAATTCTTTTCAATTAAGGAAACCGAAATTTAATTATTTTAGATATCCTCACCATTCCTTCTTACATGAAATAAGTGATCGAAGATTCTGAGAAGTGTGAGGCCCCCATCAGATCTTTTCAAAATCTGAATACACCCAATTCGAGTCGAACAAAAAATTACCAAATTTTGAACGAGTTTCTTTCACACTAGCCTGCGCAATAAGCAACTCGAGAACTCTTAAACTTCTCAAATTCACTTGGTAAACTGGTCATGAACGAACATGAAGCGTGCCTCCAATTCCTTTCGAAATTTGAGATGACTGTAATCAAGAGTCGAATCAAAAATTTAAATGCAGTATCGCCGATTACACGAAGAACTTGTGACCAAATTTTGGGCGATTTTTAAACGCATACGTTTGAGTTAGAACTGGGGAAAAATAGGTACATGAAAGTTGAGACACTGGCCGATCAGCTGCCACATAGTAGTCTGGAAAATAAAGATTCGAAAACCTCCACACCGCTGAATGCCCCCTTATAAATTAAGGAGGCCATAACAGTTATGGTTTTCATCATAAACTTGGCTTAAAAGAACATATACGATCAAGAATTCGATTATTTGTATTGCAAATGAAATGCATTTCGCCACTGAAAAACTAAGCAAACGTTCAAGAACAATAATAGCAACAACAACAACAACAACCACAACCACAACAACCATAACAACTAAAGCATCAGCAACAACAAAATATTTCAAAATTCGATTTTTTATAATCTTAAATAAAATGCATTTTACCTCTAAAAAACACGCACAATAAAGTATAACGAACAACAACAACAACAACAACAACTAAAGCATCAGCAACAAGAAAATATTTCAAAATTCGATTTTTCATAATCTCAAATAAAATTCATTTTACCCCTAAAAAACACACACACAATAAAGCATTACGAACAACAACAACAACAACAACAGCAGCAGCAGCAACATACCTGGAAATCTGATTTTTTAAAATTCCAAATAAAATGTATTTTACCACTAAGAACACACGCACAAACGCTCGAAAACAGCAACAATATCAATAACAACAACAACAACAACAACAACAACAGCAGCAGCAGCAAAAGCAAAAATATCTATGAATATTTTTTTGTAATCCTAAATAAAATGTGCTTCAGCATACAAAAATTTCACACTAATGGTAAACAACAACAACAACAACAACAACAACAGCTGCAGCATCAGCAACCACAACAGAATATCTTAAAATGTGGTTTTTTATAATCTCATTAAAATGCATTTTACCCCCCCCCCCCGCCCCCAAAAAACACCATAAATAATGAAGTATTAAGAATAATAACTAGGCAGTACCGACAGTAGAACATCTAGAAATTTGATTTTTTGCAATTCCAAGTAAAATACATTTCACTACTTGGGAAAAGAAATACAAAAATGATCAACAACAACAACAACAACAAAATATCTCAAAATTTGATTGCATGAAATTAAATAAACAGCATTTTAGCCCTAAAAAAAATATACGCACGAATAATCAAGAACAATAACAACAACAACAACAACATCAAAATCCCTATGACTTCGACTTCTTAGACAATCCCAAATGCATTTTACACTCACAGACGTACGCTTACACAAACAAAATAAAAGGATAACAGCCAAATCTAAAATTTCGATTTCCAACTCGTAGTCATTCGAGCATTTCATTCATTTACCACGCCATTCCTCCACTTCAGTGGAACTTCTATACATTCCATTCCTTAATTTTATTCCTTTTGCTTGTCAAATAACGCCAAAAATAGGTACGAAAAAAAACCAACAACGTTTTAAAAGCTTTCGCCATTTCTTTTCATTTTTATCGTTCACTCGAAAAGAAATATAAGAAAACAACAAATGGAAAACAAACGACCAGAAAGCAAATAAAAAAGCTGCGCCAAAATCACGCATCTTTCCATCACGTGTACCGGTACAATGGTATTTAAATAGCGATTCGGACTCGAGCGAGTATCGATTTTCCGCTACCGAAATATCGCGTTTACGTGGATATTTTCGGCTCTACCTACGTCCGCGAATTAGTTACGTCCCAATAATTTCCATTCGTTCGAAACTCCAGGTACTCGAGGTACAGAGGTTCTCATTGTAGGCGAATAGTCCTCTGTAATGAATAAGGTTCGCGTGATAATTACCCCTTTGGGTGGATATTAGAGAACTTTTTCGGCCACGTTCGTACTCAAGGGCTGGCGTTCGAAAACGTACCATCGACACCGAGGACGCGGAGGTAGGCGGTAGCGTCGGTCGTGTTGATGAACTCCGGCGCGACGAAATGATTACGCGCCATTGAAAAGCGTCCTACGGTCTTACATCGAATTCACAGACGACCATAACGTCGTGTACACTACGGACTCGGCAACGGAGGAGGGTTATTACTCGTACCTTCTAAGTTGGTCGATTGAACTCGCGTTTCGGTTGTCGTGAGACACGTGAACGTGAGCCATCGATACGCCTCGGACGTTAAATAAGTTGGACGTGTCTTCGTATCGATATATAGTTTCTGGCTGTACCAGACGAACCGTGTCATCTGCGTTAACGAGCCAACTTTTCGCACAGTCATTAGCGCTCGTATATGGTACATATTGTCGTACGACACGACCCTCTTCGCAACTATATGGAGAACTTGGCTCGAGAAACTTTTCTTTCACATATGTCTTCCCTGCGGAGCGAAGACGAGGCACAACCCTTTCCCACGACGTATACAGGTTCCACCCGGGGACGAGCTTTGCTTCCCTTCCCAGATGAGCGAAACAAGGCAAAGCACTTATGCTTTCAGCGTTCACGTTCAATTACATAGATACGATAGGCACTCTCGAACAAAAGATGGTAATCGGGTGACCCATCTATTGCATCTACCGCCGAAGTAAACGAGCAATGTTTATCGTATATTCGACGCGTACTTATTCACACTCCTGTGCGACGCGCATGCCCATCCACACGTTATTGGCGTACTCGGCGTGACCTTCACGTCGTAACTTTTAAAGCGAAATCATCTATAAATGAGCACTACAACGCAACCCTTCCCCCCTATCCTTCCCTCTACTCTGGAGCGTTTTATTATATCGATATTACATTACGAGCCATTCTTTACAACCAATCGTAACAAACTGTCGTATATTTTTACACCCCGCATGCCGTCCTTCAGGTGTAAACAAGTTTTTTGAAAACATCCCTATTTCAGTCTGCCATCCGATGACGTCACTAAGGGCGAAAATAAACGCCAAACTGTAATACCTGTTTATCGACGAAAACTCGAAAAGGACTACGATTCGATACTCGCCTACGCGCTACCGAGAGCAGTGCACTCGAATTTTGTTTTTATAACACCGAGTCACTCGTTGGGCGACGTCGCTTTCGCGAATTATTTCGAAACTCGAGTTCGACCCTTCAAATGGGGAGGTCACGGGGGAGGGATTTACGTGGGAAGACTTTAATACGGGGTTGCGCTTCTAAGTGTATTTGGTAAATTCGAAATTGAAACGTTCTACCTTGGAGAAATTATACGTAGGATTTTATGAATACGCTTCTTCCGCGGTGTTCCTTTTTCTTGCTTCTTCGGCGAATTGTTAAGAAGATGAGGATTTTAGGCGAGTTTTTAATTTAAAAAGATAGCTACTACAGCGTATCTGAGTTGGTGAAGAGGTGACCGGAGGAGGAGGGCTTCGTATCTTGGTGTTTCAGGTTACTTGCAATTATATGACAAGTGCTCATTTGATTAAATCTTGTGATGTGAAACATAATTTTGTATATTTACTATTTACTAATTTTTAGCTGAGTTTTCAACTTAAAAGACGATGGTTATTACAGCCTACCTCATTTTGGAAGGGGGTTGGGGATGGTTGGGTCTTCAAATTTTTGCGTTTCAGGCCATCTGGCAGATGCCCAAATTTTGGAATGTACATTTATTTTTCCCTCACGCATAGCCCCTGCGAGTATTCATAAAATTCATTGGTGAGAGACCCCTTTTAAGATTACGAAATTTTTTTTTTTTTTTGACAAACCTCAAAATGACGGGTCACTCGAATTTTGAGGGGGGTTGGAGATGGGGCAAATAGCTCAAATTTTTCCATTTCTGGTCTCATACGAAAGAGTGAGTCACGACACCGATGTATCTAAATTTCAGCTTCCCAAAAGCATTTGGAGGTGAATTAGAGTGAAAAACAGCTCTTCGAGTAAATTTTGAGTCATGATACTTCTGGAATTTTCATATATTATCACCAAATCAATCCGCAAAGGTCAAACTTTGTACGTGGAGTTGGTTGATGATGTAAATATGACCTCTTGAATTTGACTAAAAATGGATACAAAATGGTGGATTACCAAAATTTGAGTAGAGCTTGAGGAGCCTCAAATTAGTGAAAATGTAATTAATATGAACTCATATGATTATTGCGGATGAGAAGCATAAAATATCCCTAATTCACCTCCATATGTGATGTTGGAGGGGATAAGGAGGAGTTATCGTCCAGCAAATGTGGTGGGGGTACACCAAAAATCGAAAATTTATGATTGCGGAGCTATATGATGAAATAAGCTCAAGTGACTAACATATTCTGAATTTAGCTTTCCAAGTGAATTTTGATCCTTCATTTTGGATCCATTTTGACCCAAACTGCTGATGTCATATTCTAGTCATTAATTAAACCTGCACAAGAAATCTGATCATTCTCTCGGGTACCATGACTACATTTTGAGGTTGGTAACCCCTCCTTATCCCCTCCAAAATTATGAAAGGAGGTGAATTCGGAATACATGTATACACTTCTTTTCGCTAATAATCATATAGCTTTATATTACTTACATTTTTACAAATCTGAAATTCTTCAAGCTTTACTCAAATTTTGATAATCCGCCATTTTGGATCCATTTAGATCCAAATTCAAGTGGTCATATTCCGGTCACCAACTAATCCCACACACAAAGTTTGACCGATCTAAGTTGATTTGGTGAGATGATATGGAAGATTCCAGAAATTTCATAACTCAAAACATCCTTAAAAAGTCGTTCTTTGCTCCAACTCCCCTCCAAATACACTTAGGAAGCTGAAATTTGTATATGTTGGTGTCCGTAGCTCAATTTTTCATATGAGATTGAAAACGAAAAATTTGCGGTATTTGCTCTCTCCCCAGCTTCCTTCAAAATTTGAGTAATCCGCCATTTTGAATTTTATCGAAAAAACAAAAAAGCAGTTTTGCCGCATTTCTAAAACTAGTCTCTCACCAAGTTTTAAGCGAATTTCATGAATACCTGCCGGCGCTACGCGTGGAAATAAAATATACATAGGAAAAAGTTGGACATCAGGTAGGCCGTAATAGCTATCGTTTTGAAGTCAAAAACTCAGCCAAAAAAATTTTATGAAGAAAATTCTTTGACTATATACGATATAGACCGTGTTACCGGTGAAATTCTAGCGGTGAAACATTAGTGGTCAAAATTTTTCGTAAAACCCTACTGCGCATGCGCGAATTTTTAATGACCCTATCCACTTTGCTAGTTCGCTATTCGATAAAATCTTTGATAAAATTACGCACAAAATGATGGTTACCCGGCTACAACACGTTTTACTCACAAATCCATTTTTGCACATGCGCATGCGCAGTAGCGACTTACGAAAAATTTGGGTCATTAATGTTTCACCGTTTCGGTCTGGCTATTTGAATGTGGTAACGCGGTCCATATCATACATAGTCAACGAGAAAATTCCATTTCAAGTTATAAAAATTTTTTAAATCAATAATTAAGATTTCCGGGTCCTCTCAAAAACCCCTTGCTCCCCTTCTCACTGGCCATACGTAGATTCAGACTGAGACTAAAATCTGACTGCTTGAATCCACGTAAAAATAATCGTTAAAATTTGAGGAAACATCGAGGAGCCTCAAATATGTGAAATGTGGTGAACATAACCTGATGGTTTTCCTGTAGGCAAGATCTACTTCATATAGGATATTCAACTTCTTTATTCATTTTGGAGAGAATAGGAAGAGTTTTTTATTTCAGTAAATGAACAACATTACTTGTCAAATTGAGCAACCCTCTCATTATAAACTCAGCTCCACTAACGCGACACAGCTGCTTACGGTTTTCTTTGCATCGAGCTATTCATCGATACGATAAGCATACGCAATTATTGAAAATATGCTCGACAAACCTCGAGTAGTGGTTAGGAAAATCCCATACACTCTCATTATCTTCGACATAATTTCCCTTTCACGTCGTAGCTCGCGTTGAGGTCAACCTTGAGCCATCGCTTTGGACAATATCGCTTATTAAGTTCGTTAGCGTGGCCATCGACTAAATGAAAAACTTTCGATATTTTATCATCTAATAAGGCACTCGAACGATATTTTTTAAGCTGGTATGAAACGAAGGAGAGGGGCAGGGCACGAGTTGTCGACTCGAGTTCGTAATTTATATACAAAAGCTCTTGACATTGTCGAGGGACACCTGCTCTTCAGCATCGATTTTTTTTCCCTTCATAATTAATTTCTTCGAAAACCTTTTCGCTCTCCTCGAGATTCCTTCCTTCGCGTATGAAAAAGTTGAGGGCATTCGTGATAATTTATAAATCGATAAAAAACATAAAATGGTACAACCTCGATTTCAGCGGTTGATACGAAAAATCGATAATTTTCGCCATCTCCTCGGATCGTTTCTTCGAGGCGAAATAAATTTCGCGAAAATTTCGTCCCCCACGCGTCGCGCCGATTACACGGGCCCGTTCGATACGCCGATCGTACGCGTTAACCTTGCCAAACGTCGATCGTGTTTTCTCGACGACGCGTTTGACATTGGCAATTCGAGCGAAAATCATTGTTTATTTTTTCCTCGGCCGGTGAAAAAAAAATACTCGTTGTTCGAAAATTAATTTTCAACAGCGCGTATGCACTTCCGTATTGTGCAAAGAAAATACCCGAACAACAATGGATTTCAAAATGAAAACAATTCGATTACGGTATCGAGTTTCGAAGGCGAGTCCGCGCCAACCAGACGGCCGGCTAAATCGAACCAAGTTGAAAAATTATCCACCAATTCAATGAAAATTCCCATCATCGAGTTCATAATTTATTCAACGTGTACTTGGTGAAAAATTGCCGCGTCGAGCGTCGCATACGGAGTTTTGTAATAACCGCCGATGGATTAGCAAACAAAACGACGGTAGCAACTGAATAAATATTATACGAAGCGAAATTCGGCTTGATTGTAGGTAGGTTAATAGGAACGAAGAAAAAAAAGACATCGTCAAAAACCCTGTGACGCCTATCTTCCGTACTTCGTTGTCCAAAACTCCTTCGAATAAAGGTCGAATGCGGAATAGTCGAAGCTTTCGATTTCTTGAACAGTTAAAAAATCAATTAGGAGCGATTCAGTAATAGAGAAGGGGTGAGGGCCGTGATAGGTCTTCTAAATTTGTCCAATAATATAGTAAATCGAAAGCAAAATATAACTAATTTTCAGTCTTCCATTTTGAATGAAAGAGGAAAAATATAGCTGAGGAGGTCTTGAGGAAAAACCTTCTCTAAAGTTTCCTTCATAAATAGGAGCTTGAATTTAAGGTCTAAATGAGGTATTCGATCAATATTGGAAATCACCGAAGATGATACGCAAAATCCGATTCGAAAATATAGACGCCGCTAATTTTGAAGACAGGGTGAGGGTCAGGAACCTCCAAAACTAAAGAATTTGTGTTTTTTTTTTTTTGGAATTCTAAAATGTCTAGAAGTGAAGCAATAAAAATGAAAAAATTGTTCCAAACTCAAACAACTTGCGACAAATTCAAATAAAAATAATAAAAAATGAAAGAAGCCCAAAATAAAAAACAAATTAAATAAATTAAAAAACTCAATGATTAAACATTTCTTTGAAAAAAAAAAAAAAAAAAAAATTGAAATCTCAACGAAACATTAAATGAAAACGTACTGAACAATGAGGAAAATATCATAAAATGAGACATCATTAAATCATAAACCGTCAAAAAAAGAAGCATTGTTCTAAAAAAATTAGATTCAAAAACAAAAAATATTCAAGAATCAAAAAATTTTAACAATGAATCAATGTTCAAGAAGAAACTAATTTTGAAAATTGAAAATCGTCCAAAAATGAAAATATGTCCATAACTTGCAATGAAAAAAAAATCAAAAATCATTTTGAAAAAAATTAAATAAATAAAAAGTATTCATAACTGAGAAAAAGGTTTAAAAATTCAAAAATGTTAAAAAATGAAAGAATTGTTCAATAGGAAAACATGTCCAAAACGTCGAATGAAAAAATTTTCTTTAAATTTTTTTTCAATAAAAAAGCATTCAGAAAAATAGAAAAATATATAAAAATTCAAAAATGTTCAAAAAGAAATTAGTTTCAAAAACTGAAAATAGATTAAAATAAAAACAGATTCAAAACCTAGAATGAAAAAATTTATTTTTAAATTAATTTTTTTTTTTTTTTAATGAAAAAACATTTAAAAATTGGAGAAATGTATAAAAATGTAAAAACATTCAAAAATGAAAACATGTCCAAAACTTGTAATGAAAAAAGAAAATCATAAATCATTTGGAAAAAAATTGAATGAATAAAAAACATTTATCATTGAGTAATATATTTAAAAATTGAAAAATGTTCAAAAATGAAACAATGTTCAAAAAAAAGCTTATTTCAATTGAAAATCCTTCAAAAGAAAAATATGTCCAAAACATTTTGAAATTAAAATTTTTTGAACATAAGAAAGCATTCAAAAATCAAGAATATGTTTAAAAATTTAAAAATGCTAAAAAATAAAGTAATGTTTAGAAAGAAACTTGTTTTGAGAACTGAAACTCATTCAAAATAAAAACATATTCAAAACCTATAATGAAAAAAATCATTTTGAAATTAATAAATAAAAATAAAAAGCATTCAAAAATAAGAGAAATATTTGAAATTTAAAAGCGTTCAAAAATGAAGCAGTGTTCAAAAAATTACTATGTAGTTTCAAAGATCGAAAATCGTCCAAAAATGAAAACATATTCAAAACTTGGAATAAGAAGAAAAATTCAGAAACCTTTTTCAAAAAAATAAAGTAAACAATAAACATTCAAAAGTGTTCAAAAATGATGTCATGTTCAAAAATAAATTTATTTCAAAAATTAAAAATTGCTCAAAACCTATAATAAAAAAATCTTTCAAAGAATAAAATTATTAATTCAAAATGAATAAAATTAAAAATAGAATGTATTCAAAAATGAGCAAAATGTTTGAAAATTCAAAAACATCCAAAAATAAAGGGATCTTCAACCATAAACTTAATTTACAAATTAAAAGATTCTTAAAATTCAAAAACATCTGAAAATGAAGCAAATGTTCAAAAAAGAAACTCGGTTTAAAAAATAAAATTGTTTCCAAATGAAGGAGAGTAATTATTGAAATATGAAAAAAATAATTTCCAAAAGTAAAAAAATAAGTGTTTTTTTTTTTTTATTATTTAAGGAATCGCCCACAGCCAATTGCATGGAAGTACTTTTTATTTGTACCGTGTACTGCTACTTGGGCCTGGGGCACGGGCCAGAAGGTAGGTTAGGTTTTAGAAAATGGGTTAGTAGCTATCAGGAAGGATAAGAGGTTTTCAAAGTCAGAAGATATGAGAGGTCCAAAGCTTTCATCTAATTTTTATTTTTATTTTTTTCATCTTACATCTATCATGGAAGTACTTAAGATAAAAACAGAGAGAAAAATTAAAAAAAAAAAAAAGGGTAAAAATCCTAAATGCAATTGCGGTTAGAAAAAAAAATGAATAAATTAAAAAAATAAAATTAATAATAAAAATTTTAAATTAAAATTTTTATTAAAAAAAATTATTATTGTTTTCCCTCTTGTATTTTACTTATAATTAAATGAGTAATTTTAAATTCTATCATTAATAATATTATAATTATAAAAATTTTAATTTTAATTAATTTTATTCCTTTAATTATATTTATAAAAATTTTCAATATTTTGCAAAAAAAAAAATCAAAAAATATATCATGTAAAACTGAGGGGGAGGAAGGGATGAATTATGTTCGGGCTCAACTAAAGCTCTCGCCATCCCTAATAATATTTAGATTTCATACTCGAATGAACCTAATAAACATGATTGAAATTGAAGCGTGGTTTGTAAAAAGACTAGAGCTTTAAAATTTCCAACTAAAGTTCACAGAAATCAATGTGAAACCGATAAATAAACTTGAAAGATATGTAAAACGATTACCTATCATCTGAGAGCCACTCAATCATCGGCGTCTTTCAGTCATCTCTACAGTTGCCACTGTAGGTCCAAATTTGGCATCTGATCACACCGAGAAACAAAAATACATTACACTCATCCAAAGACTCACCACAAAAAGTGGAATGAGCAATTTTCGAGGATGATCAGAAAACCTCACACTTTCACACGATTTTCACATTCCTACACAATGGAACGAATGGATCGCCTGTATCTGCGATGCGTGCGCCACTTACATTTTTATTCGCCATGTACACAACGAGAACGATGATACATAACGTCATAAGTGGAAGAAAAAACTCCTCCAACCATCATCGGTAAAATTCTCATCGATTTAAACGCGATTTAAACGTTCCACGTGAAATTCATCGCCGATACTCGAGACCCGTTGAGATTGGCGTACGTCCATCAGAACGATACTTCCGGCCGAAATTTCCACTACGGCCGTTTAATCGGGCGTAAATTCATCTCCATTTCCGGACCGTATAAAAAATACCGACGCATCGAACGTATATCGTGTAAAAACACATCACGTCGTTCACACGCTTTCCCACGTCTACATACTGCGGCCGAATGAATTTACAACGTCGACGATATAATTTAATAACACGGTCCGCGCTCTCCGCTAGGTGCTTCGATAACAACACCGAAGGGACGTATTTTCGAAAACTCGCGGCGTTAATAATGGAAAGAGCCCGGCCTGGATAATAGCTCCTACCTTTTCGTATAAGGCTTTAATTCCTCACCGGATATTACGCGCTAGTACGTCCCTGGCGATACGAACCTTTTCGCTCGAGTATTTTGGCGCGTAATTGAAAACGATTAAACGCCTAAAAGCATCCTCGAGATCGGTTCCCGGTTACCGCGAAAACGTCTCTTCCGTGAAATTAAGCTCCTTTCCAAGTGGACCCGAGACGACGTCTTCGATCTCTCCGACGGCAAATGAAGGCGGAAAAAAATGCTTTTTACTATAGAACCCGGCGACGAATACAAAATTCAATTTCTGTCGCATGTACGGGTACAGCTTACTCTTCGTATGCTGGTACACTCGATTGCTATATTATACGTGAACTTGGGGCGATAGATTATTTGCGCAATACCCGCGTTCACTTATATGCTTCGTCGACCAAGCGTAAAAAATTCCGTAATCTCGACACTTCGCTTCGCGTATTGGCGAATATATCGCCGAGCCCTTTTATTGGCGTCTTGATGGGTATTGTCGACGATAAACGCTCCACTCTATAGTCTATCCGCATACATATTATGTCGTCCGTTAATAACGATTTTCGCGACGCTCAATATCATATATACGGAAATGTCTGCTGTCAGGCGTCACCCGAAGAAAGTAGGTAGCGGATCTATATCATCACTCGAAAAGAGCCATCAAAATTAAACCGCGAATATTAATGAAGAAAATCAATTCACATTTGAAATAATAAAAACGAAAATATATTGTCACTTGAAAGCTACTCGAGCACCAAGAAGTATTCGACTATCACTTGAAATCTAAACAAAAATATTCAAATAAATGAATTTCCTTCTGAAGGGACAAAATATTACAACCTGAAACCTGGAAAACCTCAAAAATTTAAAAATCAAGAACAAAATGGTCACCAGCCACAAAGCTATATCACATTTAACCAAGTGACACAGTCAGTTGAAACTGAAAAGAAAATTCAAAGAGTGATCCTTCAGGTAGTTGAAGTCGTAGACAAAAACCTAAACCAAGTAAACAAAGTTCATTTGAACTCTAAATCACTAGACAAGCACTAGTGGTACAGGGAAATAATCATTAAACCTGAAAGAAAATGGTGGTGATCTGAATTTCACATTATATGAGCAGAATGGTGTCCTTAACAAGGTATAAAAAGTTGTCAACCCTAGGAGGTAAGCTAACCCTAGGAGGGAGCTAAAACACCTTAAAAAACAATTTTTCAACCGTTTTTTGCCAATATCTTCGAAAAAAAGGGTTCTACGTCAAAATGAATTACATCGAAAAATGTTCCCCATTAAATTTCCTACAGAATGAGTAAGACAGTTTTTTCAAAAAGTCATTAATAATATACATATATCTGAAAGTCTTAATTTGCTCAGACTCTTTTACCACCATTACCTACTTAAAAAAATTTCGTGATAAGAACCAACACCCTATAGCTATGGAGATTGACACTCTCCTCGCAAGGACCTCCAATCAAGTACAGTTTGCATGGGTGCCTGCACACAGAGGCATAACTGGAAATGAACTTGCAGATACTGCGGCAAAGCAAGCTTCCACCATTTTTCCTTTCACCAATGTACCAACACCAATCGCAGACTTCAAAACCTTGATTAAACATAAAGTTTCAGAAAAATGGTCCAACATCTGGTCACGTACTCCTACGTCTAATAAACTGCGATATGTTAAAGCAGATAAGCTTTCCTGGCGCACTTCAATGCGTGATTCCAGAAGACAGGAGGTCTTTCTGTGTAGACTCAGAATAGGCCACACTCATCTCACTCATTCTTACCTGCTTTCATGGACCCTATCACCATCATACGACCAGTGCACACTTCCACTATCTGTGAGCCATATTCTACACGATTGCCCCCAATACATCTTTTTGCGTCGCAAATTTTAACTTCCTCCAACTCTTCCTGACCTTCTCGTAGATAATGAAGTGACTGTTTCTCTACTTCTCCAATTTATTTAAGAAGACGGCCTCTTTCCACTACTCTAACCCCAACCGATCTCGTGCCTCTAGCCAAGTTGCTGTAAATGGCACATTAATAAAAAAAAAAAAAAAAAAAAAAAGCTCAAAATGTGGAGGCCATATATACCAATTTTTAGAATTCCCTTTCGAAAATCAGTTCTTTGTTTATATCTTATATATGGTGCGTCCTACGCAAAAGTTGTTAATATTGAAAAATATTCTCCTTTCAATTTTCTACAGAATGAGTGAAACAGATTTCTCAGAAAGTCATTAGTAAGCCCAAAATGTGGAGGTAAAAATATACCAATTTTTAAAATCACTTTCAAAAATCAGTTCTTTGTTTTATCTTCTATATGGTGCGTCCTATGCAAAAGTTGTTAATAATAAAAAATATTCCTGTTCAATTTTCTATAAGGTACACGAAAAAACTTTGCCCAAAAGGGCCTAAAATGGGAGACCCAAAATACATTAATTTTGAAAAAATTTATTCATGTGTTCATATCTAACAAGTGAGCTATGTAGGTGATGAAGAGGAACAAATAATTTTTACTGATGATTCCCCCTCCCCTTCCTCCTTCCTCCTTTAGAAATCCTTTTCCAGATCTAGATTAATGAACAAAAAAACTACAGATATAAATTTTCCTGATGGCATTTTCTTCTCTAAATCTTATCGTCTTTTTAATGTTTGTAAAATGATTTTGTTTAATTTTAATCAGCGCACTGAGTATTTTAGCTGCTGTATATTATTGTAAATTGGTCTGGGTTTAGGTGTAGGTAATAGGTAGTAATAACGGTAAATTGATGCGTAATTTGTATTGTGGAAGGCAGGTTTGATTCTTTGAATCAAAGTCGAACGAATCTTTTGATGATAATCTAGAAGATTTTCGATACTATTTTGAAATATTTGTCTCAACTCGGTTCAGGATCATCTATTTCTTCTACATCACTCATCTCCACCTCCATACTGTTCGTGCATCAGCTCCACAACAATGACCACACAGCTTCGAACATTTCAGTCTTGAAATAACAGAAAATTAGGTCGTGCAAAATGTGTTTGTAATGCTTGAAAGTTATTAGCTTTTAACCTGTTTTACTACATGTGTAAGCAGAACAGCCTTTCCAGTAGCAATAATACCTCGTTCTTGCACAGCTGCAACAGCTGCTCTATCGGATAACGGATTGTTGCAAATGCTAATAGCTACTCGTAAAGGAAAATTCTTTGGATAAACTTGAAAAATATGATAATCAACTTCTTACCGAATCTCAGCATGCAAGAAAATCCAAAATAATAATTATTAAAAACTAAAATTCAACTAATACGTTGTATGAACAGTATGGAGGTGGAAATGAGTGATGAAAATGAAATTGATGATCCCGAACCGGGTTGAAACAAATATTAAAAAATTTGTCTGTAGTTTTTTTGTTCTATAATCTAGATTTGGAAAAGGATTTCTAAAGGAGGGAGAATGAAGGGGAGGGGGAATCACCAGTAAAAATTATTTGTTCATCTTCATCACCTACTTAGGTCACTTGATAATAGATATGAACACATATGAATAAATTTTTTCAAAATTAATGTATTTTGGGTCCTCCATTTTGGGCTCTTTTGGGCAAAGTTTTTCGTGTACCTTATAAAATATTGAACGGGGAATATTTTTCATTATTAACAACTTTTGCGTAGGACGCACCGTATAGAAGATATAAACAAAGAACTGATTTTCGAAAGGGAATTCTAAAAATTGGTATACTTTGACCTCCACATTTTGGGCTTACTAATGACTTTTTGAGAAAACTGTTTCATTCATTCTGTAGGAAATTTAACGGGGAACATTTTTCGATATAACTTATTTTGACGTAGAACCCTTTTTTCGAAGATATTAGCAAAAAACAGTTGAAAAACTGTTTTTTGAGGGGTTTTAGCCCCTTCTTGAGGTTAGCTCACACCCTCGGGGTGACAACTTTTTATACCTTGTTAAGGACACCATTCTGCACAAACAATGTGAAATTCAGCTCACTACCATTTTTTTGCAGGTTCGTTCAAAAAATGAACTTATTTCCCTGTACTGTAGCGTCGAACGTACTCTAAACGAAAACCTGAACAAACAAGCATTTCACTTGAATACGCCAACAGGACCACATCCGTCATCTTGATTTGCGTTCTTGAAGTCTTGTAGGTTTTGCAGAAGTACGAATTTCGGATATTGTGAGATCACATGAGCAACTGTTAATGGAACATTACATGGTGAGCAATAAGTTTAAAAAATATTTTAAAAAAATCTTTTCAATGTTTTTTTAAATTTTTTATATTTTTCCTGATTTTTTTTTTAAGGTATAGTCAATCCGTCAATTTTTACTCAAATTTTCGTTGGAGAACGGAAATTAAAAAGAAAAAAAAAACATAGTGAACACATAGGCGTATTTTGCTTGAAAGCAAAGTCCAAGTAACAAAAATGATAAATCCAACTCCCCTTCTTCTCAGTTCCCTGCTATACCATCTCATGAAAAGTAAACAAGAGAAAAGACACCCATAAGAGCATTCACAATGTCTCAAAAAGGTGAAAAAAATTGAAGCATTCTGTTCCTTCTCCCTTCACTTCTCTTTCATCTGTCACTTCCTTCCCACAAGATAGCGAGAGGAAACCAGAAAAAAAAGTATCCTAGCGGATTTTTATATCTCTACGAACACTTTCAAATCATTGCTCGTGTTTTTTCATTATTTTTTCTTCGAAGTCGAACCTGTTGGCGCGAAAATACGAGATAAGGTAAATCGATAATCGCCACAACTACACTTATTCCCAGCGAATGAGTCATTTCTACACGATTTGTTCTGAGATTAATCCTTTGGCTGCGAATTTCAGATAAACCTTCGGATTAGAGGGGGTTTAGAAGTCGCGTAAAACCCTTACCTTATTTATGCTTATTGACGTTTTCTACTTCGTCAGTGCACTCGTTCGATGAAACAGGTGAACATACTGTGCACGCAACTTAGGAGGCGGTTAGGTGATAAATTGTACGCGTAATCGAGAAACATTTAAGCGTATCCGAAGGGATGCGGAATGCGTCGTACAAATGTCAAGGTTGGCTTCGATTTCTCGCTTCTGGCACACATTTCGACTCCGCTACTAATAATAAAAGGAGAACAACGCGACGAACAAAAATCCACCTTTCACGTGCTCGATGGTGACGGGGCCAAAGTGACGTTTTCCATCGTCGATGCAGACGACTAAACACTAATGACTACAGATCTGGCTCGCGTCAAAAATACCACCTACCTTGACTTGTAAATTGCGACAAGGCGACATCGTTTCGTTCGCTGGGGTGGCGATCACGCTAACGTTATCACTATGCTCGGTGTGTTCGGCGGCGGCTACCACCGTATGCTCGGACTCCTCTTCGGTACAATGTCGAGCGTTACGACACCTCGGATGTTGACAATCACCGGTGAACACGCTGGCGCACAGGTAAGCGACGAAACGTCTAAACAGCATTCAGCTGATTAGACGATCCGAAGACCGCAACCGAAACCGCAAGGTATCACAACGTTAACGTATATACGCACGCCGTCCCGCCAACATAACAACTACACGTCGTTCGAGTTTACGCGCGAGACGACCCGACAAACCTTCCTCCCTCCAATGGCGCGAACGAATCGTTCGCGCAACGCGGTCGTCATTGTCGACGGGCTCGTGAAGTTTTTCCTCAATGACCGAGCGCCCCGCCCCGTCGGAAAAATTTTCCGCGCTCGAGGATCGTCGCGAAGCGTTTTTTTTACGCTTGTGTACACGCTCACGCGATTCCCATCGTCTTCTCGAGGACGCGTGATTTGGTCGCGTGCGCGCCAATACGCTACGTACTTGTACCAGAGTATACGACCGAGTCATAGGGTGTTTCGCATCGATACAAATAACTTCGTAAGGCACGTAGGTCTGCTCACGTGACATTCTTAAATTAAGGTATGCCCACCATATTCACCGAAAGGACAGAACGAACAAAATGTCGAAGAATGTTTTCGTCACTTTGATGGTGAGACAATTTGAAAATTTCAACTTCATCATATAAGGCACATGAAAATACATTCTTTTCTCAAAAATATAGAGTATTCAATACAGTATTACTGACAAAATTTCAGTGGAAGCAGATTGGAGGCCTGGGGGGTAAAGTGAGAAATAACGAAAGAAGAGCGAAAAGCTGTGGACAAAATTTGGAAGCTTCTGATACTTCGTGCAGAGGACTTGACTTTTGAAAAACACTCTATCGATATTGTGAATAAAACAACTTTTTTTATAGATCCTCACACCATCTTTTACGACGGATTGCGTGCGAATTCTCCATGATTAGGTAATGAACAGCAAAAAAAAATTATCTTCCACAAATTTTTTCAACAAATATATTTTATTGAAATTTTTACCTCAAAATTCAAGCCAGGTAGAACTGTACGATTTGTGCCAAAATATAAAGTATCTAATGTAGTATTACTGAGAAAAAAATCTACTATCAGTGGAGAGAATAGGTGAAAAAAAATAATGAAAAATTTGTAGACGATAAAGGAAAATATTAGTAATTTTTCCGTATTTTTAGCCGAGTTTCCCACTTGAAAATAACAGCTATTACAGGCTACCTGATTTAGGGTGGAGGGATCGGGGGAGGAGGTATCTTCAAATTTTTACGTTTCGAACAAATACAAAAATTAATATAAAAAAAATTAAAATTAAATAAAAATTAAATAGCAACCCTGCCACTCTTCTACCCCTCAGACACTTCCTTAAAAAGTCTAACCTTTTCAACAGAATCTAATAGCTTAATTGACCGGTGCCTCTGGCCCTAGCGGCAATCCACGACATAGGCACGTTAAACTAAATAAATAAAATAAATAAAAATAAAATAAAATTCATTTAAATTATTTTTTAAAAAATGAATAAATGAATCTTCCACCAACGCTTGGCTCTGGTGGGCACGGATGAAAATCGCTTAGAATTTGGAAAGCGACTATTTTTGAAAATGCGAAAAAAATACATTTTTGTTCTTTTGGAAACAGCTGATAGTGGGAAATCACTCAAATTTTGAGGAGGGCTGAATGAAGGCCTAATAGATTGAAACATTCGTTTTTAATCTCATATGAAAGAGTGAGTCAGGAACACCGATGTATTCAAATTTGAGCTCTCTAAGTGCATATGGCGGGGAGTTAGAGCAAGAACAGCTTTCTGAGGAAATTCTGAGTCATGAAATTTCTTCAATCTTCCATATCACCTCATTAAATCAACCTAGAAAGGTCAAAGTTTGTGTGTGGGATTAGTTGGTGACCAGAATATGATCTCTTGAATTTGGATCAAAATGGATCGAAAATGGCGGATCATAAAAATTTGAGTAAAGCTTGTGGAGCCTCAAATTAGTAAAAATGTAATTAATATAAGCTCATATGATTATTAGGCATAAGAAGTATAGTATATCATTAATTCACTTCTATACATAATATTGGAGGGGAGGAGGAGTGATTATCGACTCGAGAATGTGGTGGGGGTACACGAGCGATCGAACATTTTTCATTGAATTGTCATATGATATAATGAGACAAAGTAACTACCCTATTCTAATTTTAGCATTCCACATAAATTTGGAGGGGAGTTTGAGCAAAAAATGGCTTTTAGAGGGCAAATCACTGCAAGTAATTACATGAGTCTTCCGTATCTTCTCACCAAATCGTGACTTGGTAAGGTCAATCTTTCTATGTGCATTTAGTTGGTGACCAGAATATGACCTTAAATTTGGATCAAATGAGCCCAAGTTATTAACCTATTCCGATTTCAGCTTTCCAAGTGAATGTGGAGGGGGGAGTTTGTGCAAATAACTGCTTAGCGAGAGGAAATTACTACAAGAAATTTCATGAATTTTCTTCACCAATTCGTTTTAGGAAGGTCAAACTTTGCATGCAGGGGGCCGCTTACCTCTTGGTAGGCCATACCACGCATTTAAAATATTATGTTATGTATATTCCTCAATAAACATTTGATTTGAAAAAAAAAAAAAAAAAAAAAAAAATAGGGTTAGTTGATAACCAAAATATGGCCTTTTGAATTTGGGTTAAAATGCATTCAAAATGATGGATCGTCAAAATTTTAAAATAACTCGAGCAGCCTAAAATTGCTTCATTTTTGAATATTTTCGTTCGGTTTTTGAAATTTAAAAAACTTATTTTTTCATATTTTTTAAATTTTTGTTCATTTTTTTATTTCCTGTATTTCCTTTTTCTCTTTTTATCCTCTTTTTTGAGTGATTTTTTTGCTTTTTCCTTCATTTTTGTCCACTTTTACTCTATTTTGGCATTTTTTGTATTTTTTGAAAAATTTTTTACATTTCATTTTCCCAAAGTTTTGGTCTTTTGAAGATTTGTTCATTTATTCATTTTTTTCTGAATTTTCTCCAGTATTTTGTAATTTTTGGGCTTTATTCTAAATTCAACTTCTTCAGTGGTTTTAAAAGGCATAAAGTGGAGATTTTTGGATTCTGTACGGGGTGTTGCCTATATAGGCACATAGAGGGATCAGCGACATTATTTGCAAAACTAAGGAAACCGCAGTTAAAAACTCAGCTCCAGTAGTGCGGCACGGCTGCCTACATTTTTTTTACATTTATTTCATCATTCTCCCTCTCCCCTCCCCCCTTATTTTCAATTGATGTCAATTTTTCGTTAGTAATACAACGCTGCCAATTCTGTATTTTGGCAGGAAACGTCATATGCCTTTGATAACAAGGTAGAGCAGGATTCAAATTCTAGAAAAATCAAAAATGTTCAAAATTTGGATTTTGGATCGAAATGTATACACTATAGTAGTTTTGGATTTAAATTTCAAAATTAGAAAGGATTTCTGATTCAAAATCAATAATTGTTTTTTTAATTCAAAAATTTCAAATACGAATTGGAGAGAATATTTTTCACTATTTTTTTTTTTTTTTTGGAATTGAGTTGTTAAAAGTAGGGTTGGGTAAGATCACAAAAAAAAAAATTTCCTCTTAAATTTCAAGTTATCAACGTACATTCACTTTAAAAGTGTTCAGAAAGACTAGAAAATTTTTTATGACATTTTTTCAATAAAATGATTTTACTTTCACTTGAATATTAAACAATATATACATAATATGTATTTTTTTATTATTTATAATAGGTGCATTTCATATATTATTCGTATGCACAATACACACAATAGCGTAGATGGCATAAAATGCAACTGCAACATTCAACACCAAAAAGGTGCAAATTTAGTTTAGATTTTAAATTTTTCTTTCGGGTTAGAGGGGAGGAGGGGATGATTTCGTCCATTTTCCTAAGATAATGAAATGAGAAATTTCAAATTCGCTTACTACAGAAGAAAATTGTTAAATATTTTAGTACCACCACCCCTTCATCAAATGAGCTAGGCAATCTGCCACACATAAATGTCACACGAGTCACCCTACGCGTGTTACAAAGGAGCTCACACCGATACAAAACACCCAGTACATCTACCAGCAGAAATTCGTTCCTCAAACAATAGACTTCATAGCCGTCAATCTACATCGACAATACGTCATATCGCTCGATTATTGTATAACGAAACGTGTATTGGCGAGTTGTTCTCTCATGCCATAAATCGCGTTCGCCAAATCTACTTTCGTTTATGCGCGGATACGCGTGTATCGTTATTCGTTACCTCGTACGCGTCGGTATATACCGGTATTATCTGCACTATAAAAAGCGTTACGTAATCGCGAACAACATTTTCAACTCGTATGGACCGATCGTTGTTGGTTAACGATGGTCGTCCACGTTAAATGCCCTCTCACCTGTGCTCTCGTAATTATAACGTCGGGTCGATCGTGTCTTCCGCGCTACATGGAATGAGCGAATAACTTATGTAAAATGAAACGGAAATGCAGTCGCGCTCGTCGTACTCCCGTGTTACCTTCGTATACTTTCATCTCAGCCGATCGTACGCGAGTAAATGACCATATCTTGAAGCAGCGAAGAAATGTTTGGAGAAGTGAATTAAAAAATTTTTCCACATGATGGCTAAAAATCTCAAATTTTTTCACGTATTCAGGTTCGCCAATCGGAGGGGAGAGGGGTAATTTCATACCTTTACATTCCGAACTGTTCCGATTTCGTATTATTTGATGGAGTGATGAAGGGACCCTAACATATTCCAATTTCAGTCTTCTAAGCAAATTTGGATGCTGTATGTTAAAATTTAAAAAATTTCAATTTTTTTCAATTTTTCATTCATTGATTTTTTTACTTTCATCTATGTTTGATAAATTTAATTTATTAATTATGAGAATAACTTCCAGGAAAAAGCTTCAAGTTCCGAAATATAAGCATAGTTTTCAAATGACTAAATCTTCATATAATTGTTTTTTTTTTTTTTTTTTTTTTTTGTTGATTACTATTTAATCATTTTTCTTTGCTAAATTTCATACTTATTTATTTATTTTTTCATGTTTCAATATCATGTACAGAAACTGAGGCTAAACGCATATCCATGAACGTATAAATCAGCTAGAATCGCAGGTCTCCACAAGCAAGGAAAACTTTTCATATTTTAATTTATTTCCACTCTTTCATTTTTTATTCTTATTATTATTATACATTTTTGAATTTTTAAAAATTTTCAAGTTTCGATTCCAAATTTTATTAATATTTTCAATTTTTTCATTTCTGCTACGCTTCGTTTTTAATTATTTTATAGGGCATTTTCACTTCCATTTACTGTTGCTCTTAATAAAATTTGGAATCTCTATAGTTTTTTTTTTTTTTTTTTTTTTTTTCTTTCAAGAAACTTATATTTTGTCTAATTCTCAAATATCACCTTCGATTATTAGGTTTTGTACTCACAATAACTTCTACATTTTTTTATTCCGCCCCCCCCCCTTCCCAACTTAATGACCTACAATTCGTCGATTTTTCACATTAAGTACAAATGAAAAACTGAGCTATTATAGTCCAACTACTTTATGAAGGAGAAGTAAGGGAGGCGAAATTTCACGATCTGTCATTTATGACCTCTTCAAATTGCGTCAAAATGGTTCCAACATAACGGAGAGCCAAAATTTAAGAAAGTCTTGAGGAGCTTCAAATGAGTAGAATTTGATAAATGAGGACTCATAAGATTACTAGTAAAGCTTCACACTTGTTTTCAGGGGGGGAGGGGGTGTAATTGTTTACGAAATGTGAACATTTTCGATTATGGTTTCACATGATAACAGTGAGTCGAAATGAGTGACATATTCAAATTTCACCTTTCGATGTGAATTTGAAGGATGACTTCTTGAATTTGGATCAAAATGGATGCAAAATGGCGGATTATAAAAATTGGAATAGAGTTTGAAGAGCCTCAAATTAATGAAAATGTAATTAATATGAACTTACGAGATTATCTGTGATAAGAAGAATAATACATCCTAATTCACTTCCATAAATGATGTTGGAGGGGGGAGGAGTTATCGTCTTAAAAATGCGGTGGGAGTGGACGAAAGATCGAACATTTTTTATCGTGATGTCATATGAAAAAATGAGACCAAGTGACACCTATTCTAATTTTAGCTTTTCAAGTGCATTTGGAGGGGAGTTAGAACGAAAACCGACTTTTGGAGGGGAAATGGCTATAGGAAATTTCAAGAAACTTCCATACCCCCTCACCAAATCAATACAGAAAGGACAAACTCCGTATGTGGGGTTAGTTGGTGACCAGAATATGACCTCTTGAATTTGGATCAAAATGTATCCAAAATGGCGGATTATCAAAATTTGAGGAGAGCTTGAAGAGTCTCAAATTAGTGAAAATGTAATTAATATGAGCTTATATGATTATTACGCATAAGAAGCATACTATATCCACAATTCACTTCCATACATGATGTTGGAGGGGAGGAGGAGGGGTTATTGACTCGAAAATATGGTGGGGATACACGTGAGGTGGAACATTTTTTATTGTGGTGTCATATGATAAAATAACACCAAGTGACGAACCAATTCTAATTTTAACAATCCAAGTGAATTTGGAGGGGAGTTGGAGCAAAAAACTTCTTTTGAAGGGGAAATTACCATAGGAAATTTCATGAAACTTCCATATTTCCTTCCCAAATCGACCTAGAAAAATCGAACTATCTGTGCAGGGTTAGCTGATGACCAGAATATGGCCTTCTAAATCTGGGTCAAAATAGATCCAAAATGGCGGATCGTAAAAATTTGAGGATAATTTGAAGAGCTTCACGTAGTTATAATTTGACGAATATGTGTTCATATGATTATTACATTGCAAATTTTTTTTTTCAATTTTATTTGAATGAATGAATATATTTCTGTTTATGAAACTACATTTTAATATACTATTTACATTTGTTACCCCCATCGCTATGCGCAAAATTGCGCAAGTGTGATAGGTGGACTACAATTAAAAATAAAAACGAAACAAAGTTTACCTATACAATAAAAAAAATAAAAATAAAATACCACAAAATTTGTAAAACAAAAACAGCATTCACTGAAAGATGAAAACAACAACAAAAAAAAAAAAAGAAAAGAAAAAAAATCAAAATCAATGAAAAGCAAAAAAAAATACGGCAATTCAACTTCTCCGGTGGTTTTGGAAAGCATAGCGTAGAGTTTTTCAGATTTCATATTAGGTGTGGCCCATACATATGAAGGGATTAGCAACGTTATTTGCAAACCTGAACAAACCCTAATTAAAAATTCAGCTCCAGTAATGCGGCATGGCTGCTTACGTTTTGATTTTATTTTTAATGTTTCAAAAATAATTTTTAAAATTCATTCGAAACTTGAAAAAACAGTCTGAGCAGATATTACACCATTTACCTTCCCACATGAATTTCTTACAAATTCAGATTCAGAAAATACATAAGAAAGAGAAGGGTCAAATTCCATACACTTCAAGAGCATTTTCCGGAACCAAATATTTAATTTGTTATTGGCAACTGGCTTCGAAAAATCTTCGTTAAGGCCAATTTTTGTGCGTAAAAAAAAAAAAAAAGGAAATACGAAAAATGGTTTTTGGCGAACTGAGGCTCGGCTGTCGAGCACTTGCGAACGACTAAAAGCTTTTATTAATCGTTGAATTTTTTATGTAGTCGCTCTAAACGAGTATAGCTATAGAGAGCCATTTCACGTATAATGGAAATTTTAAAAGGTCAAAGAACCTCGATATAGGTTGCATTACCGACCAGCACTACATTTCGCGTAGTTAAGGACAACTTGGAGCAGAAGAAAAAAAAAGCGAATAAATAAAATAAGAAGGAAAGAGAAGGAGAGAAAATAAAGGAAAATAATTTTCTGTACGTTGAACGTTGAGAAAATTTTACTCAATTTCCGTCCATAGCCGACTGGCGAATGCCGAGAAACACGCATACACGTCGTGTGCCATTGGCTCGACGACTCTAAAACCTTTATTTTATACGCCGTACGATTCGTTAGGTCGCGGACACATTACAGGACCCAGCGTTTATCCGTTTAGAGCGTTTCGTTAAACGTCTTCGCTTGGTTTTTTTTTTTCACTTTTCAGGTCGGTAATTCGCCTTATTTATTTACTCCGCGAGCATGTAAATACACGACAGTCGTCCGACGTACCGTGGGTACGCTTTCGTAGAGGTATTTTCGCATAAAAAGACAATATCTATGGGAGCCGATGTCACCGCACGAATGAGTGGCGAATACGATTCTACAGTCTCGATCTATCGGTTCGATTCTCGATTCTTGTTCACTTCGCGTTAATTATTAATACGAGCGTAAGCTTCGACGTTCGAGTTTCGCCAACCAGATATGTAGTTACGATTCAGTCGCCTTGTTGACGCGTTTAATTGGCGACGACACGCGAGCTAGTTTTCCATTCGAAAAAACATGCCTGCTTTTGGAATTTTTTCATCCTTTATACGTAAAAACGAACTGATCAACAGAAATCCATAGCACTTCGTAGACTGTTATTTCCCTGCAGATTACGACATCGAGGAGCTCACCCATGAAGAGGAGTAATTTCGAAAACACGATTTCAAGGTATTCCAGATCAGAGAGAATCGGCTGCATACGAGTCCAAATGAAAATGTTATTCTCATAATTCGAAATTCTAAGAAACCCTTGTTCCGAGAACAGTGAAGAGGAGGTAATAAATTGCAGGCTATTTCCGCGAATTTCGATGCCTACGAAATGCACAATGGTAAACGTTTACACACAGCGTGACAAATAAAATCTGAAAACCGAACGAAGAAAAGAGACGGATGTAGGGGCAGCACGAAAACGAATATTTCAATAGCGATCCAACTTACAAAACTAAGAATTCGAGCAGTTCGGAACATTCAATTTCCTATTCGAAATTTAAGAAATTTCAAAACAAAAACAAAAATCGAACAAAAGGAAAAAACAAAAAAGCATTCAATCAAGAAGAAAAATTTCTAACTAAGTCAACTTGACAAGACAGCGATTAAACTTGCCTGATTTACTGTCACTCCTTCTCCAGGACAACGAAACGATAATCCAAACTCTCCTCCATTTCACAATCTCCTCAGGCCTGTTCCCGTTACTCTAGCGGGAACAAAAGACAATAAAAGCCCGTGCCCCTAGCCTCGCTGCTGTACAAAGCACGGTTCAAAAAAAGAAAAAAAGAAAGTGAAACAAGAGTAATTTTGTCATATTTGTTTTGTTTTCATTAAAAAAAAAAAAAAAAAAAAAAAAAAAACATTTTTTCTATTTTTGATTAATAAAAATTCATGTTGAAGTTTCGGTTAGAAATTCAATTGTTTTATCTTCTTTCATATTAAATATCAATCTACATCGTGCCTCTGGCCTAAGCGGCAGTACATGGCACTACAAAAAAAAAAAATCCATTCTAAAATATGAAATCTATTATTTTTAAAATGTACGCAAAAAAAAACAACGAAGAATATTTTAAAAGTGAAGAAGAAATTCCCAATATAGGAAAACAATATTAAAAAAAAGAAATACAAAAAAAGAAAAAATAGAATTTTTTTTTCATTTAAAAAACACAAAAATGGTTTTAAAAAAGGACAAAAATTAAAAAATATTGGAAAAAATTCATGAATAAATCTTCAAAAGACCAAACTTTTAGATAAAAAAAAAAATTTCAAAAAAATACAAAAATGCCGGAATTAAAAAAAAATCATTTAAAAAAGAAAATAAATTCAAAAAAGCATGAAAAAGAGAAAAAATGGAAAAATTTCAAAAATACGAAATTTAAATGATTACTTTTTTTAATTTCAAAAACCGAACGAAAATATTCAAAAATTAAACAAAACTTTCACAAATAAAAGAAAAAATCCAAAAATGAAAAAAAAAAAGACGAAAACAATGAGTGTTCAAAACATGTTGAAAAACAAAAAAAAAAAAGAAAGAAAAAAGAAAAATGAAATTTTGAAGTATAGAAAAATTCAAAATATAAACATTTTAGAGTGCAAATAATAGTACAAAGCTTGAAAAAACATAAACAAGAAAATTCAAAAATAAAAAATCAATAAAAAGTAAAAATGTTGAAAGAAAAATTCAAAATATAAACATTTTAGAGTGCAAATAATAGTACAAAGCTTGAAAAAACATAAACAAGAAAATTCAAAAATAAAAAATCAATAAAAAGTAAAAATGTTGAAAAATGTAAAAAAAAAAATTTGAATTTAAACTTGAGTTTTCACTACTTCTGGACCACGTGGACATACGGAAATGAATCTGAGATAAGAAAAAATCCAAAAATCACAAAAAAAGTATCAAAAATTGAAGAAGATTTAAATAATGAAAGGAGTGCATAAACTGAAAAAAGTTCAATAAGAAAATGTTAGGGAACTGAATATCTTCAACAACAGAAAATGTAAAGATTTCCAAAAATATTTAAGAAGTCCAAAAATGAAAGAAAATTTAAATAGCAAAAAATGACTATGAACTAAAAAAATTACAACAAAAAAAATGTCTGAAACGTCTTGAATAATAAACGAAGTGCAAAATATGTAAAAATTTAAAAAAATAAAAAAAAAAGACAAATAAAACTAAGAATGAAAAACTTGAAAAATAGAAAAAAAAACTAAACAAAACATTAAAAAAACAAATGCGAAAACCCTGTTTTCAAATTTCAAAAATTATGAAAAATTTAAGAAGATTGAAAAACAAAAAAAATTCAAAATTAAAATATACTTCAATAATAAGAAAAGGTCAACGAACATGAAGAAACTAAAACAAAAATTGAGGAAAATAATAATTGAGGAAAAAAACCAAAAAAGCCAAAAGTCGAAAAAAGAGAAATTAGGGAAGATAAAGAGAGATGCTGAAAAACCTTAAAAAATGATAATATTCATTATTAAAATCAAAAAATTGAAGGGTTGGGGAAGATGACAAAATTAAAAAGGTCGAAAAACATGGAACATTTTCCAAAATAAAAAATAAAAAAAAAACAAAATGCAAAATTATAAAAAAAGAAAAACAAGGAAAATAAATTGAAACAGTTCAAAATTTAAAATAATTTAAAAAACGTACTCAAAAAATTAAAAATTATTAAATAACGTAAGAAAATTTAGAAATGAAGAAAAAAGCATAAAAATAAGATTATGTACTTCAATTACGAAAAGAAGTTGAGAAACGCAAAAAAATAAAACAAAAAAACAAAAAATCAATATAATGAACAAATGTAAAAAAAAAGTCAAAAAATTAATGAAAAAGAACAAATGTAAGAAGTCAAAAAATTAATAAAAATGAACAAATGTAAAAAAAAAGTCAATGATTTGAGAAAAATGATAGAAAAAAATTCCCAAAAAATAGAAAATGTAAGGAAATGGAAATGTTGAGAATCTTAAATAAATGACAAAAATCGGAAAATTTAAAAAGTAAATTGGAAAATAAAAAAATAAAAGCTTAAAACTGAAGAAACATGTTTCAAGAAATCACCAAAACTAACGAAGAAACAAAAAAAAAAAAAAAATTGAAAAAATGACAATAGCCAAAGAACACGCAAGAAGTTCATAAATACGAAAATCCAATGATAAAATTATATCAAATATTAAATTACGTCGGAATGCCTAATTCAACAATATTAATGACACAAAAAAATCCAAAAAAACTCGCAAAAAATAAACATAATAGGAAAATTAATAAAATCTAATATCACACATAGTGCTCCATGTCTATATTTTTGAAATAAAAAAACTCAAAAAACCAAAAATTTGATTCGGATGTTGAATGGGGTGTGGAGAGTTGGCGTGAATTCTCAATTCATTTTTCATTTTCTGGTGTAAAAATTCTTAGAACCACTGTAGGAGCAAAACACGATAGCCATACTTCGAAGAGCCTAGAAATGAGATTATTAACGCTCGCACCTGTCTACGTGATCGGTGATGATTAATTTCGTCAAACCTGCCATCCACTTATTACTCATCTCAGTGGTAAGTTGAAGAAGCTGCGAAAATACAGCAGTTTACACGATAATTAAAGAAGACACTGGATCAACTACGGATGAGAATTTCGGCCAGATTCGGAATGCGGCTTTTCTCGGCAGTTCGACCTTGCCTTACACCACGGACTGGTCTCAGGGCTACGAATTCGCACGTCGACCACGTGAATGGAGTTGAAATGCATACGTTGAACTCCGAACGCACGGATGGCTCGAGTAGGCGTACGAGATGACACTGTACGACACAATAAGCCTCCTACTCGGCTATGGCTCAGATAGTAGAATTAGACGGTAAGGTTTGAAAAATGCGTTCTAAGATGTACTGGTTTCTTGGGCATCGGCCTATGGAGAGGTAATTTTACAAACGCATTAAACAGGTCCCACCCAACTTACATCCGTCGATGGTGTAAACAAGTAATGAGATAGGTACGGCCGGTTGTGTATTGAAACAAAACGTACCGCCGTCACCCCATCGAACCGGGCCCGGAATCGCTCTAATTTCATCGAACTCGTTCTTCGACAGATTACTGGACAAATATGCGGAACGTAATCGCCGAGAAGAGGTTTCCAGCCAATATTTACGTTCGCACGAACCCATCGTACGATGGGATTGCGATTATAGATCGCGATCTGAGCAATTCCTTGTGAATTCTGATCGCTGTACCGTTAATGTAGCTCTCGGTTTCGATGGCACATCGAATCCGTTGCCGAGGTAACGTTATTCGGCGACTCTGTGCCCGAGAAACCAATTTGGAATTCGTGTCGGTGGTATTTCACGTGTAATTCAATCGTATACGCGATACGCTCGAAATGAGAGGAAAAATTCGACTATGGGTAATATGTACCTAGTCGAACGGATATATCGATATGTGCAGACGAATTAACTATTCAACGTTACACCTTTTCCTATATGAATTCGATGTACGATAAACCAGTACCATAGATAGGAACCCGTTATACCATGGTTCGTGCCAATACGCCGGCATACCATACGCTTAAATATTCTCAAGTTCATCAAACCGTTCGATAATTTACGTATTAAAAAAATCTACCTACCGATGATGGTTATCCGGCGTATAAAAAATAATCGTTAGCTTATCTGGTTCGTTAATTATCGAAAGTTTATCATCGCGATACTATTTCGCATTAAATTAAAAAACTGGCTGAAAATTTAACTTAACGAGCTGCTCTCCATATCAGCTGATTCACTCGAATCGATCACGCCGTGTGGAAAAACAAATCCATGTAAACGTGACAATCACACAAATCGACATAATACATGAAAATCTATGTCATGATTCATTTACGGTAGATTTTGGAAACCGCAATCACCTCGGTGTCGCTGACGTATCCTAATGGTTGGTTTAATTACTCAACATCGAGCCAATACAATGACCAATTCTTTCGCTACGAAGTGTAATAACAATGAACAATAAATGTTGGAACGCCTATAGACGATGCTGATTTTTCATATCATAAAATACAAAATGAGAACGTCGAGCGATTACGAATTCCCAAATGGCAGATTTAACAGAGAGGTACATGGTTGCGATGGAATTGTAACGAATCAAACACACTTGACAGACATAGTAACACTATGAATACTGGTATTGATATTCCCAAATCGTTCCCAATACCTCAGTTGATACTTCTCGAACGATGACATTATACGATGAATCTGTTATCATATTTTAATTAAACATAGGATTAGATTTCACATTTCAAGTACACTAGAGGTAGTGGTGAGGTAAAAACACAACGAATTCTGGTCATAATGGCGACATCATCTAATTACTGGGACATGGATTATAACGTAAAATATATCGAATGCTTGCTTATTCAGCAAAATATCATAATTAGTAGTGTATTAAGAGTATTTTGGAGCTGTCAAGACTTACCTCATTAAATGCCATATTTTCTGTGTCGCCAGCCAAGTGGTAATCTACACGAACACTTTAGGACGCGAGGTATAGAAAAACACTTCTTCAAGGCTCACATCGAGTGATATTTTGTAACGAAACACAAATATTTAGAAAACTCATTTTTACGAGGATTAAATTTCCAGATAGAATTTGTTACAGAGGAGAACGCTCAATTAGAAAAAAAAACATTCCTCAGGTGGGATGTGGATGTGGAAACAAGGTAAACAAAACAATATCACCATTATATTAATCGAACGGAGATACGCGAGATAGTTATTTTTTGGAGATTTTAAATCATTTCACCAACACGATCGAACGATCACATCGAATTTTTTCATCCATAATAAATTTTATGAAGAAAGTTTGAATTTATTGAGAAACTAAAAAATACTACAGCGTAAACAATTTTTTGTGGTGGTGTTGTGGTAGCAGTGGTTGGTAACAAGGTACCTATTTCATATGTGGATATAGTTTGCAGCGTTGGAACACAAGTTTTTCTTTTATTTTTAATTTTTTCCTTTTTTCATGGTTGGATTTGCTAGTTTTTTGAGATGTGCGAGTGAATTTAAAATATTTTGGAGAATATATTGCTGAATAATTTATTATTTTAATTATTCACAAGCAAATGAATTGTTACAGAATTCGAATAGAAATAATAAAAATGTGGAATATTCGCTCATTCACAATCCCACAATTATAAAACTTTTTTTTTTTTTCTATTTTTCACTTTATTGATTTCGAATAAAAAATTTAGTTCTTGTATTTCATCCTAAATTTTACGTAAATGAATATTTTAATCATGTAAATCAGCCAATAGTTAAAACGTATAAGAATCAAATTCGTTTTTCTTTTTCAAACAAATACTTGAAAAATGAGAATGCAAAAATTTGGAATGCAACATTATGGAATATTCACTTATTCATCATTCTCATTCCCATGATTATTAAATACTTTTTTATCTTTTCAATTAATTTCGAATAAAAAATGAAATTAACGTATTTTATCATAAATTCTGCTTGAACCAATATTTCCATAGTATGAATCAGCCATTAATTAAAACGCGTGAGAATAAATTTTTTTCTTACAAGAAATACTTGAAAAATGAGAATGCAAAGCAAATATAGCACATAAATTTAGAAAGATAAAGGCTGATAAAAAAGTAGTAGGTAAACTTGAATACCTCCTAATTTCAACCTCTGAATACTTGAGAAAAAAATGAATGATATTATACGTAATTTGTTGACTAATCAAATGAACTCATTATTGAATTATTTACTGCTATATAAACGAATGAAAATACTCATAACATTTAAATGTAACTGTCTAGCGTAAAAATATTTTCGAAAATCGCAGGAAACAAAAATAGTTGTTATGTAGGTCACTGCTAACAATGAGAATTACGTAAAAGTTGTGATAAGGTATTAATAAATAAGAACAAGGAACCGCCTGGTACTGAAAACCAACGTAAAATTACTTTCCCATAACCGCAGCTGCACGTTGATTGAAACGTAACAAGTGAAAATAATTGTAATTAAATTTTAACAAATATGTATTTCATTATTTTTAGATTAATTATTTCGGAGTAGGTAATTAAAATAATATGAGTATTTAGGAGTATGTAGGTACGGCGAAATTTTTACGGAGTTATTTAAAAGTGAATGCGAGCAGTTTCTTCCATTCACTATAGATGAACGGGTTATAAAAATAAAAGTAAACCATATTCGTGAATTTTTACAGTAATAAATTCATTAATGGAATGACTGGTAATTGCTCGTTCAATATATAAAAATAAAGTAATCGATGAAATTAACATACAAAATACCAGTATGGTATTAACATGCGAAAATCAAACCCTTTTGAAAAAATTATCGTGGCGGAAAATTGCTCATGAAGTAGATGAAAAAACCGATATTACTTTCCCCTTAATAATCGCTTCCTTCGGTGTTCAGACACGATAAATAGTGTTTCTACACAATTGCAAAGAAATTTTTGTCTTATCTTGATTTGAAATCTGGCTGTAAAACCGCTATAGGTTGAACCGTAACCGACAGAAGCGATTTTTATGTGTTATTAAATTCGTTATACCGGCTTTTTCCTTTTGACAAATGAACCCTTAATAAGACTCGAATTATGGTGAAAATAATATGCGTCGGGCTTGGTGAGTTTGCGCGTAACCGCCGACGGTTGCTCGTTAATTCATTGAAAAATTGTACGAACTGAGTAACGGTTTTGAATTGGCGGTAAAGAAACGTTTTGGTTGGTGAACGAATTGTCGACAGGTTGGTGAACTTTTTTAAGCTAACATTTCGTTTTATAGGTTTTCTTTGAATTTTATATTTTTTTTAAGGGGCTTTGGTGGATTTTCCTTAGATGCAGATTTTAGTAGATGTTTATTTGTTATTTCGTTTTACGATCTGTAGTTTTAATGCATTATTATAATACTTTTTTTGCACTGTGAAAAAAATGGATTGGAATTCTTTTTTCTTTTCTTTATTTAATTTTTTATACTTACCATTTCATCAGATACGACTTTCCTTTCAAGGAATTACTGGTAGATGTTTCTAAAGTTGCTTAACTTCCCATTCGAAAGTACAATGTAATTAATACTTTTTCATAATGGAGATTTTTTTCTAAAAAGCCATAGTACTTCTTGTTATGCCAATGTATCGCAATAAAATTTAAAATTAATACTAGTAAAATTTTTTGTACCGAACATTTATTTGGTTTTTGTTTAGTTTTAGTTTAACATATCTATTAGTTAAATGGATCATGTCAAAAAAAAATCATAAAAACTAATCTATTAAGAGAGCTTGGGCAGCTGTCTGAAATTTGTTGAAAAATGTTTCAATTCATTATGTTTCACTTCACACGAACGTTCATCATATCACATTTTAGATAACTCAGGTGACTTTTATGTATGAATATTTGCCTACCCTAATTTTATAAGGAGCTAAGATATAATTGTTTCAAAGATATTTTTTCATGAAAAAAAGGAAAAAATAATTATGAGAAAATTTGTCATTTTCCTTCTTTTTTTGTAAATAATTTTTAAAATAATCTACATTATCTCTATTAACCTTGTTTTAAAAATTTTTCACATTGATGACAATTTGTTTGGTGAGAACAAGGTATAAAAAAAGTTATTTTTAGAATAAGCCTAATGAAGATATGGAGTATTTCTCCAAGTTATTTGCAAAAAAAAATTAATTACCAATTTTTCACAATATTTTCATAATCAATTTACACCTACCCCTTCCACTGCCAACAATTTTTTCTCAATAATATTTTTCTGCATATTCCAAATTGAGGCACTAACAGCATAATTTTATCTGTCTTGGATGATGAATAAAAATTGTCGTTTGATAATTAGGTAGCATAGTAAACAAAATGTTTTCTTTTTTTTATATGAAAAATGTAAAATTTTATCTCTTTCTTTTTTTTGTATTTTTATTTCTCTCAATATCTAATGTATGCGGTATGCATTCACGATTATCAAGAAATTTTTTAAAGGGCTTTCAACTGTGCAGGTTTAAAAGTTATTCACAAAAAAAAAAAAAAATGAAATATTTAAGAATTTTTCAAGGTGTTTTCATGTTTTTAGATATCCATATCCACATATCTCCCCTTCAATCATCCGTTCATTTGCCATTTTTTTCTTTGTTTTGTACATAAAAGTATATAGTATGCTTCACATTTACATTAACCGCACATTCCTACTATTCATAGTTCACTAGACATACATTTTTGAAGTTGAATAATTTTTTCAACGAAAATTTTGTTTTCAACTTTGCATATCTTAACCCCTTCAAATTTTTGGTCAGGCAGACCACCATACATGCACGTATACATGTATGTATGTAACTTAAATGCTGCGTTTCTGGTTTGCACTCTGTATACGGTAGCCCCTTCAGTGCCAAAGATGGACAAAACATTAAGCATGACTGTCACATTAGTCACCTTATATGTGATATGAAGGAGGTCCCATGAATGAAAACACCCTATATGCAAATGAAATTACAGAGAAAGATCATTCATTAGCTCATTTACTTATTTATCTCACCCACGATCTTGGATTAAGCTCAAGCTAGAAATAATTTTCGGCTCTTTCAGAAGAATGTTTCATTTTTGTAAAATAATTTCTTTCAAATAAAAACTAAGAAACGAATAAATTATTTGAAAGGCCTAACAAAAATGAATTTTATTCTTTTCCATTTTTTAAAAATAAAACTTGATTTTTGTTTTCCATTTTTAGCTGAGTTTTCAATTTAAAAACGATAGCTATTGCAGCCTACCTAATTTGGAAGGGAGGGGGGAATCAATGGAGGAGTAATCATCAAGTCTTTGAGTTTCAGAACATTTGTAATTATCTGGTAAATTTTCAAATTTTTGGTACACATATATTCCTCTCCCCCCGCCCCCCTTAACGCTGGTGTATTCACGAAATTTGCGTAAAATTTGATGAGAGACTCTTTTTCAAGATACAATAAAGATACCTTTTTTGTTTTTTCGATACACCTCAAAATAGCGAATCATTCAAATTTCAAGGAAGGCTGGAGAAGAGGCAAATTGCTCAAATTTTTTATTTTTGACCTCATATGAAAGAGTAAATTACGGACACTAACGTACCTAACTTTCAGCTTCATAAGTGTATTTGGAGAAGAGTTGGAGTAAAAAATGACTTTTTGAGGAAGTTTTAAGTGTTGAAATTTCTGTAATCTTCCATATATCCTCACCAAATCAACCTAGAGAGATCAAACTTTGTATATGGGATTAGTAGGTGACCAGAATATGATCTCATGAATTTGGGTCAAAACGGATACAAAATGGCGAATGATAAAAATTTGAGTAGAGCTTTGAGAAGACTAAAATTTGTAAAAATGTAATTAGTATGAAGTCATATGATTATTGGAGGAGTTGAATATAATATATCTCTAATTCACTTCCATACATATTATTGGAGGGGAGGAGGAGGCGTTATTGACTTGAAAATGTGGTAGGGGTACACGAGAGGTCAAACATTTTTTATTGCGGTGTCATGAGATAAAATAAGCCTAGGTAATTAACCTATTCTGATTTTAGCTCCTCAAGTGCATTTGGAGGGAGTTAAAGCAAAAAACCTCTCTTGGAGGGGAAAATGCTGCAGGAAATTTCATGAATGTTCCATATCTTGTCACCAAATGGACTTGGAAGGGTCAAATTTTGTATGTAGTGTTAGTTGATGACCAGAATATGATCTCTTGAATTTAGGTCAAAATGTATCCTAAATAGCGGAGGGTCAAAATTTGAGGATTATTTGAGGAATCTCAAAATGCTGAAATTTGAAAAAAATTTAGGCTCATATGATTGTTGCATGACAAGAAATACTATGGTTTTGGAAGAGGTAGGGCAGGGATTTTCAGACTTGGTATTGTTTGTGGTCTATAATCATGAATGGTTTAGCAATAACATTATTTCTAAACCTAAACAAAACCCACTTGAAAACTCAGCTCCAGTAATGCGGCATGGCTGCTTGCCTTTTTTTTTTTTATTTCTTAAAATTTATTCAATTTCTTAGTTTTTGTTTTTTTTTTTTTCATCTTCATTTACGTGCCATATACTGCTACAAAGGCCAGAGGCATGGTAGAGCCAAGTTAGATCTGGGAGAGGGGGTGAGACTGTTTGAGGAAGAGGAAGAGCTGGCCTATTGTCTGTTCATCATCTTGGATAAGGTTAATGAGAATGCTGGGGAGTGAAAGTGCGCGGCGAATATTGTAAAATTTTGAACATTCTATGAGGATATGTTGTACAGATATGGGGATAGAGCAGGTTGAGCACGTTGGTGGAGGAGATTTTGAAAAGAGGTATTAAATCATTATTTTTGTTCGCTTTTTTATTTTTTCACGTCTTTTATAGTTTTCAACTATTTGATTTGCATAAACATTTATATATTTCATTTTTGAAAATATTTATTTAATTTCTGGCTCATCACAATTTGCTTCCTTTGTCTTTCTCTCTTACTGGTCATGGTTTCACTTAATGCTACCAGTGATATTTCGAACTGCTTCGCAAGAATTTACACTATTTTCATTTTAAAAATATTGATAAATTTGTACTTCTCAAATACGTCGAAAATTGTCATCCATGAAAAAAATTGTTCATTCATTTAAGATATAATATATGAGTACTCGTTAGGTACGGTGTGAATGTCATGGAATCGTGATACAACTTAAAATCCAAACGCATGGACTCAAACTGGCCAACTGACTGGAGACTACAGTGAACATAATAATTTATGTCTAATTTGTTAGAAATTCCTTCTTCGATTCATACAGATGTAAAATCTAACGAACGTTGTTCACGCAGCAGTTCCAAGGCAAATAAACGAGGAATACAAAAACTTCAAGAATTAAAAGCTCTAGTCGAGAAAGCAATTCAAGTAAGATTTTTCTACACAGTTCTCGGCATTTATAACTTCATTAAAAGTTTCTCGACCGCAAAATCCTCGGTTATACGAAAGCAAATATGGTGGAATTGAAAAATAACTTTTTAAAAAACTTTTTCTCGTGTTTTAAAGCGTGGAATAAAAAATTGGATTTAATGTTGGCACGACGAGGGAAAAAATTAAATACTTCCTTTTTTGAAAAACCGCAATAAATTTTGTTTCTTTTGAGCACGAAAGTCGAAGAGAATTTCAATCATTAAGGACGAATTAGCGGTAATAAGTTAAAGAGCAGTTAATCTCGAAACTTTGAAGGTTGATAAAACTTGCATTGATTTAACCTAGTAACCTATAAAGTATAAAGAAGAGAGATGTATTAAAAATAAAAATATATTATTGTATGGTGAAATGTTGCCTATTTCCTCGTTATAAATCAGCGTTATAGGTTTCGGTCACGTGCGTAGGCGTATAGGGAAAATTCAGCGAAACTGACGTGTTAAATTTGACGTTGTTATAGAATCATAAAACGTTCACTGTATTGGGCCCGTTTACGTGTGTTAAAAATGCTTTGAAATTGAGAGGATGGATTGAAAAGCTAGAAAATCGAGTGCGAACAGGTAATCGATGTAAGCTATGGTATCAATGAAATGTAAAAGATTAAGGAACAGCGAGAACATGGTTTTTTACAGATGACTCCAGAAGTGACAGATCGCAGTCTCGTGATGTAAGTCCTATTACCGTTGAAGGGCAAGATCGTCGATATGAAGTGCCTTGCGAGGATATTCAGATATCCAGATTACTGAAGGATTATTGCGTAGATTTTATATGGACGATGAAAAATGAACCCATCAAATGGAAGAAACTAAGCGCCAAAACGATAGTCAGCAGACTTCCAAGAGCTGAATTTACAACAAAGGTAAATCGAAAGAGATCGTGTAAAATCTTTCTAATAGGATTAACAATTCTGTTCTTAATTTTAGGCAGGATTATGTAATAGTTTGCAGCAGTCGTATTGGTATTATGAGAATGAGACTTCGATGATATTTTTTCCACGTTGTTTCAATATCTCCAACGAAGAAGAGTTGCAGTCTTTCATCGATAATTTCAGACTCACTGCTTGCATAAGTTTGATCAAGTTTATTCATGAATGCGGAACTGAAGAGAAGGTTATTTTCAGCACCGAAGGAACAGTAAGCCTAGCTGGTATTTTGAGGACACAAAATTCCATACCAATGAATTTCTTTGTGTAATCATCTTGGTATGATTCCATAGGTGTCCACCAGTTGCATAAATTTCGCCATTCAAAGATGCAAACAGTACGTATCGTGTCAGCAACACGAAGATATTGATCAAGGTGAGGAGGAGAAGATTTGGGATCACCAATGGGATCAGTTCCTTACTCAGTATTACTCTGTAGTCCACGATGGCAGTATTTTTGTACTCAAAGAAGATGATAAAATTGAAGTGAGTATTTGTGAGGGTTGGGAATGGAACTATTTTACAGCGTAATCGTCCATATTCCTACTATTTGGACTACTTATGCCCATAAGAAAATTGATGAAAAATTTTGATCAGATTGAATTTTCATTTGCCAACTTTTGGATATACAAAGAAAATATTAATTAACCAATCGAATTCCAAGAAGCAATTCTTAGGCTTAAATAATATTTGACATGATTTAGTTAGTTCATTGCATGGTTAACCGTGAACAAACTCATATGATCTTATAGCCTCTGACGACCCGGTTAGCAGTCTATGGTACATATTACATAAAGATAAGCAAGATGATCACTAAATAAGTGGTGTTATCTCACCAAACATAAGACCAATTCAGTTCTTTTGATTATAAAAATAGTTGACACGAAAACCATGAAAACAGTTTAAAGATTTCAATTTTCGTATTTTTTGACCGTACAGTCTTCCCTGTTATAAAATAGACACCTATAGGGATAGGAACAGGGACTAATGTGTTAAAGAATTCTTTCAGTTTGGATGTAAACAATTTCTTAATCTTGAGTTTAATATGTGCAAAACAGATTGTAATGAAAAAACGTGGAATGAATCAAAATGTTGAAGAAATGAAGAACACTAGGAAAAATGAAAATGTTAATTTTTGAAAAAAAAAAAACAAATGAAAAACAAAAAAACAAATGAATTCAGAAAGAAAATAATAATTTGAGAAAAAAAATGTATATTTCGTTTTTCACTTTTTTTCTACAATATTATATGAATTACCGTAATTACAATTTTTTACGGTTTTTTTAATTTTTTCATCTTAAAAAAATAAACAAGTGTGAAAAAGTCCAGTTTTGCCAACACAAAATCAAAAAATGATGAAAAGAACATCATTGAATTTTTGAAAAAATCTGCACACAACAAAAAGGAAGTGAAAAAATAAATAAACAACAAAAAAATCAAATATTTTTGAAAAAACAATTTTTTTCTGTATTGGTTGTTGGAAATGAACGTCGAAAAATTGATTTTTACTGAAAGTTGGGTAGTTGAAAGTGAAATGATATTTATCAAAATGAAAGTAATTTTATTAACCAAGAAACATGAATCAATACTAGTGAATTGAATACACGTACAATGTACATTTTATTTCAATTTTAGAAGAAAAGATTTTTTATATCCATCTGCTTATTTTTTTTTGCTTTTTATTTGTTTTTCTTCCATTTCTTAGAGAATGTTTTCAACTGTTATGTGGGAATTATAGTGAAAGGCATACCATTGAGCATTGTACCTCCCTCATGAGTCACAGTAATACGCACAAGTGTTAGTTAAAAACATTTTTCATACTGGACCACTCAAGAAAAGAAATCAATTACATAATGTTTTCCTCATTCTCGCCTCGTTCGAAGAAAACTAAAAATGTTGCCTATCTTGAAGTTTCAAGACGTTAAAGAATTCAAAAATTAATTTTGAAAATTAGTAAAGTAACAAAAATTTAATTTCAGAAATATTATTTTTTTCATGAATTTTTAGTCTTGCATAATATCCAGCTGAAGCCTACTCTTTAAAATACCAAAAAGGTGGATATTTGTCAGATGATTACAAATGGTCTGAAAAGCAATGATTTGAAGACTCCACTCCCGCAACCATATTTTTCCAAAATCAGGGAGGGGTAATAGCAGCCGTTTTGAAATTATATAGCAACTCAGCTAAAAAAAATAATGAAGAAATTCGCAAAAATTATGTGGAAAATATGAACATTTTGTTGTCCTGTACTATTGCAAGATGCAATCCGTGGCACCTAGGCTTTCAATGTGAAGATAGGCGAAGGTTACTACACACCTGGTATGTCTTTACCGCAATAAATAATTTTCACGGCAAATTTCGCAAAAATAATAGGAAAGTCGAAAGCGTTCTCTCGTTAGAAATGTATTACAAAAATGTTGTTTTTTGTTTTGTTTTATTCAGATTTTTTTCAAAAATGAATGATGTTCTTTTTTGGTTTTTAATTTTGTGTTGGCAAAACTGAACTTTTTGTTACTTGCTTGTTTTTGTTACCGAAATTACCGCAAAAAATCCATAAAAATTTAAATTACGGTAATTTTCATAATGTAACAGAAAAACTCCGAAAAAGGAAAAACAATATTAAAACTATTTTCCTCAATTCATTTTTTTTTTCAAAAAACTGTATTTTCATTTCTTCTAGTTTTCTTCATATCTTTAAAATCTTATTTCATTATTTCATTTCACGTTTTTTCATTTCGAATGTTTTTCACAAACTTACCTTGAGATTAAGAAATTGTTTGCAACTACACTGAAAGAATTCTTCAACTCATTCATCCCTATCTTTATAGGTGCCTATATTGTAATTACAAAAATTGAAATCTTTCGTGTTTTTCCATGTTTATGGTTTCTGATCTATAGATCATGTATTATGATGATCTACTCACATCTTGCCCACCTCTCATAACTAGTAGAAACCTAGATCAGTATATCTGTACACGGAGCATAGTCGATAATCAAAATTGACCTTTGAACAGGAAATAAATGAGAGCTGTAAAGAGCTGATGGAGCAGTTGACCGAATATTGGTCTCAGATGGATTTAGATGGAATAAGTAACATGTGGATCTTGAAACCAGCAGCCAAATCTCGTGGTAGGGGTATTATTATTATGAAAAAATTAGAAGATATTTTAGCGAAAATTGGCTCAACGCATTCAAAAGATAATCGATTCGTTGCCCAAAAATATATAGGTAAGTGAATAGCCTGAAATTCTAAATGGATAATGTTTGAGTAAACAGGTACTTACCCATAAAGTCTATAAATTTGCAAACATGTGATATGCATTTTAGAAAGACCCATGCTCATATACGATACAAAATTTGATATTAGGCAATGGTTTCTTGTCACGTGCGCATTTCCATTGACAGTCTGGATGTACAAGTAATGATTTTAATTACAGTAAAGAAATATTTCCAACTTCTTGGTACCCAGAATGAGTAGTGAAACTTCAATATTTACTTTCAGGGAAAGCTATTTGAGATTCTGTTCTCAGTTATTTTCCCTAATAAATACCCACGAGTCGGTGCATCTATCAAATAACGCTGTCCAGTGCAAATATACGAATGGCAAACGCGATCAAAACCTACCAGATGAGAATATGTGGGATTGTTACACCTTCAAAACCTACCTAAGGTGACTATTAAATGCACTTTTATCAAAAACAATGTATATAAATTTATTATTTCATGATGTAATTTCAATCCATCAGATCCAAAGGGAAACCAGAAATCTGGGAAACTACAATTTACCCGGGAATGTGTCGAAACATCATCTGCACCTTGTTGGCCAGCCAAGAAACCATGGATCATCGGAAAAACTGTTTCGAACTCTTCGGAGCTGACTTCATGCTGACGGAGAATTGCATTCCATGGCTAATCGAGATAAACTCTGGCCCTAGCATGTCTCCTAGTACCAGTATAACAGCTCGCATGTGTCCTCAAGTTATGGATGATGTAATAAAAGGTAAAATAAGCCAAAAAGTTTTTCTACAGTATAATGAAATACTTGAACAATCTATATCTATATTTTATTTTTTTAGTGGTTATAGATAGAAAAATCGATAAGAACGCCGATACTGGTATGTTTGAATTAGTTTACAAACAAATCATACCACCTCCACAACCATACATGGGTCAAAATCTAGTAGTACGTGGGATCAAAGTGGAGAATTCCGTAAGGACAAAAACAGAAAAGAGGAAACCATCGGCCAAACCCACCAGAGGGAAATCATCGAATGGAATTCGCTTAGAAAAATATTCCGATAAGTTGATTTTCGTTCGGGATCGGCTTCGAGAGAAATCCAATTATTTTGATTTTTCTAGATATAACACACGAACTAAATCGGAGCTCGTGAAGATGACAAGAAGTGGAAATCTACTGAGTAAGAAGAAACGTGCTTCTGATTGCTGGCAGAGCGGTATATGGAGGAATAATAAAGAAAACGCTTTTGATGATGGACAAAATGAAAATGTTCAGAAAAACATGAAAATTAGTCGACAGTTACCATTTGTTAATGATATATTCAAGCAGAAACCACAATCGCCTTCAGTTACCAAAAATAATGCAATTGCGGTTCTTCCGAAGATTATCACTGAGAGTAAAATTACCGAAAACAGTTCTGCTTCGACATGACCTTTGTGATTATATGAATAAGTACTTACTGTAATACATTGCTTGTAATTGTTTGATTAATATACAATTTAACGAGTATAAAACATAAAATGACTATTGGCTTACCTGATTAACTTCAGTATCTTTAATTTTTTTCTGTAGGTATTTTCACTAAGGTATTGTGTTTTTCTTGTATCTATACACATAGCTTGATGGTTGACTGGTTGAGGCGTTGATAACATAACTCAATGGATACCTAGTACGCTATCCATAATACATCTGTGTTATGACGGCTGTATACTCCCAAAGACTTTGAAAGAAGAAAATAAGAAAATGTTAAGTAGAATTAATGTCTGGATGACTATACATTTTGAACGTAGAATTTTTTTGATTTCTCTTCATAAATTATCTAAATGAAGACATGAAAAACACTATTTCTTCTTCTCATATGAGAAACAAGTTCAACTAGTAGACTAATGAGTTTTTGATGTTGCAATCCACGTATAGTTGTTTCATTAACCCCTCAATAGTCGCACCATTGGTCACTTCGACCATAAAGGGATGATAGTCGCACCCTGGTCACTTCGACCCTATATAGTAAATAAGTCGCGCCCTGGTCATTTCGACCGTAGTCGCACCCTGGTCACTTCGACCGTGTATAATAAGTAAGTCGCGCCCTGGTCATTTCGACCGTAGTCGCGCCCTGGTCACTTCGACCGTGTATAATAAGTAAGTCGCGCCCTGATCATTTCGACCGTAGTCGCACCCTGGTCACTTCGACCGTGTATAGTAAATAAGTTGCGCCCTGGTCATTTCCACCATATACTAGGTGACTACTTGTTCCCAGCGCCCAAATGACAAAATTAGTCAAGCAAAACAATTTATCTACTGCTATTTTTTTTTCAAAATGAGATTCTTACTCATGAAAAAAATTAGCTAGAATAAAGTTTTGCAAAAAAATTTCTGTCTTCTTCTTCTAAATTATCTTTCTCAATGTTGAAACAGCATTATCAGTCAAGTGTATATAAGATAAGCCATTAGAAACTACAACCAAAAAAAAATTGGTCGAAATGACCAGGGTGCGACTATAGTTGTATTATTCAACTTTGGTCGCGCCCTGGTCATTTCCACCAATCGGTCGAAAAGACCAGGGCGCGACTGAAATTATATTATTCAACTTTGGTCGCGCCCTGGTCATATCGACCGATCGGTGGAAATGACCAGGGCGCGACCAAAAAAATATTCTCATAAACGTGCGACTATAGGGGGGTTAATGCAGGGTATTTCTTATCACTAATTTTATACATGAATATGTGTTATGCGCAAAATAAAATAAACTGCATAAGCGCATCCCTTATTCAAATTATGTGAAATTTATGATAAAAAATACTGCGCAAGTACTGTTAAAATAGACCCAGTCGTCTAAACTGCTAATCGGTGTTCGCAAAAGCGAGGAAAAAATCGAGCAAGTGCATTACTTAGTCTATTTCGCACCCCCAGCACAATAACAAAACTCTTAAAATTTACAAAACCAACATGACTCAAAAAATCTTTTTATTTGCTTCTTAAACAATGAAAAACAAATTCAAATTCATTTTTTTTGTTGTTCTCAATAATTTTTCACGGTCTTTCCAATGGTTGAGGCAGATAAGGCAGATTTCCGCAACACAAATAGTTATTAGTGGTTTCTTGAGGCGTATTCTTATTACTGGGCGATTTTTTTTTTTAGATATGGTGTCATTGCATTGGGCGTGCGATTTCTGCACAATTATTCACGTGTTATTATGCTATCAATACCTATGAGTGAATCGTGTCAAGCTGGCTCCGAAAACCAAAATCATAAAGCGTCAGTTATAATGGCACTGAATTTTTCACAGAAAAAGTTGAACCTGTGTTTTTTTATGGAACCGTTTATAATAGTCAGTGAATCAGGCAATGAAAGATTCTCTGGGTTTCAGTGAAAAGTTGAAATATTTTAACTTTTCAGTGAATTTCTACGGTGTCAAACATTTGTTTGTTCATGTTACTCTGTTATCACTTCAAAGTAATGATGATTTTTTGGATAGTTCTAGACATTTCATGAAAATTTCATTGACACAGTCAGTGCCATTATAACCAACGCTTAAGAATATCATGGGAGGTAAAATAATCTATTTTGATTGGATGACATGCGTTTTGGAGCATGCGCAGAAACGAATTTGGCCATGTACCAGAGCGATACCTCTTTTCTTGAAATCAGATAGGTATATGTAGGTAATAATTATCGTTTTTAATTTATGATTCAGATGTATAACAAATGACAGCCAGAAACTTTATTGGCTTTTCGATAAGAAAATATAACTCTTGGATGCCAAAAATAAATTGTAGATATTTTCACACTCCAATAATGTTTAAAATTTTTTTTAATATGGAGAGAGTAAATTTCAACTTGGAAGCCTAAAATTTTTCAAGCATATTATTGCATTATTTCACAAATTATTTGATCCACCCAATCGATCTTCAAAAAAATAAATAAATAAACAATATTCATTCATCGTAAAAAAAAATTGTTTAAAGTAATTTATCGAAGTTTTCAGTCTAATTGAATGGTTTAATCTAATGTAAAATTATAAATGAAAGTACAAAGAATCCAAATTGATTCAACTATGCGTATTCTTGAAGAGATATTTTCAAAATAAATACATATCGATGCCCACGAGTTAAATTTATGAAAAAAAAGAAATCAATTTGCGAGAACATTTATATTCACAATTAAAAAGACAAATAATAAATACAACCATACATTGAAAAAAATGCTGCTCACAAATCAACATTAAAACATAAGATCAATCGTGAAACATCACATAACGCGTACGAACTAGGCTTACCTATCAAAGAGCACCCATCCAATAAATTTATATAAAATTACCGCAATTTATAAGGTTTAAAAAAAATTAATTTTGGCGTTACATCACTGACGAACACTCTTATCATTCTTACGAATATGATATGAATAACCTATCAAAAGTGTCTTTTTGAGCAAATGAATACGACAAGTGAAACAACTACTCTTTCCGTGACATAACTTAATCTATTCTTCGTGGAGAAAGCCTTGTTCGTGCGCTTTCAAAAAAAAAAAATATCTACACATACTTAGTAAAATAACCAAACAATTAGAAACCAAACGAAAACACGCGGCATTAAATGCAAAATAGAACCTAGTTCTTATCATCAGGCATAAACAAATCAATAACAAATGTATTAAATCAATCACAACGATAGCTATTATAGTATTGAGCCCACAGTAAACCACGACCATCGTATCAAGCTGGAAATTTATTTTGATTATAAAATAAAACGTTAAAAAATAATCAACATTTAAAGCATTTGCTTCAACTTTTTAATTGACCTCAAGTGTTAAATTGGTCGCGTCGTATTAAAAAACATTCACGAAATGGGTACTCCTCATCGTTAAACCATTACGTTAAACAGCACCGAGAAATGGAAAGTAAACAATGACTATTAAGCAAAATCATCACGCTGGTAACATCGAAGAACACACAAAAAATAAGAAAACAGAAAATATTTCGAAATTTCGGTGCATTGAAAAAATTCACTTTCGTAAAAATAAAACGTACGAAAACCATCAATAGTTCTACACATTTGTCGATCGACTCTAAGTATATCTTTGGTTTAATTCGAACAAATGGGAGAACATCGATTGATTTTCCAACCAGAAATCCTAAAGGTAGGGTTGTTTCGCAGGTGTTTACTATTGAATGTATCGAACGATGGGCAAAAAATTAAACACCGACAACTAATTTGATTTAATCAAAAATACAAAACGATAACACAGTCAGTTTTGTACATAATTACAAAATTTAAATATATTACCTATTAGGCACATATATAGATGATACGGCATCACGCAATTTTTCATCTCACTCTCTTTCTTAATAATAAAAAGCATCCCAACAACATGAACACATATATAAATAATAAAATAAAAATTTCTTATCGTTATTCACTAACAAGCGGTATTTACTACACCGTATATAGGTGTACATCGCCAATTATCACAACCAAAAAAGTTTCACATCTTTCGAACATTTACTAAGTAAGTATCTAATGATAGCACTTACACGATATCAAGTGATGAAATTCATGCTAATGCCGATACAAATAACAATTCTTAACCATAATTTATGATGTGGTACAGCTTCACAAGTAGGTACTTATTATCATTAAATAACATAAAAAAAAACTAAATTTTTAAACCACAACTACTTAAATTTTTATAAAATTTAAATTAATTTTTCAACGTTCAACGATGAAAATATTTTTTAAATGTCTCTTTCAACGGTTTCCCTATCATTTTTATGAGAAAAAAAATCAACGTTACCGCAATCAAGAATGAATTTACTGTCATAAAAAAAAAATAAATAAAAAATACATCATCCAAAAACTTAATCATAATAAATTAAGCCTAGAATCGGTATAATGAGATCATTTTCTCATCGTGAAAGTTACAGATTACTCATGCAATGACTCAAAAAAGCGTACGTGCGCGGTGATCAATGATGGTATTTTCAAAATGTCAAAATGTGAGATGAAAATCATAATGGTACTTTCAAATTCACCCGTCGACGTTACGGTAAATTAAAATTTCGGTAACGGTAATGGAGTGAAAAGTTGAGCAATTTACTTTGAAGAATGATAAGAAACCGTATTTTGTAAACAGTATCGCGATGAGACAAAGAAAAAAACATTCCTGAGACACATTCGACTAAATAACCATCTCTTTATATGACTCAGTAAAACAAAAAAACACCCGTCCTTAATACTTTAAAATACTTCGATTAAAAATATACAACAATGATAACGCTATTTACAATGAAAAAAAAATTGAAAACAAAACAAAAATAACACTTATAAAAATAAAAATGCGTGCTTACGCCAAAGACTACATATAAAACACAATATTTAATTTACAACGTGTAATACATAGCTTATTTACCATAAAAATGAAATTACATCTCCCATGTTGACAGCCAATAGTTATGACGAAAAGTAACGGCCTGAAGGGTTCATACTGTAAAAAAATAACTTTAGTTAGAGATCATATTAATAAGAGTTATATCGCTAGCACGCTTATCTTAGAGAAAATACGCAAAAAACTGAAAGGATGTAGGAAAATTTGAGAATAAAATAGTAATTTCGAGTAGAATAATCATTGTGTTCATTTGAAGAAAATTTCGGAGTAAGATATTTCTATTTCTAATTCGTACTTTGTGAAAAGAAAACAGGAAGTAGGAAAATTCTCGAATTGCTTATCTAATAGGATTTGCATGCCCGAACAGGTAAACAGTGCGTTTCCATAGCAGGGTTGGGCAGGATTCGAATCCAAAATTTTTGATTCCTGATTCGTCTTCGATTCTTTTTTTAGTGGATTTGAGGATTCAAGAATTGAGGAATCGAATCCATTAAGGATTCGTGAAATGATTCGATTCACTTCCGAGGATTCATGTAGTGAATCACGAATCCAAAAAAATAAGCGTTTGCCGGTTAACGTTGGAGAAAACGTCACTAGTTACTGGATTTTCTTCGAACGCGTATCCTATTCCTATTTTTTCATTTTTCAAAAAAATTTCTTTAATGAACTACTTTTTTAGTCTAAGTGTTTTCTAAGTTTTTTATTCCTTTTCATCGGTGAGGCAACACATAAACAGAAGAAAAAGTTAGATTTGCGAAGGATTCGTGATTCGAAAATTGGATTCGAATCCGCGGATCCGATGGGTGGATTCGTGATTCGGATTCGATTCATTTTTTACGTCCATTTTAGCAAGGATTCGTTATTCGTAAATTGATCCGAAGATTACTGTACTGGATCCGGATCCGGATTGGATTCATTTTATTTTGGATTCTGCCCAACCCTGTTCCACAAATAATGTGAAGCCTACGCCATCATGCAGTAATCATCGAAACAAATAGAAAAGGTTGTGTGAACATAAATTGTGTTCGAAGTGTTTATGAAAAGGAAACTTCAAAATTTAAAATATACCAAAGAAAATATATCATTTTTCTTAAAATTGATAACAGAATATCATTATTTCATTTTTACTCTATTATATAATATTGTTATCTGTTGATTCATGTTTTTATTTTACGAAGGTAATTTACCACTTTTCAACTTAATTGATTGGTTGTTACATGCGTGACGTACGACCAATCAGAAAGCGGACCTGTTACTATAACTACTCTACCTTTAATTATTAATACTGAGTGAAAAACACGATAAATAAAGTCCTACAACAAATTTTCCCGTTTCTAAAATTCAAGGAGCTAAAAGCCAATTATTAAATTTTTGAAAATTTTTTTCAGTTTTGATAATGGATGAACACTTCATACGACATTTTTTACGTATAAGGCAAGTACAATAATATTCCATTATCAATTTTGGTGAAATTTAATTAATTTTCAGTTCATTCGAAGATCAATTCTTTTCCTTCCACAAATAACCTTTTTTATTTGTTTCGCAAGATACTACACAATGACGGACTGTTGGACCAAATTTATTGATTTTAAAAGAACACCTATCATATGATGCAATACTTGGTGCTTCAAAATACGTACCAAATATCACGCAATTCTGTAAAAGAATATTATTTACATGAATTCTTATACGATACCTACTCTAATTTTCGCATTTCCATTTTTTACCCATTTCCTCGAATTTCCTCGCGTTTTAGGAAATCAGACGAAATAGCCTTATCTCGCTTAATAGGTACCAATCAAATATGCTACACCATCGACATTTACGATCAAATACTACATCCCCTCCTGAACGATTCGAGACACGAATTAACACAAAATACTATGCCAATTAAACATTAATATTCCAAATACCATACACGATTCCCTTTACAGTAAAAAATAGACGAGAATTTCCACTTCCAAAAACGCGAATTCATTTCGTGCATCGAGGTGGACAATAAACCCGACAATACCAAAGCTTGATTTTGTACAATCAAACACATATTGCACAATATCCCCAAAAATTGCGGCCACATACGAATAAAACACAATGATTATGGATTTGAATGTGATTATCATGCTCACACGATGAAATGAATATGGAAAATAAAGTCAATTCAGAGATCGCTTTCCTACAATAACTCCACTTTCTAAACTTATAATAATTATTAAGAAAATGAAGAACAAAACAACAAAAAAAAAAAAAAAAGAAAAAAACTTCGTTACCTAGAAAAAAAACGTTGCCTTCGTAAATAAATCGTCTACATTGTTCGTTTCTTTTCAACGTTGTACTGTAAAGAAGAAATAAAAATTTGTAAGTTTTCCGAATTATTTATAAAATATACATTAAATTTTAACGAGAATAAAATCTCAAATAGTCATTTAAAATAAGACCTCTATTTCCCATATCAACCATCTTCGGCGTACAATATCATCGATGAGTACGAATATTATCAAACACGAACGAACGTACCACCGTAACATTAGAACGTTCACGCATCAATGATGGTTACGTAGATCGAGCGAATAACGCTTTTAAATATATAGAGTTTTCACGATGATAGTTATAAATCACACACCACATTTTTCAAAGTATATTAAAGTATTAGTCGAATTATACAACTATACTCGTATAGTTGTTAAAAGCCCACACAAATTCATAAGAAGAATAATCGCATGTTCAAATTATAAAAGATCTTTGTACGAATAGAAGATCATTTGTACCATTACATAATGTTTAAAAATTTTCATCTGTACGAATAGAAGATCATTCACACAATTAAACAACGTTTAAAATTTTTCAATCGCAACAGTTTCGATTATTTACGAAGAACATTTGAGACCAATAATATCCCTCGAGAGGATATAAACATCACACGAGTGCATATACGAAGAATTCATATCCAGCGCAAGATTAGTGATGCACGTAAAATATCAAAACAATCCTCCTTATAATAGACGCCATCTCATGTTCCCCAACGTCGTGAATCTTATAGTCATCGTTATTAGTTTTCTTCAAACAAATCAGTAGCTTCGATTCATACATCCTTCATCATTTTATTCAATCATCTTTGAAGGTTTGTTTATCACCCGCAATAAGCAGCAGTGATTAATTCAATTAATGCGGGTAGTTGCTTCGATTTTTCCTATAGGCATATAATTCATGTCCGAATCGAGCGTTTTGGCATTAGGAATGCTACTGTGGTTTATAGTACTACGAGGGAAAAAACTACAGTCTCTTCACTCGTATTACGTTAATAGTATTTACATTTTCGTTGATTACATTACTCGCACGCGATACCTACTAATAATTTTACACGGATATGAATAATGAACGTATTCACAAGGATTTAAATTCAATTTCGAGAGAAGAGAATATGCAAATTGATACAGAGTAACCCTTTACAACTTCCAATTCTTTCAGACTGGAGAAACAAGACATACGTGAATTTTAACATTTTTTCATGAAGAGGAAAGCTTAATGGAGATGAAATCTGAATCAATATTTTTTTTTTCGTTTTCCATCATTCAATATATAGGAATTTGGGAACGTGCTAAAATCACCATCTCCAATTCCTTGATAGAAGAGAAAGACGTGTTGTTGAAAATTTTAAGTTATAATATTGTCAATTGGTGACTGGTGACTGCAAAACATTGAAAATCGAGATTCAAAATGTAACAATAGAGTAATTACAGTAACCGGTTCGCTTTCTGATTGGTCACACGTCACGCGCGTAACGATCAATCATAAGGCTAGAATGTGATAAAATCTTGGTAATTTTATTTCTATCTTCGTAAAGAATATCGTTCAGTTTTCAGTGAACGAATGAAATTCGTTTGTGATTTGAATCATCAGCTGATTCATGTTTTATTTACCACTTTCCAACGTGCCGATTGGTTGTTACACGAATGATGTACGACCGTTCAAAAAGTAGACCAGTTATTACTATAATTACTCTATTATTGAACTTTTCACTTTGAGTTCATTTTTCCGGAAAACTACGAGCTTTCGTGAAAATTGTATAAGAATCAAAGTTGTAGAGCTTGAAATATGCAACGACCGAATTGCTATTAATTTTTCTCTCCGACTCATATAATGATATTATGCTATTATATAATCCAATTTCTCAATACGTTTTGATACACCTCATGCAAACCTATCTTTTCAACATGAAAGTATATGCCATACCCACATATTTTCTTTTTTCTTTCAAGAAGACTAACACTTATATTTGATGCTGAATCACTTGCGTTTTTTAACTGAATTTTCAACTTACAGCCTAACTGATTTGGAAATGAAAGGTCGCGGGGGGTCTACAAATCATTGCGTTTCAAACCATTTGAAATCATAGGGCAAATGTCCACGGATGTTAACGAATAAAACAGAATATGAAGCTCGAGCCGGTATGATGGCGAGCTGCAGTGATTTTAAAGGGAAGAAACGGGAATGAGGTTCAAAGGGCGTGCTATTGGAGGGGAGGAGGGAAGTACGATTTCACAATGTGGTGAAGGTACACGAGCGGTAGAAAACTTTTTGTAGCGCCGTCATGCGATGAAATGAGCTCGAGTGACTGACCTATTTTGATTTTAGCTTCACAAGCGAATTTGGAGGGGAGTTAGAGCAGAAAACGATTTTTGGAAGGGAACTCATAATTTTATGAATCTTCCATATCTCCTCACCAAATCGACCTGGAGAGGGAAATTTTAATTCAGCTTTTCAAGCACTGTTAATGACAAGAAAAAACATTTGAAATAAGCCAATTTTATCACGATGACGTCATTTCTCATATGCGACCAAGATATGACTTCATTACAAAAAAATTCATTTTTCGACTTTCTTTTTTTTGGTAATAAATACAACGTAAGAAACAATTCGGGTTATTATTTCTTTTTTAGTTGATTAACTTTTTGGAATATTTTTAGAAAATTATACCTTCTATCGTGTAAAAATTATATTTTCAATTTTATGCGGAACACCCAGGTTGGTACTTTCCTCAAATTATTATTCTTTTTAATATCAGAAATCGCTATTTTGAAGCACTTCCATTTTCACGAAATTTTTCTTTAAAATTGTTTAGGTACGGATTCTATTCTTGGCATTTTTCCGCATTTTTTTTATTCATTTTAAAACGAAAAAAATTAAATGTCAATTTTTTTCAATTTTTCCAATACTCCACTATTATTTTGTAAATAATAAAGCGAAATTTTTCAATTCATTATTTCAATGAAAATTGAAAATTCTGATTCCCTCTAATTTTTTAACAGCTATAAAGAACAATTAAAAATATAAAACAACTGGTTGCAATTCAGATTCCATTCATAAGCTTTACAGTTGTTGAAAAAATGTCAAAATCCATTCCCAACTTCTCTCGTCTGAAAGATTTAATACATGCCCTGATTCCTTGATATAGAGAACATATTTACGCGATCTTATAAACTTATTGACATGCCATTACATAGTATTCAGTTAAAACTAAAAATACATAATGTATACTGCGAGTCCGATCGAACCCCATATAGACAAAGCAGCAAATTCCCTTTTATAATACTTCAAAATACATTCATATCGCATCACTGGCTACGAATGAAATTGCGATTGATAGTGAAAATAGAAATTAATATTACCAACATATTATATCTAGATGGTTTATTGATTAAAAAGGAATTTAGCGCTTTGCCTACATGAGTTTCAATCGGACGCACGGTAATTTCTCAAGCACCCGCCATTCCGACTGAAAGCTCCTTAAGTCCTCATTTTCGTAAATACTAAAATGCTACCTCGTATGCGAAAATTATATAGGATGCTGAAAGCGAATCATATGGCGACACTCGCACGCATTCTAAAATACTCCGACTGTTCTTGCTTTGTTTTAATCTTTCTGTGCATCACTAATTAACTCTTCCACAACAATACAAACCGCTTACAAATTACCCAAATAGTTGAGAAGATCAGGTACTATTTTAAATTCTATTACATCGGCGATCTTATAAAATATAATTACACAAAAAAAGTGATCTACGTAACTGGAATTTTACAATGAAAACAAATACTATAAAACAAAATTAAAAAATAAAATAAGAATTCGTAGCGAGGAAGACAATACCCGAGAGCATACCGAATGGAATAAAACGAGTAAGTGCATAACTGATTGAGAAAAAAAAATAATAATAAAAAAAATTACGTTATAATCGATAGCCGGCGAATAAGAACTGAAGCTTAGGAGCGTAAAGCTCAACGAGTCTAGATCACAGAGAGCTGTTAAAACCGAGAACACATAACTTGCAGAAGGTCGGCACATCTTCGTCGGGCAGTTCGCCGCATTGGTATGGAGTATTGCGAGAATTAGCGAGACAGGTTACACATTTTACCATAGTATATTAGGAGGTATATATTTTTTGCATGTTTTTTTTTCGCTAATAACCACTATAAAACCTGGTTAGATAAATTAAATACTGTTACCTTCGTCGAAGCAGCTCGGATTAATATAACTAAGGAGGTCGGTCTCGGTCATGCGACTGATGTCGGACGAAAACACACCCTCCTCAGTTTTCTTTGTCATTCCTGGAACGTTAACGGTTTTGTCTTGCTTAACGTTCATATTTTTCAGTTCCATCGAGTCCGACGATTTATTGGTTGCGTTGGTCGCCTCGATATCATTTCGAGGCGCGTTCGTAGCGCGCTGATAGGAGGATAGGTCGTCGGTGCAAGCGAGCAATGGGTTTTCGGAGACGCTAGTACGCGAAGGGGAGATGGCGTTGGGCATATCATTACAATTACCATTAGCCCGAGACGTTTCGTTCGTCAAGTACATATTAGACATGGCCGAATTATTTAGCAAATTAATCGCAGACGTGGCGGACTTGTTCGCCGAACGAATGTGATTTTCGGCCGCGCAATTCACCAATTCCTCCAATTTCGGTACCGTATTGATAGCGTTATCGACCATCGGAGCGGATACGAATTCGTTCATAACAGACTCTTCGGATTGCGAATTCATCAACGAAGAACCATCGGCGCCGTTCAAAGACCTCGCCGTCTGATACGTTTTGGAAATGGGCAACGCGTACGCGTCGCTAGAAGCTTTGCGAGCCATTTGCGTCGGACCCTCCATCAACGAGGAGACTTCGTTGAGCATCATAGAAGACTTTACGACGTCCAAAGACGCGACCATTTTATTCTCGTCCAGTTTGTTGTACGACTGGCGTACGCTTTCGGAAGAATTCAACGTACGGGCGTTCTCCAAATTCAGGTAGTTCTGATACATCGGCATGTTCGGCTCGCTCGCGGATTGAGTATTCTTAAAACAAACCGCGTCGCGCGCGTTCTCGTAACTGGCGGAATTTTTCATCGAACAAGAAACCAACGCCTGTTGCGACTTCGCCTCGAACAACTTATCGAACTGAAAGCTTTTCTTTTTCGCATTATGATTATAAGAAGAACAAGCACCGCCGGCGGACGCCGAGTCCGACAAATCGAGCGTAAGAATTTTATCGTTTTTCGGATACGACGACCGGGTCGCCGCGCTAGACAAAACGTTACCGTGCGTCATTACGGAATTCATTTGAAACGTAGGACTAACAACGTAACTGGACGAGTCGTTGCCGTTTAACGCGTTTTGCGAACACGGCAACTTCATACCGCCCATATTCGAACTATCCAACATGCTCATCGAATTAAAAGGTAAACCGTTGCCAGCCGATCGAGAGGTAGCGAATGCCGACAGATCCTCGACCGAGAGTCGAGCCTCCGACTCGTTTTTAACCATCGTACCCGAGTACAGATTAGAAGACGGGTACTCGTAATTGTGGGAATTCGAATACAGATCGGAACACTGAGTGACGGAATTTTTCATACTCGGAACTAAGCACATTTGCGTAGAACGAGCATCTAAATCGGGCGACGTCGCTTGGTATGAGTTACTGCACAATGAGGGCGGATCGGGAAGCGGTTCTAGTTTGGGAACCGCGTCGGATTTCATCTCGGATATCGTACGATAACTAGACGGGTATTCTGCTATCATGGGGGCGCACTCGGACATCGCCGAGTATTGGGGCGACAGATATGCGCGCTGATTCAACGAATTGGGCAACGAATTACCGGCGACGTTTGGAAAATGGGGTATAACGCTCGAGCTTGCGTTCGATACGTCAGCTTTGATATTTGAGGACGGTAAGCCGTCAGAAGCGATCATTTGGGCAGATGGTCTTCTAAGTGGCATTGCTGGCGGGGGCATCATCTTCGAATCATTCTGGTTAAGGGAACAGTTCCCAGTGGTAGGTGAACTGAGATTAGATGCTGGCCATAGCATAACTGGATGCACGTTCTCACAATCATCTGTAAGCAGAATGTGTACATAATCACAAAAAAAGGTCATGTGTAAAGCTACCGTTTCAGATACATATTTACCTTTAGATGACCAACGTTTCGTTTAAGATACAAGGTAAAACTAGTTTCAGTTTCATCTTTACTTTCTAGACAAAAAATCGGTTGTATGCTGGCATAGCGTGGGGTCAACTACAGACAAGTCTTAACCTGAATTAAAACTATATCCTGGATCAAAAATCAAACATTTCATCAATTTCAAACGCTAACAGAGATAGTGCAGTGATTTTGCAAAAATTATCAATTTTATTCCAAATAAATAGATTGTTTCGAATATTTTTTTTTTTATCGACAAAAAAAAAATTCCTCAAGTACAACTTTGATACCGCGCATTATCAAATTTTAGCTGAGTTTTCAACTTAAAAAAAGGCAGCAATTACAACGACACCTGATTTAAGAAGGAGTAATCGGTGGAGGGTGTAGTCTTCAAATTTTTGCGTTTCAGACCATTTGTAACCAAATCGAAACGTCCAACTTCTTGGCATTACATACTTCTCCCTTTTTTCGCGCATGCAGCCAACGGGTATGGATAGAAATCACTCAGAATTTGGTGAGAGTCTTCAAGTGAATACGCGAAAGTTTTTTTTTTCGATATACCTCAAAATGGCGGATTTTTCAAATTTAGAGGGAGACTGGAGGAGAAGAGGGTAAATAGCTCAAAATTTTCGTTTTTGGTCTCATATGAAAGAGTGAGTCACGGACACTCACATATCCAAATTTCAGCGCATATCAAGTGCATTTGGAATGGAGTCTGAGCAAAAATCGGCTTCTTGGGGAAGTTCTTGCATCCCCCACAACTCCTCACCAAATCGACCTGAAAGGGCAAAACACTGTGGGCGCGGTTACTTTGGGACTAGAATATGACACGTTGAATTTGAACCAAAATTGATCAAAAATGGCCGATTGTTAAAATTTGAGGAAAGCTTGAGGAGCCTCAAATTAGTAAAAGTGTAATTAATATAAACTCATTTGATTATTGGCAATAAGAAATATAATATATTCCTAAATTAACCGTCACACATGAGGTTGGAAGGGAAAAGGAGGGGTTATCGACCTCAAAATGTGGTGGGGTACATGATAAATTGAAAAATTTTTATTAAGAGGGTATATGATAAAATGAGACCAAGTGATTAACCTATTTTAATTTCAGCTTTCCAAATGAATTTGGAGGGGAGTTAGAGCAAAAAATGAATTTTGGAGGGGGAAATTTCACGAATCTTCCATATCTCCAGACCAAATTAATTAAAAAGGTCAAACATTGTGTGTGGGATCAATTAGTAGTCAGAATTTGACCTCTTGAATTTGGGTCAAAATATATACAAAATGGCGGATCACCAAAATTTGAGTGGAGCTTGAGGTACCTCAAATTGGCAAAAATGTAATTAATATGAACTCGCATGATTATTTGGGATAAGAAGTATACTATATCTGCAATTCACCTCCATACATGATGTTAGAGGGGAGGAGGGGTTATCGACTCGAAAATATGGTGGGGGTACACGAGAAGTCATGCGATAAAATGAGACTAAGTGACTAACCTATTCTAAGTTTAGCTTTCCCAATGAATTTGGAGGGGAGTTTAAGCAAAAAGTGGCTTTTGGAAGGAAAATAGTTGTATGGAATTTCATGAATCCTCCAAACCTCCTCATCTAATCGACTAAAGCGGTCAAAATTCGAACGTAGTGTTGGAAAATTTGAAAATAATTTGAGAGGCCTCAAATTTCTGAAATTTGAAAAATGTGGTCTGTGATTTTTTACAGAACTTAGTACTAGCAATTGAGGATGACCTGCATACATGAAGAAGTGAGCAACGTTATTTACAAACTTAACAAGTCTCAGTTAAAAACTCAGCTTTAGAAATGCGGTATAACAGATTACATTTTTTTCTCAATTATTAGCGTTATATAAAATTTTATTTGACGAATTCATCGTATCCACCAGTAGCTTATACACAGCGAGATTTCGATAGTTTTTTTTCTCATTTCTTTTTTTTTTCCAATATTAGTACGTATATTATATTTCAAACGCATGTATACGTGATATATAGTAGTATGTACAATGTACACGTGTAAAGGTCTATCGGAGTATTTCAAAAGACCAACACATACGGTTACCCAGCACAGGCATATAATAGTTTTATCGCCGTTCAATAATAAAGACAAAACTGTAATAATCTTACGATGATACACACCTCGGAAGTAACATCCCATCATCTCTTGGAATGATACTCGGCTAGTAAATTTATTCAATTAAAACATAAATACCGAGAAAGTGGAGTAACATGAAATTCACTGTCCTACTCCCTTACCTACATTATACGCAGCCGAAGTAAACCATTATTACCCCTCGAGCTAGATATTTCGATCATAAAATCAACCAACAACGACAATTACATCGAGCGCAAACTGTAACGAAATAAACGACTGCAACCTACATACTGCTTCCACACAAAGTTCGCAAAATTCACCAGTACGAAATGGACTCAGCAATATTCTAATATCGTAAAAACTTTCAAACCGAAAGATCATACGAATCTAAACCTATTTATCCACTGAAATACCAAGTATCGCCACCACGAGCGCTAGTGAGTTACCAATAATGAACCTATCCAAAAGTAAATATCATAAAGCGCAACATAGCCAAGCGTATATAATTTTGACAACAGCGAACACCAAAGTTTAAACGATGATTACCTAGTAAACCCAGAAACTACTCGGAGAAAACTTATAAATAATTCTTCATTTGAACGCGAAATGATCAAAGATTGACTTATGGATTAGATCCATTAGGTAGTTGAAGTACAATATGTTCAGTTATATTGATAACCTTCTTGCTAAATTTTAATCGAATAATTATTTCATCTGTAACTGAATGCATACAGGGCGTTTCACGTTAGTGTAAGCCTATTCATACAACATACAGGGGTATTCATGTGATACTCATGTAAAGACTAAAGAGATGGGTGTAAATTTAATGTGGTAAATTAATTGATAAGCCATCGAGATAATTTACCAATAAGTTACACCGAGATCAGGGAAGGAAAGTCTTTACGTCAGTGATCATGTGACCTCATTAACACAAACACAACTCATTAAATGATTATAGAATGATAATAACGAAAGAGCTAAAAGCGTCCCTTTATGTTTGTGAAGTGTCACTTTTCGCCTCTTTCGTTCGCGATCATATGATGTGTTTGTATTCGTGAAATCAGGTGTCCTCTGACGTCAAACTTTCCATCCTTGAAAACAGGTTTCTTGCATATTTTTCTTCAAATCTACTTGCAAGTGGTATGAAGGATCACATTTTTTCCACGTTGTGCATCTGCATTCATAACTTCAAATCAATTTAACATGAGAGAATTTCGAGTAACATCGATTAATTTAACTTTATTATAGTACACTTTATTTGCTCCCAAATCTCTCCCATTACACTTTTTGACCAATGGTTATAAAAACTTCTTTATTGTAATCAGCTATCACTATCTCTTGCCAAAATATTGTCGACCATTGATAGGACATACTGCATAATCAAAATGTCTGAACCAACATTTTACTGAAATAAGACTCAAATTTCTCAATTCTTAAATCCTGAATGAAGTCAATAATTTCGCACAAATTAATCGTGTAATTACATCAGTCCAGTTATATTATAGATAATGATACCAGCATCAAGTAGCAGAACACATTGGAAAATCTTAAGATTACTTTGTATTAAATAAACCATACGAGAGAATTCGATAAGATTGTTGTTAAAACTTGACAAATGTACCAACAAAGAGATTATCTCACATCATCGATATATTATTTTAAAAGCTATGTAGATTAAGCGCTAAATGAGTAAGTACAATATTATGCCCGAATATTAGCGATATAAAATGAAACAATGAATATCCATTCCAAAATATGAATCATGCAACACGAAACCTTTGAGTAATGAGAATTACAACACAAAATGGCGGCGATTATATATTAATTACTAAGCACAGCGATGCAGAAAACTATCATAAATGAGAAAATAACACTAGGCATAACTCGTCCATTAACTCCATCAACGTACAATTATAATCATAATAGGTAGCAATTTACCCCTATATCATAACAGCTTCTGAAATATATAACGAGTACTTCGATGAAAACACAGATGATCGATTGTTACTCCACTTTCTCATGGTATAAAATAGGTATACGGTAATATTTAATTGTTCTATCGTAATTTCGTATTTAATATCAATGTACATTCAGCAACGACGTGATAAAGATAAAATGCATCAGAAAACAAGATAACTCGAGAACTCTACGACAACTTGTAAATTTCATTCGCGACACGATATAGATAGGTAACAATTTTTTCTACGCAACTAGAATACGAAAAAGATTCAATTCAGATATTGTACAGCATATTACGCTAAACTTTCAGTTCAACTTTCTTCACGATGATCATCGTTTTCCAATTATTCGCCTTAACGTTATTAAACGTCATCTCTACTTATTCTGATTCACGAATAGAAATATGAAACATTCGCGAGATCTACGAGAGGTCAAAATTTCAGCCGTATTTTTTTCTCAAAAGCTTCGAACTTTTCCTGGATACTTACTTCCAATTAATTTTCAAGCGCTTTATTTTCAAAATGTGTAATTTTTTGATATCTATCTCACTTTCTATCGAGTTAATCACACAGAGAAACGATCATTTATGTCATAATGAAATAAATGTTCGAAACTCTATGCGCACGACTTGCATACTACGTCAAGTACTTGTGTTCTCTATTTACATCGACAATGGTCTCAAATAGCAAAACAATGTAACGTATCAACTATAATCTGTATTCTTACATACAGATATTGCCAACATTAAGTAACATCTCTCATACAGTATACTTTTCCGATATCTCTATAACCGCAGAAGAAATGTAGTCGAAGAAACAGTAATCAGGTATATAACATCAAAAAATGCATCTGTAGGGCATTAAACTACAAATTATCATTACATTACAGTCTTATCCAACCTCAAACAAATACACGCACTCTTTTCGGCTAACGAAAATGAACATTTAATCGAGTTTTCTTGTTCCTTCGCTGTTCTAATCGTCTCGTCGCAACCTACGTCGCACCTTGGTTTACACAAATTTCTTTCATTAATCTACAATGCTAACCTGTAGGAGATTTAGGTGTCTTGATCAAGGTGTCGTTAACTTTACCGTTCAGTCCTGTAACAAATTCCAAGCGTACTATATTATTATCTGATGTTAGATGTTTGAAAAAGCTACATTTTTATGATTTTCTTGTAGGTATATAATAACAACGGTTTTTTTTTAACGTATTTGTTAGAATTGAATCGATTTTGATGAACGATGTTGTGAAGTTTTCAGTTAAATATGTGTTGAATACAGATGATCTTGTAGATCCATGGTGTTTTGTATTAAAGTTGTGTTACAGCATGCTAGATATAATGTTCTTTTCATAGAAATGATAGATCATGCACATTGATTAAATTTGATTGCGTTTCGAATCGAATTTTAGTATATTTACATTACAATGTGCTCCATAGTCATCTGTTTAAACTTCAAACAGTAATTGGATTGATTTTCGATTCAATTCCAAACAAATAATAGTAAAAATAACATAGAAATATAAATAACATTATAAATACATCAAAGAAAAAGCCAATCGTTGATGGTTGAAAAAATCAAAAATCATATCACCTTATTTTTAATCACAAATTTCACATCTCAATAAGTTATGTGCAAATTTTATTCTGCGCATAACATACTCACGTGTAAAATTTGTAAAAAGAAATACAGTAGATTAGCGCTATTACTGCGATTAAGAGCAATGTCAGTAAAACAAAAAAATTTTTTTTAATGTCACGAAAGAAAAACAATGCACAAAATATGAGAGATAACAATTCCATTTAGTCAAGTCTACCGTGATGACGTACATATACAATAAGTTTGTACGTAGGCATTCACTACTAACTATTACGACAAGGGCATTTTCTCAACATAAACCGAAGGCAACTATCATCAAACTATAATTTAGCCAAAACCATTTAATAACAACTTTTTAGCCTAATCTCAATTTAGCTTTGTATTACGCAAAATTACTTTCCACCCTTCAAACCTATTTTAGTGAACAGGAATAGAAATATTTTTCAAATGCATCATTAGACCCACCTCTATGATAGAATCTATTCATAAATTTTCTTTCCAGATAACAAACCGGAACCAACCCGAAGATATCGGAGTAATGAAAAAAATGCCAAAAATAAATTTAGTGCCCTAATTTTGTTGAGAATAAAAAATTTCTACGCGTAGAACCCTCTTAAACCAAGAAAATATGCTAAATGGCTAAAATGAGTCCCAAGCATTTTTTTTTTTTTGTGAAAAAACAAAGAACTTCTATGACGTTCAGGAATACCTTCCATTTACTAGTGCTCTAATTTTACGAGCCAATGCCATAAAACAAAAAGTTTATAAGAAAATGTGTTATCTTTGAACAACATTACGTTTTTACGATTTATTAACCCCACTAAGCCATCTAAACCATCAATATATTCGAGGAAGAAAGATGATAAATTTTATCAAGGATACCAAATAATTTTTTTCCATACTGCATAAGATGTTAGATACTAAAGTGAAAAAACAGAATACTAAAAATCCGTTTGATTACAGATTTATCATTTAGTATATCAAATATAGCAACATTAGTTACTCCACATGGAATACCTGTTCAGATCACGAAACTATTTGTAAGACTGCGTGAATACAGATATACCCACTAATAATCTGAAAACTGGTAGACTCGACTGCTGGTACTTGTAGCATCAAAGATTCGCTTTTTCTTTCAAAACATTCAATGCAATTTTTTTACATGACTGTTGAACCTGAACTAACTGAAAAACAACACTTCAATAAATTATATTCCTGGCTAAAAAGAAGTATTATTTTTGTACGCGAATTTCCAATAATTAATGAAAATTGCGCGGTAATGCTGAAATATATAATTTTAGAATATCCTATTCCCTTCGCATTTTCGCTCAGTTAAAGAAAAAAACTAATTGTTTCCTTCCAAGAGCCAAGTAATACGAACGATAAAGACAATATACACATTAATATATTGTACATATGATATCTATCAACTGAAAAGTGAAAATCGATTAGATAAGATGCAGATAAAATTTACACACAGCGTTACAGATGGTCGATGACGTATTCATTGAACTTTACGTAATATATATCAGATACGGTGAAATTTTGCCAAATAATCGAGAAAAGGTATATTCGAGTATACATAATATTTCCAGATACGAATTAAAAACACATTGTATTCGGAGATAATTATTGCAGATGTGTTGATGCGTTTTCCTCTACATATTTATTTAACCAGAAGATTATACTCGATTGATTCTGTCATCCTATACAAATACAATGCTGATAAATTCCAAAGCATTTATGCTTGAGGTTGCGTTCTGATGATCCTTCCGCGACGAAATCGCATCGATAAAATCCTATCATTAAGACTAAATCAGTTCGACGATCTTTCGTCTCCGTTAAATCCGGTTATATGCTTTCGATTCATCTCCGGCACTCGTTCACGGATATAACAATGATATTTAAGATGCGTGCGTTCCTCTTGATTAATTTGGACGATAAAATGAACTTCTGTTTATTTCCGATTCCTTGGTGGCATACGATTTGCGTTATTTATCTCATCAGATATTCTTTCTGAATATCGATTTAAGGTTCGATATTGATGCGATTATCAGTACAAAGGGAGCTGAAGAAATAACGATATAGGTAAAGATAGTTAATTAAATAAACACGTTGAATAATCCATCCAGAGATATCTTCAAGATATGGATGATACGATACAGGATGCGTGAAACTAACGCTGATAATCCTTTAAAGTATGGCCGACGTTATAAATTTTCGAGCAAAATTTCACCGTATTAGCTGAAATAAATAATCAATAAAAATGAAACAATATAATAAAAAATTAAATCGATCCTAACCGCTGCTAAATAAAAGAATTATTATGATGATGGTACGGGCACGTATACATGTACGTAATGGTATAAGGGGGGCGAGACAATCTAATGGGGTAATGGTCGAGGGGTAAAGGAACTGGTGGGAAATCAGATAAGAGGCAAAAACAGACTGAGGCAGACTATAGCAGATATTTTCCTTTTTAGAGACAAACTGTATTCTCGAATGAGAGGCCAAAAAAAAATACAAAAATTTTCCCGAATTGAAGTGTTTCGTGTGTCTGTGTGTATGTAAAAAAAAAAAATGAAAAAATAGAAAAAAATATGAACTTATAATATACGGTACATCAATAAATGTACCTAAATTTTGTAATTTTTCAAGTCCTACGACTTAATAGTTCGTACTTGATTAAAAAAAAAATAATGTATGTGTTCTCTTCAACTACCGTTTTCGCGGTATGTGTATGATGTACGATGGGTGTGATAAATGTGTACTAAATTGTGATATTGTTGTGTACGAAATGTGTGCTACGCGTGTACGCGACAATGCGTTTTCTGTGTACATTTGTGAGAAAAAAATGTCCATGCTTAATACTGTTAAAGACTTGCATTGAAATTACTATGTAATTTGTGTAGCTGTATTATTATTATAAATTGAACTGTATGTATATTTTTTACACTATTTAGAACCTGGCATTAAGGAGAATTTGGTTGGCAGCTAATGTCCAACCATTGAAGTCGGATGATTGCACTTGCGGTACACGAAACCACCACGTGTCGATAAATCTAAAAGTACTGCGAACATGGGAGGAATCCAAAGAAATGTAAGGTCAGTAAAATATTCAAATTATTTCACACAAAATAAACATAAGAAAAAAAGACATTATAAATACGCAAGAAAACATATGATGATAAATGAAAAAGGAAAAAAAAAAAGGGAAAACATTTTTTCTTGTATAAATTTCCCCTTTTTTTATGCTGCAAGCGAATTACTATCATAATTAAAGTAACATCTGACCACGGCATCAATTACTTTACGTTTTATTTCGAGAAACCGCCAATAAATGAGAAGCCATGCTTATCGCATACATGTTTCAAAACAATTTGTACTGCTAAACATAGCATATAATTATTGTTAGTATTTAAATAAAAATTATCAAATAAATAATCGATAGGTTAACACATTACCTACTTTTTGTTACCGTTAAAAACAATACCACGAAACTAATTACACATCGTCGCTCACAGGATCAATTAAAATTGACCTAATTACGATTGAATTTCCATATTAATTTTCTACCACCTTAACGATGATTCGAAACATTATTAATATTAAGAAGCTTTCTTCAATATGAAATCAATGTACCCGATTCATCATCAGCTAAAAACGCTGTTTTCCCATGTCACATGTAGCACAAATACCCAAAATGAAAAAAATAAAAACATCCATATCACCACGTTTTAAATACCCAAAAATAAAAAATAAAAATCCAAAGAAAGAAAAACAAATCAAAAATCAAATCATTCTACGTCACACTCGCTGATTCGTTAAAATGGACAATTCGATACCACCGATCACACGAATGCAAAATCATCTGATTCTGAAAAATGTGATCAAAAACACATTCACGCAAAATTTACGTACAAATGAAATGGCAACAAGCTACTTTGTGTGTGTCAACGACAGAGAAGTATAATATGCATGCAACACTGTCACAGTGTATCTGTATTGTAAAATATGTGACTTAACTTAGAAAAAAAAAAAAAAAAAAAAATGCCAACTAAAATAGCAAAATTAGTAACTTTTCTGGCTTCTTCGAAAAGTACCGCCCTTCCATAATTATTTTTCAAAACAATTATTTATCTTTTTTCAATACAGCAAAATTAATCTAAAAAGGGTTGCATTAATGAGAAGCTAATTTCGCTCGATTTACACCGCAGCATTCCACGTCGAAGTGAAATTTCACAAAAAAAATGCTTTTCAAAAAGCGTATAATAATCGAAAATAAAAAATACGATGATCTCAACGAAACACTTCTCCGTGGTCAGTTGGTTTACATCACGAAAAAAAAACAATTCGATAGATCGACTACATGAAAAAAAACTCATTACTACAACCCGATTCACATAAATCTGCAAAAGAAGAAAAATATATAACAAATACGTCGAGCCATCAATACGACACCAACACAACCGTGAACTCCCGCCAGCACTATATCAAACCAAACTCACATATATGCAAATGTCGACTAAAAAATAAATGGAAAATAAAAATTGTGGATGAATGTTGCTTTACTTACCAAGCCCACTTCAATGCTTTAAATGAGAAGTTGATAAGTCGATCACAGCTAAAATCAAATTCAAAAAACAAAATAAAGCGCCAAATTATCGATTAGAACAACAAACACAATTGATTAAGAAAGACATAGAAGAACAATGTCTAATCAGAATATTAAATTCATTACATTTTCTTGCTGTTTGAATTCAGTAGAGAAAAAAAATTAATAACAGGAATATGAAGCTGGCAAGAAGAGAAGAAGAAACCGAAACGAAATTACGAATACTACGTGACTGCATCGTGGACGATTCGAATAAATAGAAAGTAAACTGCGTGTATAGATACCTTTGATATTAGACGTACCGCAGGAAAATATATCCGTTCATTGAACACTCGACGACGTGGTAATGTAGAGCGAATAGTTGGGGGTCGAAAAAAAAATTAAAAAATAAAATCGTATATTCGGGGTTTTTGTGCGTGAGAAAAACATGATGATAAACCGTCGTACGAGTAGAGATCGCAGACCGACTATTTTCATGAATGCATGAACGAAACTTGAATGCTTATTCAAACATTCGAAAATGTAATTCTGCTATCGGCTGCAAAATATTAAAAATGTTATTTTTATAATAGCATTAGGTAACTAATATGTGGCGCGTAAAATGTTCCAAAATTATTATTCGAAGCATTTTTATACAATACAAATACACATAAAAAAAGCAACCTTAAATTACATGAAATAAATTTTGCCACCATTAAACCGTTCTCGAATCATATTCATTTCAAAATATGAAAAAATCTGAAACCGCTTAAAACCGAAGCAAGTGTTATCCAATATATAATACTGATTGAGCTCTCACAACCGTAGGATACTAAAAGAGATGGGTAAGATCGAGGGTCGCCATACCGGTTCATTAGAAAGTAAATGAACAGATTTTTTGTACGCGGTAGTAAATAAATCGACAACTTTCGTTAGGCTTTTATTACTTTCGTCTATCGTCAAATCGTTGGTTTACATTCGGCTAAACCGATATGGCGGACCTCGATCTTACCCATCTCTTCTAGTACCTTACCAATTGCAAGAAGAGCTTATATCTATATTTCGTTATCAATTTGCTGTATTTATATTTAGAACATGCAAAAAAATTAAAAATCGATATTATTATTATACTTCAACCTTCGCTACAAGATCCAACAAAAACAGCCGATACATGCAAGTGAACGAGGATGATAAATTATAAAAATTCGTATTAAAGGAATTACTCTTTCATTATGACAATTTTTGGAATAATTTCGCGCTTGCTTATTTCAATCTGTGAGAAAATTCGAATTTTAGAAGCAGTTTCAAGTTCTTTCGGTAAAAAAATTTCATCAGCTTACTGATTCAGTAGATGATAAATATGATTCAATAAAATTTCCAAATAACTGGTATTTTTTTTTTTTTTAAATAATTTTTTTCAATATTTTCCTCATTTTCAAAATCAACGGTCTTAACATGATATTTTATTTAACCGAATACGTTGTCATTCTGTATTTCTTTAACGAGAAAAAAAATCAAAAAACTTTCGTACAAGATTAATTTTTGCTTAAATTCTACTTCACAGTTTTCCGAATTTTCAATCGTCAATCAATCGAATGAGGAAAACAGGAGTCAATATTTTAATTTCGTCGAAAAAAAAAAAAAAGAAAAAAAAGAAAGGTTAATTTATCGAAATTAAACACAATAACGTAACCCCCCTCGGAGACAAAATTTATTTCATAATTAATTCTAAATAGTAATCATTTTCAATAACATAACACGCAACTTAAATTACCTTAGAACAAATCTTAGGCTATTCTTAAGGATAAATACGAACTACGATAGGTTCGAGGTAGATAATTTGGGATCACGTGATTAAACATAACATCACAACGGTTTTGACACTACCGTGATCAAATGTTACATCAAAAAACACGAATAAAATGATTCAATAAATACCTGCGTTTGGATCTGGATCTATTGAAATATCCGGTTTCAACAGGCCAGAGTCGTTTTTGGCGGTCGGAGGACTCGTTACTCTAGGTACAGGATTCGAAGGCAACGTTATAGGAGCAACCGGACTTACGACCGGTGCCATAGGTGTATAGGTGAAAGTATGAGGTTCGCCGGCGCGATTACCAGATATCACAGTGATCTTAGCTGATACCGCTTCGGTAATATCTACATTCTTGTATGCGGGAACAACGCATACCAGATGTGTCTGCGAATGAAAATTAAATCAGTATGATAATTACGTACGTGTACACGTTATCGATGGCGAATAGCGGAACTAACTTGTTGTAGGAATTCCTTATCCGGAGTCACCGTTTGTTCCCAATCGTCGGTGTAAAACCGTACGTGGGTGTCTTTCAAGAAATTCTTACCAAGTATAAACAACTCTTTGCCTCCATTCGCCGTGCAATTAGTCAGCGATTTTTTACAAATTTCTGGTACGCCGGGGGGTTGAGCTGCGAAATTATAAGTATTAGTACGCAGTTCGAATAACGTAGGCAATTTATACAGCGGTGAAGTGAATGTAATACTCACTGCAGGCGATAGGCTGTGATGCTACTTGCAACGTTTCGGTACTACCGTCTTCGTTGGTGATGACAGTACGAAAGACCATTCGACAACGAGTTGATTTCTTTTTACTACGAGTCGAACATTCGTCCGGGAATCTGTGCTCCACGTCGACATTTCTTTCCTTTAGGATACCCACGCAGTCGCACCTAAAGTGAGGGGAAAAAAATTAAAAAATACGTAAGCAGCCATTCTACTTCATTAGAGGCGAATTTCTAATATGCTGGTATTGCTGGTGACTCCTAACATCCCTTGAATGCAGCATCAAGTTGCAATTGTTAGTTTAATTTTATATGTATTATTTCTTTATTTTAGCTGCGTAAAAGTCCCGTAGACAGGCGCATGTAAATTATAAATTTCTCTTCATCTCGATAAAATTCCCTCACCCAACGGCACGTTTAAAAGTGAGGGCTTCTTCAAAAAAAAAAAAAAAAAAAAAAAATGCATTTTAGTTGATACTCATCAAATAGGACTTATGTACGTACCTTTGCCAAATTTTGGGATATTTATCACTTCGAAGCTATTATGATTCAAATTCGAGGATTTACGCAATTTGAACTCTCAAAGCACATTAGGTAAAGAGATATGGATATTCAAAAACATTAATTCATCACTCGATTTCTCCTACTGCACAGCTTTTGCCTCACTCTCCCTCCCTCCAATTTCACTCAATAGGTTAACACTTTGATATATTAGTATCCAACGTATTTATAGGTAATTTAGAATTTTGATGATTTTACTGTCTCTTCAACCTCGCTCAAAAAAAAATGCACTAACGTTTTGAATGAAATTAAAAACCTAAAATAAATATTTTTATAGTTTTATCGCAACATCACTGGCTAAATTTGTAGAAAATTTTCCCATATTGATCTATAAATTTTGAAAAAGTTAATAAAAAAGTATCTACATCAAGGGTATAATCGAGGGTAACCTATTTTGAGCCAATTTTTTTCTGCCCACTTAAAATTGGCTAATCTTTCAAGAACTAAAAAATAGTTATTGTAGAGTGAGAAAAAAAATAACAAAATTTCTGAATCACGAAAACATTATATATAAATAGAGCTGTTTTATATCGAGTAAACTGAGTTTTATTTTTTTATCATTTTTAATTAGCAGAAAAAAATTCAAGCTACTTCTTTCCAAATTTTTGTAATTTATTTCCAACAAAATTGAATAAAAATTGAAAATTTCTAAACGCTTCTCCCCTGAAGATTCATGCACCTCATAGTTCTGCAAAAAAAATCATAATAACCCCACTGATCTACACAAATATCAAATCGACACTGGCTAATCAAATGAAAATGATAAACTTACAAAGATAATATCTCAACCATTTCATAAATGTGATATACTGCAAAAGGTATCGACTTTATTTAAAACTCAGCTGAAAATACGCTGATCTTTCACGTAATAGAGTCATAAGATAATAACAAGATACTTTCACGTGACGATAAAAATTGTCGTACATTTTTAGTTAGTCGAAATACATACACATATAAAATACATAAGTATGAACAACATATACATTTCTAGTTTTTGAAATAAATTTCAAAGTGGACAAAATGTTGAATGAAAGTGCTACTATATTTTTACCTATCAAAAAAAGTGGGAAGTCCACGAAAAAAATTCCACTACTGAACGAACATTTTTGAAAATTTTTCGAACATTGCTCCAATACGATGAAATATATTTAGAAACTGAATATCAATTTTATAATAGTAGTACAGGGAAATAAGCCCATTTTTTGAACAAACCTGGAAAAAAATGGTAGTGAGCTGAATTTCACATTATATGTGCAGAATGGTGTCCTTAACAAGGTATAAAAAGTTGTCACAGGGTTCTACGTCAAAATAAGTTATATCAAAAAATGTTCCCCATTAAATTTCCTACAAAATGAGTGAGACAGTTTTCTCAAAAAATCATTAGTAAGCCCAAAATGGGGAGGTCAAAATATACCAATTTTTAGAATTCCCTTTCGAAAATCACTTCTTTGTTTATATCTTCTACACGGTGCGTCCTACGCAAAAATTGTTAATATTGAAAAATATTTCACGTTCAATTTTCTATAGAGTACAAGAAAAACTTTTCCCAAAAAGTAATAAAAGGGTCCAAAATGGGGGGCCCAAAACACATTATTTTGGAACAATTTATTCACATATGTTCATATCTATCATCAAGTGACCTAGGTAGGTGATGAAGATGAACAAGTAATTTTTCCTGATGATTCCCCTCCCCTTCCTCCTCCCTCCTTTAGAAATTCTTCTCCAGATTTACATTATACAACAATAAAAACTAGCATTACAAAAACATTTTGCACTACCTAATTTTCTATTATTTCAAGACTGAAATGTTCGAAGCTGTGTGGTTACTGTTGTGGAGCTGATTACACGAATAGTATGGAGGTGGAAATGAGTGATGAAGAGGGAATAGATGATCCCGAACCGAGTTGAAACAAATATTTCAAAGTATATCTGTAGTTTTTTTTTTTTGTTCTATAATGTAATTTTTGATATAACTTATTTTGACGTAGAACCCTTATTTTCGGAGATATTAGCAAAAAATTGTTGAAAAACTGTTTTTTGCGGGGTTTTAGCCCCCTCCAGGGGTTAGCTCATCCCCTACGGGTGACAACTTTTTATACCTTGTTAAGGACACCATTCTGCACATATAATGTGAAATTCAGCTCACTATCATTTTTTTCCAGGTTCAATCCTTATTACCCTGTACTATAGTCCCTAGATATTACTATGACATAATGAAAGTTACCAATAAACAAATAAATAAATAAGTAAATAAATAAATAAATAAATAAATGAAAAAATGAAAATTAAAAAAAATGTAATAACGAGATAAAATATGACCAAGTTTTTCATTTTTTTCATTTTTTTTTTTTTTTTTTTTTGTTAATGTATAAGTGTTTTCACCGCCTTTTTCCATCAACAATCCGTAAAATGAATTCTTCATCGAATAAATTTGACGAATTTCCAGGAAAAAAAAAAGAAAAAAAAATGTAAATTTTAAACCTAGATTCTCCCTCACATGAAATTAACTGCTGTGTTCACCAATACTGAAATCAAATTTTCGATGACAAGTTACAAGTCGGTACATCACTTCCACCCTACAGGCACATTTAATCGTCACGTGAAACCACATATCGTTGTAGTAAATTTGAAAATACAAGATACATACGTAACAGTCATATCCTTGGTGGGCTCGACATCGATTTCGATAACCACCGTGCCATCGACATTCTTCTCGACACAAGGCGTCGAATTTTTACCGGTCACCCGGCACGCTTGATAAAACATATGTGGCGCTACGCGCCCTTGGTCGCTACCGATGAATACTTGTAAAGTAGTCAATCTATTGTAACCCACGACCTGCAAAATAATCGCGCTATAATATTCGTCGTCAAAACAAACCAAAACTAGTACAGAATCCGCACTACCTTCACGATAGGGAAACTATTTCCCGTGCGATCTTTCACCGCTCCGCGACTGCCTTCGGTTTGGTAACGTGCTCTGTGCTGCTGTTCAGGTTGATTTACAATCTGCAGGCTGACTTTGCCGTTTCGACTGGTCGAGCTGAGTTGTGAGGTTAACGTTACCGGATCGGAGAGACGTTTCGCAGGCACCAAAGATCGGCGAATGCTTTTAGAAGGAGATGGTATTGAGCTCTGCATACCGTTCGATGCGCTGCGGACAAAATTCCAACATGAGTTAAACGAAAGATGGTAAGTATTGGACACCTAAGTATTCTTCGTGCCTGAACACTTCGATATTGACCTCTCCGCAAGAGTTTCAATTTAAACTACGGTGATCTATGATATGCTAGTTGTCGAATTCGAATAAAAATGGACAGGTGTTTAATTCCAGTCTGGCACACTTGAATAATATTCTCACTCATACGTCGAACAAATCGCTCCTTTAATAAACCTACATCTGTTTCGAGAAACGAAATTCGTTACAATGAAGAGATACATACGTGAAAGCAATTCCATAACAATCAACTTAATATACACGTATGTCTGTGAACCTTTAATAATTCAATCTAATTCGTATTACGTGCTAAATTTTCAACACATTCAATTTTCATGATGCGAAGAAATTCAAGGGCATTCATCGTCAGCGATTCCTTCGTTATTAATGGCAAATTTGAATGTATTTAATATTCCTCATATTGACTCGCATGGGTTTTCAATTGAAAATGGAAAGGTGATAATCTACATTTAAACCTTGGTATCTATATTGAGGCTGATTATTGAAAAAAAATGCTTATACACTCTCATTTCATACGCATCACATAGGGCATATTTTTATGAATATTTCTCATCGTGAACATTTTTAAATAATTTTTGTACAAAAAAAAAAATACAATCTTGTCGCATTTGGGTGCATCAAAAATACACGATGAATTTTTTTTTCTCTCATAATATTTCTAAAAATGTTCCTTTTAAAGTACTAAATACATAAATTTTATGCAATAAAAATAAAATTATAATTATTTTTTCTTATATTTTTTCATTATTTAGTAATGTAAACGGGTAATTCTCTGAAAATGTCCATATTTCGATGTCTTTATTTTTCTGAAAAAAAAAGTTGATATTGGGAATTTTTTTGATTGGGATAGTGAGTATATGTGTCCTTGATGTCATTTATGCCATTCGGCTCAAGTCATGTCCCCCTGGGGGGGTAGGGGGACTTTTTGAAATTTTATTACCCAAAACCTAAGAACTTCTTAGGCCGTGGCTGTTGATTCTCGATTTTGTGGCTTATTGTAACTCAGCCGTAAGACGTCCTAGGAACTTGAAACAAAAGGGATATCGAAGATTAGTAAGTACATATAATATTCACCTATTCAATATTCTCTTAAACTGACTGTTAGGAGCTCCTTAGTAAATTTTTGGCGAATTCTCTCAGGTCGTGGCTGGTTGGTTTTAATCTTGAGCCGTGGCGAAGTGTCTTTTTATGACCATGGCCTAAGAACTAGTGTCTTTTTTCGAGAGACAGCCATTAACACCTAAATTAATAACATCTTTGTTAGTGTATCCCCATTAAAATTGATTTAGAATGGCAAAAAGACACTAATTCCTAGGCCGTGGTCGTAAAAAAAACACTTCGCCACGGCCTAAGATGAAAACCAACCAGCCACGGCCTAAGAGAATTCGCCAAAAATTTATTAAGGAGCTTCTAACAGTTAATTTAAGAGAATATTGAATAGGTGAATATTATATGTACTTACTAATCTTCGATATCCCTTTTGTTCCAGGTTCCTAGGACATTTGATGGCTGAGTTAGAATAAGCCACGGCCTTACCACAAAAACCGGGAATCAACAATTTTTACGAATTTTGCTTTCCGACTGTGATAAATAAATGACATTTCACATTTCGAATGCTGGCAGTGTATTCTCATGATGTCAAGGAAGCATTGTAACCGCAAAGAAAAACGAATTATAAAATCATTGCCGCAGGAGAAGCAAACAAAAAACGCCACGGCCTAGGAGTGTATAAACCATTTACAGGTCTTTGAACCTTCCTGGAGGTCAAGCAGGGAAACTTTGGACATCATTTTGAGCGTTAACATACACACTCAACTATCCTGAGCAACTTTGCTAAGTTTTTCCTCAAAAAAATATTAATTTAATCACATAGGGCATATTCTTTATGAATATTTCTCATCGTGAACATTTTTAAATACATTTTGTAACAAAAAAAAATAAATTCTTGTCGCATTTGGTGCATCAAAATACACCGATGAATTTTTTTTTCTCTCATAATATTTCTAAAAATGTTCCTTTTAAAGTACTAAATACATAAATTTTATGCAATAAAAATAAAATTATAATTATTTTTTCTTATATTTTTTCATTATTTAGTAATGTAAACATTAAAATTCAACTTTACTTTAGTTCCTATTTTATTAAGTTGCAACTATCGGTTTTTTCATTTAGATTCTATAGGCTCATTTGCCTTTATCTTTTATATTTAATTATTTAATTTTATTTATTTATTTAATTTTGTTTTAATTAAAAAAATTTTATTAATTTTAATTTTTTTAAATTAAAGAAAATTTAATTAATTTTTTAATGTTTGTGGCAGTAGTAACCCCCCTCATCCCGCTCGCGTGACAATCTCGCATAGGTGCTGGAAGTACTGAAACTTTACTTATGTAGAAGTTTTTTTCCATTTTTGTTGAAAATTCTTTCGTTGTTTTTATTTTTTGAAATTATATATTTGTATATTATTTTTCGACATTTAAACATTAAATTAAATTTTATTCTAATTTAATTTTTGATAAAAAATTTTGAATTTTTTTTTTCAATTACATTTTTTAAATTTTGTCATACGAACATCAACATTTAATTTAATTTCAATTTTTAAACTCCAACTTTTCCAAATCCGAAATCCAATACATTTTAGAAAATGATCCCACTCGTATACTTCACCTACTGAATTTCCTCCACTCAACTTATACCCACTCCTTAATCTAACTCAAATACGCCTCTAGCCCAGTGCTGTACATGGCGTCAATTTATACTAAAAGAAAAAAAATATATATATTCAAATTTTTTTTCAAATCATATTTCTTCGTTATTATGTGATTTGAATATTAAAATTTAATTTTACTTCAGTTTTAATTTCAGCAAAAATATTTCAATTATTTTTTTAAATTATATTTTTTCATCATTTTGACACTTGAACACTTAAATTAATTTCAATCAATTTTATTTTTAGCAAAAATTTTTCAATTATTATTTAATTTTCATTTTTTTTATTTGTTCATTTGTAATTCTTGTTCAAATATAATACTTTTTATACTGGCGTCAAACATAATAAAATTTTATTTCATTTCAATTTCATTTTTATTAAAAACTATGCACATATTCCTAATGTAACTTCTTATAAATAAAGAAAAAAAGTTATCAAATTTTTACTTTGCCATTCTTCAGATTGACAAATTATATCAAATTTACTCCAAAACAGTTTTTCTTTCATCTAATAAATTAATTTTCTATGATTGTACGCCTTTTCTATTAATGAAAGCCAGGCATATTCAAACTTACAGATAATGCTGCTAATTTCTTCACATTTACTCTTCATGAACGAAAATTTAAAGTCAATTTACGTTGCTCTAGCCCCATTCAAAATTTAAATGAACCACCATTTTAAATGAGATCCAAAATTTGAAAAAACCTCCCTCCAGAACAATCAACATAAATCACTCAATGATCAAATTTTGAGAAATTTTTTAATACAAATAGTTGAACATTATTGCCATATGATCACAAATGGTTAAAAATGTAAAAATATCAATACCCAGTTGCTTTCCTGAGCTCTCCTCAAACAACGCACACTATTAATAGTTATCGTTTTTAGTATAAACTCGGATAAAAAGTAACTATGAAATTCCTGACCAAAGTGAAAAGGATGTTTCCCAAATCCGAAGCAAAAACCGTATCTTTTTGGCTTTCCGACGACCAACTAGGGTACGAAAATTCAGAATAAACGAGCATTATAAAAATACAAAAATAAAAACAGACCGCACACTCAACATTACAGATTCAAATTCGATCACTGAATTTTGCCCTATCATCGCCATAATCAAGGATGGGAATGAAATTCTATAAATTAACATTTTTTCTGGTAACCTTCGCTTTCACTCGTTAAAAAAAATCTATCTTGAAGTTTGCACTCATGAAATAAATCGCTGATTTCGCTATCATATTCAATCAGGGAAACTATATGAATAGCTTTTTCTTCGCAAATGCTCACTCAACCGTATGTTCTGCTAATGACTGAATCCGCAAAAAGTAGATACTTGAGTACTTGACGTCGCTTACGCTAATTACTCGCGAAAATGTACAAATACTCGAGAAACCCCTATTATACGATAGCTGCACTTTCCATTACGGCGAAATAAGCTCGAACATCAAATACACACATTGACATCGAGGAATAAACAACCTCATTCAGATTATGTAATCTTTTATCAATAATACTCGATATGTAATCGATTACCCGTATTCCGCGGTTACCGCGAATGAAATAATTATCTACTTCGTACAAATAAAACGATGAGACTTAATCTCCTACTGAGGTAAAGTATGAAGCATCGATTTGATACATAAAATGGCCACCGCGATACAGCTTAATCACCTAAATTCGAGATGATTATGTAAATCTTAAATGCAAAATAAAGGATTTCACATTTTCACAAGCGCGGAAGAGTACTACATTCAAGTGAATAAAATCGTATGAAACTCAATTCAAATGTAAAATTTGATCCAATAATAAGACTTCTAATCGAAAAATTATTCGAAATACATTATCACGCAGCGAGTCATTCAATCCTTTGCGAAACCATTTGATAGTTTTTTGTATAACATCAAAAGATTAACGTATACATTATACACCTAGTAATACACTATGTTAAACGACATCGTGCCTCGTACAAAGCTAAGAAATATGAGTAGATGGAAAGAGCAGAAGAAGGTAAATATGACCAGAGCTGAACAAGTTCTCACTATCGCTCAAATTACTGCATCCCTGAAATGAAAGCTGATGTAGACATCAGTATTCCTTAAAACCGCACAAACGACATCTTGCTTAAACTGAAATAACAGACAGCGCCTTAATATGTAGCAATACGCCATTTACTACACATATGTCATATAAGTTGCCTATCTTTAAAAAAATCAAAAAAAGGCAACTACCGTAATTCTTCTGAAATTCTATTTAAATACTAATGGCACACCAGTATTTACCTTAAAAGTATTTTAGAATATAATCGATCTTTTCAAATCATTAAAAACATATTTAAATATCATACAGATATCATATACATTGCAAAAACATAGTTTGATATCAAATTGGGAGGACATTTGACGATATTATGAATATCAAATAGACCATGATATAGCTACACGTTTGTTATACAGGACCCTTCCATCTACCTTGACAACTGTAGCGTGTATGAGAACTCCGAATTAGAATTTGATGAAACACATCACAAAACGTTTATTTAAAAACTTTACACAATTAAACTTTTCATTAAAAAAACCTTCTGAGAAGTTAAAGTTATGAGTGGAGACTGCGGTGCCTTACGCCCCCGTTCCCCAGAGGGGACTTTCGCGCTACCTTAGCCCGACATCTCTTCTGCGTCAAATCTCGAATCAAAAAATTATAACACTCGCTTTATAAGGCATGCTGGGAACTGATTTCCAATGCATGGACGACAAGCGTTAACCTAGTCGTCCACACAAACGGAAAAACCCATACTCCCACTAATAGTGACAACAATAACGCTACACAACTTAGTTTGTTCTGTTTCTATCCTTCCAAAATTATTCCATTTTTACGTTCTAAAAAACTATTTTATTTATATATATATTTTTTTTAAATCCGCCATGAAGTAGCATTATAGCTTCATACGTCGTTTCATGAATTCACTATCGATCACTATCGACCACAATTAACAAAATTATATTCAACATTACTTACCAAATGGAATTCGAGTTTCCCAATGTTACATGCGACAGCGGAAAAGAATACGGATCTCCAAGATCATTTTGTTCTTTGATACCATCGATTCGATGACGTTTAGAATTCAAAGAATAGGAATTTTCAATAGCTCGTTTCTACAATGGTGACATAATCAGGCGATTAATCATATTTGACAAAAGTAACCAACAATTTGATAATTGAAAACTCTCTTTATAAATACAAATACGCATTATACGTAATTTGGCAGCACTACAGCAAACATATTTCATTTTATGGATTTGGCAGACTACGCCAAATAGTCTCTTGAAAAATGCTCCTATCCTCTTCCCCTTCCCCAAACATAGCAGAAAATTTGTCGATAACTTTTTTTACGCGATTAGAATGACATTTTTTTGAAAACGTGACTTCACAGAAATAAACACAATTGAAGGTATTTCGATAAAAATCAATTTCAATGGTAATTTTCATCACATGGGTAAGCTGAACTTATTTCTGCAAAAGGCGGCTAAGCTATAATCATTACAGGTACTTACAGATTTTTATTACTTGGAAGGCTTCCCTTTTATTTTTAAAATTTAAATAATATCTTGGAGCTCATGCATGATTATCGTTTATATGGCTTTTGCATAAATGAGTTCAACTGAGAAGGCAACGAGTAGGTATCATCATCAAACAAAATCGAATGAACTAGTATAAAGATAGCGAAAACTTCAAAGACTGTCAAGTGGCACTACAAAGCTGTAGAAGCTTTCAATTTAATACTAAATTACATTTTCACATCACTTTGGTTTCTGCCTCGTTCGATATCAAATTTTTACAACAGTGTCAATTTCCGCGCCATTGACACCAAATTATCCCACCTTCGATTCTAACTTAACGAATGGCTTCAACCTTGATTTTGTAACCTGAGCGTGGAAATCTCAGCTATTTTATTCATTCGGGGAACTCTCGTTTTCAAAATCGCGAACCTCTATCGTTATTCGTGGTAATTCGAATTCCGTTGTGATACGATACTCTAAACGCGGAATTTTCTTCAACAAAACCCACAAATTTCAATTTCAGCGTTTCCTTCTCACCATTAAATCCACATCGAGAACCATTTTAGCAATTAATTTCGATTCAGATTATTCGAGTAATTAGGTTGAGGCCAAAATTAGTGGCGATTATATGCGTATACCTAAATTCTAATTTACATATCAACATTGATCACAATGAACGTCATACACAAAAAAATTATCGAAATATCGACGCCCTGAACACTTCTCATTCGTCGAAGGAAATGTAGTCAGGTACACTGATAACTTTAATAAGTCCTCGGCGCTGTACGAAAACCAGTTATAACCAGTATTAACATCGAACGTTATTCACAAATTTATCGTAATTACTAATAATACACTCACAGCGTGAAAGACACTGCTGTAAACGCGTTGAATATTTACAAATACCTTAATAAACGCATATTCACCTGCGAACTGGCGAATCTAAACACCGACGGATGAGGTATGGCGGAATTATACAAATAATCCGCGTTGTTATCTGTACCAAGGCCAGAATCATCCGAATTATCGCACGGCGACGTTTCTCTCAAGATTTCGCGTTTGGATCCTGCAAAAATAAACGAAATCACAAAAAATTAAACAAATATACGCGGAAAGATAAAATTATAAAACTGTAAGCAGTCATGCTGCATTACTGAAGCTGAGTTTTTATGGGGGAACATGTTCGTATTACCGCACAATGCAGTTATTTCTTCACATACATACTCAGTACAGAGACTAGAAATAATTCTTGTATCCTTCGATATCGCCTTAGAAGACGACTGAGCATGTCGAGAATTTTCAAACTGGGATATTTAAGAAAAAAGCTGAACAGACATTTCTTATTATGGGGGCTGCTCAAACTCGCAGATAATGCTATAATTTCTTCACACTTAAGCCCAGTGCTAAGACTGGAAACCTCTACTTATTCTCTATAAAACCACCTGGATGGTTGGATTATGTCTATGATGTACTTCTAGCCTCTAGTAATTATACAAAGCTGCATGCATTAAATTTAGGCCTACGAACAGCTTATTATTTGTGGTTTTGGATTCACCTCAAGCTTAAGGAGTTGCATTGTAAGGTCCATTCAATCTCACAGGCCAAATTTGAACTCCCTAAGTGTTAAGGAAATATACCCTATTCATTTATTAAAGATGTTTTATGATCCAATTTCCAATGCTAAAATTGTTTTTCAACTTCCCCTCCAACTATATCTATGAGAATGTTAATTTCAGCTTATTCTATCATATGATGCCATAATCGAAAATTTTTGGCTGTTCATTCATCTTTAATTACATTGTGAGGGCAATAATATTCCTTATCCTCTTTACCATCGTTTGTGAGGTTGAATTTATAGTTTATTACATTTCGTGCCTTTAATAATCATATGAGTTTATATTTGTGAAAATCTGAGCTATTTAAGGTTCTTTAGCTTTCTCAAATTTCAACTATCTCGTATTAATGGTATTTCTTGATTCGAATTCAAGGATTCATATTGTGGTATTTAACTGATACTGCGAACAAAGTTTGAGCTTTCTTAGTGAATTTAATGAGAGTACGGTATCAGTTAAATACCACCATATGATTCCTTGAATTTGGATAAAAACTGATCAATACCAGGGAATGGTGGAAATTTGGGAAGGTATGAGAGCGCTCAAATAACTCAAGTGCGAAAAATAAAAACTCTAAACATTAAAAGCTCCAATTTGATAAATATGAACTCATATCACTATTAGGGCCAAGAAGTATAAAATAACTGAAATTCAACTCCAACAAATTTCATGAGTCAATTTCCCCTCCAACCTTACCCCCTTGAAATAAGGTCAAGTTCTTTATTACCATTTTATAAAACATATTTTTTAATTTCTTAATGGAATTCTAGTGTCCTAAATTCATTAGACTCAAGAATCAAGATGAGAGCATTAAAAATCTACCAATAATGGTATACTTTATGCACTTAGGAAAAATACTATTGTTGAAATTGGCAGAACATCCAACACAGGAAACAGGGGTACTGAACCTATTTAATCTAAAAAGATAGATATTTACGTCCACTAGAGATAAGTTGATTTTCGCTTTTCCCTTTCTGGAATGAAATTTCAATCCCACATTTGACAGACAACAAACTTTACTCATCTCTTTGAACATGATCGGTGAAGACAGATCTGGAATAGATTAGATTTCTTCGTTCTGATAATTGCACACCGGTCATATTTATCAAATCTGACTTATCTGAGGCTCCTCAAGCTTTCCTTCAAATTTGACCATCCCCATTTTGCATCTAATTTGACCGAAGTTCAAGGAATAATATTACGCTCTCTAACTGACCCTGAATACAATGTTCAAGTTTTTCAAATGCATTTGATGGGGAGTTGTATCGGATTCGAATGGTTTTTGAGATTAAATAAATCAAATATGTATACATTACATACCACAATGGATATTGCGGATATTGGTAAATCCGCCTCAAATGTTGTGAAATGTAACATATGATGGTACCCTCTTACCCTCCTTCATTCCTGAATTATGTATGCTATAATAGTATGTTTTTCGATTGAAAACTCGACTAATAAAACCATGATATTCGTACAACATCGTTGATAACGAGGAAATTAATATGCTTATCCGATGGCATGACAACTTAGAGCACAGCATTCACAGTAGTCATTGTATAACTTCGTAGCGTCGTAATGCTCTTAGATACATACTTATAAAAGGAAATTATATATTTCTTTTCGTTCGTCGCGCTGACTAAAACCTCGTTCTGAATAAGTTTTTTTTTTTTTTTTTTTTTTTGTGAATTTAGTAACACACTCGAAACACTCGCAAAAATATTTATAACAGCTCAATACACTGAGCGAACAATCGAGAGTGGCTTTTAAAAATCCAAATATCTCGTTATAATGTTTAGCTTCCAGTTGAAAAACATCAGCAAAGCTGCTTTCCTCTTTGTTACCTGGCAGCTAGTTTATGGAAATATCAAAATTTTCAAACAAACGTAGCCAGCTTAAAATCCGCGCCTGAGGTTTGGCTTCGATGAAGCGTAAGTGGCATGATGTTTCCTGTGCCTACATAGAGGTGTGTTTCTTACATGAATACGAGGAGCTTCAACAAATGGTAAGTAATCAACTCTCCTTAATAACAACATCGCATGTTCCCACTCCCAGCTCGACTTTACTTCACGGTATTCTTCACACATTTAAGTCGGCGATATAAAACTCCATTTAAATGTATCGGAATTTCATTTTGTTATTTAGCTGTCTTTGATAGTCCACTGGTGAACGTTCACTCTCTCCTATAGGTACGCGGGAGCAGTGACCCTACTATTTGGTAATCTTTACCACATTCGTAATAAAAATACAACGCCACCTATACCATTCAACCAGCACGCGCCAATTCAAACTCGAACGCCTATAATTATTTTCTTCATTATGCAACCTGCTAACCACCTCCCAAAAACTAGGTACTCCCGTTCACCTAAATAAAATCTTGCCACCGAATACGTGAAAGTTACTCCACACCGTTATACATCTCATTTATAAGTGGCACCATTGGCACCACTGAACATTTTCATCGAACAATCGACAAGCACCTATTAAATAACATTTCCAATAAATCCAGGATTCTCTTTTTTTCTAATTCAATATAAACCGGGTGCTCGATGGCAAGAACTTCACCACGTACGAATTTCTTCCGGAATACAAACCACACGTGCGTACTTTTAATTAACGTTCACGCTTCGTGAAACACAAATGCCGATTTTATCTTACCATACGTCGCTTTCTACTTTCGGCAATGTTCCTATAACCGCCTAAAATTAAGCAAGCCTTAAATCCGTGGTTTTCACAAAACGCTCGCAGGTCTATTATACCAGAGATTCCATCAACCGCGAATATTACTCGGTGAATAATGTTGCGACCACGTTTTTGTGTAATGTATATACGCAGGTTTGGAATACGAGGTTACCTGATAGAGCAACAGGTCATGTTGAAGGCTCGTCCGAAAGAATAACTGTGTTATAAAATAATCGCCGAGTGTTTTTTCAACGTTTTCAACCTATATTATTCGAAACTTCGTATTTTTTCACATATCCGTTTCGAATAGCGGATTTAAATTAAAAATTCCACGGTTTTGTTATTATTGAAAGATTCCATTTTCTTTTGGTAAGAACAAACCGATGATTTCCAACGATGAAGTCTCAACATTCATACATTGAGTCGTCGGATTGATAAATTCAAGTTTTGACGATTCAGAAATTTTTCACAAAAGAACAAATAAAACGCAAAGACGAATCTAAACCATCAAGAGGACTCCTAACAAATTTAAACCGGAGAAAGGAGCGCAAAAAATTATTTTTTATTTTATTTATTCATTTAAGTAAGATTAATGCTATGTACAGCACTGCCATTACTGTTTACAAAATCTAGAATGATTCGATGTAAGGCTGGTTAGTTTGATTCCTGCATCATTATGTATTATCCAGATTCACATTCAGCTTGTTGCATGTAACAAAACAAAGTCTATTTGGATGAGATTTTGATGATAAAAACGAAATGAAAACTGTGATAAGTGTATTAAAGTTATTAAAAATGAAATAAAAATAATTAAAGATTTAGTCGTTAGCGATTTTCGTGTTCACTTGGTTCATCCAAGAGGAAATGCAGTGGAGCAGAAATGGACAAGTTCATCACTGTACAAATGTACAATTAAAAGAGGTGAATAACAAATTGACATCATAATGCACAACTAATAAAAAATTACGTAAAACATTCTTCATTAATGAACAAAAAACAATTTCTTATCATGTTATCAGATATCATAGTCGCATTACATCATCGTTACCAACCCATAATATGAGAAAATCTAGCAGGGAATTTAGCGCTCAAGGGTACTCGAATCGAACAGACACCCCGTATACATAGATATTTTTTTAAGCCTCGCATAATGCCAGGCAGCTAGTATTCATGAAATTCACTCAAAACTTGTGAGAGTCTTTTCTCAAAATCAAAATGGCGGATCCCTCAAATTTTGAGGGAGGCTGAAGAAAGAGCAAATCACTAGAATTTTTGGTTTTTGATCTCGCATGAAAAAGTGAGTCACGGACATGAACATATCCAAATTTTAACTTCCTAATTTGGAGGGGAGTTGGAGCGAAAAACAGCTTCTTGAGGAAGATTTGAATCATGAAATTTCTTGAAATTTCCATATCTCCTTACCAAATTGACCTAGAGATGTCAAACTTTGTGTGTAGGGTTAGTTGGTAATCACAATATGACTTCTTTAATTATAGATTAAAATGAATTCAAAATGACGGATTATGAAAATTTGAGTGGAGTTTGAGAGGGCTCAAATTAGTAAAAATATAATCAATATGAACTCGCATGATTATTGGGAATAAGAATTATATTACATTCTTCACGTCCATACATGATGTAGAAGGGGAGTAGGAGGGGTTATAGACCTCAAAATGTCGTGGGGGACACGAAATGTTGAAAATTTTACATAGCGTTGTCACATGATAAAATGAGCCCGAGTGACTAACCTATTCAAATTTTAACTTCCTAAGTGCATTAGGAGGGGAGTTGGAGCAAAAAACGTCTTTTGGAGGGGAATTTGCTGCAGGAAATTTCATGAATCTTTCATATCTCATCACTAAATCGACCTAGAAAGGTCAAACTTCATGTGTAGGGTTAGTTGAGGACTAGACTATGGCCTCTTCAACTTTGGTCCAAATAGATCCAAAATGGAGGATCTTAACGATTTGATGATAATTTGAGGAGCCTCAAATAGTTATAATTTTAGAAATATGTGTTCTTATGATTATTGCGTGGTAAGAAATGCTACATTTGTTCTAAATTCAACTTAGGAAGTGGTTCTGAAAAGGATGGGGTAGTGGTTTTCAGGCTTAGTTATGGATGTGACCTGTAGTCATGAATGGCTTCCCAACGTTATTTGCAAATCTGAACAAGCCTCAGTTAAAAACTCAGCCACAGTAATGCGGCATGGCTGCTTACGTTGTTTTGATTTCTAGAGACGTCAATGTAGCATTTGATAAAGTCTGAAAAGTTTGAGAGTTATTCTTGAAGCAGACGATTTATAATATCTGCGTGGTAATTGGATTATGGGTATCTGATGAGTGTTAATCTTGATTTCAGCTACTAACCAAGCAGGATTTCTGAGTAGGTTTCTACGTGGGTTACTAAATATTGGAATTTGATGATCGTGGATAAGAGAGATGAATTATTGTGTTATCGGTTTAAAGAATGGATAGTTCTGGATAGTGATATGAGCTTTTATTTTTTTGTGAAGTAGTATTGTTTGATTTACATATGCAGGGAGAAGATAATTATTTGCTGCAGTTGATCCTCTAACTAGAGGATTTCAATTTGTCTCTATTCCTCGCTTCTTCAAATTCCTCGCAATCCAATATTGGATGGTCGATGTCGAAATCTCTCTTCGTACAAAATATGCATCTGGTTGGCTTCATCTTTTTGTTTAGGATGTAATTATGAGCTATGAGTATGGCCAAACAAGATTCTTCTTAATGCCTGATTTTTTTTTTTTTCAACAACTACGAAAAAATATTTCACTCTCAATTCTACGCAAGTAAGCTTTTTTTATACGTCTAATAGACTTCATAGGAAGCTCAGAAATTTCACTTTAAATATACTCTTTATTTCAGTTTTGTTCAAATCACGAAATCTAACATAACGATTTAGTTCATCATCACCAATAGGATTTATGAAAAAATTAGCCTATTTCAAAAATGGAATTCCTTCAAAAAGAATTCTCTCCATAAATTTAGTCAAGAATTCCTCTCCTCCTCCCCCTCATTTTTAAACATTTATTACTGACTTTGAAAATAAAATACCAAGATTTTCAAATGACAAGAAATTATGTGTTTGTCAATAATGCAATTTTTGGGAAAAAAAGTCCAAATATTCATATGACCGAACTTTCTCGTAATTTTTTTTCCACATTCTTAAAATCGAAAATTTGAGCTTTGAAGGTTGACTGAGGTATTTTTTAAATTCAATGATTAAATATAAATAGTATGTTTACGTCATTGTTAAATAAAACTAAATAAATTTTAGAAGAAATTAGTATTTTACCATTTCTCGCCACATCAAAGAATTATGAAATATCTCAAAACGATAAATATTGAAAAAAAAAAAACAAGGCCTATGCTTTAACTGTTATTTTTTTCATAAATAAAGAATTCGTCGATTTGGCAACGTCGCTAATTACCTATCCAGCGATTCAACCGATCTGGTAGACCAGTGCGAGTGAAATTACGATTACCGTTCCATAAAACAAGAATCGACGAAAGCGATTTCTTACTATTCTTCATGGTTGACTTCAGAATGCGATAAACAAAAAAAAAAAAAAAAAATAGCCAATAAAAAAAGAAATTTACCATTAAGAGACTTCTGCTGGTTGACCAGTAACCTTTTGTAGCTACTCGCTTTGGACGATCGTTTATGAAATCGTGGAACTATTTGCGTGGTCGTCGTTAACTTCATGTTGACTGTAACATAAATAGAAAATGAACCAAATTAAAATTCGTCTTTTCAATTTAATACTATAATTTACTCGACAATATGACGTGAATACACGATATATACGAAACTCGCATACGCCTTTTCATTTTAATACCTGAAAGGTCTTGGATTTTAAACGGGCATTAGGCCAATATACTGTATCACTATTACCTTTTTTTCAATTGAGTTTTTCTGCCCGATATTGCGAAAGCGAGAACGTGGGAGAGAGTTTTTAATCAGTTGCATTTTAGAACATTTCTAATCGTAGACAAATAAGACTTTTCGTGGATTTTCAATTCTACTCAAAATGGCGGAGTATTTACATTTTGTGTGGGTAGAGGAGGGGGAAGGGGAAGGCAAATACCTCAAAATTTTCATTCATCATCTCATATGAAAAAGTATTTGGAGAGGATTTAATGACTTCATGAGGGGGTTTTGGGTCATGAAATATCCCATATCTTACATATCTCTACACAAAATGGAGCCAGAAAATTCGTACTTTGTATGTATGGGTGTACTCGTGGACCAGAATACGACGCCTAAAATTCGCATCAAAATGGATCAAGAATGACGGATGGTCGAAACCTTTCCTAATAAGATAATAAAAACGTCCACTGACCCAAATTTACTCGAAGGTGATCCAAAATGTTGCTCACGATGCAAAACTACCACAAAAACCGCTCGCCCCATCCCTTCCCTAATTATCGCACTCCTATAGTGAAAATTCCATACACTACATTTTCAGACCGAGTGGATGAAACATTCTGAAATTTTCACGGATTAAGCATCCTTGAGAATTTTTTGAAAAAAAAAAAGTTCAAATTTTCCCAATTTTTTCGCATCTTAAAAATTTCAAAAAATCTTTGTGGGAGCCCCGGTGCGAAATTTTTATTTTCGTAATGTGGTTAGGTATTACAATATTTTTTTTTTAGATTCCAAAAATGGGTGCAACATGGTTGAAAAAATGAAAACTGCAAAAAACATGTTTTTTTTTATGATCTAAATACACACGATCACTCTCTAAACATCGAATTGTCGAGTCGATTCTTTCATTTTTACTCAAATTATCGCCGTACACGAAAATTACGCATTCAATACTTATAAGTTCAAATGCTCAACTTTCTGCGAAGGGAATGACTCCAAAAACTAATCAGATCTAAACCTCACCTTCCACCTATTCTTCAAGTTTCGAGTTGTAAAGTTTAGTTTCACTGGAGTTATTGTGGGACAAAGATAATTCAAATGAAGTAAACAAACAACAAACAAACAACCAAATAAATAAATAAATAAATAAATAAACGAACAAACAAACAAACAAACAAACGACAAAGGAAACCCTCAGTTAAAGCAAAGTACGAGTTAGTTTCAGTAACGTTCACTAAAAAACGTGCTTTTATACAGTTTTTATTTTTTTTTTAATGATGTCGCACCTGTTTTTAGAACACGAAAAAAATGTAATACCGAACTAAATTACGAAAAAATTGGAAAAATTTGAAACAATTTTTTTTTTTAAATTCTCGTACACACTTCAATATAGAACCTACATCCTACAATCTGTGAAAAAGTTCAAAATGCTTCCTCAATTCCATTCGAAGATATAGTACATACATTGAATTTTCAGTATAGAGGGGCGATAATTCAGATAGTGGGGAGGAGGGTGGGAATCAAACTTTTTGCGGTGGTTAGGCATCAAAAGTAATATCTTGGGTCAATTTTGACAACATTTGGGTCAAATGCCATTTTCACCATAGCTAGACAAGCTGAGCAAATGATTCAAATTTGATAGGTACAGCCTGATATGAAAGAATGAGTTGACGACATCAAGATATTCAAATTTCAGCTCCTTAAATAAATTTGGGCGGAGTTGAAGTAAAACACGACTTTCTGAGGAGGTCGTGAGTCATGAAATTTCCTAAATCTTCCATATTTCCTCACAAAAATCGAGCCATAAAATTCGAATTCTTTGCGTAAATGCAGACTGCAATACGACTACTCGAATTAGGGTCACAACAGATAAAAAATGGCGGATAATTAAATTTTCAGTACCCAAATTTCAGCATCCTAAGTTATTCTTACTCGAATCCACACTGGACATTCTCTGCTCACCCACAGCTACCTCTTCAAAAAAGTGCCCATTCCCATCTGGTGTAGTGATCCTATCACAGTATCCCATATCCTCCACGAATGCTCAAAATACACCATTCATAGCAACTCCAACTTTTCAAAACCCGATATCCAATACATTTTAGAAAATGATCCCCACTCGTATACTCCACTCACTGAATTTCCCTCACTCAACCGCCTTATATCCACTCCTGCAACCCTATCTAAGTACGCCTCTAGCCCAGTGCTGTACATTGCGTCAATTTATTAAAAAAAAAAAAATAATAATAATAATAAAAAAACAATATGGAGAATAGTCCAGTGCATTTAGGCATTGAGATCGGAAAAATTCCCATCAAAGCGATTTTTGGTATGGTTGTTAGGAACACCATTCTAAACAACATACTAAAAGTCCTGACCCCTAGGTGTGGAGCGTATCCCCCCCAGGGGGGAAAATGTCCCCCCAAAATCAGTTTTTGACCCCTATCTCCTCCGCATTTGGTCCTAGCGCAAAAAGGTCTGCATAAAATTTACTCTCCTTTCAATTCCCTATAAAATGAGCCATAAACCATTTTTCAAGGAAGAACCAGTGTGGAGCTATGGCTTCCTAAAGATGAGTAGTTTGGAGGTGTGTTATGAAAAGTCGCTATAAAAAACGTATTACGATCATTATAAATTGTTTTAATGATTATATATTATATTGAAGCCTAAGATAATTTTCCCTGACAAATCGAAACCACCCTCCTCTTCCCCCACCACCATTATCAGAAGAACCCCCTTCCGTATAATGAATTTGTTTTGATGACTTTTATTAAAACCTTTTTAGGCTAGGACCAAATGCGGAGGAGATAGGGGCCAAAAACTGATTTTGGGGCGACATTTTCCCCCCTGGGGGAATACGCTTCACACCTAGGGGTCAGGACTTTTAGTATGTTGTTTAGAATGGTGTTCCTAACAACCATACCAAAAATCGCTTTGATTAGAATTTTTCCGACCTTTGGTGTATTTTATGTCTTAATGCACTGGACTAGAAGAGATGAAGAAAAAAACGACTTTTTGAAGAGAGATTCAGTTAGGAAATCTCTTCAGTCTCCTATATCTAGTCACCAAATCTACGTGGAAATAGCTGGAAACTAAAATGCGATTTCCTGCATCTGGATTAAAATGGTTTCAAAATGGCGAATGGTGAAAATCTGACCGAAGCTTGAAGAGCCTCAAATAGCTGAAATATGATACATACGAGCTCGTGTGACTCCTGCGGGCAAGACGTACCATAGATGCCGAATTCAACAACTGATATGGTTTTATATGCAAAAAGGTGGAGATTTTCGCCATTGTACTAGATGTAGGGGCTGTAGGCGTAAAAAGGTTACCAAAATAACCTGCAAATTTGAACAAACCCCTATTAAAAACTCAGCTCGCAACTCACCGCTCGTTTGTTTCAACAATGCTGTCAATTCGAAATCTACAATCATCATTCTTTAATTTATTTATCGGAATCCTTTTCGTGTTCACTCATCACTCCGGCTCCGATTACCAAAAGAACACGTCGAAAATCGAAATATAACGAAGAACGAAAATAAACGCAGAAGGACATTCTCACGTTGATGCTAATAATACACCGAATTACGCCGCAACGCTGTCAGATTTATTCGCAGCTCGCTATCATTTCAGGTGTAATCGCGTATTCCACCATCAAGGTTATCGTGCTAGCATTTTTTTTTCTTTCGAGGTCGTACCTCACGTCGTCTTACCAATGTATACCAGGAAATAACAGTAAAAATTGGAAATGGAAACCGGTATACATATTAACACGTCGTTGCCATCTCGTACACGCGTTCGTCAACCGCTTCATCCAACTCGAACTCGTCAGTCGTCATCCCTTCGCTTGAAAATTTCAAAAGCCTACGACTGCTTGGTCGTTACAACGTTACGTGCGATATTTAAATCACGTGTTTCGCGTTCGTTTATTTATTTATACGTACAATCGATGCTCGTCATCGTACACCAACTTATCGATGCAATCGCCACCGATAACATAAATCATAGCGCCGATGACGCCGCCAACCATATGAAATTTCATCGTTCGCATGAATAATTCAAAACACGAGAATTCGACGACTCTCCCGCTCGCCGTTGTTTTTTTCGTTCGACCATTCGAAAGCCTCGCCAACTGATTACCTCGTAATTTCGTTTCAAATCGGTATTCTTCAATCGAGTATTCGACGCACGCCTCGTTAATAGAATTCGATTATTTTATCTGTGGAATTAAGAGCAAATGAAATGCCCGCGTGGTTACCATACGAAATTCTTTCCCACAAAAATGCCACACACGAGCGTAGTATTCGAAATAATGGAGATCTCTTCGCTGGAATTTGTATACCACCGAAAACCCACCGTTATCGCGAATGAAAATATGTAACGTAAACCATCTGTACTATGTTTTCAAATGCTCGAACACGCCGAACTTCCATCTCCGTATTACCGGCGTTTGTATTCGAACCGAGCATCACCTACTTTCCTTTTTTTTCGCCGTTTCACGAATATATTAAAATGGAGCTAAATATAGATTTTTTTCTCGCTTTTATTTACACTGTACCAGTATCCACTGATACCAGTTACACCACGACGACGAGAACACGTTTTCCCTTTTTCTTTCTACGCTCATGTGTGTTCGAAGTTGTCTTGAAATTCAACATATTGGAGAGTACTCGACTATAAACTGTGAAAATTCGTCGAATGGTACTCAAAGGATTTGAGCATTTAACGACGGCGAAAGATAAAATATGTACTTTATTTTGCACCTGTCTACGTCTGAAGTGATCTCGAACTACATTTCTTTCTCTCTGATGCCCACATGGTTACGAGATTGTATTTTTTATTCGCTAGAAATTTTCTTCAAGAACAGCTATATCCGAGATAACACACTATTTTTTTCAACTTCATCTCATAGCTATGATCCTCTTCACAGTAATTCGTACAACAAATGAAGCTTAGGATTGTGTTTCGTGTACCAAGGGCAAAATTCGATAAAGACTAAAAATCTGCGACTTTGGATTGCTTCGAGCCAGAGATCTTGAGTCTAATTACCATTATTCTCATTACAAATAATAATTTCTGAATACGTGTCCATCTTATGAGTCGATTTCGTGGATTAACGAAATTTTCATTTTTATATATCTCCACTCAATTCATAGACAACTTCGTAAATCCATCTTACTTCAAAGTAGATAATTTAGTACACGATTTTGCAAAAACTTTTTCACAACAATGAAGAATTGGCCAAAAAACACTCTTCCATGCTCTATTTGTATTTGACTTCGAAACACTTTCAAACGATTTTTCTTCGACTCGAGAGGCAACTTGAAATCCTGGCTTTTAACTTTTCAGTAAAATTATCCATAGATAATTTTTTTTTTTTTTAAATTCGAAGATCGATGATTTCAGAGCTAGGTGAACGTAAATAAATTTTACGAGAAAATGTCCACGAGAAACAGAAACACTTCCATGTTTTTAAAAAGAATTTGAAAAAACGACGCGAGTTCTCAGGCTCGCTGGCTCAGCTTCATTTTTCTATACTATACGTGTCAAGTTTCATTTGGGAAAACATGACAATGAGTGGAGAGGTTTCCGCCGGACATCTTTTTTACGCACAAGGACCTAAAGTGGATGAGGTATTGATTTTTATTTTCTTCAAAAACTAGGAGAGGCGAGTGAAAGAGAATTTCAAATGACCAACTTTTTTTCAAATTTTAAAAACCTTAATTTTTCCTCAAGGACGGTAACGATCAGGTTACAATTTTTTTAAATAATTAATGAAAAACAAGTCGTATCGTGTAATTAAGTACAAATTATAATTCACCACCTTCTCATATACTGTACGTTATTCCAAAATTATAGCTTTCTATAAATTCCCTCCTTGAAAACAACCCAACGACAATAAAAAACCTGTGTAACGGAAGGGAAGAGATTTAATGAACACAACGAAATTAACACACCAATACACAACACAACTCTAAGGAGACTATATCCAAACACTTCAGACTATGAACATTATAATGACCTAAGGTCTTCTCAGGTCCCTCCGAGGTAAACATCCTCAACCATGCGAACTAGAGCGAAATCCCTCGCAGAGTTGAGGCCGCTTTTACACAGAGCAAGGAAGAATCAATTTTACGTACTTGTATGTTAGTATTTTGTTATTATACAAAATACAATACTGCAGACTATCTACACCTATTTAAATTCTTTAAAAAAATCTACACATCACTTATCCGTGCCTCTGGCAGTGAGTAAAATGAGTAAAAAAAAAAATTAAATTCATATAATTATGTATGATGATGTTGGAAACTAACTCAAGAGATTCAGGGTAAATAAACGGCCCTAAATTTTGGAACTTTTTTCCAAAAACGAAAAATATTCAATATTGAAAAATTTCTCAAGTTCAAAGAAACTGAGTTATAAAAAAAAAAAATTGATGGTGTTTTCACTTATCAACTTAAGATATTTCCAATTTTTAATTTTTTTTTCCAGAAATTTGAATTCATAATTTTTTTTTTAATATAAAAAAGGTGTTTTTTTTTCTCAAAAATGCAAAAAATTATTGAACTAATTGAACTGATTTTAGGTTACGTGTTACAAGCTGCGGCATGTTAATTAATGAATATATTGGATCATTTATTTAATTAAAAAATGTATAATCAAATATGAAGCTCAACAATATAGGAGCAGTACCTTGTACTTGAATAAAAATAAGTTGAGCTAAATGTTTTTTTTTTTTTTTTTTTTTTTGTAATAAAAATATCAATTTCTAAAAATCTAATTAGAATTAAAAAAAAATTTTTTTGTCAGAAAAATGTGAAAAATAGAATTCTAATAAAAACATGCATATACTTTATCTAAATAATTTTTTAATAGTACTTATGAACGTCACCATACAATCAGTGACATAAAAGAAATATATATTATATTTCAAAATATTACCAAGTTTGAAAAATTTGAAAAACTTTCATTTCCAATTTTTTTAACGCAAAAATTTATTTTCAAAAATTTTTTCATTTCTCAGATTTAATTTCAAAACCATTATAATTTTAAAGAAATTTTCAAAAAAAAAAAAAAAAATGAAAAATTGAAAAATTATAATTTATATTTCATTTTAATAAATTTTTTTTTCACTCATCATTATTCTTAGCAACACCTTGGATATTCCCCCAAAACGCAAAAAAACCTCTTTCTCGCAAATAATTAATCTTTAGTACCTGAAAATTCTATGCTCTAGTAGTATTTCGTGCCACAACTACTTCTCGCAGATGAAATAGTGCGCCAAGTACTACATAAGGACCCGTTCTTCCGGTAATCACTAGTCAACACATCCACACACATAAAGCGCTTATATTTTCGTTAATAACTACTCGCTATGCTCACGAGTATCGGACGCCGCTGATGCCCACTGTACTCCATACTGATATCAAGTAATAAAAAGTATTTACTATTAATTATCGTGTTATTAATTAATCAAGAGGAGGGGGGGGGGGAACGCATCTTCCATCTCAGGTAGAAAAGTTCACAGTTATTTTTCATGAGCAACATACTGAAAAAACGTAAGCTGACATCCATGGAAAATCGTACCTTTGGAGGATTATGCAGGCGTGATCGTCAGAAACTACTAAGCCAAGTAAAGAGGAATCAGCGCCATGCAGAGAAAATGAGGGGCCAGGACAGAAGGAAAAGTCATAAGAGCACAAAAAAAAAAGGTCGTGGAAATAAAGACAGATTTTGAGCGCTGATGCGTCAAATCACTGGCCTTCAGCGGACCCTGAACAAAAAACTCGGTCTCGGGGGGAACCCCCTCCCCTGCTCAGATCTGAAAGAAACGAAAGAACTGAGAGCAAAAAAAGTCGTGAAAGTGAATAGGCAAATTAGGAAGTCTGGAGATAACCTCCTCACTATGATCAAATAAAAACTGTGTGAGCCAGGAAGTAGTGAAAACTCGAATTAAATGGAATTTGCGATTTACTGGAATGCTTGGCTAGTGGCTTCACCGAGCTGAGCCTACAGAGGATTTTCTCAATAAATATTTCAAAGTGCATAGAAAACGTAGGGATGCCAAGAATAGGAAGAATTGCACCTCTGGTGGCAACAGCGTCGCTGAGCTTACTCAAAATCATATGAATAATTCAAATCTAAAGGAAGGAGTAGGGAGGTCAGGAATGGGGAAATGGATATTACACCTTTTTTGGCAACAATCTCCTAAATCCTTCCCAAAGGTGCCAAACTGGGAATGAATCCGCAAGCTATAACGATATGATATGATATGAGAAGGAGAAGAGCAGACGAGTTATCTCTTCAGCGAGGGATATGACTGGAAATAAAACTTTCGAAACCTATTCAAGGGAATTCAGTGAGTGTTGTAGAATGAAATATGCTCGAGAAATAATCGTCGAGAAAAACTTCACCCTCGCGCCACTCGCTCTAATAGGCTTAGTTACTCATAAACTAATAATTATTCAGGTACTAACACGAACCACTTACCGACGAACCTACCCGCTCAAATTAACGCCTATAAAAACAATAGAAACTACATCATCTTAGTTAATTTAATTCGACGTGCCGGAAGAAACAAGTGTATCAAAAACATTCGAGCCTACCAAATTATCTTACCAAGTTTCACGCCAACGATTAACACTCCACTAAGATATCTCTCATCCATACTCAATGCACACAAAAAATGCGACTCAGTTAACATCCATCGTTCCACCTCGTCGCCCTTATAACCGAATCAACACTCGTCTCCGCGCAATACCCGGCGAGAAATACACTCGACTCGGCTAAATCAATCAACCATCGCGATAACATTACGGCTATCAGCGCAAACGTACTACATACATCTACTCGGCGCGATAAAACGTCGCAACGATGACGTAAACAACCAACAAATCACAACGCGGCGCGGTTAACCTAGTAAAATTTGATTTCGCAATAAGACCTAATTAAAGTCGAAAATTAACACTATACCGACGAATCGGCCAACATCTTTCAAGCGCACGTGGATCAACTTCCTTCCACCCCGCCATCTGGCCACCTTTCCTATACGTATTTATATTACGAATCTGTCAAAAATCTCGAAGTAAATAAACACCGATACGAAGAGCAATTTTATTCAGCAAATCAAAGTACGAATATACAACAACGAAAACGTGAAATAACAAAAGTTCGTCCCTTTAATTGAAGCGTTCGTTATGATTCGAAAATAATCTTTCCTGTCGCCCCGTTCGCTTCGACTATTTACAAAATCCACAAAACTCGGCCGCGAATTAAAGTAAACGACGTTTCAATTATATTCGGCTTTCTTTTCTTTAAAGTCGAGAACGAGGCTAAAGAAAATAAAACTTATTTTTTCTCCGCTTCGCCTATCAACATTTCCTATTTTCTACCGAATCGAGAAATTTTCGTATTCGAATTACACGAGGCATTTTAGCGAACTAAAAATAAAAAGATTTCACGTGCGAAGTTCGTGCCACGAAGGAGAAAATTCTCGTAATTAAGCCCCGAATTGGAAACATTCAATAATCGAAAACTCTTACAAAGTATTCGCTATCGAAATGCGGAATATTTACGTCTTAATTATACAAATTCATTCCTATCAAATATCGGTACCGATGAAAGATTGCATTTTATCAGCTGCACACCTTCGAGAATAAGTATTTCATCGCTTCTTTCTTTTCGGTGGATAGTAGGGGAAAACTTTTAATAGTCAATTTAAATACGAATCAAAATAAAAAAATTCAGGACTATTTACATCCGTTTATAAAATAAATTATTAAAATAACAATTTAATATATTCATCAATTATCAATTATAAAATAATTTTTTTTTTTTTCCTTGACGCCGATTTATTTTAATAAAAATAATATTTCCATTTTTATAAAAATTATATAATGAACCAATAACAGAAAATATTATTTTTACTTGAGTGTATACTATATTAGCGTACCAACTGATTTATGAAAATGATAATTTTTTTTTCAACTTTTTAATATAGTGCCATCACCAAAAAATGTTCTTCCAAGTCCCCAAATAAATCACTAAAAAATTTTAGCTCGAAAAAATTATTTCAACTGAGCCTGAAGTCTCCAAAAATTTGAGATTTTCAGAAAAATTAGAGAATATCAATTTTTTGGCAAATGTATATTTTTTTTTGGTCAAATGTTATATGTTGTTCTCAAAAGTCTGAAAAAAAATTTATCGCTTAATTTTTCCTAACATAGTAACAACGAGTTGTATTGTTTTGGCTGTTGTTGTATTGAATGACTTCTAATTTCCTTCATTAATGCACCATATACTGCAACAATAGCAAAGGCAGCGATGAGGAGGTTAAATTTATTTGATTAGCCCCCAGAATTCGAGGAAGGTAAACAGATCGGAAACTGAGTTTAATATTGAAAAAAATGATAGATAAATTAGGAATATCGTAGTTAAATGCCTTATATAGTTTTAATAATACCACCTTGGGACTTGAATGGCAAATTTTAGCCTATTTTTATCTTCGATTCGTGTACGATAGCTACAAACATTTCATCAGTTACGCAAACTTGACGGAACTGCATGCGAGCTCATTGCTTCTACGTACGAATGTACTTAGCTACCTACATCGAGGGATTTAGGTTGTTCGAGTAGTCAAATGCTGTAGTTTGGAAATCTCCTATTTCGTCAGTTTGTCATGTATATCAAATGCGACGAGGCGTAAAATCAGTCAGATGGAATTGGAAAATGACACAGTGCGTTTTTCCATAGTTCACCGAGCGCTTCCAGGCGTTTCCTGTTATTTGGCCTACTATAGAAATTCCTCGGATAGACCTAGTTCAATAATTATTGCAGAAATAGGGATAAAAGTTTCGGCCCAAAGGCTTTCTTCCATCATTCAGAGAAGACTTCAAACGAAATGTATAATTACAAGTTGGAACCCTTAAGTATACGACGAAAAAGGGGCAGGGGAGGCTCATCATTCGCAAATCACTCACTAACAACAATTATGTTGAGGAATTTGAGCCTGAAGAGATTTTTTTTAAATTAAATTTGATATCTGATCATAAAATACATAATTATGTAATTACGTACAGTCCAGGCTAATTAGGAAATTTCACGATAATATTTTGATCAAAAATATCTCGGCATGTTCATTCTAGTGCCCGAGAATGAGAAGACGGCTCTCCCTTCTAGAGGAGGGGAAGAGAGGGAGATAAACAAAATAGTGTTTGTATTTATCTCCATTTCGATGAATTACATAAAGTAAGTTTCCTCAATTTTTCTTCAGAAATGCATATTTCACTCGAAAATCACTCAAAAATTGAAGGTATCCACAAAAAAAGTATTTCGAGATAATTCTTTGACGACTTATTCCACAAACATGTTCGTTACAAGTAGTCTGTAAAAGGTATGCTTCCGGAACACATTTATTTAATATCATTTAAAAACAAATAAACACAAACAATTTAACCCTTTCAGTCAAAAGAATATTATTTAGTCAATTTAAAATGAAATATTATTTTTCTAATCTATACCTGATTCTGGAACAAATTCATTTTTAATTTCATATGAAATTCACATAAAATTATAACCGTCCTTGATGAGACTGTAAATAACGTGCTATGCACTACGAAGTAACTAACTAACTTAATAATTTTTTTTATAATTTTTAGTAACAATCAAAACTGTATAAAATTCATTATTAGGACTCACACATCTGTATAAATTTAATGAACTACAACGGTATTATTCAATGGATTATATCTAGCTTGATCTTCAGTAATTACTAAACAATGAATCACAGAATCAATAGAAAATGAATCCCACCATTGAAAATTAATTTTTATATTTATTGTTGACCCTTTTATCACTTCAGACTGTTTAGAACAATCAATAACAATGATTGGATATTTATTTATAAAATCATTATAATCGATTAATGGGTCTTTCTTATTACCGTAATAAGAATATTTGAAATTTTTGAACATTTGATAAAGTTGTGTGCCTTTATTCTCAGAGAGTAAAACATTTAATCTGTTATTTGGATAATATATATTATTATTTAGATGAACTTGAACATTTTCAAGATTACAAAGATCAAATTGACCATTATCAACATTGATTTTATCGTTTCTATTTTTTTGAAATCCAATAATAACATAACGTGGTTTAAAATACGAGGTGGGTATGTCCCAAGTGAATGTTCTTCCAGTAATAGATGTTTTCTCAATATACATCCAATGTCTATAATACATTTCATATTCTGTAGAAGAGGCTATTTCTTTATTAATTGCTGCTTCATATGTGAGAGAAAATTTATATTGAGGCATTCGCCAAATTATTTCTGATAAATTTATACTAACAGTATGGGCACTGGCTATTGTATCATCAACCAGCAGTACATTATTACAATTTGTATTTGATCGAATCAATTTTAGTTCTTGATGAATACGGTATATATAATTAGTATAATCCTCACAAAATCCTAAAATTATATTTAGTGGTATAACAATAGAAAAATGTCCTTCTTTATTAATTATATTGGAACTTGATTTTATTCTCCAACATGCATCGTGATAAGACAAATCACTATCGAATGAGACAAGTCCTTTCATTGCTGTTGCAATACCAGGATTCTCTATAGAATCAATTTCATTTCCAGCAATATAATAACTAATTCTACTAAACATGTGCAAAATTCCATTGTTGACAAATTTTACTTTATTGGGATCTATAGTACTCAAAGTTGTACCATCGGCATTTTTTTTCAGGTTTACTTTCCCATTAATAATTAAATAGCTTGTATGAGGACAAGTCTTGATATCTTCATTATACAATGAAATTGGAATTGTTACTCCAAGTTGATTTATATCAACAGAGATTGGAGGCTTGTAATCAATATAATTTTCGCTTTCAATAATATTTTGTTCCATTTTTATTCTTATATTTATATATACAAAATATTTTTTAAAACAATTCTGCTTTTTTCCAATTCTTAAATAGGTTTAATGTAAATTCATTTATCTTTCCTCATATTAAAGTGCCTCTGGTGGTAAATTATGAAATATTTGAGGGGTCTACGTGGCGTGGACCCCCTAGTTGTTTCTTTTCAAGTTATAATAACTTGAAAAAATACTTTATATCTATTATTTCCTATTTTTTATCGTAATTTTTATATTTGTTATCCCAATTAACAGTTTTGTTAACCCTCGGTTAGTCGCATGGCGGAAGAAACCTCCGGGTTGACATACCCCAGTCGCATGGCGGAGGAAACCTCCGGGTTATTACACACACATGTCGCATGGCGGAGGAAACCTCCGGGTTATTACACACGCATGTCGCATGGCGGAGGAAACCTCCGGGGTTATAATAAATTTTCTGGACAACGCTGTGATAATTGAAGTCTTGAAGATTTTTATTAAAAGAAAAAAGGACATATAACTTTTTTTTATATTGATGAATTTTTAATTAAAATCCAAAAATAATATCTGTTAGCTACCAATCAGTGTAACTGCAACATACCTGCAAACGATAATCTAAAAAAGAAGGAACATCCGAGCATAAAGTGTATAAATTTAAGTAACATAATAATTTTTTAGAAAAAAACAGTGATTACTTAATATGAATTGGCTCTTCTTCAATCACGTTTGAATTCAATCGCTCCATTTTTGGTTATGGGTAAATTCAATTTTTGAACAATAAGTATTAGAAAATCTTATGGATTGCTAGGTAAATTTAATTTAATCCAGAATATGTTTTTTACTAGGGAAAAAATAAAAGGGGAAAATAAATTTAAGTAAATATGGAGATTTCCTCCACCACACGATACGCCTTTGTGAACCCGGAGGTTTCCTCCGCCATGCGACACGCGTTTTTGAACCCGGAGGTTTCCTCCGCCATGCGACACGCGTTTGTAAACCCGGAGGTTTCCTCCGCCATGCGACTGGGGTATGTTGAAAATCTACATGCGACTAACCAAGGGTTAAAAGTATCAGTAATTAATTTGTTTGCTACTGTATTATACGCTGCGCATAATTCTCTATAATTTTCTAGTGTTGGAACTTCGTAGCTTTCAACATGACAAGCATTACTTTTTTTTCCTTTATTCATACCTTCACTACATGTTACTATTCTACTTTTTAATTTTGGTACAAAAATTAAATACGCATGCCATTGGTCTGACATGGCGACAGCGCTTTTCTTCATAGCTTCACAAAAAACATTCATAAATGATTTTCTAAATTGCATATAGTTTGTATCAAAATCGTATTGAAACGTGCCTCTAGCTGTTAACTGAATAGGTTCTTCGTGTAAAGGAATTCCATTTTTGTCTACAAACATGATTAAATATCTACGAACACAAACAAAAAGTGGCTGATGATTGCTATTTTTCTTTTCTTTATCTCCTACTCGCCATGAACCAGCAAATCGTCCGTTTTCAAGTTTTAAAAGTTCTGTTCTTCGAATAATACACATTCTTGGATTTATAATTGCTCTACCAGAAATAAATACATCTCCATCGTCGTTTGGTTCTGCTTTTAATAAATGTGGGGATGTTGAAACAAAATGTTCTACACAATTTTCTTCACAACTAGTAATACAATTTTTTTTCCATTTACTACTAATTATGTTTTCATCCGCAATCCAAAATCCTGCATTTTTAATTTTTCCCGCCAAGTTATTATTGATAACTTTTAAAGCAGGAGTTTTAGTGTTGATGATGTTAGATTCGCTTTCAAAATTATTTTGATACATTCTTATATTTATATATATAAAATATTTTTTAATAATTATAAAGGTTTAACATATAGTTCCAACGAGATTTTTTCTCCTTCAAAATCTATCAATTGATTATCTTGATCCACAATTTGAACAAGAGCTTCCCTAATCTCATAAGTATTTAATGGATAATATCGATGTTGTGCTGGTATTTGTACAATTTTTTCCCCTGTAGGTGTATTTAAAGGAAATGAATAGATAATATTTCCTCTTGATTTACCATTTTCATAATTACATTCGATGAGATTACATCTAACACAAATTGAATTTACTGGAAAGATATCAACCATGATATCTGAATATGCACTTTCATTTTTTCCTATAATTCGTTTACTAAATCCTAGAAGACGTCCCAATGAATTTGGTCTAGAAAAATCTACTTTCATCTTTGTAGACAATATTTTAATTTTACGAGTACTAAGATTTGCAACTCCAGTAAAACCAGCTTTTTTTGCATTTTCGTGCATATTAATTAGGTCTAAAATTTCTGCTACTTCATATGTACCAGGAGGAATAACAACATCATGATAATGACCAGCATCATCTATAAAATATAATTTATTATTTTTTTCTGTTACATTGTTAATTGAATTATAAACAACGAAACTAGTTAGACATATTTGCCAATCTTTATGTGTATCCAATTTTATAGGTTCTTCATAACGACTGATTAATTTAGAAGTATTACCAGTAAAATTAATATTGAATCCCATTTATTAAAATAAAAATTTTTTTATTTTAATATTAATATTTTAATTTCAAATAAAAACTAAAACCAGCCGCTGTACTGATTTTCACATAAAATCATTAGTTCTTGCACTTAAAAATTTTAAGCAAAGATGTCCACAAATAACTTCATTAAAATTTTGATTCTTATCAATGTTATAATATACTTGATTTTCCATAGAAAAATATTTTATCACTTCACTAGGTGGTATAACCCCAAATGAATCAAAATAATTAATTATTCTATCTTTTTTGAAAAAACACACCCAATGAGTACCTTGTCCATCAGAATCATCTAAATTAATAATCATACTTTCATTTTTTCTTATTTTATTAGGAAGTTGATCCCTCATAAATACTCCTCTGAAATAAGGTATTTCTAATTCTTTTGCATAATTCTTTAATTCCATATCTGATAAAGGTTTAATAGGTAATTTTAATTTTTTTTTTTAGAATTTATATAGAAACCATATCCTAAATTTTCTTTATTTCTAATTATAGATGGATTAACATAAAATCCTTCTCCAAATTTCTTTTCTGCAGCTTGAACATCTTTATACTGATTGATAAACTCCGATACTTTATTGTCTAATCCATATCTTACATTTTCTTTATTTCTAGCATTAGCATAAAATCCATGCCCTAAATTTTCTTTATTTCTAGCATTAGCATAAAATCCATATCCTAAATTTTCTTTATCTGTGTTTCCTTTTTTGATTCGATCTTCAACTAATTTATCATTTGCTTTTTTATTATTATACGCATTCACAAGATTTTTAGCGATTGTTGAAGCCGCTGTTATAATTGGTAAAGCACCTATTAAAGCAGGTAAAAATCCACCAGTTTTATTATTTTCATTTATATATTCTAATTGAGGAATTTTCAGTTGTAATTTGACTGGTTTCTTTTGTTTGATCCCTTTTTTAATCTGTTTGATTTGGTATTTGATAATGGTAAATAAGTTTCATTCATTACACTATTTTTTGTTCGAATCAACTGCTCATGATCCAAATTTAAAGTAATAGGTTTCTTCAATTTTATTCCTTCAAGAATTAGTTTTTGATCTTTTTCATCCAAATTAAGTGGATATTTGATTCCTGCTCCCAACCATCTTTTAACCTTCATAGCATTTGTTGTTAGGTATGCAGCAGCTTTTTCTCCTAAACTTGAATCATCAGCAATCACACGTTTCCAAGCATCTTCTTGTAATTTATAATCAGCTTTATGACGTTCATCAAGATCTTTTGACTTTGCATAAGCTATGTCATGATTCATAGCCGCTTCATCCAATTTATTTATTGGTTTTACACCTTGTAATAATTTTAAATCTAAATTTGTACCTGGACCATTATATTCATATCCAGGTAAATGAAGTTCAAATGGTAAGTTATCAATCAAAGAATTCAGAAATCCGCTTCCTTTTTTAGGAAACCGTTTTAAAGCAGTATTCGTTAGTTTTACTCTGTAATTATTATTCATTGTAATCATTTATATTAAGAAAAAATATATTAAAATTTAGTTTTTAAAAGTTCTTGATTATAAAATTTACCATGGATTTCTTCACCATCCTCATCTCTAATAGAATAAGTTATAGGATTTGTATAGAATACCTTATCAATTATAAAGATTTCTCTTGTCCAATTATTTTTATATTTATTATCAAAAATCTTCTTATGTGCAAAAATTCTCACCCTATCTCCTTTTTTGAATTTAGGATCTTGTCCTTTGAGATTACATTTAGATTTCGTCAATTTCATCAAAATTTCTTCTTCATTCTTTTTATTAACCTCAATAGGTCTCATTCCAATCGTTCTATGAATGTCTTTAGTATTATACTCTTCCAAAATTTTGGGCAAAATATCATACCATTTAAAATTATTACGAGCCTCAAAATAAATTTTAAATTTCTGATTTAATGTTCTATTAAAACGTTCAATGATTGCAGATTTTTCTTCATTATATGTATGATACATATTAATATTATATTTTTTCAACATAGATTTAAAAGTTCGATTCACAAACTCTTTACCCATATCTACGTGAAGAAAATTAGGTTTTCGTTTAGATTTATCAATTATGTTTTCAAAGGCTTCTGCAACACTTTTACCAGTTTTATTTTTCAGAGGTTCAATCCAAACATATTTAGAAAATGTATCAATAATATTTAGCAGATATTTGAAACCTTTATTTTGTCTGGAATATTTATCCATAATTAATAAATCTGCAGCCCACAAATCATCAATACCCTTTGTTATTATTTTTCTACGACAGAATTTTTTTCTAACTGGAGCATGCAATTCTTTAGCTTCTTCCATTATTTATCATACTTACTTAAATAATTTACGAATTTTACAAATCAATTTAAAGAAAAGTAAAATAATAACAATGCATTTTTTTTCCTCTTTTTCTGAATTAATTGTATTTGCGTCTTCTTCTGAATTAATTGTATTCGCGTCTTTTTCTGAATTAGTAATTGATTTCATTTATTATAAGAAAAATACATATCAAAATCCGAACAAGTATTTTTTTAAAAAAATGACTCAGTTGACTCACTACCAGATTCGATGAAAGAATGGACCGTAGGACTCTTATCAACTTTAATCGGGACTGGCTGGGATTCGAACCATGGTTATTCTGTTTGAAAAGCGACAGCTCTACCAATTAGGCTACCCAGTCAGTGTTAATTTACAAACTTTTCAAATTTATTATTCCCCCTCCACATGTGGAGGTTCAGCATTTGGTTTATTTGATCTCATAATTAAACGGTAGAGACCACCTTCGCTAATGTAGATTTCCTTACCTTCATTATAATGGTGGGCCAATCGGATTGGCCCACCCTGAATAATATCACCCGCTTCTTTTTTATACTTAGTAGGAATATGGTTTTGAATAAATTTAAAAAAAATTGAATCTGTTTCAGAAGTTAAAAAAATTAATTTATATAATATAAATAATGGAATTATTTAAAAAATTGAAAAATAAAGGTAACCAACTTTATCAAAATGTGAAAAATAAATTGACTGAATTTAATGGTAACCAACTTTATCAAAATGTGAAAAATGAAGGTAACCAACTTTATCAAAATGTGAAAAATGAAGGTAACCAACTTCATCAAAATGTGAAAAATAAATTAACTGAATTTGTTGCACAACATTTAATAAAAAAGAAAGCACCAAAGAAAGCACCAAAGAAAGCACCAAAGAAAGCACCAGAACAAATTGAACAAATGGCTCATGATTTAATAAAGCTTGAAAAAGATTATACAAGAAATCAATTATATAATTTTTGTAAAGACAAAAATATCTCAGGATGCTCAAAATTAAAGAAAAATGATTTAGCCAAAGTAGTTGCAAATTACTTAAAAATTAACACTGAAATATTTAATTTTGATGATAGCATTTTTAGTAATGAAAAACCTGAACAATTACCTCCTAGAAGGAATATTAAAATATTTAATTTTGATGATAGCATTTTTAGTAATGAAAAACCTGAACAATGGAATGTTGAAATAAGAGATGGTAGTGGAGCAAGTTGGAAAAATCTGGTTCATGATTATGAGTTATCTTGTAAACCTGTAGAGAATGATTTAATAAAATATCTATATAAAGTTACAGGAAAACTGTATAAAATTATTGCAAAAGAAATGAAAATTAAAAAAAGTATAAGCTTTCAATTAGTAGCAGTTGTAGATTATATTGAAGTAAATATAGATGGAAAAGAAGTTAATCGTCACAGAAATTATTTTCAATCAACAAGAAATATTATAGTTAATACAAATACAATCAAAATTGCTTTGACATCAGCAAAAAATGAAGTTTTACGAAACTTTGATGCATATAATGTTAAAAATACAAAATATCGATTTGATAAAGTTGTTCAAATAAATGTTAATTCTGATAAAAATATTCCTTTGCGTGGGGGGCTTATATTCAATTACCAAGTTTTATCAGATCAAAAAAGTGTTGCATCAACGTGAAAAATATAAAAAATAGAAAATTTAAATGTTTGAAACAAGAAAATCTTAGATGTTTTGAGTACGCATTAGAAAGCATTATTAATCCAGCACAACATACAGTTGATAGAGTTTCTCATTATGATATTACAAAGTATGAAAAATTAAATATGGAATACCCAGTTGAACTAGTACCAGAAAATATAGAAAAATATGAAAACTTTTTAAATAAATCAATCAATATTTATGAATATGATGATGAGGTGATAAGTGTATATTATCAAAGTGCAAATTATAATAAAGAAGGACATATAAATTTGCTATTGTATAAAGATCATGTTGTTGGAATTAAAAATTTAAGCGCTCTATTAAAAGGACAAGTACACAGATACAATAATCATGTGAATATTTGTAGGAAATGTCATAAAATATTTAAAAAGGAATCAGAATTCGACAAGCATCTAGAATACTGTATTAAGGGTAAACAAAATATTCAGATGCCATCTGAAAAAAATTATATAAGGAAATACAATTCATTTGGTGCTGAACAATATCATCCTTATACCTTAACTTTAGATTTTGAATGTTCATTGGAAAAAATGGAAAAACAAATAACAGATACTACAAAATATATTCATAAACATGTTGCAAATAGTTTTTGTTTCTATTCTGATGAAATGGGTGCAGAATTAGTAAGGTATAATAATCAAGAGAAATTAATGAAAGAATTTAATAAATTATTACAAGATCATGGGAAAAAATATCATGAATTGAGAATGAAAAATGAAGAAATGATTTGGGGTGAAAAAGAAGCTGTTATGTTCGAATCGGCCACTCATTGTCATATATGTAATAATAAATTTAATAATGAAAATGAGAAAATAAAAGATCATGATCATTTTACTGGTAAATTTAGAGGAGTGGCTTGTAATAAATGTAATTTAAATTTGAAAATGCCCAAATTTATCCCAATATTGATTCATAATTTAAAATATGATTCAAAGATATTTTTACGTTGGTTGTTGAAATTGTGTGATGAATATGAACAAAAACATACAGTGAATATTATTCCTAAAAATAATGAAAACTATGCAACATTTTCTAGGAATGTTAAAATTGATGAATATGAGCAACCATATGATTTAACAAAATGCCTCAAATGTAACAAAAAATATTATGATGAAATATTGGACAAATGTCCTAAATGTAATGAAGGAAATCTTAAAATAAAAAGAAAAGGTGATATTTATCCAAAAACAATGGAATTTAGATTTATTGATACTTTAGCTTTTGTAGGTACAAGTTTAGAAAAAGCAGTCAAAAATTTGGCAGAAGTTAATAATTGTTTCTGTTCAAAATGTAACAAAGTTCAAGAAATATATAAAGGAAAATTTTTACCAATTAATGAAAATGGAATTTTAAAATATGAAGCTAAATGTAAACAATGTGAAAACATTGTTACAAAACCCATTGATTATAAGAAATTCAAAAATATACTAAAAGAATTCAAAAAAGAGGATTTGCATCTAGTTTTACAAAAGGGTATTTATCCATACGAATGGATGGATGATTACAGGAAATTCAAAGAAGAATTACCATTAAATAAAAAAGATTGGTATTCTACACTCAATAATGAAGGAATATCAGATAATGATTTAGCATTTGCAAAAGAAGTTTATAGACATTTCAATTGTAGAAATTTTGGAGACTATCATAATTTATATTTAAAACTTGACACAATTCTCACCAAAGATGTATTTGATAATTTTAGGGAAACATGTTATAAAAATTATAAACTAGATCCAGTCTATTATATTTCAGCACCTCAATTATCCGATGCCGCCTCATTAAAATATACAGGACAAACACTTGAATTACTTAGAGATCAGAAAACTTACGAGATTTTTGAAAAAGGAATTAAAGGTGGTATTTCTAATATTCCTCACAGACATGCATTAGCAAATAATTGTTACTTTTATGATAAAAAACTTGATAAAACAATAAAATTGAGTAAAGAAGATGCTGAGAAGAAAGGAATTTGGAATAGCAAAAAACATACAAGTTATATCTTATATCTAGACTGTAATAATTTATATGGATGGGCCTTGAGTCAACCATTACCAGTTGGAGATTTTATAAATTATAACTTATTAAAAACACATGATAATTTACCAAAGCCATCAGATTTCACAAAGGATGCGATTTTAAGTTTAGATGATAATGGCGAGTACGGATATACATTTATAGTGGATTTAGAAATACCTATTGAACTACATAATAAATTCAAAGATTATCCTATGCTTCCTGAACATTATATTCCCAGAGAAGATGAATTATCTGAATATCAGAGACAGTTAATATCAAAAGAATTAGGAAGCAAACCTAAGAATGGAAAATTAATCACCAACCTACATTCAAAAAAGGACTATATTATTGATTTCAGAATGTTGAAAGAATGTTTACGTCAGGGTATCATCTTAAAAAGTGTTAATAATTATATAAGATTCAAACAAGCAGCTTGGTTGAAACCATACATTGATATGAATACAAAATTGAGACAAGAAGCTAAAAATGATTTTGAAAAAGATTTCTATAAACTTATGAATAACTCTGTCTATGGAAAACAAATGGAAAATGTGAGAAACAGATGTGAAGTAAAAATATAACTTCGGCAGAATCATTTCTCAAACAACGTGATTACGAAACAAGAACAATTTTAGATGAAGAAACTCTTTTACTTGTTAGAAAAAAGAAAACAATCAAACTGAATAAACCTATTTATGGAGGATTTGTTGTATTAGAAATATCTAAATTATTAATGTATCAATTCTATTATAATGTTTTAAAGGAAAAATATGGAGAAAAAATAAAACTTTTGGAACAGACACAGATTCATTGATTGTTTACATAGAAACTGATGATGTATATGAAGATATAAAACATAATATTCAATATTACGATACATTTGATTATAAAATAGACTGGATGCCACAAAAGAATAAAAAAGTTCCAGGCTTATTTAAAGATGAATATTTAGGAATACCAATACGCGAATGGGTAGGACTGAGATCAAAAATGTATGCATTTAGAAATGATATAAAAGAGAAGAAAGTTTGCAAAGGTATAAAGAAGTCAAATATAGAGAAAATTAAATTTGAAATGTATAAAAACTGTTTAGTTAAAAGTGAACATACTAGAGAAAAAGTGTACTCAATTGTTTCTAAGCAGCATAACTTATATACAGTTGAATTGAATAAAATTGCATTATCACCTTATGATGATAAAAGATATTTAGTAGATAATATCAACACACTTCCTTATGGTTATCAACTTCATTCATAAACCCTTCTTCAAAATTCTTTTTATAAATTTCATTTTTATTATTACATTCTTTATCAATAACTAAAAATCCATACTTTTCCTTCCAACATGAATTACACATTTTTTTAAATCTTTCAAAAGTCAAATCTGTCACATGATTCTCAAATATATGTTTTAAATTTTTAAGATCTTGTTTGAAAATTATCAAATAATTGAAGTTATCTCTTATACAGTGTTTAGGGACTTTTGAATAGGTTTGAGCTAGATAGAAACAAGATATATTATAGTGTCGACCTCTTAAAAAATAAGTTGCAATATTTTCTTGGGGATCAGTTAATATATCATCAAAAATTATAACTGAGTAAGGCTCTATTTCTTCTGGTTCTTTTAAATCATTGGGTAATAAGGTATATAGTCCAATTTTGTACTTAGATTTTTCATTAAAAATATCAATTATGTTTTTTAATCTACCATATTTTTCTTGATGAGGTGTCTTTGTACATATATAGATATTTAAATAAGTATTTATTTCTAATAAGATCTGAATTAAGACGTTTGTTTTTCCACATCCAGATGAACCAAAAATACCAGCACGAATTATATTTGGAAATATATCATTAATTCTGGGATGTGGTTCATTATAATCATAATTTTCAACCTTAATTGGTTTTTTGAGTTTTTTGAATTTAACTATATCCATTTATTAAATAAAAAAAAATTATTCATATCATAAATGAAAAGACAATTTATAAATCACCAACCGATTAATGACGATGAAGTGCAATCATACATTAATTCAGAAAAGGACTTGAAAAAAAAATATGATGCTATTAGAACAGGAAAAATTTATAAACAAGAAGAATTAAAAGAATTATATAAACCTATTACAAAACCTTTGGAACAACTAATACAATATAAATATGTAGAAAACATGCCAAAAAGCTTACCAGAATACGTCGAAATTATGCCAAAAAGCTTACCAGAATACGTCGAAAATCAACCACTTCAATTATTAAATAACAAAGAAGATGTTATAAAGGTTATAGGAAGAACAGCTCAGAAATATTTATCTAATTACGGTTCCAAAGATATAAAGACTGATAAAACATTTGGAATCAGAGTAGAAGATGACCAATTATTTATAGGTAATCACCCCGTTTGGATTAGAGATGATAATATTATATTCAAAGACGGAACAGAATTTACAGGAACTCCTGGTTTATGGGAATTAATAACATTAGAACAACCAAATCATTATGATAGTGTTGATGAAGAAAATTATGCTGAAATATTACAAAAATCAAATAGTTATAGACATAACAATGATCCTAATGCTAGAAAAGTTAAATCAAGTACAGGATATAAATATAATCATATCGTAAAACCTATATTAGTGAAAAAAGGAATATTAAAATTAAAAGGACCTACAGAAGGAAGTGGATTTTTTCCCATTAATAATTTATTAAATAAAATAGTAAGCATATATATGAATATTCAAAATGGAAATTTGCCACCTGAAAATATAATCAATATTTTAAAAGAATTAAAAAATGTGAATTTAAGTGTAAATCTAAGAGGGGATAATCTCATTTATTGGGATAATCTGGATGAATTACTTCAAAGACTTGTTGTCTTATATGGAGAAAGGCAAAGTGGAAATACAAATCCTGCATTAGAAAATGAAGTTCTTAGAATATTGCAAGAATTAAAAGAATTATATATATATAATAAATAGAGATGCAACGATTTGGAAGACAATTTGTAAAAATAAATGAATTTAATAAACTTGAAGAAAGAGTAATACTAATAGAGAATAAATTAGGTATTCAACGAACTCAAGGTAGAGCTATTATTGATGATGATATTTCTGAAAAAGATCGAAGAGAAAAAAAAATGATCAATTTTTTTGTTGAACCAGAATTATTTTCAAGTAATATTAATGATTTTGACAAGAATTGGATTCCAAAGGATCGAGATTGGAATGTATCATTTGCAGGAAGAAATGGGACATTCATATACATTCGTATTCATATTCATAATCAATTAATAACTCAACCTAAAAAATTAACTTCTTCTATGCGTCATGACTCTGGAGAATATGAGAATACTATTGAGTGTGTTCTTCCATATTTTTCATTTTTTATATATTCATTAGGTAAATGTTTTGGTGTACAGCAAATGGATATTAAACTTAATAAATATTTGTTATATAATCTAAGCAATGACTCCGAATCAATATGCTTAGATTACAGACGCGAGATTGGTCAACTTAATGAAGCAAATGAAAACGTGATTTTCATTATTAATCATAAATTATTAAATGGATACGATACTGAGAAATTTATTAATATTATCAATATTGCAGATGGAAATATAGGGGTTTATGTTAAAAAGAATTATAAAGATTTTTGCTTTAATTTATTACCTTCAAAGAATTTGAATTTACCATTACTGAATTTGGGTAATGAAGAATACAAACCTAAACTAAATATCATTTTAGAAGATAAAGTTTTTACTCAATCATTTGATCCGTTCCCAAAAGGAATTGAGGAAAAGCTAGATAATGAAACAATATTCTTAAGGATTTATTCGACTACAAAGACTGACATAACATTTAAGAAAGAAGGGATACAACTGTTTTCATATAATTTAGGAACTGATAAAACTATTATCATTTTATCTAAAAATGATTTTAGTAATGAAAAAGTAGATAAAATAGGATACAAATTAATTAAGAATTCATATTTCAAAGGTAAAGAAAATAAATTATATCTTATAGATGGAAATGAAATTGATTCTAATAAGGTGAATAATCTAGAGATATTTTTCTTCTTTAATAAACAAAATGATATCAGGAATAGATTAAAAGAGTCATTAAAATCAACATTCAATCCAATCAATAAAAATGATTACGATATATACGTAAATAATAATTATAAAAATCGTATTTCGATTAATTTTGTTTAATTTTTTTTAATATAAATATGTGGTTTATAAAAATATATTTATTACTATTTTTATTCGGTTTATCAAAACAAGAATATGACTTATTCATGAGAACTGAACATAGGATTGGAGAAAATGATATTTCGTTGTTTTGTAATGTGACATTTTCTGAACAAGAATTTGTATATCAACTAGAGTGGTTGAAAAGCAGTAATACCTCTGATCCAATTGCAAAAAAATTAAATATTGATAATTTTGAGTATATGAACTCTCCTACAAGAAAAAAGATTGAGGTTGTTTCATTATTAAAAATTGCGAAAGATGAAAATTCTAAAGGTGATTATATATGTAGAATTAGAACTGAAAAATTGGGTGTAGTCAATGTATATAATAAAACTATTTCATTATTAAAATCTTATAAAACTTTCTTACCTATAACACAAACTTGGGTAAAATTACTTATAGAAACAGAAGGAACTAATATTAAAATTCCATGCGTTTATGATCCATACAAATTTCAGAAAAATTCTAAATGGTATGATTATTATAATAAATCAATTACTTCTAATAGACGATTTGTAACTACAGATCTTTTCA